>JBAJFG010000582.1:0-1219408 GCA_037903475.1 Ancylostoma caninum | reverse complement strand
CACAGCAATAATAAAGAGTGTTCCCCTGATCTCGGAAGAGTCACTGGTACGGCGGCGCCAGTGAGGACGAGGTCCGAGGGGTTATCTAGGCTGCCTAAAACCAGAAGGACTATGATGACGATCTGTACCTTCAACGCACGCACGCTTGCATCGGAGGCTTCTATCGAGGATTTGATGATGCAGGCCAGGAAGATCAGGTACGACGTCATCGGACTGACCGAGACGAGGAGACACCGGCCACTGAACGCCACCTTCGACACTGGAGAAGAACTGTTCCTTGGAACCTGCGACAGTAGAGGAGTTGGTGGAGTCGGTGTCCTCGTCAACACGAACTTGGCCATGAACATCGATTCGTTCGAACAGCTAACAACCCGAATCGGACGTTTGCGACTGAGAAGATGTGGATCAATACCGGCCTTGACAATCTTCGTCGCCTATGCTCCAACATCCAGCTACGACGATGAAGAAATCGAGGCCTTCTACATGGACTTGGAGAAGTTCTACAGGGAAGACCACACTTTCTACAAGGTCATTGTTGGCGACTTCAACGCCAAGATTGGCCCTAGGAGAACGCCTGAGGAACTTCACATCGGTACCCACGGCCTACAGTGGAACGAACAGGGAGAGAGGCTGTCTGAGTTTATCATGACGACGAAGACCATCCATGGTAACTCACAGTTTCAGAAGCCAACCTCCCTACGGTGGACGTGGGAGTCACCCGGTGGAGAGTACCATAATGAAATTGACCACATCATCGTCAATCGAAGGTTCTGCCTGACCGACGTCGGTGTTGTACCGAAGTTCTACACCGGATCAGACCATCGCCTCCTTCGTGCAAGATTCTTCTTCTCGCGCAAAGGAGAGAAAGCCGCGAAGTTCAAGAAGAGGGCTCCCAAATCCGTCATCAATTGGGATCTCTTCACTTCGTTAGCCGGCTTTTGGGAAGATGCCGTTGTCGACAACATCGACGAAGAATACGATCGGCTTGTTCAACATCTCTGCGACAGCGCAAGGAGAGCCGAGGGCTCAAGATCCACCAAAAGACGACTGTCTTACGAGACCCTCGAGCTGATACGCCAGCGCGGAGTCGCGAGAGCCGCAGGCAACTACCAACTGACGTCCGAGCTCGCAAAACGGTGCAGAGAAGCGATAAAAGAAGACCTTAAAGAGAGACGAGCAGCAGTAATGGCCGAAGCCGCAGAGGCAGGAAGAAGCATTCGCAACGCCCGCCGTGACTTCGCCAATCGTAAGACCAAGATGACCGCCCTCCGGCGCCCAGAAGGAACAATTTCTTCATCAAGACGGGTAATGGAGAAGGTCATCTACGACTTCTACTCGGATCTCTTCGATAGCCACGTCCATCTCCCCCAATATCACCCAAGGGAGGATGGATACGTTGTCCCATCAGTTCTCCCTTCCGAAGTCCGACATGCCATCAAGTCGGTGAAGAATCGTACAGCACCGGGCCCCGACAGGATTCGATCGGAACATCTGAAGAACCTACCGCCAGTTCTTATCACCACCTTGGCTAGGCTCTTCACGCGGTACCTGTCGGAATGCAAGGTACCGAACCAATGGAAGACCAGCAGGACCGTGCTGCTGTACAAGAAGGGAGACCCACAGGACATCGGCAATTATCGCCCCATCTGTCTGTTGTCCGTCATCTACAAGCTTTTCACTCGAGTGATTCTAAATAGGATCGAAAGGACATTAGATGAAGGACAGCCGTGCGAGCAAGCAGGGTTTCGAAAAGGATTCAGTACGATCGATCACATACACACGGTCACTAGACTCATTGAAGTATCGCGAGAGCATAAGATGCCTCTCTGTCTCACGTTCATCGATTTGAAGAAAGCCTTCGACTCTGTGGAGACAGAGGCGGTCCTCAAAGCCCTGGGCAACCAGGGCATACCTACTCAGTACATCAAGATATTTCGTGAGCTCTACAGCAACTTCACGACCAGGATTTCTCCATTCTACGACGACATCACTATCGACGTCAAGAGAGGGGTTCGACAAGGCGACCGTGTCGCCAAAACTATTCAGCGCCACTCTCGAAGACGTCATGCGAAGACTGGAATGGGATTGCATGGGAGTGCAAGTTGATGGCCGGCGACTTAACCACCTTCGCTTCGCTGACGACATCGTCCTTATAACACCAACTATCGGCGAAGCGGAACGGATGCTGGCCGACTTTGACGACGCGTGTGGAAAGATCGGTCTCCAACTGAACCTGACGAAGACGATGTTCATGAGGAACGGATGGGTCCCGGATGCCCCATTCTCGCTCAACGGAACGACCATATCCGAATGCTCCAGCTACGTATATCTAGGTCGGGAAGTCAACATGATGAACGATCTCGCTCCAGAGCTGGGCAGGAGGAAGCGAGCGGCTTGGGGAGCCTACAAGAGCATCGAGGACGTAGTGAAGAAGACGAAGAACACCAGGCTCCGTGCCCACCTCTTCAATACAACGGTTCTCCCTGCTTTGACGTACGCCTCGGAAACCTGGGCGTTACGCAAGCAGGATGAGAATGCGGTCAACGTCATCGAACGCTCCATCGAGAGGGTGATGCTAGGAATAACCCGCCTCACACAAGTGAGGGCTGGAATACGGAGTTCCACCCTTCGTGAACAGTCGAAGATCAGGGACGCTGCCGCTTACGCCAAGTTGAGTAAGATCAGGTGGGCCGGACACGTGATGCGTCTTAACGACCACCGTTGGACAAGAGCCGTCAGCGACTGGACTCCACGGGACGTTAAGCGCACGACAGGAAGACCACCGACCCGATGGTCAGACTTCTTCACGAAGTCCTTCAAGGAAAGATATAATGCTCTTCGTGTCCCTCGAACGGACAGAATCCACTGGACAACTCTGGCTCGCGAGAGGGACAAATGGAAGGATTGCTGGCGCCCGCTCGGTACATCCGAAGATCAACGGGAGTCAAGGTGATCAGGTAAGGTTCATGCACGAAACGAAAACTGAACAGACCACAAGAAATTTCAATATAACTGTAGAATTCATTCCTAGCATCACCCTCTCGATAGAGCGTTCGACGACGCTGACCGCATTTTCATCCTGCATGCGCAAAGCCCAGATTTCTGAGGCGTGGGTCAAAGCAGGGAGAACGGTTGTGTTGAAGAGGTGGGCACGGAGGCTCGTTTTCTTCATCTTCTTCACTACGTCCTCGAAGCTCCCCAAGCCGCTCGTTTCCCCCTGCCCAGCTCTGGAGCGAGGTCGTTCATCACGTTGACTTCCCGACCTAGTTATACGTGCATACTTAGCTGGAGCATTCGGATATGGTCGTTCCGTTGAGCGAGAATGGGGCATCCGGGACCCATCCGTTCTTCATGAACATCGTCTTCGTCAGATTCAGTTGGAGACCAATCTTCCCACATGCGTCCTCGAATTCGGCCAGCATCTAATCCGCATCGCTGTTGGTTGGTGTTATAAGAAGGATGTCGTCAGCGAAGCGAAGATGGCTAAGTCGCCGGCCATCAACTTGCACTCCCATGCTATCCCATTCCAGTTTCCGCATGACGTCTTCGAGAGTGGCGCTGAATAGTTTTGGTCACCGGTATCGCCTTGCCGAACACACCTCTTGACTTCGATGGTGATGTCGTCGTAGAATGGGGAAGTCCTGGTCGTGAAGTTGCTGTAGAGCTCACGGAATACCTTGATGTATTGGTAGGTATGCCCTGAGCCACAGACGTTCACTGATGAAGATGAAGCCGACGACACCGACATGATGTGTTCCATTTCCGCTTCCAATGATAAGTTCGTCTTCAGTGTCTTTCCATATCACTAGCTGTTCTTCATTTGCTCGTGTTTCACAGATCTCAAAGATATCGCACCTGAAGCAATGGTTTTCAGCTGCTCCACTAGAAGATTCTTTTGCGCGTTGTCAGCCCTTCCGTGCTTAAAATTGTTAGTTAACACATGGAGGCGATGTCGTTCTCGTTTTTGTTCCTTTTCCATATGCAGAACGCTCCTGTTTTTCCGGTAGTTTTGTTCGCCAAGTCCCTTCCAGGTTTGGTACGTTCTAGAGCTCTTCGCACGCTTACTGTAGAATTGATCACTAAACTTCCATCTTATCAGTAGGTTGATAACATTGTGATGAATGGACAACTTTTTTCTCGATATCGACCGACCGACTTGCTACTCCAGTGGCTAACTGGTTGACTGAGGAACTCATTCACTGAACTAAGTGACTGCAGCCGCGGCGCCCTTATATGGCATATGAGCGGGGCCTTGGTGCGCGCGCGTATGTAAGGCACAATGACTATTTTGAAATACTAGCGGGAACAACTAAAGATGGACAACGTACATAACAAGGACAAACACTATATGTACACCATCATGCTACCTAGTAGTTCAATCACTAAACTCGGGCCACATGTTTGAGTTTTTTGGCGCGCCCTCGAATGTATTTAAGTAAATAAACAAATACCGGCCCCGGTCATAATACTCACCATCATTAACCGAAATCCTCTCCTTTCGTCTGCCCACTTCCGGTGGATGCAGCCCCTTATCACAGCAGTGGACCCGTTTTCATCACTTCTGTGTGCCAGCGCCTACACAGGATTTTCTGCCATCAGCTTTACACCTTCTGCAACCTTAGATCGCTTCTATGGATTGCTGTCGCAGAATTCAAACAGGGATCCCTTTATATCTCTCCGAATAGGCAACACCTCTCAGAATTTTTGAGCTTCTAATGGCGAATGAACGTTTCGAGCTGGAACAAACAAATCAAATTGCAACATTTATGCGTTGAAAACAGCTGCTGATAAGGAATCAACGTTTCTGAAATGGCAATAATGCGATGCAGCCAATCTTGCAGCAATGTGTAGTTTCTTCTTTGGGGAACTTGATCCATTGGGCACCACTGGAAATCCATTGCTGAAGTATGCATGTTTATAGTTGTGGTTCTTTATAATGCAGTAGACTTTTTTCTACGAGTGAAAGAAATCAAGATAGGAGAAGTCCAAATTTTCAGCTCTAATACAAGATAAGGTTAGAGCAAACGGTTGTTATTGATTCAGTTTTCATACATCTCAGAAAAAGAAAACGGTGCTTCATTTTCTCTCTAAGGTTATTAATATGATTGGATAGAAATGACCGGACGCCAAATCGAGCTACTCGTTTTTGAGCACCACATTTTGATGAGAATTGGGGTTATGCACAAGGTGCAAATTCTCTTCCATAACGCATTTGGTGAAAATGCGTGCCAAAAAACGGCTTTCTGTTGCCTTCCAAGTAAACCACACAATCTGAAGCTCGAAAACCTTCCCAGTAAGCATAAATCAATTTAACGTCCGAACTTCTGTGGTTGCTTTCTCCAACATAATGATCTCTTATGAGACACGCATATGGTAATGGTCTGCAGGAGATACACCGTTTCTGTTTTTTGTTCAACAAAATAATGAGCAACGAGCAGTAGAACGTTTTTTCAACAAACCTCGACTTTCCTTTTAACAATGGCGTCTTTGAAAACGTTCCGACTAATTTCATCAATCTCGTTACAGAAAGAATCGTCAAAATTAAAATCAGGCATCCAACGATAATTCTTGATAATTTCCATCATTCTCACTCGACCCTGAATTACCAAGGAGCTTGTAATGGAAATAATACCTTAACTTCCCCAGAAAGGTGACATAGACTCACTTGTTCCGCTCTTCCTTCTCTCAACCCATGCAGATACGCCATAGTGAGCATATGGCATAGTTTATGACAGTTATCCCATCTTAATCCTATGGGTGTGATGTCTTCGGCCGTGCTCAAGCAAAACAACAAAATGATGAAGAGGAGTTTCATCACCTTAACAGTGGTAAAATTATTTTACAAAAGCTACAGCTCGAACATGGATAGAAACAACGTCTAAGAGAGATGCAACTGGTATGGTTCTTGGCATTTTATACACAACGTGTTTACAGCTGAATGAATAGAAAATCAGCTTTCCTATAAAAGCATTTAACGCATCAAACAGCCATGCAAGTCTAGCGCTTCCACATCAGCGCTGCTGAATTTGAAGCGTGCTTTCGGTTCATTAAGAATTCTTACTCCGGTACCGACCTTCAAAAAATTCCATCGTCCTGGTGAACCACGCATCCATCAACAACTGGTGAACTTTGAAAGTTCAGATGAAACAGAACTTTTGAAAACTCGCTCTGCACAGGCAAATTTCGAATAAACATTCGCCTCTAGTATTACGGTGGACCCGAGGGCGGCATTCGGAACCAGATGGAAGAAAAGAAACATACAAGTTTCCAAAGGACATGAATGGTAGAGATGGTTAACCACCACCGTATTGGACCGCTCAGAAATCTAGGAATTGTAAGGGTCAGATACGACAGATGTTTGAGGGTTCCTATTCTAGGAACTGAATAGACGCTTAACCTTGCTGATGAGATCCGTAGAGCGGGTTCTAAATAGTTTTTGTGGCAGGCTTATACATAATGCTGCCCGAGATGGTTATTTTCTAGGCAGAGTGGGATCCGCTCATGCTGCCCGAGATGGTTATTTTATAAGCAGAGTGAGGTCCGCTAATTCTTGTAGGCCCGTGTTTTTTTTGTTCAGCGATGGAACAGCGGTTTCCCAGGCCTCATCGGCAAACAAGAAGAAGATCTCAATTCTTTTTTTTTTCAAAATTGTTGACTATTGGTGTATTATTCGTATCATTATTTGAAACAAGGAAAATACTGTATCCTCTCATTCGTGATGTGAGTCAAGGTTGGATGCAAACAACGGCCAGAGGTGATTCCATGGTAGTCATATTTCTCTAAGAGAAGTAGACGTACGTAATGTGTCTACACTCTGAAAAAAAATAGCCCACTTACTGTAGCTTCTTCACGTCGACAGTTGCGATTCCAATAGTTTCGCAACTAGACAGCGCTGAATCGAAAAAAGTGCTTTTCCATAAGCCAAACATTCTCATGTCTATGCTTTAGGCATGTAGTGCTGGATAACCAAGGCACCAAAGGAGCACATATACCATTTGTCATAACAGCACTTCTATGTTCAATTCTCCCCAGCAGGAGGTAGCTGGTCGTCGTGCTCAGGGGAGTAACTATGATATTCAGTCATCATTTTTTTCTTTCGTTTTGATCGATGCCAAGGCTGCACTAAAGCTGAAACATTACCTGAATGCTGGTAATCGATGGTACTTCAGTTCTCAACGTATCCTCAAAGAACACGGTATCCTTTTTGAAGTGGAGTAGCCAATTGGAAAAAAACCACCACATATAAGTAACAAATATGCTGTCCTCTTTATAGTTTTGTTTCTGCTGTTCTAGTTCAACAAGTAATACGTAGATAAATTTAATATGTATTTCCCATACAATCGTAGTTGACTTGGAGGGGAACGTTATGGGCTTATCAGAATGTCTTGAGAGAATTCTTCAATTTTTTGAGCACATATAACACTGTCGTTTTAGCAACACAGTTCCGAGGCCATCGTAAAGACCAGTCATAGTAAGCCCTCAGATCAACTTCGGACGTTCTACTTGATAAGAGGAGGTCTTGCGAGCTTGCTAGCAAATGATGATGGCTCGTCCGTCGGAGTTGTTGTGATATAAGCCAAGTTTCATTGATTTGAACATTTTTCAATTTATGAAGCCGAGATACGGCACTTGGTGGAGATTCGCCAGCAGCAAAATTGGGGCTCATTAATTAGCTGTAGAGGGTATCTGATCATAAAATGCGTAAGGAATGAGGAAGAGAGAGATCTCAGATTGTAGAAATTTTTGCAAGAAAAAGGCGACCTCTCATCACACAGTTTTAAAACCTGGGAAATACAGTGCAGTACAGGGTGACAACAAAGTCTTTGGCCAAACATTTTATTGCAATAATTTCTTGCGCTTTGTGAGGAAACCCATGAATTTGTATCCGCGTTGACACTCCAACTGTCTCGAACGCACATGCGAAATTTCGTAATCCATAGTCCTACTTGAACCTTGTATGATCTGCAAACATGAAACCAGGTAGAGAGGGAAATGGCCGCAAGTAGAGTGTCGATGACATCTTTTCCAAGAACTTCTTTTAATTGGCTCTGCAAATCACCAATTTTCTGCCTAATATTCAAGAGGGGAGGATCTTTCTATCCTAGGGAGAATAGTATGTGAACTCGTTTAATAGGCCGGAAATGGTCAATAGACTGTCACCATCACTTTTTCCCACTAGAATGCACGAAACAAAGGGCAAAAGTAGGCAGAGCAAAATTCGGAGAGGTACTTTATTTCTTGCGCTTAAGCAGATCTGATAAAAATAAGGTGTGCTTTCGACAAAAGTTTCCCAGCAAATTTGAAAAGAAACGGCAGCAGAAAGTTGGTTCAGACTTCTCAGATCCTGATTTCACCAATCCATCGTAATTGTTTGATAATTATCATGCTCCCTGAAACGGAGGCCTTTGGATCTCCGAAGTGCTACTAAAGCACAGATGTTGAGCTAACTTTTGCTAAAATATCAGTATCCTTGGTTTAGAACTAACGAGAAAACAAGATCACAAATGCGTGATCAAATTGCGGCCCCTGTGCGCTGCAGTAGCCAACGGTTTTGTAGACTTCACGGAGAAGCCAGAAGAGATATTCAAAATACAAGAGTGGATTCTTAAAGCGCATGAATTCTACATAGCCCATATAAATTTCCAGGCTGCTAACCAACCTGATACCAGTCCTACAATCATGACTTATAATAACGGGCTTAGTCTGCCTGTCACGTGTGTGTGTGTCAGTGTGTGTGAAACGAAATTCGAGGGCGTGGCCTAGAGCGAAGAAAATGTTCTACACCGGATCCACTGTTGCTGTAGGAGTGCGCCGGCGTCCAAAAGTGGAGAAACGCCTGGAGTCGGGACCAACGGTGTGATAAGGGTGCGCCGGCGTCCAAAAGTGGGGAAACGCCTGGAGTCGGATCCAACCGTGTGATAAGGGTACGCCGGCGTCCAAAAGTGGGGAAACGCCTGAAGTCGGGTCCAATGGTGTGATAAGGGCACGCCGGCGTGGAAAAGTGCGGAAACGCCTGAAGTCGGGTCCAATGGTGTGATAAGGGCGCGCCGGCGTGGAAAAGTGCGGAAACGCCTGGAGTCGGGTCCAATGGTGTGATAAGGGTGCGCCGGCGTCGAAAAGTGCGGAAACGCCTGGAGTCGGGCCCAACGGTGTGATAAGGGTGCGCCGGCTTCCACAAGTAATAGGAATTCGCTAGGCGGCAATTGCAATTCCTGCATGAGGGGTACGCTTATCCTGTTTTGACGGACGCTCCTACCTAAATCACTTAAATGTACATTGTTTCCTTTTGTATCCGTGTTCTCTTCCCATTCCGTTTGTGAATGAACCACTCCTTCCTTTCCGTTTATATACACCGGTGGACACTTATCACTTGAATTACCACAACAACCAGTTGAGCCTAAATAATTTCAAGATAACATTTGCACTGAATTGATTACACTCAGTTCTTCACGGCCACTAACTTCGCTCATATGGAAGAGCATAACTTCGTTCATATGGGAGAAAGCTACCACCTACGGGATCAAGGGTTTCTCAGGAGAGCGATAGAACAGATTTGATCAATCCATTTGCACTTTTGTGTTTGCTTTCAACGTGCAGTATGCGAGCGAAGCGAGCATCAATAGAAGTCTGGAAGTCCGGCGTTAGCAGGACGGCCAGACTGGTAGATTATAAAGCGGACCACTCGCCCTCGCGATATTCGTTGAGCAGGAAAAGCGTTCGATAATGGAGCGATATGTAGAGAACTATGAGATATATCACCATAACCTTTCCGAAGGGGATCGACAAGGATTTCCTGTAGGTTTCTTATTGGTGTAGTGAACACTGAAGATACTTGATGGAGAATATTGATTAGTTCAGGAGAAAAAAAAGTTCCTCACCGAATCTACCAGCGATGTCAACGTGCTGAGTTACGGACTGAGGTGTAGCAAACAGATAGAGGAGAAAACTAGGAATGAACTTAAAATTGTCAAACGATGTGAGAACTCGCTTGCAAGTTGACTGTTGAAGATTCATTGGTACAAAGAGTGCTCTGATTAGGAGCGCTTAGAAGCTCGAGGAGGCAAAAACTGGTGGTTTCGTTGGGAAACTACCAGGCCTCATCAATGTACAAAGATTCGTGCACGAAGCTCTCGAAAGAAAACAGCGGTTTGGTGGTATCACAGGGGGTAGAGTGTTGGGGGAGGGGGGTGGCAAAAAGGTGGGCTTTCGCAGGTTTACTTCTATCACGTAGAGAATTGATGTTACTACAGGTTTTCAATTTCAGTGTGACGACTTCGTAAATAAATGCGTCATCGAAAATGAAAAAGGAAACAAATCACCTTGCAAAAAAGTAAAACTAGTGGACGTGTCAGAAGAGAAGTAAGTGGTTTGCTCTTGAAATTCGTAGGATTCTGTCAAGCTAACGATGCGATTCAGCAACCGCAATCCGCACATCAAGGAGGATCTGCTCGCAGGGGATCAACTTGAAGTTGGGCAAGAACGCGAACTGCTTGAAATCAAGACCAACTACTCGAAGAGAAAAGTCTCTGTTTAATTTTTTTTTGTTCATAGTTATTCTTCACACTTTGTTATTACGGTTATTCTCTACGGCTTAGTGAAGATTCTTCATGATTCCATATCTTTATTGTTAATGTATCTTCTGATTTGGAATAAATGAAGTGATCTGCATCCTTTTTTCATTGTTCAGACATATTCTTCAATGATCTTTTGCATGAAGATTTTGCTCTGGCAACATCGTTTTTGGAGCCTTCTTCGTCTGGCGTACACATGTAGTCTTCTTCGCCGTCGTAGTTAGGTGGGGTTATAATGCTCAATTTCAGCCCTTTACGGTTCGTACCTAAAAGACAATGTAAATCTTTGTGACATGGAGATAATCGTTCTGAAAATATCTGCATTTTCCATTTAGGATATGAAACTGTCTTTTTAGAATACCGAAACAGTGCTCCACTTTTGCTCTTGTGCTACAGACAGCACGGAACAGCATGTGTTTCTGAAATGATGTGCCCCTAGGAATCGCCACGAAATACTTTGAATGTAATTACCTTTTTCATTTTTTTGGAGAGCTAAATGGCTTCAGACGGAAATCTCCGCCGCGTAGGCGGAATCACCGAGACAAACAGCTTGCAAATCTCCAGTTTTCAATTGCGTGTAAAGCGATGATGTCTTGAATACTCTCGAATCATGAGCTGACCCTGGCCATTTCGTGGATACTCAGCGGATCCCTCCATTGAATTCTGTGATTACTACGGCTTTTATACTATGAAACCTCTCCCTGTTAATGTGGTCTTCCTTGTTTAAGTGCGGCGCTTGGATTGGACAAACGATATTCTTCAAAGTAGAGTTTTCTTAACTCTCTTCTCTCTTGTTCTAAAGGCCAGTATATATAATTGCAGGCACGCTTGTTGGTGGCGTGAAGAACGTTGTGAAAAGTTCTTGCCGCGGTCGCATCAGCTATACGGGCACTGTTCGTCTGCATTACATTTCTTCCTAATGAGTGGATGGACATGGCAACTTGGGCCCGTAGTAAAGCATTCAGTGCGATCATCGCACATCACCTTCACGGCGATGATCGAGAGGAGTATGGCGATCATCGCCACGGTGAATCGGACGGGCTGTATATGAAAAGCGATCAAATGTACGTGTTTCACGTATACCCACATCAGCTTCGCTGCTGTTTTAGCGTGTGCGACAGTTATGAACCATTGCCCCTAACAAACTGGAACATGTACGACTTCTCAGAAGCACCAGAAGCACCTCAGTGCTTCTGACAAGTCGTACACGTTCGACCTTGTTCTATGGTGTGGGACGAAAATCAACATGCCTGAGTGCGTAGGCTCAGATGTATTCGGTGCAATTTGCGCCTGATCATATGTACCTTCACACCATCACCATACTCCGAGTGAGATGCTCCGAGTACTTCACTCGGCGTCTCCTCGCCCCGCACACTATCTAGTTGCCAAACGATGGCGATCATCGCTCTCCAGGGCGATGAGACCAGCGCCCCGCACACACGTGCTCGCAGCACCACCGCGGATGGTGATGGCCTTCCATTCCTCAGTGTTGGAAGGTCGTCGCGCGTACGATCATTGCCTCAACCAAATGTGGCGATGAGTTGTGCAGGCAGCTGCTCTCACAGCCATGACACTTCACTACGGGCAACGGGTAGATCGCTCCTTCTGCTTGTTGGATGCAATAAGTCTTCTCAAGTAGTCCACATATCTTGAAGGAAGCATTGCGTGTAAAGCGGTAGTCCTTTCGGAATTCTTTGTCAGTTAAAGTCTCATACGGCTTCGTACGATCTCTGAAAATCCGCAGGACTCTCTGTCTTCTCCTTCCATAGCTTCAATGACGCGTAGTAGATCAATAAGGTTTCATGCTTTGAAGCTGATTACAAAAAGTTAAAAAATTAAATAAAACACATGAAAAAAAAGTGCCATCCTCTTTCTTCAGAAAATAGTTCTGTAAAATACTGCCAAAAGAGGATCCCGCCACAGCGAAGAATGTCACGTATGGGAACAACAATACGATGAATTGCGAAGGAAGAGTACCTTACACTCCTCATCAGAGAAGAGTGCCTGGTTTTTAGATGGAAATAATTATGAATAAATCTGTTCAAAGCCCTAAAAATTTTCCAGCACAATATTTATTACTCTATCTTAACCAAGTTACTAGGGTATAATATTGGGTTGGGGAATAAGTTCGTTCGGTTTTTTTTTCAACTTGTTTTTTCACGGTTATTTGAACCCTGCTTTACTTGCCGTCATAGTCCATTTTGTAGCTCTTGATTTGCTCTTTGCAGCCATTGCAACCACATCTTTCAACTTCACATTATTTTCTACAGCGTGGATTGTTACCACCCATGTCAACAAAATTGAACCTCCCCGCAATCGACTATCGTTCGACTTCAATCGTAGATCAAATGTTGCTCAATTGGCTAGGGATAGAGGAGAGGAACTGCAGTTAGGCTAAGAGATTTCTTTACAAGGCAGCAAACGCCACCCCCTCTGCGATACAAACGACGTTCGAAGAGGAACCTTTACTGCTGAATGGACAACATAGAAGTGTAAACCCACTTGAGACAGGTCGAATTTGGCTTCGAAGTTGCTTCTCGTTCTGGGCGCTCAGTTTGTGGAACACAAAGGCGATTATCCGCTAAGGTTGCTTTAGATGTAAGGAATAATCAATGCTGAGGCTATCTCTCACCAAAGTGTAATTTTAGCTAACGCAATCCGGGCAAAACGCCCGATAATGGGTGATGGTCCACATTGGGTGTGTTCGATTTCTCCACGCAAATTTCGCCAAAATGACTAACAAAAAGCTTGAATTCAGGGGATTTTCACTACTACCGACTCTACAGGTCTAGTGTAGTCATACACAGCTTGTTTTTTTCACTTTCCTATTGATTTCATAAACTTTATTCGAGAGTTGCGGTTGCGGGCAACGAATTGAGTCATCTCAAATAAAGCAACTTTTCGCAGACATGGAGGTAACAAGCTGCCCTGTCTCTGGCAACGTTAGTAGAACAGGGCACGAGCTATACAACGTTTTCAGTGTGGTTGTCATTGGTCGTGGAAAGTAGTGGTTTCTATGCTCATAAAAAACCGAACGAACTTATTCCCCACCAATAAACCCACTTAAAAGTGGGTGGTAAAAATAACAGAAAAATATAGCGAAATAAAAAAAGTGAAATGAGACAGAAGCTGTGAGGAAAATCCAGAAAAAAGGCTCACGCATGGATCCACGCATTTTTTGTAGAAACTTCCACTGTCTTACACTATCCGGACGTATTCTATCATGTCCTCCTGCCCCGTTCGAGAAGGATTCATCTCAAAATTTTAGGATTTTCATGCAGCTGTTTAAAAAAATTCAATAAAAGGAAAAACCCTTGAGAAGATTTTCGCAACCATTTTCATCGTCATATACTCTACCGGGAATTTCTTCTCACATACATACACTCGCGCCGCTCCGTGTCGTGCATGAAAATTCCCCTGAATGAAGCTTTTTTCATTGAGGTTTTTATGAAGGATTTCGATCGCCTTACCTCATTCGGAATTTTTCTTTCATATCCCCACCCCCCACTTACGCGCGGAAAAAATTCCCTTAAACTCTAAAACCGAAGGTTTTCCTGCAGTTCTTTCTGAACGTTTTGTAAAAGGTACACAGTTATAGAAATTAAGCACTTACCTTTCCCCAAAATGCCTACTGCCTCTGGTAAGGAAATGGCTACCATGAAGATAAGCGGGTTCGAATCTCATGTAAAGTTGACATGGTGAAGAGTTGCAAGAAATTGAAATTATCAAAACAAATGAATATACAGTAACGGCTTCAAGAATTGCTGTAAACATGAACTGGATTCAACTGCTCTCGTAATGCGAGAAGATGTAGTAGATACTATAGTCCTTTTCAAATAAAGATCACAGCTTTTATGTGGTCTCAACTTGAACGATATCCTCGAAGTGATGATGCTGAAACGCTCGACGAATCTCTCGATGTTTTTTGTTAAAAAAACAAAAATAATCACGCGTTTTTATTGAAGCGTGTTTCAAGTGGAAATGGAGTGGTTGTAGTTCAAGTGATGGCAAGAATTCGATTATATCTCGGTCAAAAGTCGGTTAACCTCGAAAACCGACAGTTGTTCGAGGCCACAAATTTTTCTATAACTGTCGGTTCCGGCGCAGTTACTACGGCCCTCGATTTTCATAGCATAGACTACCGTTATACTGCTCGAGGAGTATAGCGGTTTCGGTCGCGGCGTCGTGGCGACAGTGGCCGTCGTGCATATTGATCGTGGGCGAGGCGTCACTAGCGACAGTCGCCGCTGTCGCCGTTGTCGTCGACAACAGCGACCGACGGTCGCAGCTGTCGACGACACGCCGTCGTTGATCCCGATCGACGACAGCGGCGACCATCGCGGCGACAGACGTGAGTTTTTCGTTTTTGGACTGTTTTCTTCGTAGTTGTTGGTTGTTCCCAATCAAATCTATGTTTCAGGTGAAGCCTACTGTATAGAACGGAGCTGTCGACTGGAGTGGGCTACCTTCGAAAAATGGGGATATCTATCAGGAATTGAGAAACGAAGGTATGATTGCTCAGGGATAATGGTTTATTATTAATTATTCAAACTGTGTTTGTATTTCAATTTATCATGCTCGGTTTTTTTCATTTTTTTTGCGTTTGAATTCATTTTTTTTTCTTTGATACACCCTCCCTGCCCTACCGATGAGCCTCGGGAAGGATTCTTCTTTACCTCGTTCGCGTTGTGTCTAGGGTTAGGAGGCGAAACACACCGTTTCGTTGAGGTGTGATGTGTTTTTTTTTTCAGGTTCTGGCAGGAAAGGCTTACCAACAACAGACCGCGACAACAGGGATCTAGGAAGGAACAACTCAGACATTCGTGGGGGTCGACTGCAGGTAGGTGCCCCCCACATATGGCCGACGTCCCCCCTTCCCCCACAGACGTCCCCCACGTGCCCCGGCCGACGTTACAAGTTTGTGCGTATAAAGACGATTCCCGTCTAGGTACATTTAGTGGAGGTGACATGGTCTAATGTATCTAAACTATAACACAAATACAAACACACGTAGCATGGGATTCAACGCAGATGATGTCGAAGTCATGCTGGACGCTACGCTGGCGCTGGCGTGCAATGTCTTCTGTTCAGATAACAAGATCTTCGAGCAGAGACGGGGTTTTGCTGTTGGTAACCGCATAGCGCCGCTACTAGCCATCATTTTTAAATAACATCGAATGCATTTCGTTGACATCTGAGATTTTGCTCTATAAGCGGTATATCGATGACGTATCCGTGATTGGGAATTCCGAAACGGAGGTTGAGAAGACATTGGAACGATTGAATGAGTATGACAGCAACTTATCCCTTACGCCGTGAAGGCCTGATGAAGACGGCTTTCTCGCGTACCTTAATACGAAGGTCAGGATAGCTGATGGTCAAAAAGAATACTTATGGTATTGGAAGCCATCCTCACGTAATATCTTGTTACACTCGAGGAGTGCTCATTCGCTCTACGTGAAAGCGAACGTGGTGCAGAACTTCTTAAGGACAAGAAATCGACTATGCGCGACTGTGAATGATTAACTGGATGTGGTGAGAAATATATTGGCGAAACAATGAGACTGTTGCGTAGAAGGTTAGACGGACATAGAAGGGCACTGGCTGACCCAGCTTCTTATCCGAGAGAGAGTCTTTCAAGACATCGGACCTTAAAGGCAGTGTCTCACCTCATGTTGGGTATCGAGATATCCACATATACAGGTGCAGCGCGAGGCGCTGATTCCAGTGATGTGCTTGGTGTCTGAAAACACCCTCAAAAACCCTCACTTCTAAGGCAAAGTTAGATACAGGAGCGGACGAGTTTCCTTGCTAGGAAGCTAGCAAAAGCGGAGCTGAGAAGCTGATATTGCACATTAAAATGAACTTCTCAGCAGCAGCTATATCAATAAACAAACATTCTCGTGTTGAAAAACAATGCCGCACCCTCAGCAAGCTCTTGCTGCGGAGTGAACCCTCTCGTCCACTTATGGGGTTTTCGACGTTTCCATGAAAATTAAAGTACATCTTCGTGCTCAGCGGCTCGCGTATGTTCGACTGAGATGGGATTCTCGAATGCGGCCCATTATCACCGACTCTCGATGATCGCGGGGGCGTGGTCAGTGCATAATTACCTTGGATCCTCACTCGTCTACCTAGCAGCCACGGTGCGTGGCTGTTGCAGCAATAAAAGCTTGTGTATTACTCTCTCTGTCCACTGTATTCAATACCATTGAACCACCCAGAGGGTCTGTTCAAAAAGGGAAACAACCCTTAGTCTCTAGCACCCACTAATACCCATGAGCTTGAGGCAGTGCCTTTAATACCCACGAATGAGCCCCTACCAATGTTTTAGGTACGTGTCCTACATCGTCATTTGACGAAGACGTTGGAGCGAAAGATAATGGAAGCTAGGGCGATAAGATGACATGAGCCAGAAATCAACACTAAGGAGGAGCTGAGGGAAGTATTGCGCTTGATCAGCTGATGATTAGATTCCTTAGCCTATATCAGAGATCTGGTCTCTGTAATCCTCACTCTCCCACCGCAAACGAGAGGTGGGTCCCATTTCTTCTTTGTCGCCATTCAGTTGCCCTTCTCTGTTTCAGTAAGTCTCTCTCTATAGGTTAGCTCTACTGTGTTGGTACTAGAGTCAAAAATCATCATTTCACCACACGGTACTGTTGCTAGTTTATTTGTATTGTGTTGCATGATAATGTTGTACTGTATCTGAAAATTAAGGTCTGACGGAGGCACTAAGTGCCGAAAGCTAGCCGAAATAGAAATGAGATCATCGGAGAGCTTCAGCAGAAACTTCCAGAACTCTGGCTATGCACTCGAACCTCTGTGCTGTTGCTCAAAAAGGCTTGTCCAGATAGAAAGAGCTGGTTAATCCAGATAGGAAAGCCTGAGCAAAATTTTTCAATTCGAAAATTTAGATTTATTCTGCTCATCTATTGATCACTTTCTTTTGCATCAACCCTTCTCAACAGCTAATACTTTTAGTTGGAACGACCCAAGACAATAAGTCAGGACGAATTCTCTCCACAAATTCGGGAGTACAATACGACGAACAATAACACTGTCATAACACGGTGCGATGATACGCAGCGACTCGGAGTATGCATTCCGGAGTTGGTAGCTGGGTATGGTAGGGATTAAGTTAATGAAGCATGACCCCACCTTCACAATATCAATGTGTAGAATATATAGAAGAGGCGTTCGTCACAGAAAAAAATTTGTTGGGTGGACATTACGTCTAACAAGTGGACAATACGTCTAACCAATACAAGAATGGCTTCTGATGCTCATACACTATTTGTTTAATTGAAATTGAAAATGAAACTGCCATCTCTTATGTCCACTTTTACATCCAAGTTTGAAAACAATTTCACCGCTTTTGTTTCCGTGTCGGAGAAGACTGTTAGCGATTTTTTAAACTTGATCTGATATTTTTCAGTTCCCATTACCTTTCTTTATGCGTTTTATCCTTTTTTCTTCTATTTTTCCGTTTCCTTCGCCGTTTTTTTTTCGAATTTTTTTTCGTTCAGCACAATCCATTGTTCACCTATGTTTTAATCGAGCATTCTTTACGTTCTTTCTGCGTGTTTCCAGCAGGATTCGCTCAGTTCTATATATTTTTGTACCCATTTGAAAACATGTGAATTCTTTCCTGTCGAAATGTCTGCTGGACTTTCCAGCTAATCCGTGTATCCCCAATGTTTTCGCCTAATCCATGCATATTTTCTAGCAGTTTTTGGGTTGTTTTTCCGAGAGTATAGGGTAATTTATACTAGCTGCGTGCGTCAGTCGCGCATCAGTCGCACGCATCCATTTGCAAGGGATTTTCCATGAAGACCGGTCAACACGGCATGTACATCCTCAATGAAAAGGACGTGCGGCCGCCGCGAGGCCGTAAACGCGTGCGTCTGAGCTGCGACTGCGATGCGACTGCTATGCGACTGGGCCCTATTCTTCATCATATAGACGCACGCGCGTCAGTCGCACGCATCCAGTATAAATTGCCCTTATCAGAGGAATCCACATGTGTTGCTGTTCCATTCTGTTGGCACCGCCTCGTCAAGCGGCCGCTCCACTGCTCGCCTCACCCTCGCACGTCCCTCACTTGATATGCGCCGCTGATTAACGGAGCGATGATTGGATTCTGGAGGCAGATGCGCCTCCTTCTTTGGAAGGGGGTGTTAGTTAAGAAGAGGCAGAATGTGAGCGAAGTTCGAGGGGGTGGCGCTACCAAAATGTTATAATACTGGCAACTGAGCAGGCGCAGAAAGTTTTTTTTTTGACAAGCGATCTGCACGCAATAAAGTTCATAACTCTTTTGTCTTCATTTCTAGAGAATCCTGCTGATTTTCTGCAGTTAAATCGCGATGAAGGAGGTATTTTGAAACATGCGGAGCTCTTTTTATCGCTTGTACGAGTGAAATATTAGACAGCGCGTTTTTGCTTCCTGCATGTGTGTTTCCGGACTTTGTCTGGTCACAAATTTATTTTTTGAGATGGACGAGCTCAACAGTGCATATCAAGGGGTTGCCTTTGATGTCCAGCCCACGATTTTTCAGCACACTTATCAGTGACCGATTTCAGTTCTGGTTGGCAGTCGAACTGCTCGTTCCACTAATCCTCTTTGTCACTCTGGCTCTTGTGCGCACGAGGGACTTCACCGATTTTGAGACTCATTGTGAGTATTCCTGCGGTTCTCGTTAATTTTTATCGTTGAAGGTGTTCCTAATTTGGGCAAGTAGTAGCTAGGCACTGGATTCGAAGAATTTGAAGTTTTGCTGATTCTGAGCATACATTTCTTAGCGTTGTATAAACGGAGGATACGGGTACATAAATGTAAGCGGCAGTTCCAGCGGGAGGAGGATGACTCCCTCCCTGACTTGATGAAGAATCGGCGGAGTTTCTATGATGCATTGAGTGGATAAAAATTGTGTTCTAAATCAATCGGAATATCCCGCTTTTGATATCTTTTTTTCTCAAATATTTGCTTTTCAAATTTAACACTTGTTTGTTATCTTCAATGTTTTTTTTCTGCCATACAGGTTGTTATAGGAACACCTTTATTGGCCGACGTTTCGACAGAAAGTCGTTTTCAAGGCCTGAAAGTGGATCAATTTCTTTGAATCTACGCTCTAACCCATCAAACACCTCCTCTGACCTGCACATTCAACTCATTCCGGGCAGATAACCATGAGTACCGACTGTAAAGAGGAAACTCACCCGGTGTTCCACCAATATGCGGGATGTTTTTTCGCACACTACTATACACGATTGTCACCAGCGGACGACTGAGTGTTGCTCAGCGGTTGTGCATGAGCTGATCGGTGACAATCATATATATATATATCATATATATATATAGATATATATATATATGATTATATATAAATATATCATGGTTGTGCATGAGCTGATCGGTGACAATCATATATATATATATCATATATATATATATATGATATGATATATATATATATGATATATATACAACTAGCGCCCCTTCGGGACGCTAGAAAGTGGGGTGGGGCAGCCACTTGGGGTATGTGCAAAAGCTTCACACGTGTGAAATGCTTAAAAATCAGCAAAAAAGCAAAACTAACCATTAGCTGAGCTCAAATACGAAATTCTCCTTATGAGTTGCGTGTACTCCATGGGTCTGGCCGCTTCGCCAACGTCGGGCTTCGAGTTTTCTCGCCATCCTAGCCTTGCTTGCAAATTCTTAATCCCGCACCTACATGTAAAGCTAATTTCCGATGCACTGATAATACCTACTCTTTTTTGTCACATTTCTTACACACCTATGGATCCGTTATGAACAGCCAACAGAGAGGAAGAGGAGATAGTCGACTGAGACACGAATGAGCGCGTAGCGTGATCCTACTCCATCGGCAGACATGCATCTTGATGCTTATCCCACTGTTGCGCCAGGGCAGACCCGATCCATCGGTGGGACTCCTATCCCGGCGCTTTCTTCACTAATCGGCTCCCAGTCTCCATCCATGGACCCGTATCCTGGCGCTTTCTCCAGTATTGGGCCAGAGCAGACCCAATCTCCATCCGTGGACTCGTTGCCTGGCACTTCCCCGTTAATGGGCCTCTGCAGACCCAATCTCTATCGATGGACCCGTACCCTGCCATTTTCCCAGTGTTGGGCGACGGCGAACCCTTTTTCCATCGATGGACCCGTATCCTGCCGTTTTTCCACTATTCGGCCACGGCGGACTCCTTCTCGATCGGTGGACACATATCTGATGTTTTTCTGAACTACGGGGCCCCGGCTCATCTGTCCTTGGAAAGTTTGATCAACTGCACAAGTTGTACAACTGATTTTAGAGAACGTCACAACAGCTTATTATGACGCGTTCTTCATCCTGTGTATTTGATTGTTTTTTTTTAAACAGGCGGATCCTCAAGCTGCATAACCCCCAAGGGACCTCAAAGAGAGCTGTGCAAGGAGCATATCCCAAGCGAGGACACCGAGTGAATCCTTCGATACATCCCCCACGGTATGCGCACTTCTTTTCGAAGTGATTAGCCTCCACTGTTCCAATGTTGAGTGAAGTCAAGAACAAAGCTCTAGCAGAGGGGCGACTCTGCTCCGTACATTGCTGCTACGCATCGTCAAATCGTTGTAAACATTGTCTCGCCTGGAGGGCTCGAGACCGCTAGACGGTGGTCCCGCCACGAAATCCCGAATGCACCCGACTTCCGCTACGTCTATGCACCTATGACGAAACATCGGCCGAATGCCCCATCAGCTTCGCATCCTCGCGAGGCACAGTCTATAACTGAGTCTTACGGCGAGCGCATGCGATCACGTGTTAGCCCCCCTACGTCTGCGCTCTCGAAAATTTTGTTGCACTACCATGATTTATATAAGAGGATCATTATATGATATATATATATATATATATGATATCTATATCTATATCTATATCTATCTATATCTATATATATATATATATATATATATATATATCAGTGGCGGACGCAGAAAGTGGGCGGGAGGGGGGGCGTGGGAAGAAAAGTGGGGTCTCCGCCGTTTTGGGGACCCAGACGGAAAATAAAATTAATAATAATATTAATTATAATAATAAACAATAAATAAAAAATATATTAAAAATAATAATAAAAATAAACAATTAAAAATAAACTAACACAAGATTTTTATTTGTATTGTAAAGTAATTTCGAAAATTTGGCGACCCATTCTCGGGGGGGGGCGCCCCCCCCCTGCGTCCGCCACTGATATATATATATATATATATATATATATGATTGTATATATATCATGGTTGTGCATGAGCTGATCGGTGACAATCATATATATATATATATATATATATATATATATATATATATATATATATATATATATGAGAAAGCAAGTGATATATGACGCCGATGGCATTACAGCGGACTTGCTTAGAGTCGGAGGATATACAATGCATAAACTCTTAGCAGATCACTTTACCTCCTATCTCGAAGCTGGCATCATTCCCGATCAGTGGAAGAGCTCCAAGACAGTGTTGATCTTCAAAAAAGGTGACAAAGAAGATATCGAAAACTACCGCCCTATTGCTTTGTTGTCTATACCGTACAAACTGTTCACGAAGATCATTCTGAACCGGCTTGAAACCACGCTTGATGAGTACCAGCCAATAGAACAGGCAGGTTTCAGAAAAGGCTTTTGCTGTATGGACCACATTCACACTATCGTCCAGCTGATTGAGAGATGCAGGGAATACACGATGCCTCTGATCCTCACATTCGTCGACTACAGAAAAGCATTCGACTCCGTCGAAACGAATGCAGTCTTGAATGCGCTCATACATGCAGGAGTAGATCCAGCTTACGTGAACATTCTTGAGCAGTGCAATGTCGGAACAACGACGACAATCCAGTTGTTTGACAAAAAACTACGCATTCCGATCGGAAAAGGTGTCCGACAAGGTGACACAATATCGCCAAAACTGTTCACGTCAGCCCTCCAGTATGCTATGTCTCGACTGAACTGGGAAGACAAAGGTATCACGATCGACGGAAAGAAGCTCTCAAACCTACGATTCGCAGACGACGTGGTTCTTGTTAGCAACAACACATCAGAGATGAACCAGCTGCTAAACGAGCTGAACGAAGTGAGCAAGAGCATCGGGCTGGAAGTGAATATGAAGAAGACACAGATGATGGCAAATCAGTGGTGTGACAACGGAATAGTACAGCTGGATGGAATTATCTTGAGGAAAGTAGACAGCTACGTTTACCTGGGACGTGAAGTAAATATGACGAACGACTTGACAGGCGAAATTGGGCGAAGAAGAAAAGCGGCGTGGGCAGCCATGGACACGATTCGAGAAACGACAAGTCAAATCAGGGACTCGAAGCTGCGAGCTCACTTATTTGATTCTACGGTACTTCCGGCACTGTGTTATGCTACTGAAACATGGACGGACAACAGAAACATCTCCTTGGCTATGAGAACGACACACAGGGCCTTGGAAAGATGTCTTCTGGGAACGAATAGATGGAAGCAATGGAAATGTGGCCTCAGTAGCAAAGACTTGAGGAAGGAATCGAAGATCAAGGACCTGACAGACTACATGGCATCCGCAAAGCATCGGTGGGCAGGACACGTGATGCGCCGAACTGACGACAGATGGAGCACGAGATCAACTCTCTGGACTCCCTTGAACGTCAAAAGACCCCTCGGCCGACCCTTCACGCGCTGGTCTGATACATTTTCCAGGTCGTTTAAACAAAGAGAACTGACGAACTGGATGAGAGCGGCCCGAGACAGGAGAACCTGGAGCGAATGTGGTCCACACTGAGAAGACCAACCCAGCAGTGAGGATGGACCATCAAAGTATCAAAGTAAGTATATATATATATATATATATATATATATATATATATATATATATATATATATATATATATATATATATATATATATATATATATATATGATTGTCACCGATCAGCTCATGCACAACCGCTGAGCAACACTCACTCGTCCGCTGGTGATATATATATATATATATGATTATATATATATATATCATGGTTGGTTGTGAGCTGATCGGATATTATCATATATATATCATATATATGATATGATATATATATATATATATGATATATATACAATCATTATATGATATATATATATATGATATCTATATCTATATATACATATATATATATATATATACATATATGATTGTATATATATCATGGTTGTGCATGAGCTGATCGGTGACAATCATATATATATATATATATATATATATATATATATATATATATATATATATATATATGATTGTCACCGATCAGCTCATGCACAACCGCTGAGCAACACTCAGTCGTCCGCTGGTGACAATCGTGTATAGTAGTGTGCGAAAAAACATCCCGCATATTGGTGGAACACCGGGTGAGTTTCCTCTTTACAGTCGGTACTCATGGTTATCTGCCCGGAATGAGTTGAATGTGCAGGTCAGAGGAGGTGTTTGATGGGTTAGAGCGTAGATTCAAAGAAATTGATCCACTTTCAGGCCTTGAAAACGACTTTCTGTCGAAACGTCGGCCAATAAAGGTGTTCCTATAACAACCTGTATGGCAGAAAAAACATTGAAGATATCAATAGTTTGAGAAAATGCCCAGGTTTTATGATAAGAGGACATGGAACTTGTTTGTTAATATCCTTGTCGCGGTCCATGTCCAGTTTTCTGTGGAGATCCAACCTTCCTCTTTATCCCCCCCCTCACCCTCCCCCCTCGCTCCTCCACTCCTCCACATCTCCCGTCCAGCTTACAACTACCTACACTATTGATATGAATGAAGTGCCGTGTTTGGAGTACAACAATAGTATATCGGTAAATCTCCCATCTCTGATGTTCACTGGCGATACATTTGGCAAGAGAATCTGTTGACGATATATTTTGCGGGTGTTTGGCGATACAAAAGGCAAGAGAATCTGTTGGCGATACATTTGATGAGGTTTGCTTGCCGATACAAATAGCAAGGTTTGCATGACGATACATTTTACGGATGTTCTGATAAAGCGTTCATTTCATTCTTAGTTGTAGGCTTAACCATCAGCGGTGTCGATCCGGATGGCTCGGCTGGTAGGGCAGCGGGCTCCTAAGATTACTATCATGACACGATTCCTGATGATATCGAAATTTTGCGCGGTTGATAACCCTTTTGTTTGACGATACAATTGGCAAGGTTCATGTGGCGATACATTTGACGGGGTTTGCATGGCGATACATTTTACGGGACTTCTTGTTTGGCAATACATTTGACGGGCTTCGTTTGCCTAGCTAGTTGGCAAGCTCGTCTGCGAGGTTGCCAACTAGCTAGGCAAACGAAGCCCGCCAAAACAACCTCGCCATATGTATCGCCAAAGAACATCAGAGATTGGTCAAAATCCGTCGTCGAGCTACGGTCGCTCACATGGTACAAAGGGGGCAGAATAAGCGGAACCATCGCAAATAATCAGAAATTCGGAAGTCAGAAGTTGAGAGGAGTTTGAAATTGGGGAGTCTGAAGGAAAAAAAAGCGTACATGACTCAGCATAACTGCGCTACTGCCAACTCTCCAGAAATCTAGCAGTTCTAAACTTTCATAGTACCGAAATTCACGAACATCCCATCTCCTGAAACCCGAACTCTGCTCTTCTCTAGACCATAGAACTACCAGAAATGCTTTTGCTAAGAGAATTCTACATTATATTTGTTCATTACATCTATGCATACTGTTCAGAAAAGTATGTGAAGGTCTACCTCTCAAAAATAGATCTGCCGATTTGCAACGTCGTCAACAACGCTGTTTTTTTTTTTTGAAACTGATTCACGGCTCTTTAACGTTTTTCGATGATTGTTTGCTTATCAATATTGATAGTTTATTAGGAAGCTTTGGATACGGTTGCATGGGTATGATCATGCCAACACACCTCCTGCTTTTATTCGTAATTGCACGTTTAGCATTCCCACTCTCGATATGCGTAGAAGGAAGTATGATCTCGTAATGGCCTATAAAATAATCAGTGAAAAGGTTAATCTCCCTACCAATAAATTTTACACCGTATCTCCCTCATGCACGAGAGGCGGGCCATTCAAGATTACATTCCAGACAACCAAGACCTCTTTACGGTCTTCTTTCTTTACACAGAGAGCTGGCTCCGTTTTCCTCAGACTCTCAAAGAAGTACATTCTGTCACACTCTCTAGTACAATACATAGATTGGTTGACAAGTTCCTAAGAGAATCTGCTTAGTGGGTTACTGTTCGAACAATTTTTAACTGTTGTGTCTAATTGTTGTTTTGTTCGTGTTTTTTCTTTCACACGAATTTCTGTTTTACGCGTGGTTAACCACGTACAAATAAATAAATAAATAAATAAATAAATAGTCTTTCTGGAGAGCATATGATGGCAGTGGTGGAATTTCCTCCGTAAAACAGTGTGGGCAAAAATTCTTGGAAATTTTCTAGTTCCTCATGAGCATTTATTGAAGCTGACGCATTTTTTCCGAGCTGCCAGGGAATTGGGGTACAAAACGTTTTTGTTCCTATAATAAAGAAACAAAAAGGTAAAAACTCATGCCTTCAATTTTCCCGAAATGGGAGGATTGGTCTGTTTTCCAGAATTTGTGAGGTTCTCCGTGGGTACGAAGGGATCACTTAAATATTCCGTGACCAGTGGGGCAGTGATGTACTCAGGCAAAGGCACGGGTAGGAAAGAAGAGCTGTGGTCACTGTAGCAGTGTGGTAACCCTAACGACAGGACAGGAGCTAGAGAAATTTATCGTAAATCAAGTTTAATTTTGAAACTTCAGAAATGAATTTTCAAGAAGGAAATAGAAATGAGCAGTTGAAAATGACCTGATTTTGAATTTTTTGCGAGGTTCTTTGAAAAATTCGGCTACCATTTCTTGGAGTTGGGAGGATACTAAGGGCTCTCTTCCACCCACCCTGGGTCTATTGTTTTATCCTGTTTCTAAGATGTCTGGATTTCCGGATTATCTGAACTTAAAAATGACTGGGAAGAAAAGTGAAAAAAGAGCGGAAAAGAGATTTCAATAACTTAATCATGCTTAATTTAGGTCACTACGACTCCAAGGGGTTCCCCTCGGCTGGGATACTCCCGTTCCTACACTCGTTTCTTTGCTCGTTCTCCAACACTTGTCATTTGTCGCCGACGACTGGAGACGAGAAGCAGTTCATACACAATGGAACTGATCCTGACGAGTCTTTGTGAGTTCTTTCTCAGGTACCTTTGCTCCGTAAGCCTCCTACTGCTAAGCTCTACCCCTTCAGACTCGTCGACTTTTTGTATTACTCGTCGTTACAACTAGGATGGATTGGTGAGAACCCCGCGGAGTTCTCCCGGCTACTGGGCAGTCTTACTATGGCTATTCACATCATTGCTAGGATGAATGGCACACAGATTGAACTACCCACTGCACGACAGGTACTGATCAGGTTCTTCTTGAAGATCAGGCTCAACATTTTTTTCTGCAAAAAAACGTTTTCCAGCTCTTCGTACCCTCCTACAACCTCACTGGCAAATTAGAGGAGTTGGGCATGTCTCAAAATGCAGCCGAGGTGCTAGTGGGATCCAGGCTCACTCCACAGTTTTTCGTAGAGGCCTACCGTTATGTGAGTTTTTTTTCGCGCTTTCGGAGGGGTACGGCTGTTGTTTATTGATACGTTAGAAGTGATTCGCATGTAATTGTCGAGGTTCAGGCCGAACAGCTCAGCTCCATGTCTACAATTGCTCTTTTCTTCGGTGCAATCAGCTCAGTGCCGATATTGTGCAACGAGACGCTGTTCAGCAACAGTTTTTTACTTCCACCAAAGTAAGTAGCTGCTCACAGATAATCCTTTAGAGCATAACTGATTTCCCGGTCATCTCTTAGAATGGATTTAAGCTTCTTCTTGTTATTCATTAGAATTCAAGCAGATTGGCTTGGGAAGGCTCAGTACATATACTTTTCTGAGCTTTTCAATATCAGAGTTCTTCATTGAATCCAGGAAGATTCATGACGGTCAAGGTTTTTTTGTTAGACTAATAGATTTTCTTTGCTGAATTGTAGAATTTCTGAAGGTTTTAGCTCTGGCTTTCTGCTGATATTTGCACAACTTTTCTTATTTGCCGCTAATCGCCAGAGTTCCATTGAAATTTCAAAAATACTTCTCTTTTCGTTTCTATCCTTCGCTTGCACGGAGCTCAGAATGCGTCTTTTACTGTTCTTTTTTTTGTTTTGTTTTCAGGGCAAATCTGACTGCTGAGGAACATGAGTCGCTATGTAGCGTCACACCTTTGGATCTGTTGAATCTGAACCAAACGGAGATCATGAAGAACTTGGTGCTGCCGTTTTATGTGAGCTATTCCATTTTTTACTACCTTTATTTCCGGAAACTTATCTCCGTTCATAATTAGGGGTGAAATTGCAATACAGATTCAAGATCAGAGTGTGGGTTTTTTTTACCACATTGCTTCTGTAAAACAGGCAAATGGAACTAAATTAGGTTTCTGTGAAATGTTAAGACACCTTTCGATGAGCTGAAAAACAACCTTGTTGAGTGAGTCTCATCAAATCCAATTAGTTTTACTTTATCTCTCTTTCAGATCATCTTGAGGACGCTTTCTGTTCTCTTGAATAGTTGTATCCTTAAAGCTGCCGTCCCACTTCGCAATCGTCTTTAAGATTTTCGCGTGATGAGATTCTTCAGAAGCAGATGGTTACAATGATACATTTGATTCCTTGCAGAACTGCCGAAAAAAAAAAAACAGTTTTCTGGCCGTAATTCTTGGGGCGTCAGGGGCCGGGCCAAGGCACTGTTCGCCTTGGCCCCGTTTCCAAAATTCCCAACAGTGGTGCTTGAAAAGGGGCTTCCTAGCAGTTTTGCACGGAATCATGTATGTCAGTATGATCAGCAGCTACTGGAGATTCTTTTCTTGCAAAAATCTCGAAAACGATTCAGAGGTGGGACGGTGCCTTTAGGTTGAGCAGTCAATCACCTCTTGTAGAGTGGAGGTGGTCCGACTTCTGCGAGCGGCTTCGGACCATTAGAGTCTCCCGTTTGCACTTGTATAAAGGAGAAAAAAGGAGAAAGCGAAAATATCATAGTTAATATTAATTGGCAGTGTGTGTGTGTGTGTGTGTGTGTGTGTGTGTGTGTGTGTGTGTGTGTGTGTGTGTGTGTGTGTGTGTGTGTGTGTGTGTGTGTGTGTGTGTGTGTGTGTGTGTGTGTGTGTGTGTGTGTGTGTGTGTGTGTGTGTGTGTGTGTGTGTGTGTGTGTGTGTGTGTGTGTGTGTGTGTGTGTGTGTGTGTGTGTGTGTGTGTGTGTGTGTGTGTGTGTGTGTGTGTGTGTGTGTGTGTGTGTGTGTGTGTGTGTGTGTGTGTGTGTGTGTGTGTGTGTGTGTGTGTGTGTGTGTGTGTGTGTGTGTGTGTGTGTGTGTGTGTGTGTGTGTGTGTGTGTGTGTGTGTGTGTGTGTGTGTGTGTGTGTGTGTGTGTGTGTGTGTGTGTGTGTGTGTGTGTGTGTGTGTGTGTGTGTGTGTGTGTGTGTGTGTGTGTGTGTGTGTGTGTGTGTGTGTGTGTGTGTGTGTGTGTGTGTGTGTGTGTGTGTGTGTGTGTGTGTGTGTGTGTGTGTGTGTAAGAGAACCAGCCACTGTCGAGAAAAACTACCGACACCATCGTGTTCAGCGGATCGAGTTATGTACAAAAAAGTTGCAATTTTTGATTTTTGCCTTGATTTAAAGGTGTTTTGGGCCATCTTTGTCATGTTCAGACATGTTAATGGCCGACAGTTGTTTTCAACACGGTCGGAATGAGTGCAGGACAGTTTCATAACGAAGAGGAGGAACCAGGCGGACGAGGGATGACATGGATGAGGGTTGCGCCCGCACAGATGGTGGGGAAGGTGACATGAAACGAGCCTAGGGCTATGTCAGAGGTGCGTCGGCGCTTGGTAGGGGAAGAGTTGCCGTTGAAGGGAGAACAGCGGTGAGAGTGAGGCGCCGGCGCCCATAAGTGGGGGAAACGGGTCCAGCGCTGTTATAGGAGTGCGCCGGCGTCGAAAAGTGCGGAAACGCCTGGAGTCGGGTCCAATGGTGTGATAAGGGTGCGCCAGCGTGGAAAAGTGCGGAATCGCCTGGAGTCGGGTCCAATGGTGTGATAAGGGTGCGCCGGCGTCGAAAAGTGCGGAAACGCCTAAAGTCGGGTCCAATGGTGTGATAAGGGTGCGCCAGCGTGGAAAAGTGCGGAATCGCCTGGAGTCGGGTCCAATGGTGTGATAAGGGTGCGCCGGCGTCAAAAAGTGCGGAAACGCCTGAAGTCGGGTCCAATGGTGTGATAAGGGCACGCCGGCGTGGAAAAGTGCGGAAACGCCTGGAGTCGGGTCCAATGGTGTGATAAGGGTGCGCCGGCGTCGAAAAGCGGGGAAACGCGTGGAGTCGGGTCCAACGGTGTGATAAGGGTGCGCCGGCGTCCAAAAGTGGGAAAACTCCTGTAGTCGGGTCCCACGGTGAGGTAAGGGTGCGCCGGCGTCCAAAAGTGGGAAAACTCCTGGAGTCGGGTCCCACGGTGAGGTAAGGGTGCGCCGGCGTCCAAAAGTGGGAAAACTCCTGGAGTCGGGTCCCACGGTGAGGTAAGGGTGCGCTGGCGTCCGAGAGTGGACAAACGCTTGGAATCGGGTTCAACAGTAAGATAATGGTGCGCCGGCGTCGAAAGTGTGGAAGATGTCACGCACGGGTCCACAGCTGCAAGAGTGTATGCCATCGCTCAGTAAAGTGGAACACACACGTATGTGAGGCGAGCCAAGCGAGCCTAAAAGAAGCCTGAGAGTCCGGCGTTAGCCGGACGATCAGGCTGGTAATATTTACATTTAGAATCATTGTCCCTGTTATGCCCTGAATTCCAGATTCATCGAGAAAATCGTTCCTGGCCAACAAGAACACGACAAGCAGTTTTGTCATGGTGTTTGGGTCCGTGATGGTGAGGGATTTGGCTGATTTTGAGGTTGTGTGACATTTCCATGTATCCGAGCATTCCCACTTTAGATTTGAATTGCTCTGCACTGGAGTTAGCATTTATGCAGAGGTTGCGGCCACTATTCATTGGATATATTCTGGTTACTCCACCATCACCTGTTTTGGGGAGATGATTGAAATAGTGAGCAAAATTTGAGTTATTTATTCTTTATCCAAAATGAAATGAAATTTCTATACAAAGCCAAAATTTCTTACAAACAGACGAACACGTAAACTTTCACTTCTATATACGCATAGAGATTGGCGAACCCACGCAGATCTATAAATCACTTAGTTTTCCAATTCTTTCGAAGCATTGGCGAATTGTAAGGAGTTAAGCCTTTGTTACAGCTCAACAATCCTCTTCGTTTCTTGGGTTTCTTACGGCAAAAGCTCTACGAGTATCCGGAGTTATCCGACAATCTGCAGGATGCATTCTACTGAAGCGATCTGCGTGCTACTAGTATGGTGAGTTGCATTTTGGCATTTGAAAGGAAAAAAAACATTATCAAGTTACGTAGTTCCATTCAATGGGTGTGGCTTCTTCCGTAGTAGTATCAGACATGCCTGTCTCTCGCTTAAGATTTTTTCACCTTCCAGAATGTTCTTGCATTCTTGCGATCCTACGAAGAACACAAGAAACTGCCGCAATGGGTGAAGTCGATTGAATTTGTGCTTGAGCACATTTTCGGTCCTCCATCCGATCCATACTCGTTCGGAGGTGCTACGAAGAATCTCACTGAGACCGTCAATAAGTACATCACGGTGAGTCCATGCACCTTGTCTCCTATAGATCGTCTTCAACGGTTTAATCGTTTTGCAGTGTTTCCTAACGGACCGATTTGTGATGGTCGCGAACGAATCTGCCATGGAGGATGCTGCGCTATGTCTGACGGACTATCAACAGTACCTTAGCGGCATTGTCATTGTCAACATGACTGACAATGCAACGGAGTTCGAGCCGCTCACCACGTACAAAATCCGCCATCTACCAACCCTAACTGACAGTAGGTTGTCTTTTCAGTCACGTACTGTGACTGAGACAAGATGCTCGGGCATTCAGAGCTCTGAATGACGAAAATGACGGAAATATCTTCTCGAACTCCATATGCACTGACAGACAAATCAACGTTTTGTTTCAGATACACAGGGCTACGTGGACAGCGCCAAACGACTTTTTGACAGGAACATGCCATTTAATGATCTCAAATATCTCACTTATGGATTCTCTTTCCTGCAAGGTATCGTGTTTTTATTGTCAAGGCTTTTTCTCGGTTCACAGCCACAGCCTAAATAATTCTATTTAAAAAAAATGCAAGAATAATTGTTCAAACAGCAGTAGCAGCAGTACTGCTTTTTTCGAAACGCCCAAAAAGTCCATCAAGTAAAAATTTTCCAAAACTTTTTCGAGGATTTTGACGTTTTTCGCCCGAAGTCATAGTATCCAGCATATAAATTTATTTATTTATTTATTTGTACGTGGGAATACCACGCTGAACGGCAAATCGTAGTAAAAATGCATGAACATAATGTGAAAACTCTTGAATCTACAATAAACAAATGTGTAGAGAAACGGATACAGTTCAAAGTGCTTCAGAAATGACAAACTAACAAGCTGCTTCTTTTCAGAAACTTGTCTGCAATATAATTATATAATTATGTCCAGCATATAAATGCTGCACATAATTTTCTGTCCCTCCTGCTTCCTAACAGACTCCTTGTTCAGAAGCCATCGATCGCGCCATCATTGCTATCCGGGCAAATTCCTCTCATTCGGTTGGGATGTACTCGCAGCAAGAGCCCTATCCATGCATCAACTACGACACGTAGGTCTCCTCGTTTTCCTTTTGACCTCGAGCCTGAATTTTTCTTCTGCAGATTCAACGTCTCCGGATTCTTCGCCCTGTTCGGGATTTTATCCTACATAATTCCGGCTGCCTTGCTAGTGGAAAACATTGTTCATGAAAAGGAGCTTAGGCTCAAAGTAAGCGTGATTAACTCCGAGTTTTTACTTTGAATCGTTTCTTTTTCTTTCAGGAGCAGATGCGAATAATGGGTTTGGACGATATGGTTCATCTCTGGTCGTGGGCTATTATTTCCTTAGTTCGCAACATCACTATCACGTTCATCATCGTTGTGATTACGAAAGTTCCTTTTTTTCAAATAATTCACAGAAACCGTTGACTCATAATGGTCAGCTCCTCTCTTTCGATTCGCCGTGGTGGACGTACCTGGTAAAAAGTGACCGAATCAGTGCAAATTGTGGTTGGACTTGAACACCGGCGCACCCTTATCACACCGTTGGAACCGTCTACAGGCGTTTCACCACTTATGGACGCGGGCGTCCATATCATGCAGTCGGATCCGTATCCAGAGGCTCCTCCAATTTTGGACGCCAGTACATTCCTATCACACCGTCGGACTAGACTTCAGACGTTTCCCCACTTGTGGGCGCCGAAGCATCCTTATCACAGCGCGGGCCACACTATGACGCAATCCTCATCCATGTCATCCATTTCTCGTCCTCCTGGTTCCTCCTATTCGTTATAAAGGCACCCTACCCTTCTCCTTGCTTTTACACGGTTCTTCAGGCCTATCTCATTCACTACGACTGTGATGAAAACAACTGTAGGATTAACATGTGTAGACATGACAAAAGTGGCCCGAAACAACTCCAGATCAAGGTGAAAGTCAAAATTTACCACTTTTTTGCACATAACTCGACGCGCTGAACACGATAGAGTGGGTGTTTCCCGTTTTTGCTGGTTGGTCCTTGTGCACAGATGCAAGCACACACATGAGCTGCCAATTCGTGGATACTATGCTAACAGAAGTACGGGAAAAAGTCATCAAAGAAAACTCAAAAAGAGAAGAAACAACTCTATTTCACCAGGATTGTAGCAAAACAGCTGTTTTTGTTGGAATTCGCGCAGAATACAACTAGCGTAGAACTCGCCCACATTGAAAGCCAGCACAAAGATGCACCAGTTACTGTGTTGAGCGAGTTTCCGTTGTTGGTATGGTACAGAAACCAATCAAACTGCGCTGATGTACCAGAAGGCAAACATTGAAAGCCAGCACAAAGATGCACCAGTTACTGTGTTGAGTGAGTTTCCGTTGTTGGTATGGTACAGAAACCAATCGAACTGCGCTGATGTACCAGAAAGCGTGAAAACCTTAGGAGGGAAAATTTCCGTGGCTGCCGCCTTTAATGAGATTTGTCTACTACTTTGTCCCGAAAATTATGTCCCAAACTATCCTTGATTTTTGAATGTTTACAAGTTCGTGACTACATAAGCTACACATAGACATCTCCCATGCCACTGTGGAGTTTTGTATATGAAAACAGTAAGAAGTGTATCTAAATACTTTTGAGTAAATCGAGAATGGCTTGGCCAATTGTTCTTTTTTCTCGGGACATCTTAACATAGGATCGTTGAATAGGTTAGTCAAATTTATTTGAATTCAAGATACACAAGATGTGAGCGAGTTTATACATCTTAGAGTGTAGAGCACAACGTTGGACATTATTTTGGGATCAGTATATTGATGAGCGCACAAGTTTGAAGATTGCTTAATTTCGGAAAACGAGAAATGCGAGAGAGGAGAATCAAGAGGAACGAGTCACGAACACAATGGAGGGCGACAATGTGAGGAACTAAAACGCGAGAACGTCATTGTCAAATATGCTTCATTGTCAAATATAGCTCACTGTCAAATGAATTTCAGTTGTTCGAATTTTGGTTTCTGGCAAGCTAATCAAGTTCTCCAATACATGGATTGGATGGAATTCAGAAAGGCCTTTAAAACTTTCCGCATAACTACACATTCCATGCTTCTGGGATCTAGCTGTGGGGCTTAGAGGCGGATACCGATCGAATGCTGTGGAATCGCTGCAGCCGGCGCAAAAAGAGCATGCTTCTTCAGACATCTGGGGGTAAGCCTGCTTAAGCATACGATTACCTCAATACGTGGTAGAAACATGACTATTTTTGTCTTATTTGAGGATAGTGCCGTCAAAATTACTCCTCTTTAAAGTGAACAAGGAGCGAAATAGGCTCGAAAGCAGGGCAGTAACCACTGTAGCAACGCTTTTAACCCTTATTTACCGTCATGGAAGCTCGAAAACCTGATAATTCTGAATAGCGGACGTGTTAAAACCCGACAGTGGTATCCCATGCTACTTGAATAATGAACGTGTTACTACAAGTCAGCAACTGAATAGAAACCAAATAGCAACTGAATAGCAACCGAATAGCAACCGAACAGCAACCGAATAGCAACCGAATGGCACCCGTGGTAGCCCGAATAGCACCCATGGTAGCCCGAATAGCGCCGTATGGCGCCCGAGCCCCGCCCATTTTACGGATTGGAGCCGAGGTGACATGCGGCTCCAATCCCTATCGGGTTCGGCTCCGACGGTTGCTATTGAGTTGCTATTCGGGCCACATATGGTGGCCATGTTCTGCAGATTTTACATGTCAAGACGTGTCAAGTCTTCACGTCCGCACGTGTCTTGTCGCGTATATCATCAGAAATTGCCACTCCTCCTTCATTTCTACGTTAGCAGCCGTTCAGAGCGGCTGTGGAGGAGAAGGTGAGTTGTAACGCATTTCTTCTGTCGTTTTTTCATTCAATACACGACGATATTATAAGGGTGCTCCTGCACGCAAGGTGAGGAACGCCTCGAGAGGGCTCCAACTGTGTAGAACTCTTGGGCGAGTATCCAGAGAACGTCATCAAAGTCTCGGTCCAGGAGTGCGGCAGTCAGCCAGAGTAGGGCCACCGCGGCAATGACCCTTATTCTCCTCTCGCCGCTAAACCTAAAATGAAATAACTGCTGCGAGGAAACTCGTCCAACTCCGCTCACTCCCGGTGAGACCAGCCAACATTTTGAGTCGCCCCCCCCCCTTAAAGGCAGTGTGTCATCTCGTTTCGTTGGTTGTAGACATCGGCAGACTCAGGACCTACGCATCACTCTAGTTGCAATGATGTACGTCATAACGCGTAAAAGTGACGGAAACCCCGCTTTCGGAGGGTCCGAATGTGCAGTTGACAGACCACTTGGGCGAAGCGATCCGTGAATGTGCTGGCTGCCGGCCACGGCTGCAGCGCTGGTCAACAGGTCTTGACTTGTTCGGTCGGTGTGATCAACGGGCTCTTACTTCCACTCGGCGCGACAAACTGTTCCAAATTTCTTCCCAAAAACGTCTAAAAACCAAGTTTAGAGCCCGTTTCGTACCCAGTTATGTAGTTTAGTTATATCGTGCATAATCTTACTTCCCAGTCATGCGGGTTCCTAGCTGCTTGGCGCGTTGAAACGAGCACGGTAATGTGATGTGGGAATAGGTGAAAAGTATGCATTCAACGAGCGTGGTAGGTGAATGGAGGGTGTCGATGAAGATTTCAATTCAGACTTCGCTCTTAACCCGTATTAACCGTCTTGGAAGCTCGAAAATCTGATAACTATGAATAGCAGACGTGTTAAAACCCGACAGCAGTAACAGATGCTACTCGGATAACGAACGTGCTACTACAGATCAGCAACTGAATAGCAACCAAATATCAACTGAATAGCAACCGAACAGCACCTATGGTAGCCAGAATAACACCCATGGTAGTTTCGAATAGCACCGTATGGCGCCCGGGTCCTGCCCATTTTACAGATTGGAGCCGAGGGGACATGCGGCTCCAATCCCCATCGGGTTCGGCTCCGATCCGGAGAATGTCTGAGAAAGTTAAAGTTTGTATGTATGTGTGTATGTATGTAATAATTAGAAATCGCGGAGGGTGAACCGATCCGGGCCAAATTTTACATGCACATCCCACGCGGGCCGGCGGAGGTTGTAGGCTACTTTGCACCTGGGATTGCCGATTGATATATCGAATATATCAATTTTATTGATTTTTCGTTATTTTGCCCAGGGGCAGGTGGGGACATGTCTCCTCAATACGCTGAACACGAATATGACCACCATTTTGCACGAAATATCGATTCGTTGATTTTATTGATTTTTGGCTCTCCCTCCCGATGGAGCGGTGAAAACAAGTCTCCTGGGGTTCCTCGATACGCTGAATATGAATATGACAACTATTTTTTACGAATGCATCGATTTAATATCACCTGATAGTTTTGCTAACTTTTCGCCCACAAGTCTATGGGGAAGGGTCACTTGGGCCTCGCTATCATGCTGGTCACCAAAATTATGGAGATTTTAGTGTTTTAATGAATTTATCGGTGATAGTAATTGGCCTCAGCGGTGTGATGGAGCCCGAGCAAAGCCGGGTACGGCAGCTAGTAAATAAATTAAATAGTTAATGTCATGGAAAGGTTTTATGATGAAAAATATAAAGTTTATATAGAGATGTTGCTTATTTGCCCGTTTCGTTTCCTCACAATGTAAGGGTAAATAGGTTTGAGAAATAGGTCCTCCCGGGAATTCCTCAGTACGGTGAGGAGGAGCTACCTTTGTGTAGTGTGAAAATAAGAACTAACCGTCTATTGTCCCTCTTCTTTCTCAATGTGTGTTATACAACACAATATACATATATTATATATCTGTACAGTCCTTGTGCGCGATCGGTAGAAAGTTTTCGAGCGCGCCGAGCCTGCGGCGCGCGCGCCGCGCAGCTCTCTTGTAGCAGCGGTCCGGTGTCCTCGATCAGCTGTTCGAGGACGACGCTCGTCAGTTTTTGGCCCAAGTAAGCCTTTTTCTTCAGTGTTTTCCTTGTTATCTAGAGACTCTTTGGACATCTGAGATTTCTGGCTGACCGATATTGATCGGACGGCCTTGCATGCTTCGCATTTTGCACATTCTTCCGCGCATGCCCCAACTCCTCTTTCATATTGTTTTTTTTTTGTTTTTTGGCCCCATGGTTAGCTGCTTGTCCCGGGTAGCCTCTTCTTTATAGGAAAGAGGAGCCTGGGACGTGGTGGCTGGCAACAGGGCCTTTATTTTGTTTGCACGGCGAAACTGAGAGGATATTGAGGCATTAACGCATATTGCAACTAGAACTTCACTCAGCACAAGAAAAAGCAGACAAAGGGGAAAGAAGAAGAAACGAATTTCAGAAAAAAGTGCACATCCACGACCATGCGAACAGAGACGGGATATCAACGATTCTGAACAAAATAAAGGCCCCCATTGCCAGCCACCCAAAGATTGAACGCCTATGTTGACTGAGAAGTCAAACCTCAACCTAAATTACCATGTGTCTCAATTTTGTAGGTGCACATCCCTTTCTTCGATCAACTGAAATAGGATGTTTGCAATGTGAGCAAACTACCGAACCTCAACAAACTTCACCCTTCTATAACGCAATGAATTGATTGCCGGGTTACATCGATGGCAAAACAAAAGTGAAAGCATGCATTCACCACCTTAAATTTAGTTTGCGTACATCTAAATTTCGTTTGTTAAGAACTGTTTCTTTTTTGTTAGACACAAAAACAATAGCAAAATTGCGTTCTTATGTACTAAATTGTTACGCTGTGAGAATAGCGTTTGAGATATGAAAATGTGCACATTTCAGGCGCGATCGCCTTTCGAAGATGTCCGCACTAGAAGAAAGTAGCCATGAGGAGGCTAGGGCACGTTTTCGAACTCAGAGAAGCATCTCCTTGTTTATAACGTTCCCGCACTGTCAACAACGTTAATGTAGAATATTTCACCTGTAAATATACAATAAATTACTCTCTCTGTACATGTAAACAAAAAAAGTTGAGCCATGGGGCCATGCCAGCCTCAGCGGGGACTGCGACTGCCAAGGAGCGAGTCAACAACTGAAAATGAGGCATAAACAATAGAAACCGCCTCTCTTTGCGAATATGAATGCGCTTGTGTAAGGCTGGAGAAGCGGTGTTTGTACCATAAACTTCCGAACAATCATCAGAATTTCGATATGAAAAGGATTGCCAGTAGCTGTTGCATGTTAAAACGTTTCCGGAAATGATGTGGGAGTGCGTGAAAGTATGTGCTCGATCAGAGCGATAGTCAAAGGTTTATGAAGGGTATCGGCAAATGCTTCAAGACCTGTTTTGCTTATTCTGGCAGGACTTACCATTATCTTCATACTGCTAAAGATTAATGTTGGAAAATCGTAGCTAACATTATGGACGAGTGAACTTTTATAATACTATTGTAGGTTCAACAGCGAGTGGTAAGAAGAAACTAATCGAAAAACTCCGCAAGATGTGTAGATATTTCGAATTGAGATATCGTAAGTAGTTCACCTTTGTCATCTGTAACACTGCGAAGGAAGAATTCTAGGCAGAATACTAACATATGAAGCAAATATCAAAATACAGCAATACAAATAATTTCCGGAGTAAAGGTTATAAGCGACTCCATGTAAAACAAGACATGATAGCGAAAAATGAGGTTGCTTTCAAAGAATGAAAGTGTGATGGAGGACATTTCGAGATAGTGCCGACAAAGAAAAGAAAAAAAGGAAGAATCATAAGGCTCACATGTTTGACCTTCTTAACGTCGCGGGTCCCGATTGCTGCACTATTTTTTCTTCACCAGCTGGTACATTTGGCAATTATCGCTGGTCAGGGATGCGAGGGTGCTGAAATATATTCGAAATCGACAAATACGAATTACAGAGACAGCAGCTGAACGGTTCTTACTCGGAAAAGAAAGGAAAACTCGGAAGAAAGACATCAACATGAGAAGAACTGTCTGATTTGCGATGGAAATATGGAGCACATGGGCCAGCTTTGCTGACTTCGTTTTCAGAAATGCTTATCTCAATGCGGTTATTCTCCCAATCAAGCTTCACTATTCATTTATGAAGTTCGTAAGAAGATGAAACATGTTCAAGTTCAGTTCCTATCCAGCACACTGCAATGCGTTCAGTGGCAGCAAAGCTGCCCAGAGCTGGGATTTATGAAACAATGACCAGGCAAACACGCTATGGCTAGCGTGATTGGTTATCATACATACATGCATACATTTATTACGCTGTTTAAGACAGACGTTATGAAATGGTTATCATTACATGAGTAAAAATCAGGGTTAACATTCCTATCAATGCAATCATAGCAAGTTAAAAGTGAAACTGCACCATTACTCTGTTAGAAAGTAGTTATCTTAGGGATGGCAAATCTTTTGAAAGCAGCAAGAGAATTTATGGTAGGTGCCTTTTTGCTCAAAGAGACATATGCCGTTCCCGCTCGGACTGTGAAACTCTTGGCCCTTATAGAGCTTCGCGGTCGTCTATAAAAGATATTAAATTCGCTACCCCTGGCTATGGATGTCACTAAAGAAAAGAATATTTTAGCTTTTCCAAAGTCCCATGCGTGTAGTATTTTATAGACCATGCATACATCAAAGAGTTTTCGACTAGATTCAAGAGAGGGAACACCAAGGTAACGATTCCTTACTGTTGCAAAGGGAATGCTTGAGTAAGAAAAAATTCCTTTCCTAATGAGAACCTTTCTAGTAAAGCTATTTTGTACCTTTTCAATTTTTGCAATATCCTTTTTCTTGCATGGACTGAATACAGTAGATCCACACTCTACTAGAGGACGAACGTACATTTTATAAGCTCGTAAAAGTAAATTCTAATCAGTTGTGGGAAGAGCCTTGAATATTTGAAACGTACGTATGTGTGCCTTACTACAAATCATTGCGTAATGTGAGGTAAAATCAAGCTTTTCATCGTAGCGAAACCCTAGATCTTTAACAGAAGTGGTTCTTGTCACTTCGAGAGAGTCTATAGCATAGTAGCCAGTGGAATGTGAGTTACCAATTCTGAGATGATAAGTTTTACCCAGCGAAAGTGGTAATTGCCACTTTTTGGACCAATCAACCAAGCAGTTGATGGCATCTTGTACTTTAACCATATCTTCGGATTCACTAATCTCACGGTAGATCTTAACATCATCTGCATATTGCATGCATCGGACTCCTTTACTTTGCAAGAGTTCTGCAATTTCGGATGTGTAGAGGAGGAATAGAATAGGAGACAGAACTCCACCTTGAGGTACTCCACTACGAGCTTCCAGTACACTAGACAGAGATGAGTCGACTTTAACTTGAAACGTTCTGCCACAAAGAAACTGAGAGAGCCAGGCACAAACATTTGGATGGAACCCCAAGTTGTTTATCATGTGTAATAGCTTTCCATGACTGACCCGGTCAAACGCTTTCGCAAAGTCAAAGTAGATAATATCACAACATGATCTTCTATCTAAAATATCTGACCAGTCATTGAGACATTCAAGTAGATTTGTTTCGACTGACCTTCCCGGAACAAAACCATGTTGGCTAGAAGGAATTAGGTCATTGTCCAAAAGATGGGTCATGATATGTTTTTTCAGGATTTTTTCAAACACTCTACAAAAGATCGACGTCATACTTACTGGACGGTAGTTTGATACATCAGAGGCAGGGTGTTTTTTGAGAATTGGCGTAACAAGTGCATGCTTCCACAATATAGGAACTTCAGAATACATCATGGATTGGTTGAAAATGTATGATATTGGGAAGGCTATACTCGCCGAAATTTGTTTAATAAATATAGGGGGGAGATTTTCAGGAGTCATAGTATATGAGCTGGGAATCTTGCTGAGAAGTTCATATACAGAAACAGTGTCAAAGCTAGGAAAGTTTTTCATAGAACTTTTGATAGGGCGACTAAAGCAAGGTCTACTTCCATCATCATCAGCGTAGACGTTGAAAAATTCAGCGGCGAGTAGATTGGCTTTCTCTTGGGCAGTGGTGGCAATTGTGCCGTCTCTTTGTAGCGTTTCTACAGTCGATTTATTAGAAAGTTTGCTTCTTAGGTAGGAGAAAAAGCCTTGTTTCCCAGAGTTTATTATCTTTTTTTCCACACTACGATTATATTTTTTGAGACGCTTCGAGAAAGAAGTCGAAAAATTGTTGTACTCACGCCAATCTGCTGTTGCTTTGGCATAAGCATACAAACATTCCTTATGTTCAAGCATTTTCCTTAGGTAAGGTGGAAGGTTAATTTTGTGAGGGTATACATAGACCCAAGGCACAAACAAATCCACAGCATGAAGTAATATGTCGATGAACATATTGTATTTATCGTTGACGGAAAGAACCGACTCAAAAGAGTTAATCCAGTTCACACTGGCAAGATAGGTGTTGATTGCTCCATAGTCGCACTTAGTGAATGATCTACGACAAATAGGATGAAGGTTAATTCCACTCCCCAATATACTGAACGTGATGCTCATGTGATCGCTTGTGCCAACGGGAGCACGAAGCGAAAGATTCTCAATCAATTCCGTAGAGTTTGCGAAAAGTAAATCTAGTGTACTTGAGGCTCTAGTAGTGTCCTTGATATACTGGGTGAATCCATGACATCTAATAATGTCTCTGAATGACAGTGAGTTTGAGGGATTATCTGTGTCCCAGTCTACGTCTGGCATATTGAAATCGCCAAGAATAACTGTGGGTAATTCGCATGAAGAGAGATCACTGATAGCGTTGCCTAACTGATCAGTGAGTAAGGAAGAGCATGTAGGCGTTCTATAAACCAATGTAATCCTGAATGAGAGATAATTTGACGAAATGTCGGCAGCAATGATTTCATATCCATCTTTGGTTGATTCAGAAAGTATTAGCGAATGGCATATTTCCTCTCTGAGCAAGACTGGAACACCATCACCTTCTCGCTGCGATCACAACGCAAAACTGCATAGCTATTCAACCAACTACCAAACATAGTAGACATAGAATGATGCGATTTCAGCCACGTCTCCGTGAAGAAGTACATATCAAATTTATCACTGTACACAAGATCAATATGTAATGAATTTTTAGGTAGTGATCTTAGGCTAGCATAGAAACACGTCAAGTATGATGAGTTGTTGGATATACAATCAGTCCGAGGAACATCATTCAGTTTTCCTGGAAACCAGTAGTAGGTGGTGTTTGAAGAGGGGGAAGACATCTGTGGGTTCGTTCATCTCTACGTCTCTTCCTCTCCGCATCTGTAAGGGATTCCCTGAGGAATATTCCCTTCTCCGGAAAGAATCTCAGTAGAGATGCACGCTTAACTGCCATACGTTGGAATTTTTGAGAAGGAAGAACAACTTTAATAAGTCTTGGTCGATGCGCTTGTTTACCTAGGCGGTACACTGCGACAGGAAAACATTCAACGTTCAGATGAGCTAGAATGTGGAGTTTGTCACGGATAAACGCAGACTCCAGTTCAGGAACACCACTAATCACAATCGAGCGTAGTCTCTCTGACTCATGGAAATCGGATGTGCCGAAATGGTCAGAAAGAGAATTCTTTTCTACGGAATCAGAGCGTTGTTCTGAGAGTTTGCTCTCAGCAATACGAAGTTTTTCACGTAGATCGGAATTCTCCTTTCTGAGATCATCGTTCTCATTACGGAGCTTAGCTATTTCTTCCAGTAGATGATTCAAAGCATTCTTCACACATTTCGGAACTTGTGAGGATGCATTCACTTCATTTATCGATCCTTGAAGCTTCGAGAGCGGTCCGTCAGGAGGAGCTGATTGAACCTTAATACAAGAACGAGAAGAGCGCTTCATGACTGCTTTCACGACAACGCTGGTAGCAATAGACCTGAGCAGGCGACCAAAGTTCAACAATAAATCGCGGGTCGCACGCGAGACCCACAGAAGTAGAAGTCAGAATCAACCAGTAGAACGAGATTGAAACAAGTCACCTTGACTGGTGGCAGTGAACAATAAATAAGTTCCAATCCTCCTGCCACGAAGGATCATGTAGATTATGTAACGGAAGGAGACGTATGTATAAAGATCGCGAAGGTTGGTCGACTAAGCTGTTCTCGCTTGGCTATGCGTTCATGAATCCTAGCTCAGAAGCCACCGTCTCCCTGAATGATTTTATGAAAATCCCCCAATTTAATCACCCGCAATAGTATCCCTGCAAATAGCCTGCATGGCTGCATGAGGCTGCAACCCTAGAAGCGCGGCGGGACCTGCACACACAATCAATCATATGTGAGATACTCTTCCAGTCGGATTTTCGGGCTCATAGCTTTAAGATGCCTCAGTGGCATCGATTGATTCAGGAGCTTCTCGCAGACGTCATCATCGATCCAGCTCATACCTCTACGATGCCACAGGGGCATCTATTGATTTTGGAGTTTTTCACAAACGTTATCATAGATCCAGCTAATACCTCTACGATGCCACAGTGGCGATCGATTGATCCATAATCATCCGCAAACGTCATTATCGATCAGGCTCGTAGTTTCAATGTGCTGCAGTGATATAGAAAAGTTTCTTCGTTGATTAATGTACAACATCTTAGAGATGGCTGGACGGGTATCGCTGAGAAGCGGTTCAAAAACAGTATCACTTCCTGTTGATTTCCCGTTAAGGGCTGAGGTATGTGCCCTGTTCATCTGAGCGTCTCTCGCATCTGTTCTGCTCTGATCATGTTCGATTTCAGGTAGTCAGGGGTTTGCTCGAAATTGACGAAAATTTTTTATTCCTCTGTGATGTACGTGGCGAACCTATACAATTTATGTCTACCAGCACAGAACCGTACATGCATACAGCTGCTCATGATGTTCTCTACGTAAAGGTATTCTCAAAGCTCTACATAGTCCTAACCTTTTTTACACTGCTTCCGACAATTTTCTGTTTTAAGACGGAGGATGAATTCATTGCAAGCTACTCTTCTCAGCGATCTCGTCCCACCATCGTAACCGAAATTGAAAGTCGTGGCTTCAACGTGTCAACGGCATCGTCATCGCCACAGTCAAGTCGAACTCCTACGTAAGAAGTTCTACAGTTGCCCATTCGGCGTGGAACACTGTCGTGCGGAACACCGGTTCTCCCCCCCCCCCCCCTCCGGCAGAGGAACACTCCTGTCTCAAAAGGAATTCTTCTACAGGCGCGTTTTTGTAACTTTAAGGGTTTCTTCTTGGATTGCATAGTCAAATGTTTTAGGTTGCTACCGGGTCCTTTAGTTTTAACCGAAGTGGTGTACTGAAGGTGAAGCCCGATGTGGGTGGAGCCATTTATTCGGTGAACGTGCTAAGGTCAGACACCATGAATGATGAGTTGCCTTAGCCACCACTTCTTGCTTGTATCATACATTATCAAACAAATATTGTTTGAGATCTCTATGCTAGCATCTACTCAGTCACTTTTTGTTTAGTAAATGTGAAATGGTTGTTGCAGATGTAATAAATAAGATCGGGGCAAAAAGCTCTTCTTCTATTAGTGCCGCTACACACTGCCTGTGCTACAGAAGCGGGTTTCTCTTGAAAAATGATGAAGAGATTCGTAAATTCACAAAATTTAGAACACTTTTCTGGGGTTCTACAAATCTGCTGATAACATTTTTAAGCATTCTGTGAAATTTTAACGAGGGTATGCGGTCGCAAACCACAAATCTATGTTGCCAGGAGCCCTGAGGAAGAGGAGACCTTTGAGGATGAGGAAGTCCAGTATGTGCCACAGTGAGCTTTTCCGATGCAGGAAATCCTTATCCACCCTGTGTAAAGGCTTTTATTTCAGGCCGCGTCATCGATCAGGAGAAATAGGCCGTAATTGGAGTGCCGTCGTTTCGACCAATGATGCGGAGAGCCAGACCTGCTCAACTCTGACTGACGTCTTGCTCAAAAACGCGCTTAGGTGAGCGGATTCTTTCTTACTATACCTAATTCTTCTAATATCATAGATGTTGCCTGGGTGTCCGATTTGTTGTGACAGTTCCAGTGAACTGCTTTGCATTGTTCGCAACCACGGTATCTGCCGAGGATGCCTCGACCATGTCGGGACCCCATGTAATTCTTACAATTTGTTACACGTGAACGTTCAGCTAATGGTACACATTTCAGAGGATGAATTTCTGCAAGACGAATTGGGCATCGACCGTACTAACTCGGTGGAGACTTGTCCGTTCTGCAGAGCATGTCCAATGGAAACCAGAGAAATTGTGATTCCTCGGTTGGACATGTGAAGCAGTCACATGAAGAATCCGTCTTATTCTCCAAGAATACCTTAACTTATTTCACCATGCTCATTGAAGGACGTTTTGGATGATTTAGCTGTACCTGTTTCGTTTGTACATTGTTAGTTTTAGATCGATCTATCATTTGAAGAAGTTCCACTCAATTAACAACTCATGTAATGTGTGCATAACACATTCGCCCACTCTGTGCTTACTTCGCTTACCATTTGAAGGACTGTTGTGAACAATAAACGTGAAGAATATCACTTCTTTATTTTCATGCATTCAAAATTTCTGAAGTAACTGCGAAGAAGGTTTGTATAGCTTCCATCATTGGAGATCCTCTATCTTCCAACGCGCTGTCGGCCAAAACTTCAAAGGAATGTTCGGGTAGTCTGCTTAGGAACCGTTTGTTTCGTTGCCTCCGCATTTCTTCATCCAGCACTAGATCTGTTCCAAACTCCCACGGTGCTGTGAGCTGACCGCCGCTTTCCATAAAAAGACGGGTGGCGTCGTCACAGGAACTTCGCAACGAAACGTTTTACCGGCAACTACTTTGTCGATTGGTCTTCCATGTCCTGAAAATTCTCTCCGATAAGAATGAAGCCAGCCTTTATCTTTCTTAAAAAACCTTACTTGGTATAGAGTGATGATTCCAAGAATCTTCAAGTCGATTCAGCAGCACACCTGTTGTTTTTTGCGCAATATACGATACCGAGAACATTGTGAAGCCATCGTTCACGTTGAGCAATCCTCTTTCAACAAAGTCGGTGAGGATGGTCTTTATGGGAATGGTACAGCGGTCGTTAACCATCACCCAAATGCGCTCGGTATGTGGCGCTAGTATAACTCATTCAAAAACTATTTCCAATCTTTCTTGTCTCTAATACTACTGCTCACCTCTGTGGAGCGAATTTGCTTGTATGGAGGTCGTGTAGATGCTGTACCATCTTCGTAGATTCGGCTTATTGCAAGTTCGGCTCGTATGAATTGTACCAAAGGGAATTCTCGCCCATGATCGCTAACGAGACATTCGGACAGTCCGTATTGACGTGTCATTGGCTCCCGCTCTTCATAACGAATAAGAAGCTAGGCGAAATGTGCAACCTACCGAAGAGTCACGTGAAGATTCGGAGATCAATCCATTCTCAGTGTGATAATCAAACAAAAACAATATGTGTTGTACTCTTGCCTACTGAAATGTAAATCAAAAGAAGAATCATGCCGACGGCTTCTGCCTGAACGAGATTGGATGTGGATTGAGAGTGAGTCGAGACGAGTTTGCGATTCTATACGATCTGAGACCAAATCAGTACTTTGTGCAAAATTCGACAAACTCCTGGATAGATTGCATTTGAGTCATCCCACTGTTAATGGCAGCGTACCAGTGGAACATCGATCAGAAAACACAGCAAATAAGATTGAAAATGATAGTGATATGACGGCTAGGGTTACTGTATTAGGCTCTGCTCAGATCTCCCGAAACGCGCTAGACTTTCTGAGCCTCGGACCTTCGTTTGCGCCAGCTCAGAATATCGATGCGACGACCTACCGTAAAGTCGTGGGATCTTTACATAGATTTAGGGACCAGCTTCGAATAAGAACGAGACTTGACAACGGAACATCACCTAACGCTCTGAGTAGAAGGACATTACCACACATTCCTTTCCCATCTTCCTTTTACAAAGAGCCAGAACCTTGCCTCGAAGCAGATGTCAAATTCCGAATTCTCGCATCAGGTGTTCTCAACATTCTGAACGAGAATAGAAAGGTTCGCCAATCAAATTTGACAAGAGCTCAGTGGCAAGGCTTCAAAGAAATACGCAAACCGACATCGGATGGCGAAATTCGCCTTTCTGTCAGTGACAAGGGTGGGGAGTTGGTTGTTATGCCTCAAGCACTCGATCGCGAAATAACCGAACATCATTTAGCAGATACGACAATATATCGCCGCACCACTGAAAAAGACTTTCTTCAGCAGTGTAAGCGACTGAATCATGTTTGGATGACGGCCGGCAAAGAAGCTGGATTGAACGAAAGATTCCTCAGCAGACTCAAGCTCGATAATCCTATCTGTCCCGTCTTTTACAGTCTCGTTAAAACGCACAAACTCTCCGCGTCCGATATGCAGTCAATGTCTGCTGCGACCTACAGAATTCGACCTATAATCAGCTGTGTAGGCGGACCAACCGATAGAATATCGTGGTTTCTCAACAAAATTGTCAGCCAACTCTTAGATAAAGTACCCTCCCACTTAACAAACACTGGCCAGTTTCTTGAACACTTGCGCAGCACGAATTTCGACCAAAACTGCGTTATGGAGTCATCTGACGTCACATCGCTTTACACTAATGTTGCAGTTCTGCCCTACAGGCTCTCTCTGAAATGCTTGAAATGCATGGTAGAGATATGCTAACGTATGGGTTGAGTAGAGCCCGAATAACGACCCTCATCAAGGAATGCCTTAGTTGTAACATCTTTAAGTGGTCGGGAAACTACTTTTCACAAATAAGAGGACTGGCAATGGGTCAGAGACTAGCACCTGTGCTCGCTATATGCTTCATGAGCAAAATAGAAGAGCCTGTGCTGTCAAGGTGCCCGCTTGTGTACTGTCGTTACATCGACGACTGTTGTATAGTAACTTCAACGCAGTCCGAAATAGATGAATGTTCCAGAATACTTAATCAACAGTCACAGTACATTAGCTTTACGAGAGAAAAACCAAACGATGGTTGGCTGCCTTACCTCAACACACAGCTGATGCTCGCTAATGGCAAGCTGCACGTCAAATGGTACCGCAGAGAGAGTTCGAAAAATATTATCTTACATGCGCGCTCCGCCCACCCTATGGCCGTGAAACGAGCCATTGTCCGCAACGTACTCAAAACGGCTTCAAACGTCTCGAGTGGGGAAACTGAGCGGCAGGAATCACTGAGAATGGCGAACGAAATAATAAGCAGCAATGGTTACTCACCGCGACCTAGGCAGTTGAGAAAACCAACAGCTGTAATGAATACAGGCAATCGAAAAGAAAGTAGACCTCCCCTTTGTCTACCATTCATTTCCGACAGGGTGAGTGCTGCAATCAAACAATGTCTGAATCAAGCCCAATTACAAAATGTCGTCTTGGTGAATATACCGAACGAAAATATAAGACGACAACTAGTCCGTAATAGACTATACGACAGGGCTTGCACCTCACGGAACTGCGTCATTTGCCCTAATGGAAAAGTTGGTGACGGTGCAAAATCAGGGGTGGTTTACCAAATAGAATGCAGAACTTGCCATGCCATTTATATCGGTGGAACCGGCCACTCACTGAGTGTTCGCATAAATGAACATCTGGCAAGTAGAAGACGGCAGAGCTTGATAGCACCACTGGGAAAACATAGGAAAGAGGACCACGGCGGAAATGACTTTGATATAAGGTGTACCATTCTGGCGCTCGAAAGTGAATTTTCGGCCAGGAAAGCACTTGAGGCGTTGTGGATTTTCGCACGTGCCCCCAGGCTGAACAGCAGAAATGAACAGATGTCTATAACAAGTGATCTCATGCCGTTCCTATCACCATGTGAGCTTTAAGATCGTCGAGATACTAACGCATGCCTTATAAGAACCATGGCTGCGGTATACTGTATCCATCCGCTAGCTTGGACGATCAGTTGCTGTTGCGGTTGCATACTGCTCCGCAAAATCGGTGGGACACTTGGTGAGTTCGTCCATCGACTGGAGGCTTAGTGTTGTCTGAGCTGGATGAGTTGAACAAACAGGTGTGAGAGGTCTTTGGTGGTGTAGAGCGCAGATGGAAAACTTGAACCACTTTTAGGCCCTGAAGACGACGTTCAGTCGAAACGTAGGCCAGAATAAAAAAGTGTCCTTATAATAACCTGCGTGGCACAGAAGAATCATTGCATACAATCAAACAAAGATGCCCAGGTTTTATGACCAGAGAACATGGGATATACTGTGTCATGCTCTTAGAAGTAGACCATTCATAATGCGAAGATACGGCTTTGATAGCACCGTTCATTTTCCACTTCTACACTTGATAAGACGCAAGATATATGCCGAATAGGCAGGTATTTAAATGCATACAGGCGGGAGCTCATTCAAAAGTAATCGATGGTGACCTCTAGCATAGAGTAGTATATAAGCCAGCAGTAACTTATCCTGGCTCACTGAACTACCTCATATCATCCTCTGTTTCTGTTATTAGTGGTCATTCACTCACTCTCTTGTTATCCTAAGAATATTAGGAACTTTCGAAGTCTCCTTGGGAACTACTGATGAAAGGGTCCTAGACCCGGGGGCGCCAAGGAGACCACACTTCCGGTCTAGTTCAAGCCCCGAAACCGGTGTGTGAAAAACTGAACAACATTTTAGATCTCTTATGTTCTTCTCTAAGCTCTCATTCCTTTCACTTTATCTTAAAGTAACATCGTTTTGTTCTACACCCATTAATAACTTGTGTCTCTTTCAATGTGTACTGCTGGGGAAGAATGGTGACGTGAGGACTCTCCCAATCCCATCACTGAACCAGTATCCACATGCAATTCACATATAGAGAGAATTCGGGATAGAGTATTTGTAGACAGCTAGATAACAAGCTTCAGAGAACACCTTTATTCACATTCAAACTCCGGTATCATAGTTTAGGCATCTTACTTTCCGGGCCATTCCTAGAGGGACCGGGTCTTTTCGCACCTTTCTTATCGAACACAGCCTTTACACTTTCCCCGTGGCGTCTCTTTTCCTCCTGTATTGCTTCCGGCGGTATCCCATAACATAGGGAGGCTTCCTTTAGTGTCATGTACTAAATAACATAAATTTCAATACAATATATACCTATGGTGAAATGCTAAAACGGAACAATAATAGTTTCTTACACACCTGCTTGTCAATGCGCAACCGCAAAGTCCTTTTATCTACAAGCACGAACAAAATCTGATATGACGGATCCTTCTTTTTCATTTCTTTTTATCAGCAGACGCTTGAAGGAACACGCCATTTCATAATCCGAGCGCTCATTCCTCGTTAAAACCCTTCCAATAGTTACTTTCTGATCTGCAAACAAATCTAGCTTACTCAAAACAACGATATATCATTAGCCCAACTTTTGTGGGTATAATTAATGTTTTTGTATGCAGAAAATTGTTAGCTTTCATCCAATATACTCATAGTTCATTTTACCCTCATTTTAACAACTTTATTACAGGTTAAACATCTTTGGACGTCTTTTTGATGAACCAGGATGCATTACGTACTAGGTACACACCATAATTCACGCCTAAAATGCAGCAGCCACCTTTTGGCGCCAAAACCACTAGTGTTCGAGAAGTTTCCACCTTTTTGATATTTATTGGAACTTCCTCGTCAATACAACCAACATTGCTCCCTATTGTGCTGCTGATTATTCCTGGTGTATTCTAACATTAACCTAACGTAAGTTCTTTTGAATTTTGGCATGTTTTTCAGTAAAAAGTTATTCATGCTTGCGGCGCGTCAAAGTTTACGCGCCGATACACAGTGCAAAGGAAGGAGGTAGAAGACAAATCATGGCAGGTCAGCACTGTTCCTAGTTTCGCCGTTGCGACTGCCGCGCGAACAAACCGCGTTTCCATTTTCGCCGCTTTGGGTCGGCGCGACAACTTCGTGGAGTTTTGTCTAGGCGCGTAAACTTTGACGCGCCGCAAGCATGAATAACTTTTAACTGTTGAAACACGAGACCAAAATATAGACACACCGAATTTTACGCCTAGTTTTTGGTTGCATGCATTTTCTGTGATGTTCTAACGCTTCACTGAACTACTTTCTACTAGATTGTAGTTCCCTTCTAACCTTTGTGTGCAATATATGTATGTGCAATCATACTATGCACCTCCAATATTGTTCATAAAGGTTAGTCAGTGTAATACACTGAAGACATCTAACTTGCATCCCACATCAAGGACATTTCAAATGCCAACTATAACTATATCCGGGTAAATTTTCTCACTTATTTACTCTCACCTAGTCGTCCTACTCACAAGTAATTGGTTATAACTTTTCGATATGGATAGATAGGGGAATGGAGTAACACTATAGAGCTTGAACAGAAGTTTTTGTTTCCTGAAAGCTTTGTGTTTCTACATATATGGAGCTACATGGATATTATGGAACTATAATGGTCTCATGCTATTATTGTGGAGTTATATTACGATTAAGAGGTACGTGATTGATATTTCTCTTTTTGAATTTAAATTTCATTTCGATATTTTTTTGTTACAACATTGATTCACATTTATTGTTTCTTTTTTATTCATCATTGATTTTTGTTTGCTTGAATGACCTCATTTACCAGATAGCCCCCATACACAAACATCCTTTTTTCTTTCAAAATTTCCCCATATCTCACAACGTAGCAGTTACCTTTGGGAAGCGCCTTGTTGTGTTCCATCAACTTACGTTGAAAAGGGGCAGACATTATATGATCGTAGTGTCGCTGGGCTACGAAAAACTGAAAATATTTTTGCTCGAGCGCAATTAGGTGCTCCAATACTATTCCTTCAAAGACTTCCGGTTTACATCTTACCGACTTGTTGCACAGAAGTCCACTGCGATTCACATAAAGTAGGTCTGTTGCTAGTAAATCACGCTCACAGTCAAACAGTGGCTTGGCATAATATAGCTTGTTGAATAACAGCTGTAGGGCCTGCCCTTTCGAGACACCGCATGGTAGTGGTAAATTGATTACCTAAAAGACATTGTTTTGGTATATCACCTTTTTGCATACCCTCACGCATAATAGCTTTCCTAAAAATAATTTCTTTACCATCAACCAATTTGTGCGTGTCATTCTGGGCACAAGCTCCAACTCTTTGACCGTTTCATCTTGCTTGGTTTCTACACGATCGATAGCGGATCCTGGCGAAATGATCGCAGTAGATAGCTCCGTACTCAGGTTGGAATCGGTGTTTAGGATAGAACGCAGAGCAGTCGACACAGTAGAAGACGAAGATGACATTGTTTAGGGCAGCGAGAGTTTTCAGTTGGATATAACAGTAAGTATTATACTTAACTTTATATACCAGTGATTTCGTGCGCAGTATGACCTTAGTGTACCGCCATAGGGACGTTCTAGTTTGAGAAGGTCATCAGGCGCCAATGGAATCAAACACTTATACAGTTTGATTCCCTGCCGAACATAACTATAGGTCATATAACGTCGGCCACAAAAACGCTTTAGTGGAGGTGTCTTACTTATCAAGAATTCATTTATCTGGATCCATTATAAAAAATTCACCACCCTCCACCCTCCTGCATTAATAGCGGAGAGGGCATAAGGCCCTTTGGTGAAGGTGAACTTAATTATTGAGAATTCATTTATCTGGGTCTGTTGCTTGACTTTACCACCCTCCACCCTCCTGCATTGAGAGCGGAGAGGCATAAAGCCCTTTGGTGGAGGTATCTTACTTATTACGAATTCATTCATCTAGATCCCTTGATAAAAAATAAATAAATAAATAAATAAATAAATAAATACCACCCTCCACCCTTCTACATTAAGAGCGGAAAAGGCACAAGGCCCTTTGGTGGAGGTGAACTTACTTATTAAGGATTCATTTATCTAATTGTTTATTAATTAAGTATCAAAGTAGTACATAAAACCTTTTTCCAATCCCCTTTACTAAGCTGGCTCCATAGCATCGAGATTACTGGTTCTTAATGTAAAGAGAGGTCTTGCGTTCCACCAATTCTTCTACTATCAGTCATTGATCAATTAAATCAAAACAATAATTCCGTTATTTAAACTAATATACTTCTGTCTCTGAGCCTCATTTCTGATTAATAATTCTTGGTTTATTGAGGAGCTCCGTTCACAGTTTATTCCGGCTAGCTTTCGGCCATTAATGCCTTCGTCAGAACCTTAATTTCATACAATGCAACATCATCGGCATGCAAACAAACACAAGCAAATTAACGGTACCGTGTGGTGAGACGAGAAAAGATGACCCTAGTGCCAACACAAAGACGTTAACCTCTACAAGAGAACTTATTGTAACTGAAGGAGTTGACTACAAAGAAGGAACGGGGCCTCACCCCTCTCTGGCTGTAGTAGAGTGGGTGTTACTGGGACCAGGACGCGAGTGAGCCAAGCAATCTAATCAGCTGATCAAGCGTAACACTTCTTTTAGCTCCTCTTTGGTGTTTATTTCTGGTTCACTCCTTCTTATTCACTCCTAGCCTGGAAATGGCCATACAACGGATTAACTTGAGCGAAGCAACGAGGATCTATCGTTCTAACCTGAGAGCAAGTGAAAGGAGAGGCATAGCAAAGCTTTCTCGACTGAAGGATAGATTGCGTTTCACGTTGGAGACAAGTGTGGCTCCTTTGTAGTTATGCCACAGTCGATGGATAAGATCATCACTGAGAGAGTACTATCCGATTCCTCGACATATGGTGAGACTACCATGGCTGCATTCACTGAGGCATGTGATAAAGTGAAACAGGCAGTAACAACCGTGGTGAAACCAAAACTGGGTGGTGTTGTTGCCAAACAGCTGTTGGACTTACACCCGATTGTTCCCACATTCTACAATCTCGTGAAGACTCATAAACTGTCCTCAGCAACTGATCTGATCACGATAGCTCCTGATGAAATCAAGACAAGACCTATCATTTCATCTTGTGGAGGGCCATCTGACAGACTTAGTTGGCTACTCGTGAAAGTCTTATCACCATTGCTGCAATTCGTTGGAGCACATATTGTGAATGTGGACGATTTCTTAGCCTCGCTACCACAGTGCAAGGCACCAGCAAAGGCCTCATATGCGAGTTTTGACGTTGCATCCTTATACACCAACGTTAACAACAATAACGCCGTGGATGCCGTCATATCCCTATACAAACAACACCAAAGCCAAACTCCAAACGTGGGATTTGACTCAGATGACATCAAAATCATGCTCGACGCTGTTCTCGCCTGTAACATTTTCTGTTTCAACAACAAGATCTTCGAGCAGCGGCGGGGTTTGGCCATGGGAAATCGCATAGCGCCGTTGCTGGCCATTATTTTCTTAGATCACATCGAACGCACGTCGCTAACATCTCACATTCTGCTGTATAAGCGGTACATCGACGATGTTTTCGTGATTGGGTGCGACAAAGCGGAGGTTGTGAAGACATTGGAGCAGTTGAATGCGGTTTACGACAACGTATCTTTTACGATGGAAGAACCTGATGAGGACGGATTTCTCCCGTTCTTAAATACGAAGATAAGGATCGTTGATGGTCAAACGGAATATCTCTGGTACAGGAAACCAGCCCCACGCAACATCTTGGTGCACTCGAGAAGTGCTCACCCAGTCTTTGTGAAAGCGAATGTGGTGCGGAACTTCCTTAAGACCAAAGATCGATTGTGCACGACAACGAATTTTGCAATAGAAAATGATCTTGCTCGCATACTCGATGAAAATGGGTACCGTGTACAGATTCCACAAAGTTGGTTCCCACATTCATCTATGGACGGCCTGACACTCGCCCTTCCATATGTGGGAGACAGTTGTGCTCGGAAAATAAATCAGGCTGTGAGGGAATCGCGACTGCCCATTTGACTTGTATTCCGCTCTCCAACGACGTTGAAAGACTTGCTCACGTCCACACGCATTTACGAGAATAAGTGCCTCGAAACGGACTGTCGTTACTGCACTGAGAAGAAGATCTGCGACCTTCAGGGTACTGTATATATGATTAAATGCGCTGGATGTGGTGAAACGTATATCGGAGAAACGATGAGGCCACTGCGCAGAAGGCTAGATGAACACAGGCGGGCGTTGGCAAACCCTGCTTCATACCCGAAAGGAAGTTTTTCGAGGCATCGGACTCTAAGGCACACGAACGAACCACCACTGTGTTCACGGTCCGTGTTCTCCACCGTAACCTCACGAGGACGTTGGAGAGAAAGATAATGGGAGCCAGGGAAATAAGAAGGAGTGAACCAGAAATAAACACCAAAGAGGAGCTAAAAGAAATGTTACGCTTGATCAGCTGATTAGATTGCTTGGCTCACTCGCGTCCTGGTCCCAGTAACACCCACTCTACTACCGCCAGAGAGGGGTGAGGCCCCGTTCCTTCTTTGTAGTCAACTCCTTCAGTTACAATAAGTTCTCTTGTAGAGGTTAACGTCACTGTGTTGGCACTAGGATCATCTTTTCTCGTCTCACCACACGGTACCGTTAATTTGCTTGTGTTTGTTTGCATGCCGATGATGTTGTATTGTATGAAATTAAGGTCTGACGAAGGCATTAATTGCCGAAAGCTAGCCGGAATAAACTGTGAACGGAGCTCCTCAATAAACCAAGAATTATTAATTCCGTTATTTCTCAATAATAATATATTGGTAAAGATTTTCTAATAGATTCTACTGCCATTAATTTCTTTATGAAACAGTAATAGAGAGTATACGCAAGTAGTTAGTAGCTGTTAGGTTATATGAAGACACAAGACAACTTTAGCTATAGGTTAGGAATTAGATTATTGCTGTGATAGGAAACCCTGTTACTAGTAAAATAAATAGGTAGTTCGGAAGAACCCTGACGTGGCGTTGGGCATAAGAATCCAGTGCAGTTTACACCACGGGTAACGCTCCCCAGCGATGAAGAGGCTTGCCCTAGCCTAGGAGGAAATAACCTCCGACAAGGAAACTGCATAAGAGTCTAGGAAGGACCGCCTCAGACTCAATGGACTAAGGTCCCCAAACAAAAACAGTCCAAACACTCATAACAGTCTATGTTTTATGTTGTCCTCGTCTAATAATGATAGAAGTGATAATCGATGCAATATTATCCAGCCATCGTATTTCAATGATAGAACAGGAGCTAGATGTAGTAGGAAGGAGTGTAACATTTGTGATTCAATTAATTTCAATAACTATGCAAAAAGCTCAACAACAAACTTCAGAATCAGGACGAACAAGCCTGATAATGCTAATGATTCCAGGAACTTAGTTTATATGATTACTTGTCTAACATGTCACCTGCAGTATGTAGGTGAAACTACACAAACACTTAGATCCAGAGTCTGCCAACATAAACAAAGTTTTGAGAAGCTAAATTTGAATACCTTTCTGGTTACCCGTTTCAAAGATACGGGACATAATCCACTACATATTAGTATGGATATACTTGATCATATTTCTGGAGATGATAATATTAAAGCGCAACTGAGAGACAGGGAGTTAGCATGGATACAGTATATGATCACAGCATGTCCTTCTGGTTTCAATGATCAAATTAAAGGTTCTGGCAACATCTCAGACAATGTAAGTCCGTTAGAGAAAAAGAATCACCCCTACTTTCCATGCCCTGTTAGAAGAGAAAGAAATAGAGGGAAGAAAAGAAGATCCAAAAAAAAAAGTAAATGCATAGACAGAACGGAAAATATCGTAGGCGAAATTAACAATAGAAATGGTAATTCGTTGTATAGATTTTTCAGAACGCTAAACAAGTTCGACATAGATAGACTCATAGACACTGCGTTCAGTCCACATTTCCATAAGTTCTCATACGAGTTGAAATGTAAAATCTACGCATTAGTTGCTATGCCTTTTTGGATGAAACAGAGTTATGTAAAGAAATTCAAAGACGATATTGTCTACGTGTTCAATATAAAGGCGATCTTATGTATCGAATAAAGCTGAACAAAATTTTTAATAGTATGGAAGTAAAGCGAATCGTGAAGAGTTATATACCAAATTGTCCATCTGAAAATAATCTTAAACTTAGAATAGCAAACAAAATTAATCCTCCCATATGCCTCAAACTTTTCAACTACAATAAATTTCTCAGAAGCCTTAGTCGACAAGACATTTGTGATATAGAAAATAGCGAGTGTATCTGTGAAAGGCGCGCCGATTTTATTGATATACACCATAATCATATATGCACAGGAAATCTAGACATAGTTGGAGACGTCAATCTTAGAAATCTTTTTAGTAAAGGCACCAAGTATAGAGTGCATACTGGGATAAGTAAGAAAGAGATAAGGGATGAAGTACATAGGGTAACTACAGAGTTTGTAGGTAAGACTCTCGCTAGATTTAAAGCTAGCAGATCTCTGGGGCAGAACTTAACACAAGTTATTGAAAACTATATATGTAAGCGTATTAAACCCAAATTGTTTAACTTATATGATCCACAAAAAGTCAAGGAAGATGAATATAATGTAGAATCATTAGGAGAACTTCAGCGATATTTCGTAATCACATCTGTGGACAAAGCATCTTCCAATTATAGTTTCACGTGTAAAAAGTTACATATCAAAATGCTTAAGAAAGAAATGGAGCAAGCCGATATGGACGGTAGTACTTATGTTGCGACTTCATCACAAGAGAATGATATCAAGGAGATACATTATAGAATAATTAGAGAGTTGAACATTTAACAAGAAGAAAGGTTAGAAAGCATACCGAGAATATGTGGGATACCAAAAATGCACAAGACCCCTATCAAATTTCGTTCCATCACTGGTGCTAAGAGAAGTACCCTCAAACCACTAGCCACTACTCTTCAGATCATACTTTCGCACTTTCGGCAACACTTCATGAATTATTGCAAAGTTATAAAGGAAAGGACAGGGGTGAAACATTTTTGGGTGGTAGAAAATAGCATTAAAGTCATTAAGGACGTGTACATAAATAACGGGAAACAGTTGCACTCAGCGGATTTCACCAGCCTTTTCACCAGCCTACCACATGCAGTCATTAGGGAGAAGCTAGTGATACTTTGCATGAAAGAGTACAATTACATCAGAATTATTAATAATAAGAGAAACTATACTAGCCACGAAGGTAGTAGAGGCAATTATTTTAGAAAAGAAGATATAATTTATATGATAGACTCTTTACTTGATTCCAGCTATGTCTACTACGGAGGTCTTATATATAAGCAAGTCAGGGGTATACCGCAGGGTGCGTCATGCAGTCCACAACTAGCGGACCTCACTTTAGCCTATATGGAATATATATATTAGGTTGGTGCAAAAATAATGCGCGTTTTCATGCCTTTGATTCCGAACCTCATAACTCCTTTCAAAATCGATCTTTTTCAATAAGCTTACAAGGGAAGTGCAAGAGGCCATATTCGAAAATCGGGATGAAACCTATCTGGCTTGAATCTTTGTTGGAGAGGGTGTTGCAGTATATATTTTGTTACTGCCCTCGATTCCAAAAAACAAAAATCCCACCACAGTACCATATGCGCTGCAGCACTCGTCCGTCAGCGACGATGTGGCCGAGTGGGGAGGATGCTGCACTGTCAGCTCGAGAGTTTGAACCCCGTCATGCGCACCTACCTGTTTTGCTCTCTCATTTTTAAGCCTAACGATGGCCAGTATTTTGATTGATCTATCTTTTTCTTTTCTATTTTGAAAAAAAAACACTCAATTTCGCTTAAAAAAGGGCGGAAACTTTTTCGTACATACCTAATAGTTCGTTTATCCTGGAAGTAAAAACGAAATCAAATCAATCTCCACCATCGGCACAAAGAGCACTGTTTGGCACGCCAAGATGGACTTCTGATTATGGATGCACGAAATGTTACGAGAAAGGAGAGAAATTATATAATCAGCGGGTCTATTTTTGAACTCAAAACGCCCCATTATTACGGAACTATTCCTCATACGTTACGGATGGGCCATTAGGAATACTTGGAATACCAAGTGTATGTTCGACGATATTGAAAGCTACCGCAAAAACCTATACTTTGCCGTTTTTCTTGTAGAAGAAACAGCAACTATGCGTTTGATATCTCTTCACGCATTCCCAGGTGACGCTCTGCACGTAGTGTCAGAAGGAGTCACCCGAGACCTGTTGCTCGGTGAGAATGTACGCTTTCTGCAGATATTTTCAATACGAAAGATGGTAAATCCTGTGACCTGAAGCTGAATAGAGGTGCCACAATATGTACAGTGGACGGCAATGGCGGTGGCCCATTCGCGGCCTCGAGAAGGACGCAGCGCGACCGCGCCGCGCGCACCGGGATCGGTGTCTTCGTCGCCGGAATGCTATTTCTAGGGTCTTTCCTTCCCGATTTGTTCGAAAATCCTTAAGATCGGGTAGAAAAGCTGCTAGAAATTGCATAACAGCAGCAGAATGCATAGGTTCCAGTGCACGCGGCGCGGTTGCGCAACGTCCTTCTTGAGGCCGCAGATGGGCCAACGCCATTGACGTCCACTGTATAAAACAGGGTGTTTTGAAAATATCCAGCCACACATACTCCAACAGTATTATCCGGTCATTAGAAGAAATGCCTACCTGCAAGGCTGCGGAACTGGATAGGGTACATGTTATGCTGCAGATCCATCTGCCGAAATTCTCGACTTCAAGCAAAGGTCACTAAGCTGACAAAAGTAGCAAACAGCACATATGTTTCACAAACACAGCATTGAGTGATGTGTTCTCTTTTAATCTACTCGAATCGCGATCACGAAAAAAAGATAAAACTAAGCAAAAGTTCAGAAACGAAGATTTGGGTGGGTGCAGTCAATAGGAATCAGAAATTAGCACCATACTCCAGTTGGCACTCGCTGTTTTCCCTCTGGTTGTCGCAATGAACTTCATAAAGTCTCCGATAGCTGTTTCTTCTCATTTGGGTTATTGCCTCTGTCCACGCATTATTGGGAAGGCGTCCTTGTTGACTGAAATAAGAATCAATATAGTATATATGTCTGGCTGCGCTAACAAAAAAGATTTGGATCGTCATAGCTCCAGAAGTGTTCACGATAAAGTGCCACGTGGGTTTCACATCGCTTCCGTGCGTTGGCAAAAAGAAGTTGATTAGAAGAGGTTATAGTGGTTCTTTGATCATGCCATGAGAGAATAATTCGACTATTACGGATCTGCGCAACAGAATTCTGCATGTTACTTCGACAGTCATCATCGACGGCTATAGATAAACGTAAATCAAAGAACTATAAAGCGTGCTGTAGCAATAGTCGAGAAGTGAGTCCGACAGAAGTGGTAGTACTAGTAGATTTTAGTAGTACATTTCAAGTACTCATTAGTGAAAAAATTCATGATAAGTTCGTCAAGCAGTGTTCAAAAGAGAATACGAGAAAGATGCCGCTCCAGGATAAAATCAGTAATAGACACAGAAGGAGGTTAGAGCTTGTATGTAGGGATTTGGGAGCAGTATTGGCGCTGAATACTGCTGATAAGCACAAAAAATTGTTCAGATTTCCTTCAAAAATACTCATCAACAACAACTTGTACATTCCCAAGAAAAGTCGTGTCTCGCTCTCGGCTCTTAACGCAACTCATAGAGAAAGGATCTTGCAAACAGGAGAACAACCTCTATGAGTTCGTACAGATACAAGTGGCTGCGTACATTTTTGTTTTAATTGGGCGCGCAAGGTCACTCACTTCCATCTATTTAGTTCTTGCATTGTTCTCCACGACAAAGTCTATACGTCCCGTTTGTACTGGAAGCAGGCCACCGGTACTAGAAAAGACCTCGTATTCCTAGAAGGGAAGGAAGGAACTGACGCCATTAAAGCCATGGGGTCCATACTTCTATTTTTATTCATCCCGACTACATGCTCCATCAGTATTCTTGTATACACAAGAATACTTAAATTCCTATCACATGGGGGCACGTGCACAAGCGGTTGAGCACGGTTGCCGTTTGTGCAAAAGCGTATGTGTTCCATGTGACACACCATGTCAAGTGAGAAATGTTTTGTGTCTGAGAACGGTTTCTTCTCCAGTTTCTCTATCATAGTACTCGTAGGTATTGTTGGTTTGAGAGGAAGTGAAATTTTGTCCATTGCAGCTAACACCCATTTCGTTCATGATTTGTAAGATATAAAATTTTTAACAAATAATTCCATAGTTCCCCTTGGCTTTATCCAGTGGGCAAAGAATGAAATTGCGCTGAAACTTTTTTATAGCTTCGAAATCTTTCTGTGATAACGTATTTCCTTGTGCAAGTATTTCTTGGTAGGATTTTAGTTTTAACTTAGATTTCAATTTGTGAATTAATCTTCTACCAATCACTGACTGTTTTTCTAGGTTGAGTTTATAGTTTTTTTTTATGTGGATGGCTGTCAACAGACGCAGCGTAGCGCCTGCGTATCCATAGGGCATATGCCACGCCCCTTTTCTAACAAGCCCCGAACGCTACGCCGCCCCAGCGTGCGAGACCTCTGCAGTGACAGTATAACCCGCGCTAATGGCGAGCGACCAGACGTTCATTACAGAACGACACCGTTTATTACAGACGTTCATTACACAACGACACCAAACGGCACCGTTTGAGTGTCTGAGCTGTGATGAAAGCACCGAAAAAAGTCTCGGTCTAAGGCACAGAGGAGATTGTTACGGGAGGCAAAGATATTTAGGGCGCCGTGTAGGAAGACAGAAGTGATGTGCGTTACTTCAGCGGATATTATGAAAAAATTGAACAAGCGGAGCAATTTGAGAGAAAGCGCCTAAGAATATTGCTTACTTGGCTCAAATATCGGCATGATTATCGCCATAGAACACAATGATGTATTTCAAGTGATGGGTTCACCCCGAAATGGCTTTCTAAATTCAAATACATTATAAAAAGCTAAGAACAGGATTCTGGCATTTGCTATTTAGAAGAGAATGCTGGCCCATTTCCCTAGGAGTCGACAATCTGCAACCTTCAGAAGCCAACAAGTACTTCAAAAGTATTCTTGCTGGCATAATTTATGTCAATCATCCGAGTGAAAAAATATTCGAAACATTTTTTCCAAGCAGTCACTTAACAATTGTCCCTCCTGCTACGGTTTCTGAGGTAATAAAAATATTCCAGGTTGGAAAAGGAAATGAATGATTTCCGAGCATCACCTATTAAAGTGGAGCTTGATGGTACTGTCTGGATCGTTGAAGTACAAATTTATCGCGATACAGCGGATATTGCTTAACTATTATTAGGTATGTGAAAAAGTTTCCGCATTTTAGGGATGAGTGGTTAGGTTATATCGTTAGCTATCCTTGCAAATACTCTGTAAATCCTACTTCATTTTGTTGCTTTGACACCTGTCAATAATATTTATTACATATTTGTTTCGATTTATATCAACATCATTGTGTTTTATGGCGATAATCATGCCGATATTTGAGCCAATTAAGCGTCATTTGTGCGCAGCACTTCTTTTCTGCTTCAATTTGGAGAAAACTGCTGCCGAATCTTGCCGAATGCTCATGGGAGCTTATGGGGACCATGCCCCATCAGAAACAACATGCAAAGAATGGTTTCGACGCTTTAGTAGTGGTGATTTCGATGTTGGAGACAAGCAACGCAGTGGAAGGCCAAAAGTTTTTGAAGACAAAGAACTTCAATCATTAGTTGATGAACTCTGTAAATGTTGATAGATCCAACATTTCCATGCGTCTAAAAGCCATGGGAAAGGTTTATAAGGAAGGCAGATGGGTACCATACGACTTGACAGAACGCGACATGGAAAGAAGAAAAACCATCTGTGAAATGTTGCTTGACAAACAAAAAAGGAAGGGATTTCTGCATAGTATCATTACTGGAGACGAAAAGTGGATTTATTAGGTTGGTGCAAAAATAATGCGCGTTTTCATGCCTTTGATTCCGAACCTCATAACTCCTTTCAAAATCAATCTTTTTCAATAGCCTTAAAACTATTGTAATCCGCAAATATTTAGCAATAAGATAGACGTTCTCCGACTACCGTGCATTTCTGACAGGACCTTCTAGAATCAACAAACTTCCGGAAGGCAGTTTTGGTATCGCTTTAGTCTTTGAGAAAATTCTCCCGGAAGAAGTAGTCCAGGTTCTCGGTGAGGCGGTAGTCGGTGAGCGAGAAGCTTGCTGATTATGATGTAGGAGTCAGAGCTTCCTAGCTCAGTTGCTCGAACCTGTGAAGAATCTGTCGTGCAGGGTGTGCCTGGACGTAGGAGTGAATAATCCATTTTACTGAGCAACGCTAGGGTCACGCCGTTAAGTTTCTAATTTATTTCATTTACGTCTTGAAACCACTTACCAGATTAGGAAGAATGAATGGGTTGCAGTGAGCAATTTTGGCAGCAGTTCAACACAAAGTCGCCGTGACCTTATTTTGGTGTTGTTTCGGTTTCTGGGAGTATTTCGGTGCATGTTCCTCGTCCAACTGTTGAGCGAGGCACCTCATTTTGTCGAAGAGGGTCTATACTTCATATTTAATCACTAAGCGACTGACTGTTCGGTCGCAATTTTTTCACTACAGAGGTGCGAAACACACCTCCCAACAAGGATCAATGTGGTACTCATTCAGTATGCGCGAGTCAACTCGTCGAGCTTTTTCATCCTTCCATTTTTACTGAAGGGAGGGATGGTCTGACAACAATCACCGGCAATGTTCTGCGAAACCAAATATGTTGTTTTGGATGGGTGCTGTTTGTTAATTGTCATCAATTGGGGGTCGCAAACCCCAGGAAGACCTATGCAATATTCCTTACTTTCGAAGCAAGGCACACCAAGCCGAAAAATCCGGGAGCAGCTCGGCGGAATGCATTCGCTCACACTCCCTTCGCCAAAACCATGGTGGTATTCTGAGCGATTGCTGCTGCGATGCCGTCGAGTATCAGCCCGCTGAAAAGAGTTTGGCAAAAAACTTGTTTTGGCGCCTTTCGTTCCACAACTAAAAATTCGCCAAAAACATGAACTCCGCCCAAAATGCATGAGATATTTGAAAAGGCCATGAAATTTGCTACAAAACAATGTGCAACTTCTCATACCGATGATAAGAAACACCGGAGGTTTTCTGCACCGAAGATGAAGCAGCGAAAAACGCGCATTATTTTTGCACCAACCTAATATATATAACGAATCAAAACCGCAATTCAAAAATCGGTCGCTAGCGCGCCTTAGCCGCCACGCGCATCTTCGCACCGGAGCGTGCAATCACGCGGCAGCGCCCGTTGTTCTTTTGATTCCATCCTTGATTTCCTTGTTCTTTTTTTGCTGTTTCTCGCGTTTTTGTACCTGTTATTGTTGCTACTGTTGTTTTTATTGTTGCCGTCACCATTGTTGTTCCTCTTGTTACCACTATTGTTGTTTTTGTTTGTTTTCTTCGGACTTTCTTCTTCTTCTTCTTCAGTCTTCTTTTTCCTTTCTTTCTTCTTCTTCCTCTTCTTTCTTCTTCCTCTTCTTCTTCTTTCTCCTTCTTCTTCTTTCTCCTTCTTCCTTCTTCCTCCATTTCTTCCTGTTTTCTGAGAAAACAACGTATACTCTTTTCTCAGACTAGCGACCGAATTTTGAACAGGTCGTTTTGATCCGTTATATTTTGGATGGCTGAAAGGAAAAAATTTCAGTAGCTGGGACCACGGATAATCATCGCGTTGTTTCAATTCCAAAGTTCATATGGACACGCTTTTTGAACGCGATGACGCAAAACGGTTAAAAATCAGTTGTAGATGTTCGTATTCAAATGCAATGCAGAAATTCCTGGTTATTATACATAGATTTTTTCGTGATTTACAGGCAGAGTCAATAAAGTTATTCATGCTTGCTGCGCGTCAAAGTTTGCGCGCCTAGACAAAACTCCGCGAAGTTTTCGCGCCGACCCAAAGCGACGAAAATGGAAACGCGGTTTGTTCGCGCGGCAGTCGCAACGGCGAAACTAGGAACAGTGCTGACCTGCCAGGATTTGTCTTCTACCTCCTTCCTTTGCACTGTGTATCGGCGCGTGAACCTTGACGCGCCGCAAGCATGAATAACTTCAATCAGGATCGGTACTACTGCGGCCTCGAGCACCGCAGCGTCCACGTGGCGCTAGCGAGGCAGCACTCCACATCCACAGCATCCAGACGAGACACGTGCGTAATGCCACGCAATAGTACCGATCGTGATTGACGCTGCTTGTACTTCCTTCGTCAAAGTACGCGATAGGATGAGATTTTTTCAAATTGTTTATTCTAGAAAATCGTTTTAGACATTGATGTGTTGTGAAACGTTGTTGACGGTCTAATTAGAAAGGAAAGGGAACTGAGGCTTCCGAGCGAAAGGGGGAGGTTAGTTGTGAACATGATTCTCATATTTTCCTTTCCTTTCTGTTTTTCTCGCTACATTTTCAGTATTTCTTTTCTGGCTTGGACCTGAGTACTCCTGTGTTCCTACGTCATTGGCTAGCTTTCGGTACAATAATAGCTTCGGCAGGCCTATAACGGCTTTCAGCGGCTTCTATCGAACTCAAACTCAAAGTCATGGATTTCTCTGAAAACTTGCATACAGTGGTAATTCGAAGTGCTGATCACGAACATTACATTCATTTCGCAGAGTATCGATTTTATTGATTCTATCGATTTTTTTGCAAGTTCGAGTAACAACTCCTCAGGCAAAACACCGTGCGACCCGACGGCCAAATTGGCGGGAGCGGACCACCCTAGCTACCAAATTTGTGGGTGTGGCCTGTTACCGTGCGACCCGAGGGAATTAAGTGAAGCATCGGGTGACCCGAGGACACTGGAAGAAATACCGGGCGAGCCGAGGGCATGATAGGAACCCACCGGGTGGGCCGAGGGAATACTAAAAATTATCGGGCGACCCGAAGGCAGAGCTCGCGGAATTCAAGGCATGTGAAGAAAGCATCTCCAAATTGCATTAGAGAAGAGATTTTCATGCTAGCTAGATGCTATTCTTCTGCATTTTTCCAAAGAGTGGTTACTGGGAGACCAGTCAAGTTTTTTGAATGAGCCCCGACTGACTATATCACTGGTTGCTGATTGAATTTGAACACGGATTATGCTATGACATGGACTTGTGAAATCCTAAAAAAATCGAGAAAGAATGGAATTGATCCCGCAGGAGTGTTCAGTAGTCCGTAGGAGTGTTCAGTGTGTGTACAGCAATTGCTCTTCTTGGTCTTCTGATTGTCTGCACATCCGTACGTTTCACTGTCGTCGCCGTTCTCATTTTTGATTGATCTTAAAGGCAGTGTCTCAGCTCATGGGCCGCACTCGAGATTCCCATCTCACAATCAGTCGAACGTACGCGAGCCGCTGAGCACAAAGATGTACGTTAAGTTTCGTAGAAACATCGAAAACCCCATAAGTTACGGGTTTCTTTGGACGAGATGGGATGGTGAGCAAATCCGGGCCATTGATATCTCATAAACATACATTTGCCTAAGAAGAAGAAGCAATGAGCAAAAAATTCATGTATTATCCGGTCATTAGAAGAAATGCCTACCTGCAAGGCTGCGGAACTGGATAGGGTACATGTTATGCTGCAGATCCATCTGCCGAAATTCTCGACTTCAAGCAAAGGTCACTAAGCTGACAAAAGTAGCAAACAGCACATATGTTTCACAAACACAGCATTGAGTGATGTGTTCTCTTTTAATCTACTCGAATCGCGATCACGAAAAAAAGATAAAACTAAGCAAAAGTTCAGAAACGAAGATTTGGGTGGGTGCAGTCAATAGGAATCAGAAATTAGCACCATACTCCAGTTGGCACTCGCTGTTTTCCCTCTGGTTGTCGCAATGAACTTCATAAAGTCTCCGATAGCTGTTTCTTCTCATTTGGGTTATTGCCTCTGTCCACGCATTATTGGGAAGGCGTCCTTGTTGACTGAAATAAGAATCAATATAGTATATATGTCTGGCTGCGCTAACAAAAAAGATTTGGATCGTCATAGCTCCAGAAGTGTTCACGATAAAGTGCCACGTGGGTTTCACATCGCTTCCGTGCGTTGGCAAAAAGAAGTTGATTAGAAGAGGTTATAGTGGTTCTTTGATCATGCCATGAGAGAATAATTCGACTATTACGGATCTGCGCAACAGAATTCTGCATGTTACTTCGACAGTCATCATCGACGGCTATAGATAAACGTAAATCAAAGAACTATAAAGCGTGCTGTAGCAATAGTCGAGAAGTGAGTCCGACAGAAGTGGTAGTACTAGTAGATTTTAGTAGTACATTTCAAGTACTCATTAGTGAAAAAATTCATGATAAGTTCGTCAAGCAGTGTTCAAAAGAGAATACGAGAAAGATGCCGCTCCAGGATAAAATCAGTAATAGACACAGAAGGAGGTTAGAGCTTGTATGTAGGGATTTGGGAGCAGTATTGGCGCTGAATACTGCTGATAAGCACAAAAAATTGTTCAGATTTCCTTCAAAAATACTCATCAACAACAACTTGTACATTCCCAAGAAAAGTCGTGTCTCGCTCTCGGCTCTTAACGCAACTCATAGAGAAAGGATCTTGCAAACAGGAGAACAACCTCTATGAGTTCGTACAGATACAAGTGGCTGCGTACATTTTTGTTTTAATTGGGCGCGCAAGGTCACTCACTTCCATCTATTTAGTTCTTGCATTGTTCTCCACGACAAAGTCTATACGTCCCGTTTGTACTGGAAGCAGGCCACCGGTACTAGAAAAGACCTCGTATTCCTAGAAGGGAAGGAAGGAACTGACGCCATTAAAGCCATGGGGTCCATACTTCTATTTTTATTCATCCCGACTACATGCTCCATCAGTATTCTTGTATACACAAGAATACTTAAATTCCTATCACATGGGGGCACGTGCACAAGCGGTTGAGCACGGTTGCCGTTTGTGCAAAAGCGTATGTGTTCCATGTGACACACCATGTCAAGTGAGAAATGTTTTGTGTCTGAGAACGGTTTCTTCTCCAGTTTCTCTATCATAGTACTCGTAGGTATTGTTGGTTTGAGAGGAAGTGAAATTTTGTCCATTGCAGCTAACACCCATTTCGTTCATGATTTGTAAGATATAAAATTTTTAACAAATAATTCCATAGTTCCCCTTGGCTTTATCCAGTGGGCAAAGAATGAAATTGCGCTGAAACTTTTTTATAGCTTCGAAATCTTTCTGTGATAACGTATTTCCTTGTGCAAGTATTTCTTGGTAGGATTTTAGTTTTAACTTAGATTTCAATTTGTGAATTAATCTTCTACCAATCACTGACTGTTTTTCTAGGTTGAGTTTATAGTTTTTTTTTATGTGGATGGCTGTCAACAGACGCAGCGTAGCGCCTGCGTATCCATAGGGCATATGCCACGCCCCTTTTCTAACAAGCCCCGAACGCTACGCCGCCCCAGCGTGCGAGACCTCTGCAGTGACAGTATAACCCGCGCTAATGGCGAGCGACCAGACGTTCATTACAGAACGACACCGTTTATTACAGACGTTCATTACACAACGACACCAAACGGCACCGTTTGAGTGTCTGAGCTGTGATGAAAGCACCGAAAAAAGTCTCGGTCTAAGGCACAGAGGAGATTGTTACGGGAGGCAAAGATATTTAGGGCGCCGTGTAGGAAGACAGAAGTGATGTGCGTTACTTCAGCGGATATTATGAAAAAATTGAACAAGCGGAGCAATTTGAGAGAAAGCGCCTAAGAATATTGCTTACTTGGCTCAAATATCGGCATGATTATCGCCATAGAACACAATGATGTATTTCAAGTGATGGGTTCACCCCGAAATGGCTTTCTAAATTCAAATACATTATAAAAAGCTAAGAACAGGATTCTGGCATTTGCTATTTAGAAGAGAATGCTGGCCCATTTCCCTAGGAGTCGACAATCTGCAACCTTCAGAAGCCAACAAGTACTTCAAAAGTATTCTTGCTGGCATAATTTATGTCAATCATCCGAGTGAAAAAATATTCGAAACATTTTTTCCAAGCAGTCACTTAACAATTGTCCCTCCTGCTACGGTTTCTGAGGTAATAAAAATATTCCAGGTTGGAAAAGGAAATGAATGATTTCCGAGCATCACCTATTAAAGTGGAGCTTGATGGTACTGTCTGGATCGTTGAAGTACAAATTTATCGCGATACAGCGGATATTGCTTAACTATTATTAGGTATGTGAAAAAGTTTCCGCATTTTAGGGATGAGTGGTTAGGTTATATCGTTAGCTATCCTTGCAAATACTCTGTAAATCCTACTTCATTTTGTTGCTTTGACACCTGTCAATAATATTTATTACATATTTGTTTCGATTTATATCAACATCATTGTGTTTTATGGCGATAATCATGCCGATATTTGAGCCAATTAAGCGTCATTTGTGCGCAGCACTTCTTTTCTGCTTCAATTTGGAGAAAACTGCTGCCGAATCTTGCCGAATGCTCATGGGAGCTTATGGGGACCATGCCCCATCAGAAACAACATGCAAAGAATGGTTTCGACGCTTTAGTAGTGGTGATTTCGATGTTGGAGACAAGCAACGCAGTGGAAGGCCAAAAGTTTTTGAAGACAAAGAACTTCAATCATTAGTTGATGAACTCTGTAAATGTTGATAGATCCAACATTTCCATGCGTCTAAAAGCCATGGGAAAGGTTTATAAGGAAGGCAGATGGGTACCATACGACTTGACAGAACGCGACATGGAAAGAAGAAAAACCATCTGTGAAATGTTGCTTGACAAACAAAAAAGGAAGGGATTTCTGCATCGTATCATTACTGGAGACGAAAAGTGGATTTATTAGGTTGGTGCAAAAATAATGCGCGTTTTCATGCCTTTGATTCCGAACCTCATAACTCCTTTCAAAATCAATCTTTTTCAATAGCCTTAAAACTATTGTAATCCGCAAATATTTAGCAATAAGATAGACGTTCTCCGACTACCGTGCATTTCTGACAGGACCTTCTAGAATCAACAAACTTCCGGAAGGCAGTTTTGGTATCGCTTTAGTCTTTGAGAAAATTCTCCCGGAAGAAGTAGTCCAGGTTCTCGGTGAGGCGGTAGTCGGTGAGCGAGAAGCTTGCTGATTATGATGTAGGAGTCAGAGCTTCCTAGCTCAGTTGCTCGAACCTGTGAAGAATCTGTCGTGCAGGGTGTGCCTGGACGTAGGAGTGAATAATCCATTTTACTGAGCAACGCTAGGGTCACGCCGTTAAGTTTCTAATTTATTTCATTTACGTCTTGAAACCACTTACCAGATTAGGAAGAATGAATGGGTTGCAGTGAGCAATTTTGGCAGCAGTTCAACACAAAGTCGCCGTGACCTTATTTTGGTGTTGTTTCGGTTTCTGGGAGTATTTCGGTGCATGTTCCTCGTCCAACTGTTGAGCGAGGCACCTCATTTTGTCGAAGAGGGTCTATACTTCATATTTAATCACTAAGCGACTGACTGTTCGGTCGCAATTTTTTCACTACAGAGGTGCGAAACACACCTCCCAACAAGGATCAATGTGGTACTCATTCAGTATGCGCGAGTCAACTCGTCGAGCTTTTTCATCCTTCCATTTTTACTGAAGGGAGGGATGGTCTGACAACAATCACCGGCAATGTTCTGCGAAACCAAATATGTTGTTTTGGATGGGTGCTGTTTGTTAATTGTCATCAATTGGGGGTCGCAAACCCCAGGAAGACCTATGCAATATTCCTTACTTTCGAAGCAAGGCACACCAAGCCGAAAAATCCGGGAGCAGCTCGGCGGAATGCATTCGCTCACACTCCCTTCGCCAAAACCATGGTGGTATTCTGAGCGATTGCTGCTGCGATGCCGTCGAGTATCAGCCCGCTGAAAAGAGTTTGGCAAAAAACTTGTTTTGGCGCCTTTCGTTCCACAACTAAAAATTCGCCAAAAACATGAACTCCGCCCAAAATGCATGAGATATTTGAAAAGGCCATGAAATTTGCTACAAAACAATGTGCAACTTCTCATACCGATGATAAGAAACACCGGAGGTTTTCTGCACCGAAGATGAAGCAGCGAAAAACGCGCATTATTTTTGCACCAACCTAATATATATAACGAATCAAAACCGCAATTCAAAAATCGGTCGCTAGCGCGCCTTAGCCGCCACGCGCATCTTCGCACCGGAGCGTGCAATCACGCGGCAGCGCCCGTTGTTCTTTTGATTCCATCCTTGATTTCCTTGTTCTTTTTTTGCTGTTTCTCGCGTTTTTGTACCTGTTATTGTTGCTACTGTTGTTTTTATTGTTGCCGTCACCATTGTTGTTCCTCTTGTTACCACTATTGTTGTTTTTGTTTGTTTTCTTCGGACTTTCTTCTTCTTCTTCTTCAGTCTTCTTTTTCCTTTCTTTCTTCTTCTTCCTCTTCTTTCTTCTTCCTCTTCTTCTTCTTTCTCCTTCTTCTTCTTTCTCCTTCTTCCTTCTTCCTCCATTTCTTCCTGTTTTCTGAGAAAACAACGTATACTCTTTTCTCAGACTAGCGACCGAATTTTGAACAGGTCGTTTTGATCCGTTATATTTTGGATGGCTGAAAGGAAAAAATTTCAGTAGCTGGGACCACGGATAATCATCGCGTTGTTTCAATTCCAAAGTTCATATGGACACGCTTTTTGAACGCGATGACGCAAAACGGTTAAAAATCAGTTGTAGATGTTCGTATTCAAATGCAATGCAGAAATTCCTGGTTATTATACATAGATTTTTTCGTGATTTACAGGCAGAGTCAATAAAGTTATTCATGCTTGCTGCGCGTCAAAGTTTGCGCGCCTAGACAAAACTCCGCGAAGTTTTCGCGCCGACCCAAAGCGACGAAAATGGAAACGCGGTTTGTTCGCGCGGCAGTCGCAACGGCGAAACTAGGAACAGTGCTGACCTGCCAGGATTTGTCTTCTACCTCCTTCCTTTGCACTGTGTATCGGCGCGTGAACCTTGACGCGCCGCAAGCATGAATAACTTCAATCAGGATCGGTACTACTGCGGCCTCGAGCACCGCAGCGTCCACGTGGCGCTAGCGAGGCAGCACTCCACATCCACAGCATCCAGACGAGACACGTGCGTAATGCCACGCAATAGTACCGATCGTGATTGACGCTGCTTGTACTTCCTTCGTCAAAGTACGCGATAGGATGAGATTTTTTCAAATTGTTTATTCTAGAAAATCGTTTTAGACATTGATGTGTTGTGAAACGTTGTTGACGGTCTAATTAGAAAGGAAAGGGAACTGAGGCTTCCGAGCGAAAGGGGGAGGTTAGTTGTGAACATGATTCTCATATTTTCCTTTCCTTTCTGTTTTTCTCGCTACATTTTCAGTATTTCTTTTCTGGCTTGGACCTGAGTACTCCTGTGTTCCTACGTCATTGGCTAGCTTTCGGTACAATAATAGCTTCGGCAGGCCTATAACGGCTTTCAGCGGCTTCTATCGAACTCAAACTCAAAGTCATGGATTTCTCTGAAAACTTGCATACAGTGGTAATTCGAAGTGCTGATCACGAACATTACATTCATTTCGCAGAGTATCGATTTTATTGATTCTATCGATTTTTTTGCAAGTTCGAGTAACAACTCCTCAGGCAAAACACCGTGCGACCCGACGGCCAAATTGGCGGGAGCGGACCACCCTAGCTACCAAATTTGTGGGTGTGGCCTGTTACCGTGCGACCCGAGGGAATTAAGTGAAGCATCGGGTGACCCGAGGACACTGGATGAAATACCGGGCGAGCCGAGGGCATGATAGGAACCCACCGGGTGGGCCGAGGGAATACTAAAAAGTATCGGGCGACCCGAAGGCAGAGCTCGCGGAATTCAAGGCATGTGAAGAAAGCATCTCCAAATTGCATTAGAGAAGAGATTTTCATGCTAGCTAGATGCTATTCTTCTGCATTTTTCCAAAGAGTGGTTACTGGGAGACCAGTCAAGTTTTTTGAATGAGCCCCGACTGACTATATCACTGGTTGCTGATTGAATTTGAACACGGATTATGCTATGACATGGACTTGTGAAATCCTAAAAAAATCGAGAAAGAATGGAATTGATCCCGCAGGAGTGTTCAGTAGTCCGTAGGAGTGTTCAGTGTGTGTACAGCAATTGCTCTTCTTGGTCTTCTGATTGTCTGCACATCCGTACGTTTCACTGTCGTCGCCGTTCTCATTTTTGATTGATCTTAAAGGCAGTGTCTCAGCTCATGGGCCGCACTCGAGATTCCCATCTCACAATCAGTCGAACGTACGCGAGCCGCTGAGCACAAAGATGTACGTTAAGTTTCGTAGAAACATCGAAAACCCCATAAGTTACGGGTTTCTTTGGACGAGACGGTTCATTCCGCAGCAAGAGCTTGCTGAGGGTGCGGCATGGTTTTTCAACACGGAAATGTTTGTTTGTTTGATAATAGCTACTGCTGAGAAGTTCATTTTAATGTGCAATCTCAGGTTCTCAGCTCCGCTTTTGCTAGCTTCCTAGCAAGGAAACTCGTCCGCTCCTGTATCTAATATTGTCTTGAAAGTAAGGGTTTTGAGGGTGTTTTCTGACATCAAGCACATCATTGGAATCAGCGCCTCGAGCTGTACCTGAATCTGTGGATATCTCGATACCCAACATGAGGTGAGACACTGCCTTCAAGGTGTGGGATGGTGAGCAAATCCGGGCCATTGATATCTCATAAACATACATTTGCCTAAGAAGAAGAAGCAATGAGCAAAAAATTCAGAATGCTTACGAGATGGATCAACTGCTCTAGAATTTCTTACTGTGTAGGGCCCCGCGTTCACAATGGATAGCGGTGGACCCATAGCACCCTAATTCCTAAAACGGACCCGCTTTCCTCGCAAGGTGGACCTCCACATCCTTGACGTGTCCCGAGGAGTGATGAGAAGAACAACATTGAAATCAAAACGGCATGGTGTGTCGACACGAATGGCCGAGTGGATAAGAAAGCGGATTCCCAAGACAGAATTCGGTGTGAAGGACAGGTTCGAATCCTAAAGGTTGAAAGAGCTGCGACAAAGCACTGGTTGGGGGTCGAAAAGTTTGCATTTTCCTTTCCGGACATTTTATGTTGAAATCTGCTTGTCTCCAAGCTGCCACAAGCAGGTAAGCGCAGGTAGGGTTGACTTTGATTTTAACTGCCAAGTGAAGTGCGGGTGAGCCAACTGCATTTACAGTGCGACCCGATGGCGATTACAGAGCGACCCGAGGATAACGCGTAGGGTCACCGGGTAATCGCCGTCGGGCCGCCCTGTGTTATTGCCTGAGTCGAAGAGGTTTTTAAAGTTGATGATCACGAATATAATCACCGTTTCGTGATATGATCTCGATTTCGTTGATTTTCTTTAGATTTTTCTGTGTAGGGCGGTGTAGTTCCCGGCTTTTCTGATGTTTTCCGCACTTAATCTACCTTTTCTTGCGAGACCTTTATCATATCAGTTACCAGCACCTTCAAAAATCTCTGTATGCAAGTTCTCAGAGAAATCCATGACTTTGAGTTTGGGGTCGATAGTGGGGATTCCGAAGTACAATAGTACCGTCCGTACACGTACAATGTTTTGCAAGCACCAAGGTTATGGTCGAGAGTGCTAGCGCGGTAGGACGCTTGGACCAAGTCGACGAGAATGCGAGGATGTTACACAACTGCTCGCATGAGAGGTCGAATGCAAGGAGCCGCATGCCGGCGTGGAGTGGCATGGAGTGACATGGAGTGGCGCCGATCGATAACGGCGCGTCACCGTGTCGACGAGCTTTCGACACGGCGGCTGGAAGTTTGCTCCAAAATGAAACAGTTAAAGAAGGGGTTTTTTTTTTGCAATTTTGAGTAGGGACACCTACATCACTCTAATCAGCACCTCCCCTAGATTCTTCTCATACCCAATGCTCGAACTCGAAACTGACCGAGACACTGCCTTTAAAGTGAACGTGAGAGTTGTTAGGAATAGGTGTGAAGGGAATGTACAGTCTTTCTCAAAAATCCTTGCCTCACGCCGCACCGACCGTCAGCTCATCCAGGCCACAACACCTGTGCATTATTATACGTGGTGTGGCGTCGATAGGCTGAGACTGGCGCTGTAGTCCACGTGAAATTTAGCACCCACATTTTATAGCGGCATAGGAAACTACAGGAAGCTCCAAATGTCCGCAGTCAAGAGGGGCGTGGCCACGACGCGGCTTTAGGCAGAGACACAGGCGCTCTGCATGCTACCACTGCTTGTCTGCAGAGTCAGAGAAGCCAGAGGCAACATCGAGAGCGCATGTGTCTGAGCAAGGAACCGCGCCGTGGCCACGCCCTCTTGACTGCGGACATTTGGAGCTTCCTGTACAGGCGGTTCAGAAACGACACGGTACGGGTGGGATCCTACGTGGAGTGTGCAGAGATGCTTTCGACAAGGCGCGCACGTTCTAGCTTGTTGGTCCCAGTGCTTTATAGCTATCTGTCATGTTAAAACGTCCCCGTAAATGATGTGGAAAGAACGTGGAACACGTGCGTTCGAGCGGTGTGATACCGAGTGCGCGGTGGATGGCCTGTCAAAAAACCATTCTTTTATTCCTCCATAGCTTCACCACTTTTGTTTTTCCTTCAGCCGTCTTGAGGTGCAGCGAGACGCCACCAGCTTTGCAGCCGGACTTGGCGGATAGGTTTTTGTTGTTAAGATGGAACAACTAATTGCTATTTCAAGTGCTGCTATATTACAAGCATTTCAGATCAGTCTCATGATGTCACAGCTAGTTAAATTCGAGGAATCCGACAATAATGCTGTTGCCGAGGATGGCAACAGAGCTGTGCAGTTCGAGGCCGTGCCACAATAAGTTGCTTGTGAAGCGTTAACGAATTGTGGGTTCTTATTACTGTTGTCATTACTTTTTTTTCTCAGGTGTAGTATGGTATCTTTTGACAAACACATTCTCCAGGCTGAAGAGTGCAGACGTCCGGTATATGGCCCGCTTTCTCTGCCTGGCAGCCGCGCGCGGACCCCACACATCGCGGCTTTCCGCAGCAGAGCGCGTCCTCTTTCGCGGATACTTTGTATACTATCTAATCTCTCTGTGTTTTAAGCTTCCCATATAGGGTTTCAGTCTGGAGATGCAGAATAGTATCCTAATATATTAGAAATGTGATCGTTCAGGGCAGAATGTACGAGAAGTTCCGCTTCAATGAATGTTTTGTTTTGCTTTCTAAATAATTTTCGTTCTTCTTATCACCTCCAAATACTAGGCGCCGCAAAAGAGTATATACTCTTCATTGGATCATAGAGGAGTTCCTCCCTATCTCTATTAAAGATACAATGAATGTATGTATTGAAGCTGCAATAAATATATGAAATCAAAGCTAGCAATTGTTTGCTAGAGTGACACTGATGAAAACAATGTGTATAAACTCCATGCCATGATCGCTGTGAGTTTATGAACTGTGAACTTGTATTTGAAAACTAAACAGTCACTACTTCTCCAAAAACGAACTAAACCATCATCATTTATCGCTTCTTCGTTAGTTAATCATACTAGCGCCCCTACGGGACGCTAGAAAGTGTGGATGTGGCAGCCACTTGAGGTTCATGTCAGAACTACTGGGTGCAAGAATAAGTTCGCGTACCTTTCCTGAAGCTGTGCTTTCTACATCCTTTCCACTCAGGAAAAAAAAGCATTCACTTGATACAAAATAGTATTTTTACACCTTCTTAATGATTTTATCACGAAATGAAAGTGGCCAAAGCTGTTGAGAGATCTGCGCCTCATGCGTGCTAGGATGCAACGTCAGAAGGAACCATTCAGTAATGGTTTCCCGGATTCAGCAACTTCGTCATTGATTACTCTGAAGCTTCTGCCAGAAAGAATTTCTTTTACTGCTCGGGTGCAACAACTGTTCCACAGATATTAACGTCATAAGACAGTGCACAGTGCTCCAATAAATACAAAAGCCCAGAATTTTTGAACAGATTACGAACTAATGTTAGGCGCACATCCGCTACTTTCCTTCAACACGCCGACGGAACTTCCTTCAACGTGCGCAGTAGATTGGTACAGTCTTCTGTACTCAGTTGCACATGTTATAACTTGAAGCGGACGCACCCAAATAGCATTCCGCAATAACAACATCGGCCTGTACCCTATGCGAGCTTCTCAAAACTTTTCGTTTCCAAAGCCAATCAAGAATGCTTCGAAATTTAACCGAAAATCAAAAACAACAGAAAAACGAAAATCACGCACATCTCGAAACTCAGTTCAAGAAGGATATTAGCTGTAGTATTACGGATCTCTGCGAGGAAGTCGTCCGTGTTATGCCAGCAAATCATTAAAAAGTTCTCTACTTTCCAAGACAGTGCACCAGCCCACTTCGAGTACGTTAGCCTTAGCAACCTTAGTGATGTGCACAAGTTTTGTACAAAGCTCATTTCTTGAAAAGAGTAAACACTTGACTCAATTCCTGTAATGAGATGGATTACTTAGCCATGTTTCCCATTCCATCCCAGGCTCGCCCTTCATTGCACTAATTCCGCAAATTTTACTTCTGTTGTTCAGCAACACCACCATCCAAATCCGAAATCCACAGTCTAGCCATATCCTCCGTCCTGTCGGTGCAGTAGTTAAACACCGAAATCCGACTCCAGTAGATTGTTCATCCACGCCCTTTTTTTAATCCAACATATGTTGTGAAAAACGCCTTAATCATCGAGGCCGTTCAACTTTTATGAAAACCACAGTTATTGCGTCTCCTGAGTAGACCTGATGGTCTTGTTCTCTTCATAGGCCAATATTTTATCACAGTACATCGTAAGCTCACCATTTGATCAATCCAAACGCTAATGTAAGCGCAGTCGCAACACAGAAAGTAATCAATACTATATAATTTTCCTCATCAGAAGAAAATGTTTGCTCCAACTCGCTTCAACTTGGTCACTATGTCTACAAACTTCACCTGAAGCATCCAAACCATTTAGGCAAAGTCTTCAAGTCCTAGGATCACCCCTCCTGCCAATAATCAAAAATTCAATGGTGGTATGAGGAGTTCACCACAGTCAAGTCAAAATAAGTACTTCAAATGACAATGTCACTGGCCAGATTGACATTCGACTACTAATCAAGTTGCAAACGCCATCTAACCAATCCGAGAGAATCTTTTCTAAGCAATTGGACGCGATGCATGAGAACATGTTAACCTCGCATCGGGAGTGAACCTCTGCACTGAGCGACGTATTTCCTTACTCACATTACTTTAAGAACCCCTCATGGCTGTCCCGCAACCAGTGGGATTATTATACTTGGATTATGAATTATTATTAAATACGTTCATAGGCTTGTGTTACTATTTCTCTTCACTATTTCTCCTCGAAATCCCCAAGGGTTGTAGGCTCTCTCCGAGCTCCCCAATTTAGAGGATCCCATCCTCGAAATCCCTATGCGCCGCCCATTCTCGCCAGCCTTTTCAACTTGGAGGATCCACTCGTTGAAGTGGTCACAAGATGCGGATTCCCTACGAGCTCCTCAACTCGGAGGATCCCTTCTCCGAAATCCCTAAGACGCGGGTTCCCTGCGACCTCCTCAACTCAGAGGATCCCCTCCTTGAAATTCCCAAGCGACGCGGGTTCCCTGCGACCTTCTCAAATCGGTGGATCCCCTCCTCGAAACCCCCAAGAGACGCGGGTTACGCCGAGCTCATAAACTCGGAGCATCCCCTCCTCGGAATCCCCGAAGGACGTGGGTTCCCTAAGACCTCCTCGACTCGGTGGATCCCCTCCTCGAAACCCCCAAGAGACGCGGGTTACCCCGAGCTCATAAACTCGGAGCATCCCCTCCTCGGAATCCCCGAAGGACGCGGGTTCCCTGCGATTCTCTCAAATCGGAGGATCCCCTCCTCGGAATCCCCGAAAGACGCGGGTTCCCTGCGACCTTCTCAACTCGGAGGATCCCCTCTTCGAAATCCCTATGCGCCGCCAGTGCTCGCCAGCCTTTTCAACATGGAGGATCCACTCCTTGAAGTGGTCACAAGAATCGGATTCCCTACGACCTCCTCAACTCGGAGGATCCCCTCCTCGAAGTAGTTATGAGACGCGGGTTCCCTACGACCTTCTCGACTCGGTGGATCCCCTCCTCGAAACCTCCAAGAAACGCGGTTTCCCCCGAGCTCATAAACTCGGAGCATTCCCTCCTCGGAATCCCCGAAGGACGCGGGTCTCCTGCGACCCCGTCAAATCGGAGGATCCCCTCCTTGAAGTAGTTATGAGACGCGGGTTCCCTACGACCTTCTCGACTCGGTGGATCCCCTCCTCGAAACCTCCAAGAAACGCGGTTTCCCCCGAGCTCATAAACTCGGAGCATTCCCTCCTCGGAATCCCCGAAGGACGCGGGTCTCCTGCGACCCCGTCAAATCGGAGGATCCCCTCCTTGAAGTAGTTATAAGACGCGGATTCCGTCCAGCCTTCCTAACTCAAAGATCCCCTCCTCGAAGTAGCTATTAGACGCGGGTTCCCTACGACCTCCTCGACTCGGAGGATTCCTTCTCCGAAATCCCCAAGCGATGCTGGTTCCCTGCGACCTCATCAACTCAGAAGATCGTCTCCTTGAAGTAGTTATAAGACGCGGGTTCTCTCCAGCCTTTTCAACGTGGAGGATCCCATCTCCGAAATCCCTAAACGACGCGGGTTCCCTGCGACCTCCTCAACTCGGAGGTCCCCCTCCTTGAAATTCCCAAGAGATGCGGTTTCCCCCGAGCTCATAAACTCGGAGCATCCCCTCTTCGAAATCCCTATGCGCCGCCAGTTCTCGCCAGCCTTTTCAACTTGGAGGATCCACTCCTTGAAGAGGTCACAAGATGCGGATTCCCTACGACCTCCTCAACTCGGAGGATCCCCTCCTCGGAATCCCTGAAGGACGCGAGTTCCCTGCGACCTCCTCAACTCGGAGCATCCCCTCTTCGAAATCCCTATGCGCCGCCAGTTCTCGCCAGCCTTTTCAACTTGGAGGATCCACTCCTTGAAGAGGTCACAAGATGCGGATTCCCTACGACCTCAACTCGGAGGATCCCCTCCTCAAAGTAGTTATGAGACGCGTGTTCCCTACGACCTACTCAATTCAGAGGATCCCCTTCTTGAAGTAGCTATGAGACGCGGGTTCCGTGCGACCTCCTGAACGCGGAGGATCCCCTCTCCGAAATCCCCAAAGGACGCCGGTTTCCTGCGACCCCCTCAACTCGGAGGATCCCCTCCTCGGAATCCCTGAGCGAGGCGGGTTCCCTGCGACCTCCTCAACTCAGAGGATCCTCTCCTTGAAGTAGTTATAAGACGCGGGTTCCGTCCAGCCTTCCTAACTCAAAGATCCTCTCCTCAAAGTAGTTATGAGACGCGTGTTCCCTACGACCTACTCAATTCAGAGGATCCCCTTCTTGAAGTAACTATGAGACGCGGGTTCCGTGTGACCTCCTCAACTCGGAGGATCCCCTCTCCGAAATCCCTGTGCGCCGCGGGTTCCGTCCAGCCTTCCCATTTCAAAGATCCACTCCTCAAAGTAGTTATGATACGCGGGTTCTCTGCGACCTTCTCAACTCGGAGGATCCCCTCTCCGAAATCCCTGTGCGCCGCGGGTTCCGTCCAGCCTTCCCATTTCAAAGATCCACTCCTCAAAGTAGTTATGATACGCGGGTTCTCTGCGACCTTCTCAACTCGGAGGATCCCCTCTCCGAAATCCCTGTGCGCCGCGGGTTCCGTCCAGCCTTCCCATTTCAAAGATCCACTCCTCAAAGTAGTTATGATACGCGGGTTCTCTGCGACCTTCTCAACTCGTAGGATCCCCTCTCCGAAATCCCTATACGCCGCGGGCTCCTCCAGCCTTTGGAGGGGATTCTTGTCCAAGCGGCGCGGTCGCGCCGCGTTCTCCGAGGCCGCAATGGGGTTACCGTCACCGACGCCCACTGTATATCGAACTGATAAAATGCTCAGAAATGAACGCCGGCGGTCGTGGCGATCGCGACGACAGCCGGCTGTCACGGCGATCGCCTCATGCTGGCGAGGTCAGCGGATTTTCTAAAGGCCACGCGGCACTTTCGCTTAGGTTATCCATGCCATGTTGACCGGTCTTCATGGAAATTCCTTTTCATACGGATGCGTAGGTCTGACGCGCGACGGATGCATACATTAAGTACAAATTGCCCTATCATGTCCTCACCGACCCCAGGACGTCAATTCATGTAGTGAAAATCGATAGGCTAATCGATAAAGTTAGGTCAAATGTAGGCTATGACTTCCGCTGGCCACTGAAGGATCTACTTACGAAATTTGGAAGCAAAAGGTAACAGGTGCAGATAAAAGCCTCCAAACCCAAGTTTGCACATGATGCCTTTCACATGAAGCTCAATTGGCGGCCGCATGCAAACTTTCTATTCTTCGCTAGTCAACAGAAAAGCAACAAATCACAATTTACAACACTCAACATGGAAGAGAAAGCCCCATCACCTCAACCGAGAATCGACCATGGGTTCACTTTGTCAAATAAAAGTGACAAGCATTGTCGACCTCGAGAACTTGGTGAAGAGAATGTCGGCAGACAAGCAAAAGAAACACAGTGACCCAAGGAAAGTTAGGCGGATTCCATTTCACAACAAATGTCTAGACTGATGACAATTGCAGATCTGCAGCTCATCCAGCGACATGTATGAAATCATTACAAAAAACGTCCGAAGCGCCTCAGGGCTGCATCGATGGAGTTGGGTCTGTTTGTGGCTGCAATTACGACAACATGAGATCTCTGCTTCAGCCCGTCCATCAAAGTCAGCAACTGAGAAACGATGCGCCGCTCCACCTCCCCATGAGTCTGAAAAACTGAAATACAGCCGTACAGAATGAAATCAAGCGAACATAGAAGCTTGGCAGTGTTTCTCAAAAGAATCACCTTTTCACGCTTTGGGTGCAATAGCATCAATCTCATCAATGAACAAAATGGCTGGTTCTACTTGTGAAGATTCCTACTGTACTGAAAGTACTGCCTTCTAAAGACGCTGATTGGAATGGTACACATAACTCAATACAGAATTGCTGAAAAATCCGTTTTTGATGCCCTTCACTCGAGATATCCATTTAGGCATCTGCCACAGGGCTGTGCAGTTGGTGATATCCATCGTTGGCACTTATCGTTTTCTTGTGGCAGATGTCTCAATAGGCAATCTGAACTCTCAAAATGTCTGAAGTGAGACATCATGTTTAGAGAAGGAGCGCAAAGACGGGTTTTTCTTCACTTTTGTAGGGGGTCATTTATACCATTGTGATCAACATCTCCTGAAGATTGAACACCGCCTTTAAGTCACCATATCTGCACCATTGCCTTTCCATGTGAAAACTACTACAACGATGTAACAATTACTCGCCGTTAAACCTACAACGAAAAAACGGCTGCGGGGAAAACTCGTCCAGCTCCGCCCACTCGCGGTGGGACCATCCAACACTCTGAGTCGGCACCCCTTTAACTTATGTTAGCCAAACTCATACTCCCACTCATCCGTGCGTCACCAATCACAATGCTGCATTTTCATCCATTTTGTGTACACGAGATGATGCTTCCATGTTTCAGAAGCGGATGTCTATGGATTTTTTAAACATTTTTGGGCGGTTTTCGGCAACAGCAACTGCATTCTTAACAAAAATAATGCCATTACCGGATAGAAGAGAACGCGCATGGGTGTGACATTTTTCTATTTTCAAAAGATTGCTTTATGGCTACAAAAGCAGAACATTGGTAAGTCACAGAACAATTAAATGAAGTCATTGAAAATGTGTGTCACCGAAGGCTTTAAATCCTGCTTGTTTACCTTTAACAGTTCTTACCACTCAGAGGTTAATGCTACAGAGTCACAGCTAAAATTCATGAAAGAGTGACCGTTTATTATCTTAGCTTAGACAACGACAGAGGAATGAATGACATGAATTTCAAAAACTTTTTAAAAACTTGGAGACGAGAACTCACTTCATCTCAATCGAATGAATCGAAAGCAATGTTAGCGGAACTGAAAAACTGAGAAACAACATAGGAAATACTTTCCTAATTAAAAAAAATCAAGATGCTTGACATCTGCAACCCTACTGCGCGAAACATTGACAGCATACAATCTGTACATCGAATTCTCACAAAGCTTCAGTCTCGCCGTTCATCTTGACCACATATTTCAGATCATTGATTAAGATTTTCAGAGAGAAAAGTCCTTAATCAAAGGATTCGACATGTCCTCGCTCTTGATAAGCTCGAGCGGGTGAGAAAGCCCGCGGCAGAACAAAATAAGTTAAAGGGATGGCGACTCAGAGTCCAACTCCTCCCTATCGCGGTAGGATGGTTCTACCGCGATAGGGAGGAGTTGGACGAGTTTTCCCCGCAGCCGTTTTTTCATGGTAGGTTTAACGGCGAGTTGTAACAATTAAACAAGGAGAGATACACATGGAGAGATTTGTTGCTTCTGTACCACATCAACTATAACAACCACACAGGATTTCAGCGTTCCAAGTGCTCTTCTACAGGGACATTAATGAAGTCCATACCATACTCATGTAGACACCCAAACATTACCTTGCTCAGTTCTGTCCGCAGTTGCCTGTTCAGCTGCTCCAGATGACTTATTGCTTCAGACTGCTCCCGATTCTCCTCTAGCAACCGGCTATTCTGAGGCGGATGTCTCAACCTGTCGCAACCGTGACAGTTCTTCCTCCAACTTAAATGTCGTAATTGAGAGAAAATGAGAGCAACTGAAAAGAATTGGCTTGAGTTTCGACTCCTCACCTGTTCAACTTCATTCTGAATTTCCCGTTTGTCGAGACGAAACTTGTCCTCCATCTGAAGATACCTAGCACGATATCGTTCTTCAGTTTCTCTGCAAAAAGGCGTAAAGTGTCTTTGTCATGAAAACTTATGAGGAACGCCGTTCTCACACTTCCTTGGTGGTCAACATTTGTTACATGAGTAATTTTTTAAAAGTAAAACTGACATGATATAGTGGAAAGGACCAACTTATAAAAACTTCCACTTACTCACTTTCGCTTAAGCATACCTTATTTTCGACCTCAGTTGCTCTAAACGTGCTTAATTACTTATTTATCTGATTGACGTTCCCTTGTAGAAGCGTTGTACTCGGAACACTTCTCGAATAATGAAGCTTTGCGTAATATAATACTTCTTCTTCTTCCTCTTAGCGTTTTTCCCGTTTCGCAGCGGGGTCCGCTTTGCTGATCTTTTGACGCCAGAGTGCTCTGTCCTGCGCTTGGTCGGGATGGATCCCAGCCGTCTTGAGGTCACCGTGTACAGTGTCAAGCCATCGTTGCTTTGGTCGTCCTTTAGGCCGCCTTCCTGGTACCTCTACGTCTAAGCCAATCCTACAGACTTTGTCGCCATCAGCGCGAAGAACGTGACCAAACCATCGCAGGCGCGCCTCACGGAGCTTGTCGGCTATCGCAGCTACCCCAAATCGCTGTCGTATGTCCTGGTTGCATATGCGATCTAGCTGCGTAAAGCCACCCATCCATCGCAGCATCCTAATCTCAGTGACATTGATTCAGCGTTCCATTTCCTTAGTGGCGGGTCAGCACTCGGCACCATACAGCGCGACAGGACGTACCACGGTACGGTAGATCATCGACTTGAGCCGCTCTGGTATGTCCTTGTCGCACAGCACACCAGTCAGTGAGCGCCACTTCAACCACGCAGCAGCGACGCGTGCGGTGATCTCATGGACGAGGCTGCCGTCTGATGAAACCACTGAGCCGAGGTATTTGAACGTAGCGGCTCGCGGAAGATCCTTGCCATTAACTTTGATAGTGCCAGACTCGTGCTCGTCGGTGGTCAAATACTCGGTCTTCTTAACGTTGAGGCGGAGGCCGAACCGTGCCAGCTGGTCGCTCCACGCTTGCGTCTGTCGTTCAAGTTCACCCTTGTCTTCGGATGCAAGCATTACGTCATCCGCGTACAGCAGCGTTCACGGCGCTGGTCTGTGAAGCTCCTTTGTGATGGCATCCATGACTACGATGAAAAGAAGCGGGGAAAGAGCTGAGCCTTGGTGTACGCGCACGGTTATGGGGAACTCCGTCGATATAACCGCGGGCGCCTGCACTTTACTCCTGTGATCGGCGTAAAGAATCCACACCCATTCGATCAGCTCTTCGGGAATGCCGTGAAGCCGCAGAGCATACCAAATGACTTCGTGGGGGACGCGGTCAAAGGCCTTCTCCAGATCTAGGAAAGCTAGGTGCAATGGTCTTTTCTTTTCACGATGCTTCTCGATCAGGAGACGGGCCACGTGGATGGCATCGGTAGTGCCGCATCCGGATACAAAGCCGCATTGGTTGGGAGATAGCTGGACGATTTCGCGAATCCGGCGATCAATGATGCGTTCGAAGATCTTCATGGTATGCGACAAAAGACGGATTGGTCGATAGTTCGCGCAGTCAGCGGGGCTACCCTTGCCCTTCCAGATTGGGATGATAGTGCTTCGCTGCCAATCCACGGGCACCTTCTCCGCTATGACTAGATTAAAAAATTTCGTTAACCAATCAGCGGAGTTCCAGCACTGCGACTTCCACAATTCTGCTGCCATATCATCTGGACCAGTCGCTTTACCTGGCTTCATTCGCTTCAGTGCATACATGGTCTCTTCGATGGTGATTGGCTGCACTGGTCCGGAGGTGGGCGGAACTTCTGGGACGGATGGATGGGCAAATTCTTCCGTCGAAACCTTCTCAAAGTAATCCTTCCATCGTTGCATCACCTTCTTGTGATCCATCAGGAGGTGGCCTTGCTCGTCGTTGACGCCGTGAAACTTCTCGACGTCGTCTGCTTGGCGCTGACGCGATTTCGCGAGTCGGTAGATGAAGCGCTCACCGTCCCTCGAGTCTAACTTCTTACAGACTTCATCGTAATGAGCCGCCTTCGCCGCGGCTACAGCCTTCTTAGCAGCCCTTTTCGCTTCGCGGTAACTCCTCCAGTTGTCTGTCGTTTTATTGTCAAGGAAGCAGTGGTAGAGCCGCTTCTTTTCGCGAACTTTCGCCCTCACTTCCTCTGTCCAAAGCCAAGTCTTCCTGTCAATCTTCCGTCGATCAGGTCTGGTCGTGCCCAGTTCGGAACGAGCAGTTGCGAGGACAGCATCAGTTAACTTTTGCCATGTTTCGTCGACGTTCGTGATGGGTGGCAACTGAATGTGAGAGATGACTGCTATTTCTTTCTCTCTTAATCTCCACCACTTGATTCGAGCCGGCCCACATCATTCGACTCGCTTCTTGTTTGGCGGCGTGATTTTCATTGTGCAGATTAGCGGCCGGTGTTGCGACGCGACCGTCTCATATGGTACGACTTTTGCATCCGTGACGAGCTTCTGGTCTTGATACCTCACAAGCACGTAGTCGATCTGTGTCGTGTTGCTGCCGCTGTAGAAGGAGACGAGGTGGGATGGTCGCTTCCGAAATCTCGTTTTCGTTATAACAAGGTTATGAGACTCGGCGTAATCAAGAATGCGCTCGCCATCCTCGTTACGCACCCCGTATCCGAAGCCGGTTTGCGTAATACAATACAAAGGTCGATATATAGATCTCTAAGATGAACCTTGCCAATTTCCAACATGCTTACCCTTTCTCCATGAGTTCTGGAGCAAGGTGGTTTTTTTGTAGCAACCAGGTCATTCATAGTCATTCCCAGAGCTCGAGATAGAGATGGAGCATGACACGTAGATTACGATAAGGAGTGGGATAACCGGAAATCGGTACGCCTCCATAAGGGACCATTTGAATTAGGGCGGCGAAGTGGGAGTGCTCATTTCTGCGTGGACCAAAATTCATTCTATAATGATAAAAGCAACACTGCGACCCCTCAATCCAAGATTTATCCGGACTCAGTAAAGCCAACCCGTCGACACCTTCCACACATAGAATGAATTTTACCTTGGAAGATGCTGCTGTGTCATAATTTGAAATAATTTTGGTTCCGTCGCAGTTCTGGGGTTTTCTATCTACCAGGAAAATCTGCAATAACGAAAAGGATAAGTAGCATCGTAACATCAAGTCTGTGCTACGCACCAAACATAACCCGGCTTTCCGATTGATAGTTTCATTAGTACCAGGTCCTCCTCTCCCCTATCGAAAGATCTCGAGAGCGGTTATGCTTGCACAAACGCTTGTCAAGGAGTAGGATGCAAATAAGGAAAAATCTGCCTTTCCAAATGTACAAGTGGAGGAGAAGAAAACATTTGATGGACGGATTGGCACCAGCAATTTTAGTTAACTTACCCAAGTTTAGGTAGTTTCATGGAATTGATTGTTTCATGAATTTGGCCAAGTGACCCAGCAAATATTCTCTGAATTTCTCGAATAAACTGCGGTGGTTACAGTCACTTCTGAGTTAACCAGTTTGACAGATATCAGGTTATGAATGAACTCGAAAAATTACATAGTATAGTTTTTGGACATGCATACAAACATGCCTTGCAAGGCTAACAAAGTATCGATTTTATTGATTTTATATCGATGTTTTCCCAAGTATGGACCTCCTCCCGGATCTCTCTGAAAACTTGCCTGCTGGGGTTTCTGAAGGTGCTGGTTACAAATAGGATGAAGGTTTCGCAAGAAACGGTCAACTTGATCAGGAAAACTCCAGTAAAGTCGGCGATTACATCGCCTTACAGATAAAAATCTGGAGAAAACCAACGAAATCGAGATTATGATGCAAAATGGTTATCATATTCGTGATCAGCAACTTCAAAAACCTCTAAATGCACTTTTTCGGAGAGATTTGAGATACGAGTCGAACTTGGAAAGAAATCGATAAAATGAATAAAATCGATACCATCATGCGAAATTAAAATGATATTAGTAATCAGCACATCCAGTTACCCCTGTATGCAAGTTTCCAGAGGAATCCATGGTTTTGAGTTTGGGCTCGATAGTGGGGCCGCTCAAGTACAATAGTACCGATATTTGCGTCCAGCACCTCAAATAACCCCTAAATACAAAGTTTCGGCGAAACTATTTTTTTTCTGAAAAATTTGGGGCCCCTAATGTGGAATAGTGCCAAAAAAATGAAGTACCATAATAAGCATAAAAAGAGTAAACATAAAAAGAATAAGTCAACAAAAAAAAAACAAGCGCCATCAGTGTAATGAGAAACCTCAAGACACTCACAGATAGGTTACTACATTTCGGTTTCTTTGCTCGCTCCGACTGTAGAACGTTGACAGCGACTCCTAAAAAGATGGAAGAAAAAAGATGGAAGATGGTACGAAATACAGAGACATACTATGGAAGCTTCAAGGAACACTCAGAAACATGAAAAAAGGTAAGACCCAGCAGATCGGTATGAAAAATGCCTGGAACACTAATGCTTTACACATTCTTGCTGTGCGGCAAAGATGACGTCTCGATACGCAACGAAAACTGTGGAAAGAGAAATCCTGGTATGTAAGGAATGTTCTTGGTTTTGCCTCGCAACTACCGCATGGGCAAACTCCATTCCCGTGTTCGTCGCATCGAGTAGGCGCGGAAGATCCATAAATTTTGGACAGAAAAAAAGACTACTGCAGCTCCGAAACCGTCCAAGTCGTTAAGGTTATAGAGCAACGGCAACCAAACAACAACTCCGGATTTTGATCAAAAGCCAAAACTGGCCTTCTTGGTCAGTGAACTCATTCAGTAATGGGGAATACCCTCGAGACCGAGAGCTGAGTCTTGCTTCGACGTCTCCCTACCATTCCACTTTCTGCGCTGCGTCCAAATGACATAAATCCGGCATTGAAGTTCACCTATGAAGATTTTGATTCGTAAGGGCAAAAACAACTAAGAGGGATGAAGAGAGATAATAACAATAATAAGACAGCAAGACGACGATCAACAAGAACAACAACAGCAACAACGAAAAGCAACAGCAACAACAAAGAAGAAGAGAAAAAAGGAAAAGAAGAACGAGGAAGGAAATGAAGATAGACAAAGAAAGTATGAAGAAAAAGGACGAATGAACGAACGAAAAAAGAAGAGGAAGATGAGCGAAGGATGGAGATAAGGAGAAGAAGTGGAACAACGACAACAACAAGAACAACAACAACAACAACAACATTAACAACAACAATAACAATAACAAAAACCAGGGAAGAAAGAGAAGAAGAAGGAAGAAAGAGGAAACAATAACAAAAGAAGAGAAAGAACGAAGAAGATAAGCAAAATCACAAAAACAATAACAGTTGCACAAAAACAACAATCTGCATAAAACACTCCTATGAATAACAACGACATAATAAAACCAACAAGAAGAGAGTGAGAACAACAATAACAACATTCTATAACAACAAAAACAATAATAGCCATAGAAAAGAAAAAAAACAATATAAGAAAAGAATCAAGGCGGCAGATTCCGCGCTCCATCGCCACGCGCAGCGTGATCGGCTCTCTAAACGCCCATGGCGGGAAATGTTCGCTTTTTGAATGGCCATTTTTGCATTCGTTATATATTGATCATTTCTCAAGAATTCGCCGTAGTTACAGTAGAGACCGAGTAGTTCCACTAGAAATTTCATGCCAGTAAAACATAACGTGGCCCAACTTGGAACTATCCGTCTACCAGCTCCAAGCGGCAGGTTGTTCGACCATTCCAAAAACGGAGCTTCCGCCGCTTTTTTGTCTATTGATGTACAATACTAGGAAAACTTGGCGAGAAGGTCTAGGAGGTATTCACATCCCCAACATGTGGAGCGAGATGTGGTTGGTGTGGTTGTGTGTGAAAAAAAATTCGAGGATAAGTTAGGTGAGTTAGACGATAAGTTAGGTGGGTTAACGAGGAAAACTTAAGTGAGTCATAATGGAGACAGATTTCGAATTCGGTTTCGTAATCATGTCGCGGCGAGACGTACTCGATCCTCCCGCTTTGATCACGGTCTCTATGCATCTATGGTTCAGGTCCCACCACGTTAGTGTGGTCATGTGATCCGCCTGGCTTTTGTGACTATCTTGCCATTGCGCAATCCTCTCGCCTCTATGCCTCTATCCCCCTCCAGCATGGTATTTGTGATTATTCCTGCGAAAAGATTCTCCCAGCTTTGTAAAATCGTATTCCCGAAGTAGTTTTACTCCTTCTTCGCTTCTTTGTGGGATAAAAATCCTCCCAGAACCATAAATTTGGTTTCCCTGGGTATCTCTTTTCCAATTTCCTCGCTTCCTTGCTGAGAATATTCTCCAGCACTCTATAATAAAAGCGTTTCCTTGGGGCCTTTCCTCCCATTTACTAGCTTCTATGCTGAAAAAAAAAATCCCCAGCATTTTGAAATCATTTTCCTGGGGGCTTTCTCCTTCTCGTTTTCTCGGAGTTTTCTTCTCCCACTTCCTCGCATGCTGGCGTAAAAATTCCCTCCAGGATTTAAAATTAGTTCTCCCCGGCTTTTTCTTCTCGCGTTTCCTCGTTTTCTTGCAGAAATTTTTCACAGGATTATAGATCGTTTTCGGAGAAGCTGATGGGTTGGTTGCGTTTTGCTCGCTTTCTGTTCAGGAGCAGTTTTATTTCGCTGTGCTGCTAAGAGACATGTCTGTTGAAGACACATCTCTCACAATCTTTTACTTATTGCTTTAACGCAAATGTATCTTACTCCTCGTGAAGAGGTTCAAGCATACGATAGTAATTTATCAAGGGGGGTCGCCTCGGGGGGGGGGGGGAGGGGAGCAGGGGAAGGTCGCCTGGAAAAGGTAGTGTGATAACAGCAAGCTAGAGAAGTTTGTTCTTCACGATCGAGCTCCAAGTTCGACTCCTCACTATGATGTAGTTTTGCAAACACTCAGCATGTTTTTTTCTTTTTGTACCATTAATAACAAGTGTAAAATCGTCGTAAAATCGTCAATACTTTCTTCTCAAACGTGGACTTTTTATTTGGATGTAAATGGACTCCCACGGTCCGATAAATACGTAGCTCAAAATGCGATTGGCTTTATGGTGTCCTAGGGCCTGTGGACATCACATAGAGCTCCGAAGTTAAGCAGGCAGTTTCGCAGAATCAAACCTTATGAAGATGCGAAATTCCACGGCTTCTCTTCCACTGGGAACGTTTTGTAGCGATACCACCATATAATTTGTTAAATTAGACATGACCGCAAAATTTGTTGAATTTGAGGTATGTTGACACCTAATATAACTGACAAATCAGAAGGTCCTGTAAGAAGCGACAGTATGCATAAGAAACAGCAAATCTTCTATTGTAAGGATTTGAAGCTGTTCCCTTATACAAAGTACTTAAGAAGTCATTCGCCTCGGATTAACACCACCTTGCCAAAAATCAGGTATTTTTTCGTGGTTTTTTTCAGCGTATACTTGAAAGCTGACAAAACGTTGAATATAACTCTGGAAGAGATTTCCATCCATATTTAGCCGTAACCAGAAAGCGCAAATCTTCCTGATTGCAGAACGGCTTAAGCCATTTTTGCAGGCCATATATCATCCTTTTTAAAATCGCGACAAGCAACCATACATCTACATTTGTACTACTCTAATTCCCAGTGAAAGAACACCATTCACGCACGAATTTCACGTTCGACGTTTGACGTTCGACTGCTCCACATGCATTTTTCCACTTTGCAAAAATTAGTCTCCTGCGGGATTGAACCCTGGACCTGTTTGAACATGAATATGATTTCTGCATCACTTCAGTTACTTGTAATAAGTGTGTAGATGTGCGACATATACAAGTGCGACAACTGATTTGATGTTACATTGATAAAACTTGAAAATCAGAAGTAATTAAAAATTAAAAATTGAAAAGTGAAGAATTAATTTCAAAAACTAATCGAATTCAAAAAATGCCTTTCGGATGTTTTGAAAGTTGTTGAATTCCAGTAACTGAAAACGTAAAAAAAAACTAATGTTCTGGAGGGGTTGCATATTTCCCGTCCACAAGGGGGAGGCGCTTCGGAGTCGAATTTTTACCAGTACCATAGTTGACAATGTCCTCGTGCTTCGTCGACACCTTTCATCATATATTATTTACCAGTCTGGCAGTCCGGCTAACGCCGGACCTCCAGACTTCTATTGGTGCTCGCTTCGCTCGCATACTGCACGTTGAAAGCAAACACAAAAGTGCAAATGGATTGATCGAATCTGTTCTATCGCTATTCTGAGAAACCCTTGATCCTGTAGGTGGTAGCTTTCCTCCATATGAACGAAGTTTGCTCTTCAATATGAGCGAAGTTAGTGGCCGTGAAGAACTGAGGTAACCAATTCAGTGCAAATGTTATCTTGAAATGATTTAGGCTCAACTGTTTGTTGTAGTAATTCAAGTGATAAAGGTCCACCGGTGTATATAAACGGAAAGGAAGGAGTGGTTCATTCAGACACAAACGGAATGGGAAGAGAACATGGATACGAAAGGAAACAATGTACATCTAGGTGATTTAGGTAGGAGGGTCCGCCGAAACAGGATAAGCGTACCCCTCATGCAGAAATAGACCCGCCTAGCGAATTCCTATCACTTATGGAAGCCGGCACACCCTTATCACGCCGTTGGACCCGACTGCAGGCGTTTCCCCACTTGTGGAAGCCGGCGCACCCTTACCACACCGTTGGACCCGACTTCAGGCGTTTCCCCACTTTTGGACGCCGGCGCACCCTTATCACACCGTTGGACCCGACTCCAGGCGTTCCCCACTTTTGGACGCCGGCGCACCCTTATCACACCGTTGGACCCGACTCCAGGCGATTCCCCACTTTTGGACGCCGGCGCACCCTTATCACACCGTTGGACCCGACTGCAGGCGTTTCCCCACTTTTGGACGCCGGCGCACCCTTATCACACCGTTGGACCCGACTCCAGGCGATTCCCCACTTTTGGATGCCGGCGCACCCTTATCACACCGTTGGACCCGACTTCAGGCGTTTCCCCACATTTGGACGCCGGCGCACCTTTATCACACCGTTGGGCCCGACCCCAGGCGTTTCCCCACTTTTGGACGCCAGCGCACTCGTACAGCAACAATGGAGCCGGTGTAGAACATTTTCTTCACTCTAAGCCACGCCCTCGAATTTCGTTTCACACACACACACACACACGCACACACACACACACGTGACAGACTAACCCCTTTATTATAAGTCATGATTCTGGACCACTATCTTAATGATACTCTTCTGATAGAACAACACCGGTTTTTATATTATTGTAAATGGTATTCTCTTCTACATCTAGTTTTTACAGGTTAGTTTAATTTAGTTTTCTCACAACCTTTCCATGTGCTCCCTTCGTCTAACTTGTGAACAGGGGAGTTTGTAGATGTATGTGGCTGTGGCGGATGCAGTCCCCTTCCCCAAGAATGAGTCGTCAAATTTTTGAAATTGCTCTATAAAACAAATAAAAATCTTGTATTAGTTTTATTTTTTATTGTTTATTATTTTGTTGTTTATTATTATTATTTTTAATATAATTTATGTTAGTTATTCATTACTATATAATTGATGTCTTCGCTAATTTTGTTTATTTTATTTTCCGTCTGGTTCCCCGAAACGGCGGAGACCTCAATTTTTTCCACGCCCCCCCCCCACCTCCCGCCCACTTTCTGCGTCCGCCACTGATATGAGGATATATCTAAGTATATATTGATGTATTGTTTTTTTTGCCTTCTTCTTTGTTTCTTTTGTTTGTTTTATTTATTGATTTATTGCAACCTCTTGCTATATAACGTGCAAGAAATGATTATGCATATATACAATTCTTTTTAAAAAATTCTCTACAGTCATGCAATGCGTCCATCGGCTACGCAAATGTAATGCCTTGATACAATTGAAGCAGTGTTGAAGAAAAAAATGTGTTCAAGAAAAACAAAAAAAAGTGTCTCCAAGAAAAACAAAGTGATGGTGATGAAAGCAGCGTATTCAATGAAAATCCTCGAGTATTATATGTTAATCAAAAAAGCTTGCTGCATGTGTTCGTCAATTTCGAAGTCTCGAACTTATGCGAAGATTATGCTCGGTGATCATGTAACGATTCTTCCGTTGATGTAGTGCTTTCGTGCTGGTTTAAATGAAAGTGCGAAAAAATTGTGAAGATAGGTGTTGAAAAAATGAAGAAGCGGCAGTGATGAAGGAAAGTTGATAGAAAAAATGCGTAAGGAATGTGCAATGCGCCATGGAGAACCGCTATGGAAATGCCTTGAGCACGAGAAGACAGAAATAGCGAGAAAAGAAACTGCTATTTTAAGATATTTATTTCCATCTTTTTTTTTACAGAACTAACACGTTGCACATCACCTCATTTTCACTACTATAATTGCAACTAGAGAACAATTCTCACATTTCCCAGTTCCATTCATTGTATGTATTTTTCTTTACCCGTTTCCTCGCTCTCATGCAGACAAAACTTCGCAGAATTTTAAGTTTGCTTCCCATGTGTTTTCTCATATTTCCTCATTTCCTTGTGGACAAATTTTCCCAGTATTCTAGATTGTTTTCCAGGGAGGTTTCTTGTCCCATTTCCTCGCTCCCATGCTGGAAAAACTTTCCCCAGCACTCTAAAATCACCAGGGGTTTTCTACTAACATTTCCTCGTTTTTGTAATTGTTTTGTTTAATGTGTTTTTTTTTTGTAGTTGTATCCCATTGGCTTTTCTCTTCTCGTTTCCTCGCTCCAGTGGGAAAGATTCTTCCAGCATTCGAGAATCGTTTCCCCAAAGTTTTCCTCCCACATCTCTTCGTTTCCATGCGGACCAAATATCCTACGTTCAGGGTCTAGCGTGATGTGTTCGTAAAAATTTGACCACAAGGCGACCCCCCTCCCTTGTAGACAGGAAAAATGCCCCTCCAGAACATTTGATTTTCCTCCGTTTTCAGTTATTGTAATTCAATCATTTTCAGAATATCCTGAAGTTGTTTTTTTGAATTCAATTAATTTTTAGAACTAATATTTCACCTTTTAATTTTTAATTATTATTGTTTATCTTTGAATTTCAAGTTTTGCCAAGGAAACAATATGTCAATTGCCGCACATGTCTATGTCTCACATCTCTTATTATAAGCTGACTATTATAACTGGAGTGACACAGGAGTCATTTTCATGCTCAACCAGGTTCGGGGTTCGATCCCCGCCAGACCCTAATTTTTGCAAAATGGAAAAATGCATAACGAGCAGTCAGACAACAATTTTCTATGTATATGAACAAAGACAAATTGTCAGGACCCTTTTTTCTGCAGTGAAAATCGCGCGCGAGTGGTGTTCTTTCACTCAGAATTAGAATCGTACACATGTAGATGTATGGTTGTTTGTCGCGATTTTAAAAAGTTGGCTTGTGGCATGCGAAAATGGCTTAAGCCGTTCTGCAACCAGTAAGATTTGCGCTTTTTGGTGTAGTATTTCCTGTCCTGAAAAAAATTAGCATATTACGGTTAAATTTGGATGGAAATTCGTTGGTTAAAAGATGGGAAATATGCCACTTTTACCGAAGGTTTACCATCTGTTTACCAACGGAATAAAACTGACTTCCTTTTTCAGAATCCTATCCAAGATTTTGTCAGCTCTTACATGTACGCTGAAAAAAAACATGAAAAAACTTATTTTTCGGCAAGTTCAAGAATGTGGTGTTTATCTGAGGCGCATACCTTCTTAAAATTTAACAAATTTTGCGTTCATGTCTTGTGTGGTTTCATCGCCATATACAAAAATAAAAAATTTCTACTGGACGAGAAGTCGTCAGATTTTGCATCCTCATGTGTTTGGCTCCGGGAAACCGCTTCCAACGCTTCGGTACACCATGTCTAGAGGTTCTAAGACACCATCCGCGCAACAGCATTTTGAGCTACATAATTATTGGAGCCTAGGAGTCGATTTACAGCCAAATAAATCGTCAAAGTTTGAGAACGAAATGTTCACCGAGGACTTTATTCGTATCTATATTCTTGTTATTATTATTGGTACTAAAAGGAAAACAGACCTTTGAATTGTTTGCAAAACTACTTTGCAAAACTTGAGGAGAAAATTAAAGGAGAAAAGCTCCCGGAAAACTATTCCGGAGTTGTTGGAAATTTCGTTGGCACGGGAGAAAGAAATTGTGGAGAGAAAACCTAGGGGAAAAGATTCTTTAATACAGAGAAATTTTTTCCGTCTAACAGGGAGGAAATATGGGGAAGACAATATGAGGAAGGGAAGTTCTAGGAATCAGGAGTTTTCGGAATCCGTTAGGATCCGGGATTTAGAAGAATATATCAAAATACCCCGCAAACTTCAAACATTTCATGCCGAAAAAGACTCTCAGTGTTCTAAAATCGTTCCCCATTAGCTTTTCTCTTCTCATTTCCTCGCTATAATGCGAAAAAATCTTCCTGCATTCGAGAATTGTTTCCCCGAAGTTTCCTCCCTATATCTCTACGTTTCCATGCGGACCACATACCCCTGTTCAGGGTCAAGCCCGTTCAGTGGTATTGTTAAAAATTCGACCCCGAATCGGCCCCCTCCCCTCTTGAAGACAGGAAAAATGCAACCCCCCCTCCGGAACATTTGGTTTTTTTTTTCGTTTTCAGTTTTTGGAATTCAATGATTTTCAGAATATCCGGAAGTTATTTTTTGAATTCAATTAATTTTCAAAATTAATTTCTCACCTTTCAAATTTTTATTTTCATTTTTCGAAGTCTATCTATGAAAAAACCAGTCAATTGTCGCATATGTCTATCTCTCACATCTACACAATTATTATAAGCAACTGGAGTGACACAGAAGTCATATTCATTTTCAACCAAGTCCGGAGTTAGATGCCTGCCAAAGCCTAATTTTGCAAAATGGAAAAATGCATGTGGAGCAGTCAGACATCAAGTGTCTATGTGTACGAACAAAGATATGTTGTCAGGACCCTTTTTTGAGCAGTGAAAGTCGCGCGTGAGTGGTGTTCTTTCACTCAGAATTAAAATCGTACACTTGTAGATGTATGCTTGTTTGTCGCGAATTTAAAAAGGTTAGTATGTGGCCTGCGAAAATGGCTTAAGCCGTTCTACAATCGGGAAGATTTGCGCTTTCTGGTGTACCTATTCTCTATTTTGTAACATTCAGTCAGTTACGGTTGAATCTGGATGAAAATTAGTTCGTAAAAAGATGGGAAATATGCCATTTTTACCAATGGTTTATCATCGCTTAACCAACGGAATAAAACTCATTCCAGGTAACGATGAGGGCTGAAGTTTAACAATGATATAGAGTTTGACTTCCTCTTTCAAATTCTTGCCCAAGGTTCTGTCAGCTCTTACACATACGCTGAAAAAACACTTTTTTTTGGTAGGTTTGGGAATTTGGTGTTTATCTGAGGCAAAAAACTTCATATTTACTTCGTATGAGGGAACAGCTTCAAAACTTTACAAAAGAAGAAGATTTGCTCCTTCTTATGCAAAAGATCTTTTTTACAGGGCTTTATGATTCCGTCAGTTACTGAGTGTTAACATACACCAAATTTAACAAATTTTACGGTCATGGCTTATGCGGCCTTATCGCCATTAAAATTTCTACCGAACGAGAAGCCGAGATTTTGCATTCTTATAGGTTTAACTCTGGGAAACGTTACATAATTATTGGACTCTAGGAGTCGATTTACAGTCGAATAAATCGTCGAAGTGAAAATGTTCACCGAGGATTTTATCCTTGTTATTATTGGTACTAGGAGAAAAACAGATTGTTGAGTTGTTTGCAAAACTACCATCCCATCCTCGCGAGGAATCGAACTTGGAGCTCGCTGGTGCAAAACGAACATCCCTACTTTGCTGTTACAATGCTACTCTTCTCTACCCCCCCCCCCCTGCTTTCTCCGAGGCGACCACTCTCGGCAAATTACCATCGCACGCTTGACCCTGCCCACGGTTTTGAAATAGTTTCCCCGGGGTTTCCGACCACACATTTCCTCGCTTCTCAACACTCTAAATCGTTCTCCCGGGGATTTCTTCTCCTCATTTCCTTGCCCTGTGGAAAAGAATCTTCAGGCATTCTAAAATAGTTTCCTTGGCCTTTCTTCTCCCTTTAGTCTTTCTTCTTCCATATCCTCGCTTCCCTGCAGAAAACTTTTCCGAGCATTCTGAAATCGTACTCCCCGGGATTTTCTCCTCCCATTTCTTGGGAGAGGAAAACTCCGGGGATTTTCTTCTCCCATACGATTTCTGCATGCTGGGAAAACCCAAATTTCAGAATTCTTTACGGAGAAGTCGCCCCCCCGCTCCCAAACATAAGGTTGGTCCCCTAGGGTATCTCTTTCCCAATTTCCTCGCTTCCTTGCAGAGAATGTTCCTCGACATTCTAAAATCGTATTCCCGGGGTCTTTCTTCTACCATTTCTTCACTTCTCTGCCGAACCCCCTCCCCCCAACATAATTTTGGTTTCCCTGGGTATCTTTTTTCGAATTTCCTCGCTTCGTTGTGGATTTGCTCAGCATTCTCGAACTGATTTGCGTATAATATCGTTTGAAAGGCAATTTTTGGCTTCATGATCAAACGCTGTTTGCCTACTTTACTCTCATCACGTCTATGAATAGAAACATTATTGCGCTAGACCCTATAATTGTGTTGATCGCACAATATTCAGCTCAAGAGAAATCCAATTCATATCCACTGGGTGTTGAGAAGACGGCAATTTTGCCTCTGAATGTCAACAATAATCACTGGATGCTGGCGGTGTTCAGTATGGAAAATCGATCAATTAAAGTATATGACAGTCTAGCACATAAATATCATTACACAGCTACTGGTGTTGGCCCTTCAGTGATCAGTAATCTGAAGTTAGTATGACGTTCATCACTGATTTACGTTTGACTCAGATAGAAGTGGCCGGAGCAAATGAAGTTCATGAACAAACTGATGGCTATAATTGTGGAATTAATGTGTGTCTGTATGCTACGAGATTATGCTCGAATTCAATTACCAAATCCGAGCCTTTCTTAACGCCAGCCCAGCTAACGACATATCGGCAGAGAATCCATGAAAATTTGCTCGGTTTTTATACCATTCCAAATCCTAACGATGAGGAGCAGATTCAGCTTCCACGCATGATTAACTGTAACAGTTTCGAAGAGGGACGGTTTGACATAACTTTCGGGTCGGCTGGACGAAACGAAGTTATTCTGCATACAGGTGATTCTGTGATTGACACAGTCAAGAAGAAGAGGTTATCTACCGATAATGATTTTGAAATTCTTGAAAGTGGACAGAAAAATCCATCTAAAACGTTGTGCGTACAAACACTAATGGGTGATGTCGAAGATGAGTATGTCGCAATAAAAAAAGGTGTGTCAACGTTCCACAAACAATTGATTAGTGACTCATTGTTTGTTATCTATGTTGATGATATAACTAAAGTTGTTGTTAATCCACAGCTTCAACAGTTACGCGGTGTCTCACGATCTTTGGTCATTTTGTATACTAATGTGCACAGTCGTTTAGCTATGTGTATTGTGTCTCGTAAAGGGAGATGGTATAGAGGTGATGTGTTCGACGATAGTGTGAAAGTCATAAATAAAGAACTGCGACAGTACTTGAAATCCATATGTTCGAAGTACGACTTCGATGACGTCAAATTTGGGCAGTATAAAGAGGCACAAGAACTGAATGTGCAAGAAAGGAATGCGTATTTTTTCCTTGCATGCTATATTGTTCAACATCTTGCCTTGGGTGAAATTGCTTCTACTGAAAACTTCAATCTAGCCGTTACCCTTGGAAGGATCTTGCAACTGCTCCCAGACCAAAATCTTACGGAGGAAAGAATCGAGTCCATTATTCGACAACATTATCAAGTAAAGGGAAGTCGTAAAAGTGGAAAGGTGAATTCCACGATGAAATCATTCACAAATGCAGCACGAAAAAATGAGCATCATCCAGAATTGTATAGCATAAGTGAAATGGAATGTGTTTGCAAATACTGCCATGTATTTCAAAGGAGAGCGTAATCTCTGTTGCAGTGGAGGGATAAACATCGTTCCAGAAACGCTGTTCAGTTGTGAAGAAGATGAACTGTTGTCATGGTTCTGGGATATGGCCTTGAACAACGAAGATTTGTTCCAAATGATTCGTCCCATAAACAATATGTTGTCTGTTGCTGGAATTAACATCAAGTTGAGGGAATTTGAGACGCGTTGTGGACCAGTTCCTTTAGTTTTGCAAGGCAAGTACGAAATGGGGATCTGCCACTTAAACCCAGAGGAAGACAAAAAGCCGTGTTTTGCACAACTTTACATTGCCAGTGATACTAAGGTGCAAAACGCAATCGATGATAATATGAGGAGTTGGGGTGTAAAGGTGGACATTAGTATCATTAAACGTATTATGTCAACCTTGAAAGAAAACAATTTGATTGTTCGCTCACACATACATATATGACAATGTTTGAGGTTTGTGAAGCGGCTAAATCAAGATTCAAGCATCAAACAGAGAAGAAATGTACCTAAAAAATTAACTGAAGGTTCGCATCCTGGAACGCTTAATGTTCCCGTAGTTGACAGTCAAATAGCATCAATATTTTTGTGCAAGGACGGTCAAATGTCAACTCATGAAGAACTTGATGAAGGAATTGTTGTATATTCCCGTGGAACTGGCGGTACCATCCCTCACTATAGTTATAATATAGATGCATTTAGCTATGTTTTGTTTTTCCCACGGGTGAACAATCTTTTGTAAAAGACCAGCTCCCGAAGTCAACGGTGGTTAAGGCGAAGAAAGAGCCTAAGAAATCATCTAAGAATGATGAAGAGGGTAATGAGAAAGGCTCAAATGTCGATTCACCGTTTGATAGTGAAATCTCTGTGAATATTGGCGGAAAAGATGTAGAATGTGATAGTGATGAAGACTTTCAAGGTGAAGAGAGTTGTGAAGAATATGTGGTAGATGAAGAGGAAGAAAATGAGTCAAAGACGAAATGCGGGAAGAAGTCATTGACACGAAATAAGCAGCGACGACAGTTCCTGTCTAGAAGAGAATTTGTTCTTTACATCATGGCTAGACGAAAAAATGTGCGGAGGCATAGGTTCTTGGGCAAAGGCAAATTGTGTTCGCAGTACATCATTCATCACTACTCAAGAATAGAGGCCGACAAAATGGCCGCAATAAGACGAAATTGCTTCGAGCTTAGGTCTGCTAAGGCAAGCACGCTTTATAAATATACGGATGAAAAATTACGAGAAAAGGGTTATTCCTCACGTTCACGGGAAACAGCGAGTGGCCTGAAATAAAGAAGAACCTTCCTGGAAAACATGATAGCTGGATCACAGATCCATTTCTGTGTGTCCGATTTTTTTATATGAAATTAAGGCAATTTTTGAGAGATCTCAAAGAAGGCAAAATATTTGGTGAGGTTCTGGCGTATCGAGCATCAGTTGAGTTTTAAAAGCATGGAATGCCTCATGCTCACATTCTTGTAACTCTTATGGACAAATTTACGACTGCCGAAGAAGTGGATAGGTGTATATCCGTCACCATTCCTCCGTTTCCAGTGAAAGGCGAAAAGGATTATGATTCAAAAAAGAGACTGCATGAATACGCGTCAAAATTTATGATACATGGACCTTGTGGTGGCCGTGAGGATTTGGCATGTCGACAAAGAAATCCAAAGCTTTGTGAGAAGCGATTTCCTAAACAGTTTCGTGATACAACGGAAATTTCCGACGAAAGGTATCCTCTATATAAGCGACCAGATGACGGTCGTTACGTGGAAGTGGGTCGTAAAAAGCAAACTCTTGCTAGCAATGCTGATGTAGTTCTCTATAATAGCTGGCTATTAACTCGATATAACTGCCATATCAACGTCGAGATCTGTTCGAGCTTGAGATCATACAAATACATTTACAAGTACATCTACAAAGGAGTTGATCAAACCTTGTTGGAGCTCTTAGCTGACGAGCAGTTACTGAAGGAGAACACACGCAGGGATGAAAACGGTGATCTGGTGGTTGACATAGACATGTGTGAAGTTTATCTACGGTGTCGTTTTCTATCTCACATCGAGGCTGCTTATCGAATTTGTGGGTTTCCATTACAGATGAGTTCTCATAAAATGATATTCCTCACTCCTCATTTAGAAGATGAAAATTTGGTTTACTTTTGTGCTGGAAAGGAGGTGAAAAGAGCACTTTCAAACAAGTCTGAGCTTTTGGCTTATTTCAAGCTTTGTTCTGTGGACGAGAATGCCAAAAATCTGACTTGGGTTGAGGTTTCCGAGGAATACATTTATCGTAGTACAGCCGGTGTTTATGAAAAACTTAAAAAACAAACTGATGTAATCGGTCGTATAAACTCAGTGAGTCCAAAGTTACCGAATCGTATACACTAAGGAAAATGCTTTTGACAAGGAATGGAGTCACCTCTTTTCTGAACATGAGGACAATAAATGGTAGGGTGTACAGAACATTTATGGAAGCTGCGAAAGAGGCAGGACTTATTGAGGATTCAAATGAATGGGATTCTTGTCTGGCAACGGCTGTGATCACTGAGATGCCGGTGGCAATTCGAAGGTTATTTGCTCAGATAGTTATGCATTGTAATCCTCCTGACCCGTTAGGTCTTTGGAACAAATATAAAAACGAAATGCGTACAAAAACCAAAGAAACTCACTCACCGAGCGATGAAAAGGTCATGGATGCAGCTTCAGTTAAGCATATTGAGAAAATTCTTAGGGCAAATGGTTCAACTTTATCTGAATGTGGTCTAATTTCTCTTGAAATTGTTTGGCGCAATTTGAAAAGAAAATATGACTTGGAGGTCGACGAATTGAATGTGCGTGAAAATGAGGTGAATCCAGGTGCATCAGAACTGAACGATTTGAATTCCGAACAGAAGAACGTTATGGACATTCTTCTTGAGAGTGCTCTGCGAGATAAAAGCGACAGAAGCAGGTGTTTCTTTGTTTATGGGAAGGCCGGCTGTGGTGAAATGTTTTTGTTCAGACGTTTAATTGGTGTTCTTCAAGGCTTAAAGAAAAATGTCTCTGCTGTTGCTTCTACAGGTATAGCAGCGACACTTTTGCAGAATGGACGTACTGCTCACAGTGTATTTAGGTTGCTTGTTAGTAATCTTTCGTTCGAGAGCACAGCAAATGTTGATGCCTCCTCACTGCTTGCACAACGGTTCCGTGATACTGATGTCATTATTTGGGATGAAATATCAATGCAGACTCGGTATGCAGTCGAATGTGCTGAAAAAATGTTGAGGGATGTAGCAGCTCCGAATTTCAGGCGCACTGCATTTGGTGGTATAATGATGGTGTTCGGTGGTGATTGGGCACAGTTCCTGCCTGTAGTACAAAACGGCAGTAAAACTGAAATTCTGAACGAAACCCTCAAATCCAATGGTATATGGCAGTTGAATAGAGTCTTAACTTTGGAAAAAAATATGCGTGTATTGCCAGGTAATGAAGATTTCACCGGTTGGTTAAGAGAGGTCGGTGAGGGGAACAATTTTCTCATTGATAATCTAATTAGAATTCCGAGTGATATGCTGATGCCGAATGAACAGCATGTTATTGATTGGCTATATACACCAGAGCTTCTGAATGACGAAAAACAATTGGCGAATATTGCCCTCTTGAGCATTCGTAACAGTGATGTGTTGAATATAAATGATATAGTAGTTGAAAAGCTAAATGGTGAATAGATGGATGTTTATAGAGTTGATGAAGCTGTACAAGAAGAAGATGGCATAGATGGCCTTCCTTTCGATGACGAAGAGGATATACATAGGGAGACTCCAACAGGAATGCGTCCATATTTACTAAGGTTGAAGAAAGGGTGTATTTTAATGCTGTCGCGCAATATTGATATAACATCTCAACTGTGTAATGGTACGTGCCTTCAATTGTATGATGTTGTTTACGATGATAAGCATGTTCCAATAATTCTACGTTGTAGAAACTTAATTACCGATAATGTGTGTTTAATTCCATGAACGCCAAATGTGTATGAAAACAAGTTATCAGGCATAGCTTTCAAACGATTCCAGTTTCCAGTGCGTCTTGCATTTTGTATGACAGTAAATAAAAGTCAGGGACAAACGTTCGAAAAGGTTGGATTGATACTACGTACACCAGCATTTGCTCATGGTACTATTTACGTTGCTCTGTCTCGTTCTAAGTGTAGAGAAAACACAAAAATTACTGCCAATGAAAATTGCCAAAAGTTGAGTGATGGGGACATACTTATTCGAAATGTTGTTTTTAAAGAGGTGTTATAAATCGTAAAATTTACCTCTGGTGTGGATATGTTCATAACCAATGATGTATAATACTTGATGAACCTAATGGACCATGAGTTTACACAGTGACTGTACACTGTAGGTATTTGGGATTCCGTTTAAGGATGTTTTGATTCGAAAGAAAACGACATCCTGGTTCGTGGTTCGGATGAGAACGACGTTTTCATATGAAGCAATTCTGGTTGAACATAAGGAGATACCAAATTTTGTGTACTTCGTGAATTTACTTCAAATAAAGTTTTTGTATCATTCGTAGTACTGTTCACATTTGACAGCGTTTATTCGATCGTACCTTTGCTTTTTGTATTCACTGAATAATAAATTAGGCGATGCACTCCATGCACCCAGCTTCGCATCGGAGTGAGGTGATATGCTCACCACATTAATCTTCATTGATCTCAACAGCTGATATGTCCATCAACTTGTTCCGATGCAAACATAGCAATGGGACTGACCAGTACATGGAGAGCGTCGTCCAAATGAGTGAATATATACATAAAGTCACCATATTTGTTCTTTTTTCAAACTAAATTCCAGCCAAATGGAACTCGACGCAAGCTTCTTTGATGCAGACTCGTTCTACGAGTTTCCCTGGGGACTGAGTGCGGAGCAACTCGCAGACTATAATAGGGTTTGCTATCTTATCTTACTCTATATAAAGCGCAGACCCCCCCCCCCCCCCATCGCCGCGCGAGGGATGACAGGTCACGCTGTCATTGATCCACTCGCCTCGCCCCACCTCTTTTGCCCGCCGCCACGGGCTCAATTGCGAAAATTGACACGCCCATGGTATATGTATGTGTACAACATGGAAATCTTCAATTAGGGCATCTAATTTGCAACGGAAACGGAATATCTTGGATCTTTAAAGCAGAGTGGGAGAACCACTGATGAAGCGAGTGTGATTTCGCAATCAGAGCCGCGAATCATCCAAATATAGCAGAGTTGTACGGAAATTTTAGCTGCACTCATTCTAAAGCATTAAGTAGTAATAGCAATTGGAAATTAACGATCAGGGGAACAAATGGTGCACTCCATGAGCTTAATATTGTGCTTACAAAATACTTGTGCCCGAACACTTACAATTTCGACTTTCGGCGCTATCCCAAATGAAAACGATTTGACCACGTGAGGATTTGTGTTGCTACTCATACAACGAACCATGTAGAAGCTCTTCATTTTGAACACGATAAGAGATAACTTCCAAACCATTTAGGAGCTACGCAGCTTCGCAGAAAATCACTGTCATCCGCGAAGCGCGGCGAAGCTGATTTTTTCTTGAGTTTACCTAGCCCGGAGGTAAGGTGGCACACGGATCCGAGTCAGAGCGCCGCGAAGCGGCGCTCTTGCTCGGGGTCCATTTTTTTCAGAGTTTACCTAGCCCGGAGGTAACGTGGCTTACGGGTCCGAGTCAGAGCGCCGCGAAGCGGCGCTCTGGCTCGGGATCCATTTTTTTCAGAGTTTACCTAGCCCGGAGGTAAGGTGGCACACGGGTCCGAGTCAGAGCGCCGCGAAGCGGCGCTCTGGCTCGGTAAATAATAATCTAGACATGATATCATACTCTATATATATTACAGACATTATGTGACTCTGTGCGTGCGTGTGCGCACGCACTGTGATTGGTCAGTGATGGTGATTGGTGGTGATTGTGAGATCCTATAAAAGACTAAGAACGGGTATGGTGTGGTGGAGTGGAGTACAGAGATGGGCGAGCAGAAGGTCCAGCGATGTGTAACGGGTCTGCCAATCAAGAAGGGGTGCGCCGGCGTTCAAAAGTGGGAAAACGCCTGGAGTCGGGTCCAACGATGTGATAAGGGTGCGCCGGCGTCCACAAGTGGGAAAACGCCTGAAGTCGGGTCCAAAGGTGTGGTAAGGGTGCGCCGGCGTCCAAAAGTGGGAAAACGCCTGGAGTCGGGTCTAACGATGTGATAAGGTTGCGCCGGCGTCCAAAAGTGGGAAAACGCTGGAGTCGGGTCCAACGGTGTAATAAGGGTGCGCCGGCGTCCACAAGTGGGAAAACGCCTGAAGTCGGGTCCAAAGGTGTGGTAAGGGTGCGCCGGCGTCCAAAAGTGGGAAAACGCCTGGAGTCGGGTCTAACGATGTGATAAGGTTGCGCCGGCGTCCAAAAGTGGGAAAAGAGTCGGGTGTGTGATAAGGTTGCGCCGGCGTCCAAAAGTGGGAAAACGCTGGAGTCGGGTCCAACGGTGTAATAAGTGTGCGCTGGCGTCCAAAAGTGGGAAAACGCCTGGAGTCGGGTCCAAAGGTGTGATAAGGGTGCGCCGGCGTCCAAAAGTGGGAAAACGCCTGGAGTCGGGTTCAACGGTGTAATAAGGGTGCGCTGGCGTCCAAAAGTGGGAAAACGCCTGGAGTCGGGTCCAAAGGTGTGATAAGGGTGCGCCGGCGTCCAAAAGTGGGAAAACGCCTGGAGTCGGGTTCAACGGTGTAATAAGGGTGCGCTGGCGTCCACAAGTGGGAAAACGCCTGGAGTCGGGCCCAACGGTGTGATAAGGTTGCGCCGGCGTCCACAAATAGTAGGAATTCGCTAGGCGGGTCTATTTCTGTATGAAAGGTATGCTTCCCCTGTTTCGGCGGACCCTCCTACCTAAATCACCTAGATGTACATTGTTTCCTTTCGTATCCGTGTTCTCTTCCCATACACCGGTGGACCGTTATCACTTGAATTACCACAACAACCAGTTGAGCCCAAATCATTTCAAGATAACATTTGCAGTGAATTGGCTACATTCAATTTTTCACGGCCACCAACTTCGCTCATATGAGGAAAAGTTATGGTCCATTAGCTCACAGATGGCGCCTGATCTGACATTGTCTGCAATTACGACTTTGCCTGCAGAATGCGTCTGGAAGGGTTTTAGCGGATGGTAGTGGGGAAACATAAGAATGGAAGGAACCACACCATATGGATATCGAAAAAGTGCAAAAAATAGATCGGTTAGCCTAAAAATGGTGAAGTCGTAGTTGCGGACAAAGTCAGATCGGGCGCCCTCTGTGAGCTAATAGACTGTACATCCTAAGGGATCAAGGGCTTCTCATGAGAGCGATAGAACTGCGTGGAAGGATACAGATTTTATCAATCCATTCACACTTTTGTGTTTGCTTTCAACGTGCAGTATGCGAGCGGAGCGAGCATCAATAGAAGTCTGGAAGTCCGGCGTCAGCCGGACGGCCAGACTGGTTAAGTTGGTATTTCGGAGAATAATATATATTGTTACATCCCAGTTGTGCGAGATGCGCTTTGCCTACAGAGCAATGGGCTGCGCCAAAGACAAGGAAATATTCAAAGATTATTGCTAAGGCGGAGAAGAATAGAAAAGTGGTAAGCGGGTGTGAAAGTCCCAGTAAATTGATTTCCTCGGTTTTCAATGATTTGGTTGATGTCATTTTTTATCTGGTATAAGTTGAAAATTGTTTTATTTTTGCAGGAGGAAGCTAAGGTGGCAAAGGTGTGCATTGAAGTGCAAATGCACATGAAGGGGCGTGCGACTGACCAGGTTTCGATGATTTGGAAAGAAAGCATATAAATGGTCTCTATAATATGAGTTTTTAGAACTGGTGTGATGAAGATGTGATCCAATGGATCATGTCGGGCGGAGCCTCGCCTCGCGCGCATCGAGCCTCCGTTGAAGGGGAAGGCAATGAAGAGGAAGGAATCTTACAAGGTAACTTGATAATCTTTGCTGGAAGTGTAACTGGTGATGACATTCATCTATGCCTTTTTCATTCAGAGGTGCAAGGCGTTTTGGATGGCGTCGTGAATATGGTGGATAAGGAATAGAGATAGAGAAGAAACATTTCTTCGTATTTATTGTATCTATATATTGATTGATTTGTATTGTTTACGTACATATTCGTTCATCTGTTGCATTGCATCAACCTTAGCAAGCATGAATAACGCCTTAACAGACCGCCTCACTGTTTTACAGAGCCCTCTCCCACAGCGCTTTTCTCTGACACTGAGCAGTTCCATGTTTCGCATGGAGACCCAATTTTATTGGAATCCTGTAGCTTCGGCTTGCATCCACGTGAGGGTTGTTCCAGGCCGAGTGCAGTGGACCAATCTTTTCTGGAGCTCGCTTTCGCGCCACTTTCGTCTAAATTTCAACCGTGTTTCCGCTGCTAGATTAAACTTTATGCTCCGGCATGCGGCCACACGAGGGTTATTGCACGCTAAGTGGCCCGCCGGTCCACTGGTAGTCTAAAAGAAATTTACCACCCTTCACTTTCTACAGAGAAAACCAACCTCTCCTTATATGAAATTAACTTTCTCGATCTTAATATTTCGACAGACAAAGATGAAATTAACTACAGCCTATTCAATAAGACTGATAGCTATAACTTTAAGGTTATTAGATATCCTAGTAATACGTCTAACATTCCCGAGCATATAATCATTAATACCTTCATCGGAGAAATAGTAAGGATAAGTAGGACCTGTAGCAAATATCAAGACTTTACCAGTAGGCTCACTGAGTTGTGCATCATATGTGTAAGCAATAAGTGGACTCCAGATATGGTTGTTAGAACACTGTGTCATGCTCTTAGAAGTAGACCATTCATAATGCGAAGATACGGCTTTGATAGCACCGTTCATTTTCCACTTCTACACTTGATAAGACGCAAGATATTAGGGTGGTCAGAAAGTCTTGAGCCGATTTTTTTGAAAGTTCCAGAACTTTTGATTATTGATCGGTACCCATGACCTACCATGTGGTAATCGTAGACCAAACTCGGGCTTCTCCATAGTAGGCATATATAGCCGGATTGGCTTTCCTAACTTTAATTACGACGTCAATTCCAAAAGAGGTCCTCCTACCCAAGATCAGTTTTTCCTTCATTGACCACACCGAAAGGAGTTTTTGGAATAACTAATTACTGAAGATGAGAGTTGTGTCCTCTACGATTCTAACATACATCTTGCCATGTGGCTCCGTCGAGCAGAAGGTCCACCAAATCGCACCCCCACCCAAACAAGTTTTTCCTTTGCTACCTCTGGAATTCGCTAGGAATGTCGTATTATAAGCTGCTCCCGGAAACATACAAGGTCATCAGTAACACATACGCCAATCAGTTCCGGAAGGTCGCGGATGCTGTTCGAGAAAAACGGCCAAGACGAGTTTTTTGAACACCTACGCCATGGTGACGCTAGGCCCCATTTTGCTTAAGGGACCCCTGGAAAATAGGAGGAGCTGGGTTGGGACACGCTTCCCCACTTGCCGTATTCTCCTGATGTTGCCACTTCTGACTGTCACTTATTTCATCCCCTCGAGGCATTCCTGGCTAAGAAAAAATTCACCAAAGTTGACCATGTTGGAGTGGAGGTCAGCGATTTCTTTGGCTTGCAGTTCTCCCAGTTCTGGGAGAAGGGGAACGCTGACCTGCCCATTAGGTGGGACACAGCATTGACTAACTGTGGCTATTATATTGTTGAGCAAATTCCACTGTGGGCTGAGTAATAAAATAAAGCGCAAAAAAAGTCCAAAACGGCTCAAGACTTTCTGACCACCCTAATATATGCCGAATAGGCAGGTATTTAAATGCATACAGGCGGGAGCGTATTGAAAAGTAATCGATGGTGACCTCTAGCATAGAGTAGTATATAAGCCAGCAGTAACTTATCCTGGCTCACTGGACTACCTCATATCATCCTCTGTTTCTATTATTATTGGTCATTCACTCACTCTCTTGTTATCCTAAGAATATTAGGAACTTTCGAAGTCTCCTTGGGAACTACTGATGAAAGGGTCCTAGACCCGGGGGCGCCAAGGAGACCACACTTCCGGACTAGTTCGAGCCCCGAAACCGGTGTGTGAAAAACTGGAAGCATTTTAGCTCTCCTACGTTCTTCTCAAAACTCTCATTTCTTTCACTTTATCTTAAAGTAACATCGTTTTGTTCTACATCCATTAATAACTTGTGTCTCTTTCAATGCTATTAATGTTATTCTACAATCCTGAAAAGATACGAAAAATAGCATCACGAATTCAAATAGGTAACCCAAAACATACACATTGTGAGAAAAAAAGCAAAACAAGAAGCAATGCGAAATGCAATGCGCGCAAAATTTGAACGAGAATTCGAAACTTAATCCAAAATACAACTATTGCGGAAAAATGCAAAAGAGAATGCAATACAGAATGCAATGCGCGCCAAATTCAAACGAGAATTCCAAAGATAATCCACAACATAAGTAATGCGAAAAAAATGCAAAAGAAAATGCAATACGGAATGCAATGCGCGCGAAATTCAAACGAGAATTCCAAAGATAATCCACAACATAAGTAATGCGAAAAAAAATGCAAAAGAAAATGCAATACGGAATCCAATGCGCGCGAAATTCGAACAATAATTTCGAATGAGGCGAAAAAATGCAAAACGAAATGCAAGCGCTGGTGAAACGCAACGCCGAAAGCTTGTGTCGCGCGAAATACACGCACATCATGTTTCATTTTATTCCATCCGTAAAACAGTATGTGTTGACCTTTGTCGTTGGATAGATCAGCGATGGAAGGTGTTTTTGCAGAGGTGTGAAAATTTTAGTGAATTTTGGTTATTGTGTGAAAATTTTCTTTATCGTATGTTTCAGTTCGTTGTAGTCTTTATGTACACGGTATTTATGCATAACGATTCTATTGTTATTCATACATCTAAGAATACTACCAAGTATGACGTAGTTAGGGTAAGCATTAATGGTGAGTATATGTTTAAGTTGGATAATGCGAGAGATAAAATGTTCTATTTTGTTGCATGTGCGGACCATACGTAAAGTTTCAGTGCTTCTAGCAGCTTTTTAGTATTGAGTGAAATATTAGATAGAAAGTGAGGTAAACTTTTGACTTCAAAACTGAAGTGTTCTGTTTTATTGAATAGACCAGTCTGGAGGTCCAGCTTACGCCGGACTTCCAGACTTCTATTGATTCTCGCTTCGCTCGCATACTGCATGTTGAGAGCAAACACAAAAATGTAAATGGACTGATAAAATCTGTATCCTTCCGCGCAGTTCTATCACTCTCCTGAGAAGCGGAGCTTGATCTCGTAGGTGGTAATTTTCCCTCATGCGAACGAATTTAGGCTCTCCCCTATCAGCGAAGTTAGTGGCCGTGAAGAATTGAGTGTAACCAATTCAGTGCAAATGTTAGCTTGAAATGATTTAGACTCAACTGGTCGTTGTGGTAATTCAAGTGATAAGGATCCACCGGTGTATATAAACGGAAAGGAATAAGTGGTTCATTCAGACACAAACGGAATGGGAAGAGAACACAGATACGAAACGAAACAATGTACATCTAGATAATTCAGGTAGGAGGGTCCGAAGGGTAAGCGTACCCCTCATGCAGAAGTAGACCCGCTTAGCGAATTCCTACTAATTGTGGAAGACGACACACCCTTATCACACCGTTGGACCCGATTCTTGCGTTTCCTCACTTTTGGACGCCGGCGCACCCTTATCACACCGTTGGACCCGATTCTTGCGTTTCCCCACTTTTGGACGCCGGCGCACCCTTATCACACCGTTGGACTCAACTCCTGGCGTTTCCCCACTTTTGGATGCCGGCGCACCCTTATCACACCGTTGGACCCGACTCCTGGTGTTTCCCCACTTTTGGACGCCGGCGCACTCCCACAGCAACAGTGGACTCGTTGTAGGGCATTTTCTTCGGTATATGCCACGCCCTCGAATTTCGTTACACACACACACACACACACACACACACACACACACACACACACACACACACACACACACACACACACACACACACACACACACACACGTACAGGGTAAGCCTATTATAAGTCATGATTAGTAGAAATACGATTACTTTTAATTTCAATATCCAAGTCCAAGTAATAGCATTGGTATTCAGAAACATTGGTGATTTCCAGTTTGAGAATGTTGTTGTAGATCTTGGTAAGTTTAGAATGATTTGTATCACTATCTGAATTGTGTGTAACTAGAACGTCGTCCATGCACAGACAATTTCGGGAGCAAATCCCGTTCCAACCGCCGGCAAATCCCCAACGGAACGTTTGAACGAGGACCAATAGCGGGAAACAGTGAGCGCATCCACGCATGTTCGGGCCAAACGCGCTGTCGGGCAAATCGCGGGCTAAACGCAGAATCATTCGAGCTGATGCACCATCGTCGGGGTTCGGTCTGCTATGTGAAGAGTGTCGGGCATCTGCTCGCTTTCCGCGGCCACTGACCACCGGCAAATATCTCCAAAAAGCTGCGTGAACGACTACATATTTCGGCTCAATAAGGAAATGACTCGGTCGGAATGGTTGGTTGGTGGTAGAACGCACGTGATAAAGGATGAGGCAATACCGAGATGGAAGAGATCAGCAGCATGGATGCCCTAGTGGATAAAGCAGCGGACTCTCATCATTCATAAAGAATGATCAGGTTGGTTCAAATCCTCTCAGCAATAGAAGAAGGCTAACACTGCGAAACATGGATATGCCTTGCAAACAGCCACCTTTTCGTATTTCTGATAAGAATCTGCACATTTGTGTTGCTTTTATACTCAAGTGGATCACTTTGGATCCACAATAGCTTCAAACCCGGAGCTCCTCCGTGCGAGACTGTGCCCAAGCAATGACCAAGCTGCTAGAGGTTATAACGGATGCCGGCATCAAGCTGACAGGTAATTGTGGAGAATACCGCCTTATGCGCTGGATTAGAAGAAGTAGCGCCTGGTGGTTTGGGGGCTCATGGCGGCCTGAACGCGGACAGTGCTCGGGCGGATAGGAATGCAAGCCCCGTCTTCGGCGGCCCTACAGCGGCCTGAACGCAACTACTTCTCGGGCGAAAACACCCAACGCTCGTTCCGACCCTCGCCCCCGCTCGTTCCGAACGGGATCTGACCCCGAAATTGTGCGAGATGGAGCATCCTCCGCAAGTTTCAGCTACGGAATGAATCCTCTCGTCCACTGGCCGAGAATTTTGAAATTAAAAAAACTCGTAACTCATGGGGTTTTCGACGTTTCCGTGAAACTTAAAGTACATCTTTGTGCTCAGCGGCTCGCATACGTTCGACTGACGTGGGAATCTCGAAAGCGGCCCATGAGCTGAGACATTGCCTTTAAATTCTGGGGGCGCTATACCCTTGTTTCCTAATCATTCTTGATGCGGTACTAAAATGCAACATCGATTATGGTTTCCTGCTTGAAAATATACCAATGTTCACGCGGTACGCTGTCATCCTGGAAAGGCAAAAAATTCGTAGGTGCAACGATAGTAGCCATTCATCAAAACTCACGAAAGCTCATGTGATTCCTGCGAAAAGAATACTTGCACGACCCATCAAATTTATCCCTGGAATTTACTTCTCACCGCTGCTCCACCAAAATACATACGATTGTGTTTCTCATATGCGCTCATGTCTGAGAGATATTCCAGGCAAAACAGAACAAATAGTGTGGTCAGAAATCATCTCCACACTAAGCATCAGAAAGGTTCTAATGAGACCTACTACCCTAACATGTACTAGGCTAGAAAGCACGGTCAAAAGTGAGCAGAAGGCAAAGAAAAAAGCAAAAATCAGAAATTGAACAAATAGCGGTTTCACTTTGAGATATCCAAGTTTGATGAGACCTCGATTGGTTGACAACGTTGCGATAACCGGGAGACAATGATGAGTTCGCCATAAGATGCTGCACTCCATGGGATAGTGTTGGACCACCGTGGTACGAAAGTTCAGATAATACGAATATACGATAAGGTTACGTTATCCTGGAAGGTTACTGATGATTACATTCCAAGTGAGGAGAAGTGGCTATTTCTTCCTCCTGTCTTCCGCTTCTGTCCGTCCTATTCGTGCCACTATGTAATTCTTGTTCCTTTTTCTTAAAATTTTGCAGTCTGCACTTCGGGCCCAAAAGCCAGAATCCCCTTAAATTCATTCGCCCAAATAATGGGAAATGTCATCGAAGACTCGTGATATGAGTAGGGCCGTTCCGAGCATGAGATCCTCTGAAGCTTCGGTTGATCGAAACATCCCTAGCAATCGATCACAGTTGAATTCCAAGTATTGTCCTTTCAAAAAGGTATACGCTTTCAAGCAGATTGCCGTTGAATGGACCTAGGCTGTGAATCAGCTGACAGCGTGGCTCGCTCTCTCCGATTGCGGAGAGCGTCCGATTTCCACCCTTTTTTTCGTTGTTTTCGTCGAGGTTGCGACCATTCAAACTGGAAAAATATGTTTTTCCTGGGTACCTCCGTTTGATATGATACGCTGCCAAACGCTATGTATTTCGTGCGAAGCATGCGCTCCATTCACATCTTTATCACGACATAACCTACTAAGAGGATGATCCTCTTTTGTTACCCTAAAATTAGGTGTCAACATAAGTCCTTGCGCTTTTTTTCGAATGCTCTTTTCTCCACGTATTTGCTAACTTTTAATTACAAGTCATCTACGACGCTAATCTTCTTCTACAAGACCAATATAAAAAGTTTCCTCTAACAGGGTAGTTTGCTCAAGTTTTAAGCCTGCGAAGCGGAGAGATGAGTCAATGAAATTTAGCGCAACCGACAGCTACCTATCCTGCCATTCAGTTAAAGCTCGAAAGGAAATCAAAACTGGGCAACCAACTTCTACTAAGTATGAAAGAGATGTTTTGCTCGAAATGACTGGCGATCAGCGGTTTTTAAGCTCAAAGAAGACATATTTAGTCTCAATGACACCAACCACTTCGACGGAACAGATTTCTTTTGCGATTTCTTTGCGAGCACCTGAGAATTGCTTAGAGGAATCGTGTGGTCTCTATGAACATCATACTTCTCGAAGCTACCAAATAACTAAGGAAATCCTATGGAAAGGAACCAACTGTAACGGTCTACTAATCTTGCCCGTGATAACGTCAGACCCTACCCTTGCCAACACCGTCAAACTGCCCCTCCAAAAGTTCGATTGGTGACGTCCTTCCGCGTGTATATTCTACAAAGCTTACACGTTCAAAAGTATCGTGTGTTTACTAGTTCCTGCCGAATACAAGGAGGAAATGTTGTTTTAACTCAATTTAGCGTGTTTCTCCTTAAGCCTAAAAATTAGCTAATTCAACATATCTGTGAAAACGCATGTTGATTAGATTGTAGAGGAAGCAGGACGCTTTCAGAAGATATAAAGCACGTTACGGAAAAATGACAATGTGTCAGGAAAAACCGCAACTGAAAAAAAGCGCAAGGGCCACAAGGGCTTTAGTGAAATGATATTATATTAACACCTAATATTATTTCACTAAAGCCCTTGTGGCCCTATGAGCGGTGAGGAATGTGCTCTCACACTACATATGGAGCACACATTAACTTCTAGATCTCAATTAAACTGTGAGTTCTTCATTCACATTCCAATTTATCCCAGATGCGAGTATCTTCGTCACTATTATAAATCCTTGAAGCATAGGACAAGGAACCAAACCACGTTCTGTGCAGCTAACGACGAGCTCATCCGTAGAAGCAGGTTTTTTCGTCTGCTCTTGACTAATTTTGGAAGGGTTGGTTTCATTCGTAACAGCAAAATGAGCAGATTACTAGAAGAAATAATGTAAAATGCTTGCGAAATACTGTCTGAATAATACTTCCCGGTAGATGCTTTATTTCATAGTTTGTTTGGGTAATTGGGTATATTTGAATAAATTTCTCCATAGACAAACAAGAAATCCCTCAAAGTTGTTGAAATAAAGGGTGGTGCTTAATTCTATATTTATGAGCTCCTATAATTTAATAAGACAGCCTATTATTCAACAAAACTTTTTGAAGGGCAACAGGCCTTGTGCCGACAACCAAACCGTCGTCGGTTTGCAATTAGTAGGACCCAGTCATAAAGGTCAAGACACAACACCTGGGCTGGGATTCATGACCGCGCTCAGAAACCATAGCTGCGGTTTGGGCTAGCCAACCGCGCGGCTATCCTAGCCAAGGGCCAGTCTGCGAAGTGATTCATGAAACTTTTTGGCATGCGGTTGGCTAACCAAGGCCGTTCTGTGTGTGCCCACGTACCCGGCGAATTACAGTGTCCCAAAATGTATCTAAAGCAGGTATTGTGCAATCGCTAAAATGGGAGAATTCTAAAACGTGCTCACGCGCTTCCTAGTGTTTCTGAGCGCTCGCTGGGTAGCAAGGATAGAGGAGATCAATACCTTCATGGAATTTTCAAACAGCAAGACTCACGAGATAGTACCAGGTGAGCATTTGCAGTGTTTTTACGGGTTTTCTTGATTCTTTACACAAATGAGATTGAAGTGCTGATATTCTTCTTCCTTTACTCTTCTTTTGTTGCTTTTTCAGTCATTTTTCCGTGATTTCATCCCCTTGAATGCAGGTTTTTTCTAGTTTTATTTAGACTTTTTGAGTCTTTTTCTTTGTTACCTTTCGCTTCTGGGTCCGAGCGGTCCGTTTCTTTCTTTTCTTTTTGCTGGTTTAGGAAAGCTATCACCCTATTTGTCGATAACGGTGAGTTCCATAATTGAATAGTTAAATGATTATTCGCTGAAAGCACTTATTCTCTCGATTTTATAGTTTGTTTCAACTCTTTCGAATTACTCCGTACTTACTTGACTGCTCTTGCACTCTGCGAGCAGTCGTTTACCAATGTTATGCAAAATTATGGATTTTTCACATCATTCGACCTATAGTGACTTCCAACACACCCTCACAAAACTCGCACCTCAACAAGGCCTGCAGTAACAAAAAAACCTAGAGGTGTCGCCAGAGGTCGAAAAAATGTGTGAGTCCATAATTTTGCGATTTTGCACTCACTTAGAAGGGGAATGCTGGCAGAGTGCTTGAGTCGTCGAACAATAAGGACCAAATAAGTTGAAATAAATCATAAAATTGGAAAAACAAGTGTTTCTGACAAATAGTCACTCAATTATGAGCTCATCGCCGTTGACAGATGAGAAATGCCCTCCAAGACCTGCAAAAAGAAAAAAACACGAAATGAACCACCCACCGTGTTCTGATTCAGTACCACGATCGAAATGGACCCAGAAGCGAATGTCAACGAGAAAAACAAGTATTGGAAGACGAAGTGAAACTGTTCGCCAAAACCTGCATCCAAAAGAGCAAAATTACGACAAACTGATTGAAAGACAACAACAAAAAAAGGGGTATGCAAAAGTTTTCAACCAATTAATTCCAAAGCGAAAAAAGAAAACCCTTAAAAACACTTCAAAAACTTTCCTGATCCAACTTCGACGGGCTGGCTTTGATCCCCCTCAACATACCGCTAGAGCTGTTGGTTGTCATCATCGTAATCACTTGCATGGACGTGGCCATGGTATGGTGAAAAAGTGTGCGGAAACAGGTGAAAGTGAAGTCATTCCCATAATTTTTGAACACTGTTGCGAAAGATTGGTGTGCCTACGTACCACATTTAAGCGACGTCTGCAGCGCAAACCAAGGGTTTGGCTAGGCTAGCCGCGCGGGCTAGCTTGGTTTGGCTAGCCAAACCAAGGTTTGGGCTAGCCCGCGTCATGAATCAAAAAAAACCACGCTAACCACGCTAGCTAGCCCATGGTTAGCGTGGTTAGCGTTTCATGAATCCCAGCCCTGATGATATTGCTGGTTCCCACACTGCCGTCATTGCAAGGGCATAAAAGTTTTGCATTGCCATCTTCTCCCCCTCTTGCGCCTTCCAGTAGCATCACCAGCCTTTACGTCATGTTCAGAAGCAAAGGGAAGCGTCCGTTTCCCATTAATTTAGCAACTTTTGAGCCATGAGCTCGGGGGAAATGTTCCTGGAACAAAATGATGGCTGAAGCCTTGCAAAGAAGGCACTTTTGAGTTTGGATGAACATTTATCTGTCCAGGAAACCTAGAAACCTTGGTTTGCATCGATATACAAGTGTCCTGCCTGCATGGGAATGAGAAGGTCGGTGTTTCCTCACGGGTTTTGCACAGGATTTGCAGTTGGAGACGCACGGTTCTGCATGGATATGCTTGGATTTTGCATCGATTTTTATGCGGAACAAAAGCAATGTTCCTTTGCAGTGATCCTACAGGAGAAAGTTCTAACGCACATACAGTGAGCGTCGATAGGGGAGCATTTTTTGCATGCTTGATAAGCACGCCGTGTGACAACGCCGCTCATGCTGGAATCGCTGCCGTGATAGCAAACGATGGGCCTTGGTTGATTGTTAGCTGGTTTTCTTGATAGTTGACAGCAAATAAAATGAAAAACTATCGGGAGAAATCTGACATGCCATTACCAGGCGCACCTCCAGCGCTAGCGGCGCGGCTTCACTGCGTGCTTCCCGAGTCCGCTAGAAACGCGTCACCATCAAAGCCCACTGTACACGTTCAAAACTTACTCCAAAGGCTCATTCACTCACGAGCAATGGGAAAAAATTTTACTATCCTCCCATTACTTTTGAATTACACATGAAATTAGACATTTTATCCAAAACCAAATATCAAGAAACCTAATCTTTCTGTATAAGAGCAGAAATCCACGGAATATTTTAGGGAAGAAACGCGAATGGTATGGTTTTCTTAGCAAAACTCCCACTCTGTCACTACAGATTAATTCTCGACTCGTGGCCAATTAACGACTTCTCCGGTCAGAAAATGCTTCTTGCCGTCGCGAAAACTTCGTCATGGCAACACATGGGACGTGCAAACGGCGTATTGTTGACAAATTCACCTCCTTTGTCACAGGCTAGTTTCTGGTGGGGAAATTTGCTCTGAATGCAGTTGCGTTCGATCATATATTCTACAAAACTTCCCTTTCAGAGGAGATTGACTGGCATTTTCTTATAGACTTTTGCATTTGAAGAAACCTCAAGCAGGATCGGCCTTGATTTGATGAGAAAACCAATGGAATTTGGCTCAAATCCGTAATTCCCTGGCGAGGTTCTCATATTTTCTTGTGAGCTCGTATTTCTCTGCTGATTTTCGTAGAAAACACCCAAAAATGCAAATTCTGTAACGGATGTGCATTGCTTGTGCTCTACGTACTTCAACTACCGTTAATCCCTCTCTCAGAGACGTTGCTTGGGATCTGTCAAATTTGTATTTTTGTTGTAAAGTTTGTGCTTGAGGAGGTGAATACTGCGAACCATGAGTGGAAGGCTGAGCCACTGTGTAGATCTTGTCGTGCTTCATATTAGATATCCCCTGAAAAAGTTTCGTGCTTGCCTTATGAGTTGCAACTATTGCTATTTGACGGAACTCATCCACGCCCCTCCCCCCCCCCCCCTCCTCCTCGCCCCACTTCCTCCGTAGTATATTACATCATAGATGCACGAATGGTACCAGAAAAATGCACGCTCTGCGTATAAAAACACAGGATCGAGTTTCATCATATTCTTCTGCCTGCGACTATGTTAAAAAAAACGCTAAAGATCAAGATAGTTCGTATCCCCAAACCATCGATTTATTTATTTATTCATCTAGTTACTTATTTATTGTATGAAAACGTCCCCCCAAAGAAATCTCAATCTCATTGCCAGGCCGTACTAGCATGCTGAGACACTTTGGACAATGGAACTGAATCGCTCCCACATGATTGATTTTCACTTTCCTCAACGCATGTTCTCATGTGTGCACATTTCTTATCATTTTATTTACTTGTACAAATAGAAGCAGAAGTGTGAAAAATAAGCAATGCGTAAGCACTCAACCGTCTTCCACGCCAACGCAACCCATGCCTTTTGTCTTGTGTAGGAGAAAACCTTCTCGTTCTCCTTCTACACAGGGTGGAGAAGATTCCGCCATAAGGCCTCGTTCTTACGATGTGTTGGTACCACGGTATCTTCATTGTTTTCGCTAACATACTTAACCCATTTTCAATTCATCATGCGTAGCTACCAGTAGCGGACGGACGCGGGTTGTTGTAGGGAGGGGGAAGGGGGTGGAAAAAAGTGTGGTTTTCTCCAGTTTAGGGACCCGGATGAAAAATGAAGTCAAGAAATATTACTAATAACAACAAGTGATTAAAAATTCACTTGAAAATAGCATAAAAGCAAGCAATTAAAAATAAATTTATGCGAAGTTTTTATGTTTTATAAAGTAACCTGAGCCAAATTCTGGCTTGGATCAGTGCGCTACGTAATTTCAAAATTTTGCCCCCCCCCCCCCTCTCTTCACCCACTCATGCGTCCGGCACTGGTAGCTACGTAGCAATCCACATCATTGAATCTCTTACAAGTAAAAAATCTCCATAGTCAAGTTAGCAACGAGGGCCAGTTTTACTTCCTGGAGTTCTCCTGCCTAATAGTAGCCACTAAAATTAATTTGAAAATGCTATCTGACTGAAATTAACCAATACTACATAAACTTCTTAAGATCTGGATAACTTCCGACAGCTGGATGTCTCATTCGCAAAAGAAATTTCGATCTAATAAATCTAAGAATTCAGCTTAAAAACATTGTTCATCTGTGCTACACACACGGAAATCACAATATCTTGAAGCAGCTCAAAGGTACTTCTTCGAATTCGGGCGAAAGTCAGGTCCCTTCCATACAAAGCCAGTATTCCGTTAGAAGAATTTCTTGTACCATATTAGCCCCAATAACAATGCTTAGCCCCACTCAGCGAGCGCAACAAATCTACGCCTAATTTAATAACTACTCCAAAGCAAATCACTACCTTAGACATTATTTCCCTATTCTCCCCATTCTTCTCCACGACACAGCAAGTCGACCTCTTCTCAAGTTACCTTCGTTTCATTCCTCACGTTCTCCTCCCTTTTCTCTTCTTCTCCTTTGTTCTATATACTTCTTCAAGCCGGTCCCAGTGGCACTCTTATTCGTACTTTCCCATTTTCTCGAAGAAACTCCCATGAGAAAACTCTACTTCTGCATCCGGTTTTTCGTCATCGTTGTTCACCGACCACTTTGTTCCAACGTCTTCTAGACTTTTTGCCCACCAGTTACTGGCTCTTCTCGTTCTCGCTTCGCCTCAGCTATTGATGTTCTACAAATTGAGTTGCATGTTTGAGCCGTCGTTTCGATTGGTGAATTGTTGCCAGGAACTTCACATATCTCCTATTCTTTCTGTTTCTTCTGTGAGCTCTTGGATCTAGGCCTGGATTAGTCATCGGAAGGTTGGGTAATCTTATACTCTAAAGTATGATAACCGCTCGGTAGCGGCTAGGCATAGGCAACACCACATATGGGTAAACATGTTGACAGGTGCCAAGCAAAGGGTAAATTTGGGATTTTTCTAAACATTTTCCATTGGTGAACTAAATGACGCATCCAATCGTCAGTTTTCTCAAGTATTACATTACATCTTTTTGATCCCACAAGTATACAACTGTTTCCGAGGGTCTTTTCTTTTTTTACCAATTTGATTGCCATCAGAAGAGCTCCATAGCATCCGTCGACCATGAAACGGCTTCCTCTATCTACCTTTCCTGCAGTGTCAGTGACAAGGAGTGCGCTCCTGATAGCTTTATTCATTTTTTTTTGTTTGGAACCAACCTGATCGTCTTCCCATTGAAGAATATTAGTAGTTCATCCATTTCTTTGACATATTTCCTCGGTCACTGCCAGAACGAACTTTGAACTTCTGTCATTTCATAGCCGAACGAGAAAATTCGAGCGTCATTCATTTTTCATGAGATCTAAACGCAACGCTCGCGCCACCCATCATCCTATTCTCTGAAATTTCATTGGAAATGTTGGTTGCACTCTGCTCCCAAACATAATCATGTTATTTCTTCCTCTTCTTGGAAATGTCTTTGTATCGATATATCTTGATTACACACAGTACCGGCCGAAATTATGTAGCCGTTTGGCGTATCCTCCATAACTTCACTTGGAGTAAAGCTTTGGAGCTCATGTTTTTACGAACATTGTAGAGGCTAACATGTGGTAGGGATAATGGTAGATAGGGGGGAGGGAACCATACTTACTAACCAATTACATATTTTTCCCTAGACAATGTGTTCATTCAAAAAAGTCAGAATCGGGGATTTCTTGTCATCTACAAGAGATCACAGAAGGGCTTCCAAATGCGGTATTTCCACAGGAATTGGACTCTTTCTAGAAATTCGACTCATATGCGGATGAAAACGCCCGCTTTCAGATCAGCGATTAAAGCATATGAGAAAAACCTGTTCATTTTAGCAGCAAACAAGTTTGAGGAATCCTGCCAAATCCACTAATATTTTTTGTTTACGATGTTAGATTGGTCACAATGCACTCACAAGTCCATACCACAGAAAATGTGCTTTGATTTTTTTTCAGATGAAAAATTCCATTCCACAAAGAGTTTTGAAACAAAATCACGAAGGCTATGTAATTTTGGTCGATACTGTACACATCTGACACGCATCTGATGATGTCACCGAAGCCACTCTGCGTTTAACAGGTTTTGAAGACGTTTGTAGGTGTAACTAATGACTGTGTAACTATTAGTTACCTGTACCTAATGTCTTCGTCTATGACAAGCCTGCAGAAGAAATTTTGCGCAGAGCTCTGTGAATGATATTTTGATGTGGTGAACCACTCAATTGCACTTGGAATTGCTCTTGCATCGTTTACAAGCAGTTTAAGAGCCACCTTTCATCTATTATATTTGCATTAACGAGTCGTCCAAAAACATCTCTCAACTTGTTTGAGGAATTATATAAGTCTTTTCTCTGAAAACCACAAGGTTTATGAATGAAATCCTGTAAATATTGATAACAAATATTCCTTCGAACTAAGGTTTTGCAGCGAATACATCCTCACCTGCTATCGCTGTCAATGTTTCTTGCGTGCTTCATTCTTTTGAGCGATGTACTGATTGCAATTCGTGACAAGCATTGTTTTTCTTCGAAAATGTCCGCAAAGAAAATACGCAGCTGTCACACCTTTGTCATATGAAAACCTCGGTGACAAAAACGATAGCCTCCTCCACTGCCACTTAACAGCCTCTACACGGGACCAACCATTTTTGAACAGTTTGTGCGACAAAGTATAAACACAGCCATACAGAGTGTGTTTTTAATGGAGGTGCGTTTTTTTAACGGATCACCAGGATGTAAGCGACGCAGCCACGTCGCTGGCACTGCATTCGCCACCACAGTGCCAGACCTGAGTTTTTTTTTTAAGTTTCTGATGAGTATCAAGAAAACTGATTATAAAAACAATTTAGTTTGTGGTCGCAGCAAGGACTCCATCCTCCTGTACAGTGTACGTCAATGGCGATGGCCCATCCACAGCTTTGAGAAGCACGCAACGTGACAGCGCTGCGCGTTGTCGTCTGCTGCCGGGATGTTATTTCTATCGCTCTCTTCCCAATCTGGTCAAAAATCCTAAAAATTGCATAGAAAGCTGCTAGATATAGCATAACAGCAGCAGAAAACAACGTTCGCAACGCGGTAGCGCGGCGTACTTCTCGAGGCCGCAGATGGGCCACTGCCATTGACGTCCACTGTAAATATGACATTGCTGCTCTGTCATCGCGAACGCCATTGCACGAGCGACATGTGGCCGCGATCTAGAGCCTTTGAGCATGGTTCCCTCACAAAAAAAGAGCTCAGAAATTAAGGAAAAGATGACTTGGTCTGTTCAGTTCTGAGGAACCTTCTCTTGGGATGCATTATGGATTCGTCATTGATTTAGAGTCCTAGAGGCATTAAGAAGGCGCATATTCTGTGTAGAACGCCTTACGGCGCTCGTGTGCCTGTCAGCGCATCTTCCTCGACAGTGTCATCTTCCTCGACAAGTATCAGTTTACCTACTCCAGAGGAATGGGAGGAATGCTTGGCTCCGGCCTAGGATCGATTCATCAACCTTTTGCCAGATGGGCTCCTTGCGACTAAGTTACATGCATCTCATAGAACCGAAAATGTAAGCAATTCGTGGTCACTTTTTTTGCAGATCTTGTACGCATTGGCTCATGCTGTGTCACTCGGCAGGGTTATTGAGGAATTGCGTGCGAAACTCGTTTCCTAGCTCTTTCTGTCCTTTCTTCCGCTTCTTTTGCGATCCCCTACCAGTTGTACGCTCTGTTTCGACTCGCTGATGAGAGTAAAAGGCCTTCGTTTCTTTTCGCTCACTCGTTTTTTATGCCTGTAGATTTTCCCAGAACTTCCCAGCTACGTAGTACTTTCAGTTGTCATCATATCCTCTCCAACCAATATTTTTAGACTTGTATTTCTTCTATGCAAAATAGAGAAGGGGGCATAAGTTATGTACAAAGTTTGCAGGCTTATTTCTGTTTTTCATCGAGCTGAGCCATATTTCATAGCGCTTGATTTCCATTATGTATTTTTGATCACAAACATGCCTCGGAAACTTGCGAGGCAGCAAAAACATCCTAACGCAAGATTTCAGTGCAGATTTTCGGTGCCGCCAAATGCACTGATTCAGCCCGTAATTTCTAAGTAGAGTAGCGAAAAATAGTGCTTTTCTTGAAGCTTTTAAATGAGACAAAGCATCGCCTCGTGTTTCTGACGATGAACGCGAGACGACTACACAAAATCCACACAAAATCGGTGTTGATAAGACCAGAGAACGAGGCTGTTCCAAAAGTTGCTTGGGTGAGAGAATCGAGCCTCACATTTCGAGAGTTACAGCTGGCCGGTACCCAAGTCCATTCATGAACATGCACAGTCATTTTTTGGGATTTTTAATTCAGTTTCCAGACCACATCCAATCACTAGCTGCATCCCTGTTATCATGTTTTTTTTTTCAGAAAAGGATGAGGGAGAATTGGCTACCAAGGGAGAATGATGAAGCCAGTAGTTTCTTTTTCTACCATATTTTTAATGTCCCTTTTCATGAGGAACCGCAGATATATAGCACTTCTTGTACATCGAAATTTACCTAAACCGTGAGCGTTTCCTTGAAAATATTGTGGATTTAGCCGGTGAAACTGCCGGAACGACTTTTTTGAAAATGGGTTTCAGGGTCAACTGGTCTGAAGCAAACGTTTCCAGCGAAACTCGATTCTGAATTCGAAATACTCTGAACTTCGTTTGTTCGGAAGAGATCAGAGCAGGACAAAGGATGGGTTTCTAGCGGAGAAATAATTGGGAAATGTTGAACAATGACTTATGGCCTCCTGTACATATGCACGTACGTACGTGTGTACGTATCAGGTCATGTACCTATAACAATAGGGTCAAAGCACACTTTATCTGTACAGCTCACTGAAGCAATTTTTATCAGTCCGAAAAGGGTTTTTCTGGAAAATACGGTTCAGTAAGAATTTCACCGCACTGCTTTTTTTTCAGCACGAAGATTACATTTTTGATTCCTGGCACCCTACAACGAAGATGTTATCTTGTTCATTCCGTTTGTTTGCTTGCATTTTGACAGCTCTCGCCTTATCTGACTTCAAACTCGTCGATGTGCAATCTTAGCGCGCTCGTCGTCGTCGAGGAATGAATGTTACAAATATTTGGATCCAATAAATATGAGGCTTAATTAGCCGTATTGCTCAAAAAATAACTTGAGGCTTCCTAACATTTCTACTTCAACAGGAGCTAACACAACGTGCTGCGGATTTTCGAAATGTCCTTTATGGTCTGCTTTTCTCTTGTGATGAAGTCTTGGGAATTACCAGAAAAGAAATATAATCCACTTCAATCTCAGTCTGCACAACCAGAAGTTGTTGGTCTTTCCTTTTCCAAAGTAGGAGTCTCTAATATAATAGTTTAATTTTTAATATATACTAAATGTTCGATCACAATTTTCTTGGGGACTTGCTCGTCTTGATCTGTTACTTCATGGTTGAGAATCAGATCCTAGCGGTGAATTCCCTACTTGAGAACGGTCAAGAGACACTGGAGAAAGCCGTCTCCAGAAAACCTCGAAATTCAACCGGAATTTTCCTGGTGAGGGTCTTGAAAGCCCAGTCTGAGATAGCTCAGGTCACTGCGCACTTCTACTGCCAGAACCGTTCGCAGAGCTTAATAATGTTCTCCACAACCGCAAAACTTTGTCCTGGTCTTGCATCTTCTCGTCAATCAGAGCTCGCTCCGTCATTGACCAATTTTCACTCCATCGAAGACTTAGTTCGAAAATTCCCCAGGACAATACTAAAGGACTTCTGCCTTATTCACAACTAGGTGCGAGTTCATATAGAATTATCCACTCCACACAATGTCCAGAAAATTATGAAAAAATATGGAACAGGCGAGCAGAGGCCAAAAACTTTATCATACGACTGTAACAGTCAGTGCCTGACGCAAAAGTGGCAAGCCACGGGGGTGTGGGAAAAAGTGGCGCTTCGAGTACCCAGATGAAGGAGTAAAAATACTAAAAATATCAACATTACCATCAAACATTTAATAATAATCATTTGGGAAACAATAATAAAAATGAACAAACGAAAATGGACACAATTTTTTCAATACATATATTTTACAAGGCATTTTCAAAATACTGTGTCCTGCCTCCGCTACTTCACTATATGTGACCATGCTTCTGAAAAGGATAGTGGCTCGGACCTTTCGGTGTCAATCAGCTTTCAAGCGAATTAGGAGACACGCACGAAGGAAACGACAGAAACAGTACCGAACTCTCCTAATAGCCACGAACAACTGGAACTACGTGTAAACAGTGACATCATTAGTATAGAGAGAAAAGAATCCTTCGGCCGTCAAGTTGGCTCAAATTCGCGCATATTGTTTATAGGAGTGCGATGACAACTACAACCTTTTTGGAGTGTTATGTCTTCGAAGGAAGCGTAGTAATTTTATGCAAGACTGTTCAGAAGGTGGTTGGTAAACAGCCTAACCTGCCTAACTTAGGAACCATCCGTAGAATGTCACAAAATTAAAAGGTCAGTCCGGTCAACTAACGGAAGTACTCCGAGCAAAGTAGGATGTCAGAGAGCGTGGTTTATGCCAGGAATGAGCGGATTATCCGTATCCGGTTATCCGTTTTGCCGATATCCGTAGGTTTTGGCCTATCCGCTATCTGCACCGTCCTCCAGGCGTTTGGCACCGGATAACGGTGCGGACAAGGCAGAAGAGAATAGTGGCTTTATTCCGCACTTTCATAACAGAAGAGAGCCACGATTCGAAGAAACATAACTCGACCTAGCGGGTTTTACGTCATCAGCGATTTAGGATCTTGTATAAGGTTGTCCCATAAATAATGGCCGTTTTGGAAGTGCGCATTAGAAGGTGCGTAACTCAGCTCAAACTTGAGATTTTCACTTGGAATAAAAAGTATTACGATCAGCATTTTCCGCACATTTCAGCAGCAGAGTGAAACTTATGTAAGAAAGAAAACCTAAGTCACAGGAGTAAACGATGTGCGAAAGGACAATTTTCACTAAACATTGATTGGCACGAATTTTCTAGCCGAAAACTCGGTTCATCGCAAGCTCGAAAAGATACCCTATTAGGCAAAAATCTTGCCAACACAATATTACAAGGAGAGATCCAACGTCTCCCTCAGTGAAATTTTTCTTGGTAGGATGTGAACCTGTGTGGATTTGCCCGCCCCGCCAATGGACATGCACTTCTTCGGCTCACCAGAACTGAGGCATTTTCAACCGAATCTCGAAGCCAAAACTCAAATGGTAACAGACGAGGCATTTAGTAAATTTTACTCGTGGCCTGGTCTAGCTACTGTCGAACACCTCGAGTAGCATTTCATCTCCCAGAAAAAGTTACCGTTTTGTGAGATTTCAAAGTTCTTTGGATTTATCCAGATCTCCCTCAGCGATACAAGCAAAACAAAACTCCATTTTAATAAGCAATGTCTACTCATGACTAAAAGTGGCTCATTTTTCCGGACAATTTCGCAGCAGTGTTCATTAGAGGGACTAAAGTAAATGGTGTCGCAAATGAAGTACTGACCGGCAGTGCTTCTGTTCAAAATCCACTTTGCCCATTTTTTGCCAGCCACGATGGGGAGCGACCAGTGATTTAGTTGCGTCCAACCTAGCTGCTAACATTTTTACGCCCTTCAGAATTCTCGTCTTGCCTCCAGAACTATGCTTTCGTTTCTGACAAGTTTCGTGACTATCACCTTCGTGACTATCACCCGTATCGTTCTGGAAGTGTTTCTCTAGTCACAGCTTCTGCGCGTTTACAACACGACTACCTGGCCAAAGCTAACACCAAATCTGGCTTTTATTCTATTAGGGCGAAAAAAATGGTCTAAAAATTGGGAGAGCACAAAAACCACGTTTTGCCTCATCGTACAATTTCGTCTGCAGAAAGCATAGAAAGGGTAATTGAGGAAGCCTTTTTGGGATACGATAGAGCAGATCTTGCTTGTCTATCTAGCTTCTGAAATAATGGATTTGTGAACTTCCAAAAATTCATTACTAGGTTGCGGCCATTTATTGTGGGACAACCTAATAGAAAGGTAGAAGATAACACAGACTTGTAGATGCCCAAAGAAAAATGTTCTTGCTCACATTTACTAGGTCGTCCGACAAAGTAAGGCAGTAACCTCGAAAACATCATTTATTTGTGAAATTGTCGGCAACATTGACTAATGTTTGGCACTAACAACGTTGAGATTGGTGACTTCGCAGCTCACCGATGAGCGTTACTTTTTCCTCGGAAGGTTCATTTCGAATTCGTTGAACCCAGTGGCGGAAACAGAAAGTGGGTGGGAGTGGAGAGGAGGGGGGGCGTGGGAAAAAAGTGGGGTCTCCGCCGCTTTGGGGAGAAGAAAATTAATGAAAATACTATTCATAGAAATAAATAACTAGTGAAAATTATTTTAAAAATAATAATAGGAATAAACATCCACATCGTATCACACTTTTACCATTTTTAGTAGTGTAGAGGGTGGTGCCTTTTCACATCTGAGCCATGTATGAGTTATCCGGTCATTTTTAGCCTATCCGTTATCCGCACCGTTATCCGGTCCGGAGAACCTCGTATTCGCTGATCCCTGCTTTACATCCAGCGTCTAGAAATTGTGGTAATACTAAAATGCGGTAATACTGCCTGCTTACCGGACTGAACTTTTCACCTTGTTGAGAAGCCCCAGCAGTCTTTCCCAGGGACGAGCGCCGCACCAGCTAATACAACGCATCTAGGGCAGCAAGGAACCACACTGAGCTCGCCCAGGAGGGGAGCTGGAGCAGCTCGGCGACAGCGAGCTGGACGAGGCGGTCCCGGCGCGGAGATTTCCACGTGCCGGCAGCGGCGGCGCGGGCGCGCGGCGGTCGGCGATGGATCCGTCGATGGATGCGGGTGCCCGAGCGGTTCGCGCCGAGTATTCCTTGTTTTTTGGCCTACTTCGCCTGGTAACGGGCTTGTTCTCGTCGCTGCCGACTGTCGAGCATCGTTCCCGTTCTGTCCGTACTGTCTGCTAGGAAATCGAGTCTGCTTTTGCAGGGGAACTGGTGATTGCATTGCTGGTAGCTGTCTCGAGAGTCTTCGGGAGTCCGATGTCGTTTTATTGATTTTTTTGTTGATTTGCATAACAAGGAGAAGCTGTTCTGGATCTGAGCTTTATGTAAGGATCTAAACAGAATGGCTGCAATATGCTTGCTTTCCTTTCTTTGACAGGCTCCATAATGTATGCTTCTGCCGTTGAAAATTCCGGGAAACCGCCCTATCTTCCCACTAAAGCGAGAATTTCTTGCTTCGGTACTATTGTACTTGAGCGGCCCCACTATCGAGCCCAAACTCAAAATCATGGATTCCTCTGAAAACTTGCACACGGGGGTAATCCGATATGCTGATCACGAATATCCTATTCATTTCACATGATAGTATCGATTTTATTGATTTTATCGATTCTTCCCAAGTATGGACCTCCTCTCGGATCACTCTGAAAATTTGCATGCTGGGGTTCCTAAAGGTGCTGGTTACAAATATGATGAAGATTTCGCAAGAAAAGCTCGGCTTTGTGGGGAAAACTCCAGTAAAGCCGGCAACTACACCGCCCTACAGATGAAAATCTGGAGAAAATCAATGAAATCGAAAATGTGATGCAAAACAGCTACTATATTCGTGATCAGCAACTTCAAAAACCTCTAAGTGCACTTTTTCAGAGAGATTTGAGATATGGGTAGAACTTGGAAAAAATCGATAAAATCAATAAAATCGATATTGCCATTCAAAATGAATATGATATTTGTGATGAGCACTTCTAATTACCCCTGTGTGCAAGTTTTTAGAGGAATCCATGATTTTGAGTTTCGGGTCGATAGTGGGGCCGCTGAAGTACAATAGTACCCTTGCTTCGGTCATTCATAGCGTGAAGATTCGCTTCTGTTTCTCCAGATGCTGCGCCTCTGAAATTACTAAACATCTTGAAATTTGTAGTCACAGGATGTCTTTGTACCTTCATTTGCACTCTGGGAAGGCACTTTACACTCTTCCTTTTATGTTGTTGGGAAGCGGAACGAAAAATGAATTGTTTTTTCCCTGTCTATCAGACAGTTATGGAAAAGGTGTTGCCAAATGGGTGGGATACCTCTCAGCTAATCGATCTCTTTTCACCTTCTCTTTCTTGAGCTCGATCTGATTCATTAATTAGTAAAATCTCTTCTTGTCCATGTAAGGCAAATCTCGCAATTTTTGCCAGAATTTTCTGTTCAAATCTCTCTATTTGTTCGTTTAGTCGTGTTGACTTGGTGCATCTTCTACGCTTTTCATTCCTTCAGCAAGTTTTGCAGGGAAGAAATTTGCTGCCAAAGTACCTGTTGGTTTCCTAATCAACTTCCTTCGAACATTCTCTCCTTGAATCATGTCAGATGGCGTAGTGCAACGGAGGAGGAAGATTCAGGAGGAGGTCTGCTGGTTTTGCAATTTGGCGTCTATGTCGTCAATTCCCACCAATGCGCAACGTATTAGTTCCATTTTGCGTCCATGAATCTAACGAGAATTCTTCAATTTCTTTTGCAGTCGTCCCAGATGAAATAATCCTGCGTGTAGCTTGGAGAAGTGCGCTGTTCCTGCTTCGATAACGATCTATTTATGTCAATTCGTGCGAGCCATCGTCGGATAGCGATCGCTCGAAGCCAGCCGCTACCGCTCGCCAGCCCTCTAATATCGCTTTCGCGCATCTGCCAGTTCCATTAGAAAAAGAACACTTGCCCTCGTAGCTATGCCTGGATTCATCCATCATATGTTAAGCGTCATTATCGAGAATTCGTTTCAGTGGAATAATCTTGCTTTTGCAGCCAGCAGCTGAACGCAGTGATGAAAATGCTGACTCCGCTGCGTCATCGGATCAGGTTTGTTTTTGTCTTTTTTCACATTTGTTTCGTGCCGAGGACACTGATTGAATGCCTACTTTCAGGAAGACAATGACAAAGCCACCCGCTTAACATTGATGGAGCAGATTCTTTTGTTAGGATTGAAAGATAGAGAGGTGGTTTCATTTCGGCTTTTCAAGTCTTTACTTTTACCTGCATCTCTATCGTTCTCTTCCGTTTTCGCGCAGAGTTCCCTCGTCAAAGGATTTTTCTGGTTAGGGAATGCCACTTTTAGTTCATGTAACATCGAAGTAATCGAAAATCTTTTTTTCACAGTGTTCCATGTTGTTTTTCATCATTCAGCGCCGTCCAGTCGATAACAGTGTACTGGTAACATTCACTGTTAGGGTGCAGCATATGGCTCATTAATAATGTTGCCTTGCACAGCAATATGCTTTCATCGAGTTGGAATGCTTTTTATCATTTTAAATGACTCATAGGTGCTGAAAAATCGATGTCCACCTGTTATTCATGTGAGCAGGTGGTATAATACTGAACTTTGTTGTTTTTGTTTTGTGCTGCTACGCCCTCTTCATTTTTTTGCTACTTGGTTTCGAAATCTCTGGTTTTCTTGCCTTGTTAGGCGGCGCATCTGAATTTATGTTTGTGGTTGACGGTTGTTCTGACTGTGTCGCTGTGATTATGTTTATAATAGGTCGAGCGCTGCGTTTATCCAGATAATCCATCGCAATTTGCTACCACTTTATTTCGTACTCATTTCCATTCAGTCTTGTTTGAAGAGATTTCTTCTGTAGGTGATCCAAATTTATTCTTTTTCCTAGCTTCTCATAGCTACGCGTTTTCTTGGTTTAATTTCGTTTTCTTTTTGTACTTTCTTCTTGGTTGATTAAAGTTGAACTCCATATCTAATCAGGCTGGGTCATGAGTAGTGTCTCTGGCTTCAGTCAATTCTGTTGAAGAAGCACATCTGGGCTCTCACCATCACGCCTATCATTTGCTTTTTTTCTTTTTGTAGTCCGAGTTAGCACGCGTTCACTTCGAAGACACTTCTACTGCCCCAAAAATTTGCCTACATTCAAGAAATTGAGTGCGAAGAAAGTTCAGTGAAAGTTAATTTGAGCTAGTCTAGTACATCCTTTGTTTTTCAATTTTTAGCACTGAAGACATCTAGTCGGATGGATTGATTCTTGGTTGCAGCTTATTGTTGTTACAGTGATTTTACCAATAGAAACACCCATTCATCATTTAGAGAAACTAACACTGCATTGAGTCAGTTGATTGTCTCCAAAAAAGGGTGTTTATGAAAAAACAGACGAATTGGCTGCGACTGCATATTTAGATTATTCCGCGATATCATCGAATTTGTGAGAAAATTTGAATTGCATTAATAAAAGAAAATACCCCTGTTCGGCAACGTAATTCGTCTATTTCAGGGCTACACTTCTTTCTGGAACGATTGTATCTCCTCTGGTTTACGTGGTTGCGTGCTAATTGAGTTAGCCATACGTGGTAGAATTCAGCTCGAAAGCAGTGGAATGCGTAAGAAGTCATTGCTTACCAGAAAGGTTAATACTGCCAATTATCTACATGTTTGTACATCTTATCGTTATTGTTGCGTTTTTCGTCTTTAGCGGCTAATTTCTTATTGATTTTCAAGGTCACGGTGAAAAATAGCGAGCCAACTGGCGATGTCATACTTGACGAGGCTCTGAGGCATATGAAGGAAACGAATCCTCCAGAAACAGTGACCAGTTGGATTGAGTATCTCAGCGGAGAGGTAACGACGGCCTCGGGAATTGATTACTTTTTTTCTGGAATTCTGTCCGAAAGAGCCAATTTAGACGTGGAATCCTCTCAAACTGAGGTACCAGCTTCGCAACGTTAGAGAGAGGCTAGCCAAGAATTTAGTAGAGAAAGGCGTTCTCACAACAGACAAACAGAATTTCCTCTTGTTCGAGATCACAACACATCCTCTCTCCGATGGCAATCAGAAGACGAAACTGATAAAAGTGAGGCTGAATCGTCTTATCATGCAATTTTTTCTTTCTTCTGGTTGAGACTATTGAGAAAGCTGTGAATGCTATTTTGGTGACATCATTCAGGAAGTACAAGACGCTGTTCTCAGCAAATGGACGAATGATGTACACCGAATGGACAAGAAAATGCTCTCGCTTATTGTACTTGCTCATGCTTCTGATGTTCTCGAAAATGCATTTGCACCGTTGAGTGATCAAGACTACGAGGTGTGTCTGATAGTCTCTGTTAGACTTTTTTCTCTGATCGTGTTCCGAATGCTCGTTATACGTTCAAGTTGTTTGATAAGATACAGGTCTTGAAACTATTAATTGTTCATCAAATTATTTTAAAAAAATCAGATTTCAAATCAGTTCGTCGTTTCCATTATCAATCACTCCAAACATGAATACAAAAAAAAATCGTTCGATGGACTCTTGAATGAACAGAAGTTGACAAAATCGAATCGAATCAGTTATCTGATTTTCAATGTTACACTGCCGCTATAGTCCTCGAGGACTGTATCACCTTGCGTCGCCGTCGCCGGCGACTGACTGTGAGGCCAATACGCATTGATTCTGGGCGGAGCGGCGGCGGCCGCCGTAGTCGGCGACTGGCGATCGCCAACATCGGCGGCCGCCAATGTTGGTGACTGCGGCGCCGATGCCTATCGACTGTGAGGGGTCGCCAACATTGGCGGCCGCCGTCGCCGGCGACGGCGACGCAAGGTGCTATACTCCTCGAGGAGTATAGGGGCTTTCATACATTTGCCGCGGCGGCGGTGCCGCCGCCGCGGCAAAAGTTGCCGCCGAGCGGCATGCCGCGCTTTCATACTGTTGCGAACACCAGTAAGCACTCGATATGCGCTTTTCATACCATGAGGACTCGTCTGTTTCTTCATTTTTTCGAAAATTTCAATTTCATTTCGAAATTTGCTCTCTACTCACCTCAATCAATCGCACCATCACCATCAATCGTAAAGAATGCAGAAATCGCAGCAACAAAAATGAACTCCACTGAATTTGGTATGTCCCATCTGTAAATACAGTCACTGAGTCGATGATAGAACAGCAAAAGAAAAATTACAATGATAGTGACAAAGATTTAGTATCAAAACCTGTTGAAACTCACCTCTCTCGTTCGCACCTTCGTTAATGACGACGTAATCACAGCATCAATAAAGGTTCATACCATATATGTGCTCATTCGCTATAAATACGATACATAGTTTTCTATATCTAACCTTAAAAAACAATTAAAGTTGAATTGACGCGGTACAAGCGATAAAACGGGCATCTACCGAAGGCCGCGGCAAACGTCGCCCAGCGACAAAATCCATTCCTTGCCGCTTGCCGCTGGGCGACGTCGCCGGGCGGCGCCGCGGCAAAAAAGTAAACAAGCTCTTGTCGCGGCGACGTCGCCGGCCTATGCTTAACCATGGGCGACTGCCGCCGCGGCAAATGTATGAAAGCCACTTATAGCGGCTACCTTACAGAACATTTCGATCAGTGTTTACGTCCAAGTATTATATTGGTGTATATGTGTGGGCAGTTGGATGGGCTGTCATGCTCAGTTGAAATTTTACGCAGTTATGGAATGTTCCTGCCAACTTTGCTTTCTGAATATCCATCTTTGTTTTAGTGATTACGGACGGTACATTAATAGCGTTGAAATATTTCGTTTTCAGGTTGCGATGAAGAGGGTTCGCTCATTGCTTGAATTGGAATACGATGTACAAGCGGAGAAGAAAGGAAACGATGTCATGTGGGCGAGTTTTTGAGGCCATTCAGCAAATAATTAACCCCGTCAAATGTATCGCCACGCAAACCTCGCCAAATGTACCGTCAAACAAAAGGGTTATCAACCGCGCAAAAATTCGATATCATCAGGAATCGTACCATGATATCAATCTTAGGAGTCCACTGCCTTACCAGCTGAGCCATCCGGATCGACACCGCCGATGGTTGAGTCTCCAGCTAAGAATGAAATTAACGCCTTATCAGAACACCCGTAAAATGTGTCGTCACGCAAACCTTGCCATTTGTATCGTCAAACAAACCTCGTCAAATGTATCGTCAGCAGATTCTCTTGCCAAATGTATCGCCAAACGCCCGTAAAATGTATCGTCAACAGATTCTCTTGCCAAATGTATCGTCAGACAGGCTCTTCACTCATTCTCCCGTAAATCATATTGCCAAACAAAATTTTATCCCGTAAATCATATCGTCAAACACATTCTCTTGCCAAATGTATCGTCAATGAACATCAGAGGAATGACCTCTGAGAGAGGCCTCTTATGTCTTAGGCCATCTTTGCCGTGTTGCAGGTCTAAAGCATTGAAGCAGGTAGCATTCGTAAATTTGCCTGTGACCACACTTTCTTCTGAAACTTCACTGCTTGAAACCATGGTTTTGTTGTCTTCATTTGCTTCATTATCTCAGCATTCGGTTCATGGGATGTGGCATCACTTGTAAAGATGGTAGTACGCTGACTGTATTTAGAAGGTTCTGTTCGGGTTCAGCGAAAAGGTGCACACACTCAATTTGAAAATCAATAAATGCTTTATTCACGCATGCATGCTGTCATATAGTCATGCATGCTACATGCACTCACTTTAATAAAATTCAATTTTAGACAATTTGGAAATCTCCACTCTTTCTCTTTTTTAAAGTTGAACTACTTTGTTAAAAGCAATGTTTGCAACTATACTATATGTCTTTCCACTATGTGCAATCACTGTGCATTAATCACAACTAGAAAATCTATGTGCTTTTCTGGCATCTGCACAAACAAAAAAGGCCGTGCCAGGAATGTGATTCATCTATGCGCGCATTTTTTGGAGCTGTCTCGGTCAATTGCAGGTTTACTAGGCTATGATTTATCTATCTGCGAGGTTATGGGAATAGAATAACCACGTAATATCATCTTTGCGATCGATAACAGGTTTTTTAAACTTCACATTAGGTTATGTTACAGTTGAAGCATTTGTTTCTAGTTTTCTTGTAAAGAGGGGTTTTGAAGGTGGGTGTTAGAGGAGAGTTAAAAACATGTCGAGAATTGGAATTTTGCGCGAAATTCTGGACACCTATATCTAGTTCAAAAATCATTCTGCTATGGAGGTTTGAGCGTAGACATAGTGTCGAGAGTCCCTTGAGCGTCTGAGCGACGTATAATACTAAAATAGAGTCTTGAGCGTCGTACAATACTAAAATGGAGTCAGTAAATGCTTAATGTGGATAACTTATTCCCATTCTCTAGTCAAGAATTGTGGAAAAAAGCTCTTGAAGGACAAAAGGAGATCAATAAAGTTAGATTGGGGTAAAAAGTATAGGAGTTGCAAGAACACACGCTTGTAAAATGCGTTTCTCATTCCTTGTCATCTGTTTTTCTGTTGACGCCACTCAATGAATCGATTTCAGAGCCGTATTCTCCCATGCCGTTGTTTCGAAGTGCGAGTCAGAATCATCCGTTGCAGTATTCCATGTATTGACACCGCTGCTGCCGTGTTGGTTAGACGTATTGTCCACTTGTTAGTTGTCGCTTATGGGTGTAAGGGAACATTATTTATTGCAACTTCGTTCGGGTAGTAGTATGTGACTGCTTGAATAAGTTGTTTGATAGATAGCCGCGGCTTTACCCTTCTCCCCTCTCACATTCTCTTGTTCATCTTGTATATATTCTGTGCCTTTCGTACCCAACTATTCCATCCACGCCACACCCGGCTATTGTTAATACCGTCGTCGATTTGAAGATATATGTGTGTGTTCACCTCTTTCTAGCGACATACCTACTGTGATAATTCATTCGTTTCGACGTTTTCGCCCCAAAAACCACGTACTTGCAATCATCACACCGTGTACGAATGAATGAAAATAGCTTTCTTGGGTATTGGATTTTATGATAGAAGATATAAATATGAATAAATTACTGCATTTCTCGAAATTGAAGAGGACATCCACTCAAAACTACGTTGTTTAAGTCAGATTCGCAGTGATAGATGTAAGCTTGCTTATCAGTATCTTGCGAACGAGGAAAAGTTCCGATTGTAATCTTAAGCGCTGTAAGGAAGACGGACATACATTAGTATCGCGTCCCTGTTTAGTCGCTTTGTTGATGAAAAATTGGTTTGCCAGGTCTTGTTGTTCTTAGCAAATGTTTCTACAAAACACGAATGTAATCCGTACGCTCGTTGACTTAGTTCCGCATAACCTAGTGGACTAAATTGTAATACTACTTGTGTATAGCTTTGATTTATCGATTTGGTGTTGATTTGTATGTAAGGGAGAGAGGACTTTTTCTCCTGATGAGTTATGTATTGATGCAGCTCACTGAAACTGTCAAGTCAAGCTGCTGTAGTGATCGGGGGTACGACTTCAATTTGCATGTTCACTAGCACAGGCGCACTGCTGAACGCGAGTGGTCCAAATCGTCCGATCTCTTGTGCATCTAAGTGCTGAAGCTGGTTCCTGGGCGCTCATGCTAACGAGATAGCCGGTGGATTGCGAACACCAAGCTTCTATTGTCTTGATGTCTAAGAAAGATCACGCGTAGATTAGACATCCACTCAAAATTGGAATTTGATGACAGACCTCGAGTTCTGTAGGGTAATGCCAGGCTATTATGCTGACACTGTATTGATCCGGTAGTTGGACGCATATTCACATTCTTAGCATGAGCTCCGAAAACGAAAAACGGCGGTGCAATGTAGCGGCTTGATGTTCGCTTTAGAACCAACATGATAGGAAACTTCTGGTGGTTCACCAGTAACGGGCTTGACCAGTGCTACCAACGATCGGCAAACACAACGATATAAAAATGGGGTTATCCTTGTTTTTGCCTTATTCCCCCAAGTTCAGGGTGCACGGCATCAAGAACCTGCTCGTGCGATAAGCAATGGTCCCTGTTTCTGAAGGGAATGTTATGGTTCGTCAAAGTTATCGTTTATTAACCCACTGACGACCGCGCCTTTTAGCGTGTCTGGCGCGTGGGACCAGTGCCTCTTTTAGGAGCGCATCCCCCACATAGTTCCATGCTGTTACAATGAGAGAATTGGAATCAAAATGCACAGTTTTGTGAAAACCATTTGAAGCATAGTACTGAAAGGTTACTACTGTTAAAGAACTAGAAAAAGGGAGAATCTAAAGGTTTTTCTTTCTTTAAAGGCAGTGTCTCACCTCATTTTCGATCCTGAGATACTAACAGAATCCGGACCTACTCGACACGCTAAGTCCAATAATGTACGTGATTTCTGATAAAACCGTCAAAAACCCGTTTTTGAGGGACCAATCCAACTTGGCGTGGACGAGTTCCTCGGCAAGGAAACTGCCCGTCTTGCCATACACCTTAGCAGATCTCATTGATCGCACAGGTGTTCTCATTGCCGAAAACTGCACCGCAGGCGGGAGGCGCCTCGTCCACCAGCCGAGAATTTGGCCAAATTCTCGGCTGGTGATAGTGAGGTGAGACACTGCCTTTAAGGTCGAAAGTAGTTTGTAAAAGATATTTCGAGTGCGTGAAGAAAGCGTCCCGAGACGTGTTTCCGTTTAGAAAATGTGGCTTCTATACACATTATTATTCTGGGCGTCAACCACTAGGCGAAATCTACCGATTTTCATAAGCTCCGCCCTTGGCTCTGATGCCCTGGAGTGTGAAACGATTTTTCGGCTCTCTCAACATAAGATGGGTACGGAATACGTTCTCTTCACTCGGAATGCTGTCGCGCATCGCTTTTTGTTTGTATATGCTCGTGGGAATTGGTCTGCTCCGAGCATCAGAACCAGTGGGCGGAGCTTGCAGTTATCCGTCGGAGCAGTCAAATTTCGCCTATTGGGCTACACTTCATTATTCCGGGTTCGGTCGTATGGCGCGACTCTTCGGGTGGCACTATAGACAAGCTGAGCCTGGGGCGTGCTGCTACCACCCGATCACGGTCATGCGTCGCAGTTTGCCTGGATCTGCCTGACGGAGCAACTCGTCCATCCACCCATCCGACCGAAGAGGAGAACGTTGAACTAGCGGTAGTAATGGGTGTTAGGGTATGGATAGCGTATACGGAACGTTTCGAACGTACAGCTTATCTGAATACCCAAGTGAATGTATTTTCAAAACGAAGGAATTACTGCGGAATCTCTATGAATACTCTGTTGGAATAAGAAGCTTTCTGGAACACCCGAACAAACACTTCTAATATGTAGGTTTTTCGAACTGCTGAATAGTTGAATTACGCGGACTTGTGGCTTTCTGAAGTTCGCCACGCACACTGCAATATTTTAGAGACCCTGGAGAATCTTTACCATTTATGGGATCCTCAAGGTATCTTTTTCCTCGAGACAGAAAAAATTCCAAAACTTATTTTCCATGATGTGCACGATTGGCTGCACGGCAACAAGCCCGAATATTTCGGAACTGCGAGGGAGCAATAAGCTGCGTTGAAACCGAACACTTGTATCCGACTTATAGAACCATCAGGGACATTCCTCCCTTTTAAATAGAGCCGATAGGTGGAGACAAGGTGACAGAAACACCCATACAGGATTACTGCTGAACTAATTTCACATAGTCTTTGTAGATGTCGATCAGTGGTCAGCGCATGCACTTTTCAAGCAAATTCAGGTTGGCTCTGCTGCAAGGAACCAATTCCTGGTCAGATCCTAACGATAGACGCCATTTTCTGAGACATTGCGGATGGTGCAAATCTACAGATTTAGGCCGCTGTGAGAGAAATTTTTCTTAAAAAACGTAACTCAATGGAGTAAAGGGGTTATTCCTTGTTTCAATCTTCCATGAGTATCTACAACTTCCATAAAAATTTGAACTCCCACGCTTTACTTTGGAAGAAGTTAGAGACGAAAAAACAAAAGTTGCAATCTTTTTGCTCGCTACTGTAGCTGCAGGTGAGCCTTATGATGAGCCTGGATATCGATGACTGTGGCGGAAACTGAGAGGAGTCAAATTGGGCCTGGGTGAGCAGAAGGAGTGACCTTCATAATCCAGTAATATTTACATATTCGAGGCGACAATTAAAACTGGTCCGGTAAACGAATTTTCCACACTTTCACCCCCAAAAATGAGTGAAAATTTTTGACCGGTTCTCACAAATCTACGCTGCTTAAAGACAGGGACCCACCTCATTCCACCTGCTGGAGGTAACACCATATCCTAGACCTTCTCCCCATGTTGATCCCAGTAATGTAAATCAACAGGGTCAAAACTGACGAAAACCCCATTTTAGAAATGGTCGAACTGGCTACATTTTTGGAGCCCGGAGGCGGATCGCTCCAAAAATCCTATTGCTGTGCTGGCTGCCCGCCACGGCTGCAGCGTACGCCAACGAGTCTTGGCGTGTTCAATCGATAAGGTCAACGGCTTCACACGTCAACTCGGGTTAGCAAACTGTTACAGACCCCGTCCCGGAAAACGGGTTTAAACACCGTTTTGAGACAATTTGGGTATACCACTGGAATCAACATGTTGAGGAGATGCAGAATCTGCCATTAACTCAACCACGAGAATGAGGTGGACCTCTGCCTTTAAGCAAGAGAAACAGGGGGATGGACCATCCGGAACTCATTGTACAGCCAGATCTTGCTCTCTTTGACCGCAACTGCTTTCAGGGATTAGCCGACTTCTTGCGGGAATAATGTTGGAAACGCTCTTCGCCACCTGATTGCCTCTAGCTTTCCACGCTTCTAAGCAGTTGGCGCAACAAAGCCAACATTAAAAAGGCAGGACTATGCCGATAGTACAGGCATTTAGGCGATAGCAGATTCGGATATCTTGTACCGAATCTTGCTCTAGAAACAAAACGTGAAATCTTCCCATTTAAAATCAGATATTTCATACTTAACATACAATACATACATACTTGACCTCCTAATAGAAGGGCTGCCCGGCTATATACGTAGATTACGGTTGATACTCCTTAACCATTTTTCGCAGTTGCTTGCTGCGTGCTTTTCATCGTTTGAGTTATCTAAGCAAATTTGTGCTGAATGTTGTTTGATTTAGTTTTTTTTTGATTTCTTTCTTTTTTTAGATTATAATTGCCTCAACATTCTACGAGCTAAGCTCTTCGATTTTAAGGCTCTCCTTTGCTTGACAAGTGAGCAAGAAGGGAGCGAGGATGAGCAGATTTCTTCCAACTCTAGTCGGGAGAAGAGATCTGTTTCGAAACATGCTAGATCGAGAGCCTTGGTGCAGGAAGCACTGGATAGTCTGCAGATGAAACTACCAGTGCAGTAGAACATCAGATGGTGAAAAAGTGAGTGCAGTCCATAGATACAATAAATTGCTGGTATTTATCTTTCGTATGATAACATTTTTCAAGAGGTTTATTCATCAGGAGGTATACAAAATAAAGAGCGCTTTTGCAGCGCCTGGAGGCAGACATTTCCTCAGTGTGGATTCCTTATGCTTGCATGTACTCTTCCTAGTGCCGTGAGGATAACGTTTCGCCCATTTTCGGAGACCAACTACTGAGCTGGATTCTTTTTAGCGAATATTTGAGAATTTTGAATTTTGGATTATTCGAAAGTGTTCGAGAATAAGTCCGAAGAAAATTCGAATAGGGTTTGTTCCGATTTCAACATACTATTGCGTACTAATAATGTATTTCCTGAGAAATACACTCTTTTCAGAAGAAGACTGAATGAGTTTATCTAATTGCTCACACTTTGACTCTTTGTGACTGGCATTCGCATGTACTTACGCATGTCCAATAAATAAATGAATAGATACTTACTTACTTAGGATACTTAGGCGACCCGTTCCTCAGCACGGCGGTTGGCCTTGCGCGGGTCCCAACTTCTCTTCCACACCGATCGGTCTTGGGCCTTAGTCGACCAGTGGACCTTAACTGAACCGGAAGCACCGCTGTTGAGCCAACGAAGAATAGAAGATAAGCCAACGAATCGTACCACCTTATAGGAGGTCGGCCGCGCGGTCGCTTTCTGTCGCGAGGGTACCATCGCAGAACCGCAGAACTCCATCGACCATCCGAGCATCTCATGAGATGTCCTGTGTACCGATGTTTCGACTCATCGGCGTGAAGAACAGCGTCATAGACCATCGACATTGTTCTAATATCTGAGTTTTGTAGACAACGCTCTCGCTGCTGGCGCAAGGACAGCCCGAGCATGCGACGTTCAAGTGAGACCTGGGCCGAGCGAAGCTGAGTCTCAGCGATTTTTGTCAGCGCCCACGTTTCGCTCGCGTAGCACAGGGCTGGCAGCACGGTCGAATTGAAGAGATCCGCGCGTAGCTTCTGGTCCTTGGTGTTCTCGAGTACGCTTTTAATCGAATTATAAGCGGCCCAGCCTGCTCGTCGTCTCCTCGCGATCTCGGGCTTGATGTCGTTCTCCATGTTTAGGAGGCGACCCAGATAGATATATTCGCTGACGTCTTCGAGGGGAACAACCTGAAGAAATACCGGCTGCTGACTAGAAAATGCGCTCCTCATGACCTTCGTTTTAGTCGTGTTGATGCTGAGACCTGTTCTTCTTCCTTCTCCGTCCAGCAGTCTAAGCATTTCAGAGGCATCGTCCGGTGACCTCGTGATCAGCACTATGTCATCTGCGAAACGTAGATGGTTCAGCCGCTTCCCGTCGATGAGGACTCCAAAGGTGCTCCAGTCGCAGTTGCGAATGACCGACTCCAAACACGCTGAGAATAAATTCGGTGAAACTGGGTCGCCTTGACGAACTCCTTTCTCCACAGGTACCTCGATATCGTTGAGAAACGGCCGAAACACCGTGGTGCATCCCGAGTAGCTCTCACACAAAACCTTTATGTACCGCGACTCAACACCCTGTTCTTCCAGCGCTTTCCAGACCTTCGCCGGCTCCACTGAATCAAATGCCTTTTTGTAGTCAACAAAAGTCAGCACTAGCGGTTCTTGGTATTCTCGGGCGGCCTCGATCAATCGACAGCAGGTGATTATGTGATCCAGCGTGCTGAACTTGCGCCGGAATCCTGCCTGCTCTACCGGTTGAGCTTCGTCCAGCGTCCTCCGAATGCGCGTCAGGAGGCAACGCGTGAAAACCTTGTATAACACTGGCAGTAGCGTGATAGGACGGTAGTTTTCCAAGTTTTCTTTGTCTCCCTTTTTGAAAAGGAGAATGGTCGAGGACCGCTTCCAGGCTACTGGTACTTCACATTTTGCAAGGTAGCGGGAGAACCGTCTCGCCAGTGCGGCGTACAGAGTGGGTCCGCAAGCCTGTAAAAGTTCCACTGTAATTCCATCAGAACCAGGAGCTTTTCCTCGCGGCATCATCTCAATGGCATGGCGCACCTCCGACGGAAGGAACGGCAGGATCTCATCTCCGGGGCTCAAAACAGTAGTTTGGCCCGATGCTGATCTGAAGAGGGCAGAGTAGAAGTTCTTCATGATACTCTCCATTCCTGGTCGAGACGTACAACGCGAACCATCTGGAGCTTTCAAACACGGGATCGATAGACGATGTTCTGCCAGCGCACGCTTTTCCACCTTCAGGCTGCGCTTACTGTGGGCGGCATCAAGCAGACGATTTCTAACGAAGTTCACGTGGTCCTCAGCTAGCCTTTGCCTGCAGAGTCTGTTCAGGACTGCGTATTCTACCTGATTCCCTTGTCGATCCATGTGCCTCCGCTTCTCAAGAAGGGCGCGGGTGCTGCTGGAGATTCGTCCTGTTACATGGTTGGGTGCTGCGGCACGACACTCATTCCTGATCTTGACGATGGTTTCAACCAGGTGGGTGTAATCCTCGTTGAGGTCGTCTACCATCTCAAAGGCCTCCTTGGCAGCAGTGACTCTGACCATCTCCTCATCTAGGATAGTTGGTCGTGGGCGCCTCGAGCGTATTCGGGCTAAGCGCACTTGTCCTCGGTCGAAATGCAGCCGAGCTCGTAATAAGCGATGGTCACTTCCCGTGTTGAATGATGGGACAACACCAACGTCCGTGATAACTCGCTTGTTACACAAGATATGATCGAGTTCGTGATAGTGTTGCCCATTGGGAGAGACATATGTCCATCTCTTTGCTATATTCTTCACAAACTGGCTGTTCCCATGGAAGAGATGGTGCGTTTCACAGAAGTTTGCGAGCCTTTCTCCGGCCTCGTTCCTCTGCTCTGCCGAGTTCGGTCCGATAAATACTTCTCCAACCTTTCGTGGTCCTATGCGAGCGTTGAAGTCACCCATTACCACAACATAGGTGCTCTTCTGGGAACGGATGAGATCACTAAGGTCGCTGTAGAACTCGTCATGTTCTTCTTCATCCCTATCCGCGGTAGGAGCGTAGGCCTGGATGACGGAGACATCGATGTCCTTTGACAGCGATGCTGTCAGTACCCCCAGTCGATGTCCATGAAATGCGGCACTTGTGATGTTTCTGGCGAAGTTTGGTGCCACGATGAAGCCCACTCCCCCCGACGTTGAGCCGGTTTTACGAGCTCCTAGAAAAACAGCGGCACCGTTGTTCCATGTGCACGTCAGAGGTTCCTTCCGTTTCGTTTCGCTCAGTCCAATGGCGTCGTACTTAATCCGTTGTGCTTCCTCAATTAAAACCGATAGCTGAGCGGCCGAACTGACGCTACGACAGTTGTATGTGCAAGCAATCAGATGGCTCACCCTTGTCCGTTTCCTATGGTAGCCTACGGCCCTGAGATTTCTTCGCCTTTGGCTGTGTGCGGATCCAGCGCTACCTGACTGGGCAGGGACAGCCTGCAGGGGACTAAGGCGAGTGGATGAAGTTGTGGGAGCGATGATTGGTGGCCTGGTTACTCCGGCTTCGCCGTGCTGGGGCTAGGCGCAGAGCCGCCCATTCACGCGCTGGGTGCGCGAACTGCGTGGCCGGTGTGCCGTTGGCCGCTTTCCCGGACGGATCCGGTTGGCGTTCACCCCTTCACCACTATGAGGTGGCACATGAAGGAGAAATGAATAGATAAATGACTAAATAAATGATTGGTCGAAAAGCATCTGATCTTCCAGCTACTTTAATGAAGGAAAAGTTCTATTCCATTTATTGAAGCGATATTCCAGGACGTCGATAAAATGGAAGCGCAGTCCCGTCGGTGCCGCCTTTAAAATCTGTGAAGTAAACGCGATGTTGCGTCGGGAGCACCGCCTCGCCATAACTCTGTTCATCGTGATCTACTCGCAGTGAAAACTACATATTCGGAATCAACGCACTTTGATCTGCCACACAGACCACTTGAATTTCAGAAATCCTGAGCTTTTTGCATTTTTGGTGACGTCATAGCAGGCTGGCGTCAGTGATACCCAGCGCGCGTCGAGTCTCGCCTAATTGTATCCTCAGGTACCACCGACACCCAGCAATCTCAGGAAGTTTTGAAAACCTGGAAGTTTCGGTGGAAAACTTCCAGATGACTCTGCAAGGGAAATATTACGTTGTTGCATAACTTTCCGCTGTTTTCGCATCAGGATTTCTGAACGCTTGTAATAAATAATTCCCGACCAGGTTTTGCTTATGTCCACATACCTTTTCAAAGCGCCTGATCTCGCGAGCATGCCGGAATGTGAACCATATTTTTCCATCTTGTTTTTAACGTGCAATTGACTTCGGAATGAACCCTTTAAGAATGCAAATTTGTTGACAGCACTTGCACGGATAGTAAGTGGACCGTAACGTTGCATGAGGCTAACCAAATTTGGGTGAAGTAATCTGGAGGCCATTCTTATTCTCCCGATACTTTCTCTCTCCATTTTATTGTTGATCAGTCTCAAACACAGGTACAAGACTTGACAACCCAAAAGTTTAATTATGCCGTCTCACTCTCTAGAATTCAAGCGCATTGAAGTGGGATTTTTCTCTACTTTGACTGGAAACATCAACCATTTGAGGACACTAATCGGTAATATTTTATGGCAGGTTCCAAGCGTTCTGTGGAGATCACACCATTTTCCAACACTGTGTATGGCGCCTTAATTTTGTTGAATTTTTTTTCGTAGTAATCTGTGAGAGTGACTTCTTCAAAGTTTTGAGCGTAGTCTGAGGCAAGGTTTTGCACTTGTAACGGCTGATAATTTCGACATCACATAATCATCTCATAATATCCATGTTGGCTAATGTCCAATCATAGAAGGCTGTTTATGCTCACCATAAATTCATTTTTGATGAACACGGTCTAATATTTTATGAGAGTTTAGAGAAACTTTGTAGAGTACAGAAGTACTCTATAAAGTCGGCTGTTGAAGTGCGCTACATTCCATGTTTATTTTAGGTGCACGCACTTCTCCGTAGTTTATCTGAGCTTCGCTTGAAAAAACCGACATAAAAATTGCGGTGTCACCAAACAACCCCCCTACGGCAAAATTTGAACGCAACATTCGAATTATTATAAAACAACTGCATTCAATGTAGGCGAAAATTACCTTTGCATCAGTACATTGATGCTAGAAGTTTACGATGAGATAGTGTGACTCTACATTCCAATGACAGGATGCTGATCCTTTGACTACAAATAATTGCTGAACTATCAGAGTGTAAAACTAGAGATGCGCGCTGTTTTCTACCACCTTAATGGACTCGTTAGTAAATAGCTATTCCAGAATATTGCTGAAGGACTGAGAAGAATTGCTCAATAGGTTCCAATTTCCGTTTTTCGAAGAAATTTAGAGAGTGATCGACCAAAATCATGGATTTTCCGTGTGTTATAAGAGTCTAGATAAGCTACATTTGTAGTGCATCGGAGTCCAACTCAGAACCCCAAAAACAAGTTTCTGATCGCATCCGAAACTTGCTTTTCCAAAAGCTTGTTGACAAGTTGTTTTCACACTTCCTTGTCGACAAGTTGTTCGCCCGGAGGGCTTGTCGACAACTTGTTTTCAACGACGAAGCAGTGGAAACAAGTTGTCGACAAGCTTTTCGGGCGAACAACTTGTCGGCAAGGAAGTGTGAAAACAGCTTGTCGACAAGCTTTTGAGGAAGCAAGTTTCAGATGCGATCAGAAACTTGTTTTTTTAGGTTCTGAGAATCCGGTCGGATAAGTATTGATCTTCGTTATCCGAGGATCGGTCGTATCATCCGTTATCCGACCGGATCGGACTCCGATGAACTATAAATGTAGCTATAGGAAAGACAAAAGCAGAATTGCGCAGCACTTCATTTTAAACACTTGTAAAAGGTCTGCCTCCTTCCTGGATCACAGTCGCGTAGGAATCGACTCTTTCAAAATACTCAGACATCATGTAACTGAACCGAAGCTTTGAACGTCGATCGAACTTTCGATCGCCCTCATCTTCTAATATAAGCTGGGGGATCGTGCTCATGTTCGTCGTGTAGCTTAGATTTGGCGCTATGTGGCTTTCATCTGACTCTGTCCGAAAACCTTTCTTTGGAAGAGAAAGAGTTCAAAACCATGCCGAGGCCAGAATTTGGACGAGTCTCTATTTTGCCTTATATCGCAGCGATTTCGTTCAGGGAAGCCCTCGGGCAGAACATGATCGCTGATACCTACTATAGGTTGTCGGAAAAGTTTCCCGCCACTTTAGAGCTGTCTTTTCAAATTTGTTGTTCTTTTCCAACACAACCAATAATCACACGATGTAGGTGGTATTATTATTGGCAGGAACTCCGACGGTAGCAATTGGGTTTATTGGCTGCATTTGCAAACATGTGGTTCGATTTTAAGTTAACCGAACACTGAACATTGCCTTCTGTGGATGGCGTTCTCGTTTTGGCACTAGAACCCCAGCTTACCAGACACCAAGCCAACCGCACTTTCTCATGTAATTCACCTAGAAAGTCCACTTCTCGTCACTAGTGAACCAAGTTGTCGAGCAAAACGAAACTCTATGGAAAAGTCAAAAAGTTTAGCCACACATCTCTTAGCACTTGATGCGGTGGCAGCTCAGATCAGTGTGAATACATATGCCGTGCTCCCTTGTCTCTCTGAAGCGATGTAAATGAACAGCTATTTGACAGTATTGAAGTTCCTTCACTAGCTCACGGGCATCACGTCAAACAGCTCCAGGAGGCGCTCTCCAACCACCTCGACTGGTCAACCAAATCGTAGTATATCTCTAGCCAAGATCGCCGTCTTCAAACCCGTGGAACCAAACATTTACAGTGCAGTAAGAGTCAGTGGAGGGGCCTATCTTGCGACGTACATTTCTTGCCGCATCGCATTCGTTACCGTGTTTTATGAGTTCGCAAAGGAGAAGCAGCCGAACATGATCCTAGCCAGTGGCGATTTTTTTCGACCACAGCTGTAACAGAATGCGGGGGAAATATGGTGTAAAAAGACTATTGCTCAGCGCTCATATAAGTTCTGGATAGAAAGTTCCTGAACAACTGCGAAAAGATTGGCGAGAAGAGGAAGAGAGTGGGAAACTTTTCCGACAACCTAATAGCAATACATCTCGGATGAGCTGTTGTATCAGCATTTTTGAAATAATTTTCATTCGACTTACAAACGCGCATTTATAGTTTTACATTCTAATATTTCCGAAACAACCTCTACCAGCTGGTTCGAATGCTTTGTTTTTTTTTTTTGGCTCAACCGCTTTACATGAGTCCAATGTATCTGTGCTGAGTCTACGAATATGAATGGTGCACAACGACATCTATCATCCGTGCCAAACTATCTATCAACGCCCAATCACCAATGTTTTACTCGGTAAGACAAAATCCACCATCTCAGGACAAGTGCACATTAATGTTAATACGTTTATTTCTTGCTTTTCTCGTGCTATTTCGATAGTTAGTTAGTTTCCCTTGACGTAGACCTCGTAAAATTCGAGCGTGAGCTGCCCGATAGCCAATAACAGTTGGACGATCGTTGCCAATTTGAATATTGAATGGACCAATCCATTTTGTAGTTCGATGGTGCAGAATATGAGCAGTCCCATCAGCGTCGGAGTGAGTATAGCTGAAACAGACAGATCTGTGTCGGCAAGTAATAACTCTCTAGTATCACTCAGTGGATCTAAAAAGCAGATTTTTTCTCTCACGGTACTGTTATTTGATGTTTCGAACTCGTCAGACCTTTAAATCACACAACTGCTTACCAGAGCCGTACTGTACGCGTACTGTTGGTTCACTTTCCCTCACGAACTGCTTCAGGTCATACCGACCATCGATATTGTAGTACCTGTAATCCATAACACAACCTATGATACTTCCACAACGTAAATTCTGCCTGGCTCACCATCGTTTGGAGAGGTGAAATAGATTATATCCACACAAAATGGAATAGAGTAAGAACCAGAACATGCTTAGCGATCCTGATTCGGAATAGATCATCAGCAGCTGAAGCGTGCGGGTATTGGATTTGTACAAAGGTTGCGAGTATCAAAAAAGGATTGGCAAAAAGGAGAGTCCGGCATTACCTGGACAATGCAGCAAAGTACTTGAAATCCTCTTGTCATGCCAACCACGTAAGGTAGGTCATAGCTGTCGAACGATAGACCGCCGCCTGTGGATGGCATCTGAACAAGTAGTCATCACCAGCATTTTTCTTTGTTGAATAAGCGGTTCGAGGAGCCATCCACGCCCAAAACCCGCATCTGGATTCCTCAGCTCTTGGCTGAGTAATGGATGTGCACTACAGAAAGTGCCGATGACAAGAAAGCGATGAGATAAGGATAGTTTTTATGCTATCTGCGTGCGATTACATGATGAGCTATAAGGGGAAGGCATGCTTGACGATCATCGCGTCGCGGAGCAATCACAATCTGTTCAAAATCCGCCGTTTCAGCTCACACCATCCTTGGCTGTGCCGCTCCTTTCGTGAAAATGTGGCAGCTATCCCGCGCGATGACATCGCGGACACGTCGCCCCCATGCCATGCTCGGTCATCGCGACGCCCTGATTTTCAATAGCTGGACCCCATAAAAATGTGCAGTTTTTCGTGAAGAATGGGCGGCCAACGGTAGATCGCGATAGCGCTAGCATCGTGCCAACAACCCGCGACAACATCGCCATCGCCAAGCATGCCTTCCCCTATAGGCGTAGACGTACCTCTGACGCAGCCCAGACGCAAGTGAGACGCTCGCGTCTGTGTTGCAGCGTTTAATAGCTGCAACCGCACACTATTCTCATTTATGGTACACCTGTCGCGTTGACCGGTCGTCAAAGAAAATTCAACAAAAGTGAGTCAGTGCGGCCGAAGGGCAATATTTACTGGGGTCCGTGCGTCAGACGCGCGCATCCATTTGCGAAGGATGTGCATCCTCAATGAAAAGAACGTGAGACCACCGCGACGCCGTGAACGCTTGCGTCTGAGCCGCTTCAGCGATGCGACTCGGCCTATCCTTCATCATATAGACGCACGTATCTAGTACAAATTGCTCTCGACGCGAGACCGACGCACGCATGCACTTCTGTAAATTGCAGCATAGACCTTAATTGCAGTTAAAGGGTTATACCCTCGCGTCAACAACGGTGAGCAAAGGGAATCTTGAGAAATATCTTTGCACTATTACGTGCAGCAACTAGTATTGCCAGGTTCTCTTTTTCCAAACTTCAGTTCAAGAGCAAGTCAACGCATAGGAGATTCCTGTCGAATAGACCGGCTCGCACTCCTCCTCCTCCCACCGAAAATAGATAAAGGGTGAGAATGGCAAGATTGATGAAATATGCAGGGTTGCAGAAAATCAGTGGTACAGTCGCCGAGGTGCGGCAGCTGTATCAAATGCGAGTGGATCAGGGCCACATACATACAATGTTATTGTGGACAATACACTTTGAAAAATTTCAGTTGCACAGGTGAGAGGTACACGAAGAGGTTCGTGTGGAGAGACGAGTTTTACTGTGTGACGAGGTGGAAATTTGAGTGTGCAGCCGGCAAACTATTAGTGTAGTCAGCAATTTTCATAAATTCCTTGTTCGACTGGTTTGAGAAAACGTTCCACAGCATGTATTGCGCCGTTCCCTGGTCTTTGCAGTACCTGATTTACAGATTCTGAATGACTACATGTCGCATAGAGAGGAAACTGTGTGCACAGCACTTCGGTAGCAGATTTTGAGAGCCAAACACAAGGTAACCCCATAGACATCGGCCACAACCCACCAAGTGCTATCCAGGAACTATGAAAATAAGTCGACCTCTCGCAGATCAATGTCATAACAGCTCAGAGTCATTGGAGATAAGTGAGATATAAGGGCAGTTTATACTAGTCAAACGCATGTATCCATTTATGAGGGACTTTCTATCAAGTGGCCTCTCTGCCATTCTCATACTTTTTCAAGAGTGCGGTGACCGGTTCGAAATTTCTTCCCTCGGTGGATCCTTGTTTGCGATCCGTAGTTGAGAAACAGAAGGATAAACTGAAGGTCACGGATCAACTTAACGGAGCAACTTAAAACTACATTGGGACTTGGCTTTCTTAATAAAAATACGAGGTAACCACTGGGATATCGGTTCCTCTTCCTTTTGATCGTTGAAAAAGGGTCTCCATATTCGCTAATCTCTGGGGAAAACTCGAATCCTAGACAACGTCCTAGGATACTATTTTTCTTCACGTGAAAATGGATGATTAACGTATCAACGAACTTTAAAACTTCAATAATGTTCGGCCTTTGTATAAATAGAGGAGTGAGTAAGTAGTTCACATAAGCACAGTGATTACTAGTTTAGTAAATCCTGAAATGTCTCAATGCAATGAATGTACAGTGAAAATGAAATCGCAAAAACGAATGACACTACTGCATCTTCGATGGGATGGAGATTGTACGAGGATATGCGAGCTTCTTTCTTCTCTACCCTCGTTCCCCCTATGTTTAAACGTTTGACGTCAAAGATTAACGAGAATTTTTATTGAGTTCGTCTCTGTGGACGAGTTTAACGGCGATTTACACTGCAATGCTTATGCATGGATAAGTTTTCTCCTGACATTCATTGTAGGGAAAACTTGGAGCACACCATGTGCTTATTCTTGTAGGGTCAATTATTCTTTCGTTAAATGGGCATCAGAGCAATGATTTTAGAAAGTATTTCAGAACAAACAACACCACGTTGTAGACAAATTCTGATTTTCAAGCTTAGGCTTTCAAAGAGGTAGAAATTTGGAATAATTCCAAAGTCCATTATATGGTGTACAGTATGACAAAAAATTATGGAACCGAGCTCTCATTACAATTTCTTCCTCAACATCAGCTCATTTATCTGGTGCTTGAAATTGTTCTGACAAGAAAATATGACCTTTTTATATTATTGTGCTTGAACCTATAAATCCATAATTACATAGAATACAGAGAAGCGAAATATAGCGCAAAGAATATTTCTGCATCTATCCCAAAAATTCGCCTCGGAACGTAAGGTGGTTCATCGTCGAATCGCCCAAAAAGTCCACATTCATTCACTTGACCAATGATGTTCGGAGATGTGAACAATACCTTGGGTAAAGCTTGGAATGAGTTTCTACGGAGTTCCGAAAAGCAGCGGCAAATACTGTGGGCGACGTTTTAAAAGGAACAAAGAAAGGAATTAAAGTAAATGGTGCTCGTTTTAGTCATGGTCTCTTTATATACAGACATACTTGTTTTCGTTAGCTTGGTGACATACTTTTGCCAGAAAAGCGAGTATACCCCCAAACCGTTCCATAATTTTTGTCACAGCATGTATACCAGCTATCAATCAAGTGCTTGTGCAGCGGATGTGATTTAAACAAAAAAACTGCTTTATTACTTCTTTTCAAACCCAATACTGTAACCTATGCTTGAAACATGGGCGATCGATAGATGTCGTACGTGACTCCATTAGCGAGGCATGGGTAGACTCGATTAGGAAGGGATAGGCAAGATGTTCAATTTTGCGTGGAATCAAAACACATGAGAAAGAAGTACTGTTTCAGGGAGTCAGAATTTCAGCACAAAAATGAAATTTCGGGGAGCTTCGGTGTAGATGAAAAGGTGAAATATTCACTGCAGAAGCACGAGAAAACCGACTTGTGACCTGCGAGAAAACTGTGCTACAGCAGGAGAAATCGCTGCGCAGTGTCTGAGCTCGTGGAAAATTCCTGAGCGAGGATGGAGAAAAGTTTTCCGAAGCCAAGTCCAGAGTGCTTACCATTCCCCATCATGCATTGTTAAAGAGACCACGGCGAACTGTTTCGAGAGCTCTCAAAGCCGCAATTCTGCCTTTGAATGACTTGTGCATTAGACTCGCATCTGCAGATCCTACTCAAAGGACTGTTCCTTTACTAACATTTCCGGACATACGTGGAACAGCGTAAATTGCTCGGCGAACCTCGCGCACAAGACTAAATTCGTTCGCAGTGGCTCCGATGTCATATTGCAAACGGAAACGAGGACTCATACGAGACAACGAAAAGCGGAGGTAGAAAATATTGGCAAGGATGCGGGAGTGCGGAGGTGCTGAGATAATTCACTGAGGTAGTAGAGCCGAACAACTGTCGTTGTGTGCGTGCCGCGTGATCAGACTGTGCCTGCGGAATGTGAAAACAGTATGCAAGTAGTACGTAAAAATAGTACGTGTTGAGTAGGCAGTCCGCGAAAAGCGCACTTCACTACCAGAGGCTTCGTATTACACTGCTCAGCCGAGTCTACTGCGTGGAAATGGCTTCCAGCACGGCTAATCAGATCACTTCATTGGTAAGCAGAAAGAGAGTCTCTCTGAATTATGAAAAAATATTATTTTCCTTACTAATTTTAATGTTACGAAGAAGTTAAGTGCGAATATACAGATGTATTATAGCTTTCTGCTGTTTTCTTCTAGTCATCCATATTATTTCATCTTTCCGCACTAAGGAAGTGCGCATCAATTTTCTCTAGCAATGTAAGGCTCAGTTAAGTCGCTCACTGGTCAGAAATGACACCCATCGCTGATGGTAGATGCCTGCGTATTTGTTGTAGTTGAGGGCTGCATTTCTTCTCAGAATCGATTCTGAGGTCATAACTTCAGAAGAATCACCAGGCGGAGCTGATCACAATGGTATACAGATCTTTTTGCGAAAGGACGTGATGATTACCCCATCTTGAACGCTCTCTTTGCGTTTCAAAAGTGATTTTGAGATGAGACTTTCTTCTGAACACGATGCTTCCAGGTACCTAGTCAAGTTCATGAAGAAGTCGGTATATAATGTTTTTTGAAATTTCCGGCACCAAATGGGTATCCAACTAAACTTGGAAAATCTTGCACGAAGAGGACCACTTCTAATCGTCGCAGAAGTACCGCAGCAGAGGGCGCCCCAGTCAACCCTAACGCTTTTGCGGCGGTCCTTCCGCATCAGGTAATCATTGGCGACCTTGCTGAGGTTTCTCTGAGAACATCATCGTTAGCGCTCTAGAAGCATTCCATACTAGGAAGCATGTATTATATTACATTTCCACGAAAAAAAAAAGCCAATTCAGGTGAGTATACACTCTATTCATCCGGCATTGGTTAGAGGATCTTGGACTGATATGCGACCATTTTCAATGAATATCAAGCATGCTTGATAGTGTACAACTGTACAGTTTACGTTCAGTCTGTGGGTGCACCAATATTTACACCTTTCCTGATGCCCTATAACCTCTTTGGAAACGTAGACCTGTAGCAGAAAATAAAAGCTTCGAACTCCGCAGAAATACCCAAGATGTTGTGCGTAGTGGGCTTCCAAACTCATCAACATTCGGGTGAATATCGAGAAGAATGCATTCATCAAGTTCGCTGCAAACACAGAGACATTCCATGAATTTGTGTCATTGATATGTCAGATAAACAGTCAATAATCACTCAGAAAACCGTTGAGCAGAAAAGTACACTCTCAGGGAGCAGTTGGAGCATTAGGAAATCGAAAATTACAGGCACTTCACCAAAGTAGACGAGAACGCTGCTGGAGAAGTATGTATTCGCGCACAATCACAAGATCTTTTCCGTAAAATCTAGCAGATTCAACTCAAATTTGTAAAACTTACAACAGTCGAGCAAATCTAGGGTAATTTTTTGCTGTTTCACTCGGGAATGCATTTTCTATATGAGTTGTGCAACTAGCTTCTTCTAGGAGTTCTGATAGTGCGGACATTGGAATTTTTAAAGTGTTGAGTGCGCATAAGGCGTTTAGGCGACTCTGATGAGAAATCGCGGATTTAGGCAAAAAAAGGCTTTGATAAGAAATCCATGTATAAAAATTGGCTACATTAGCTTTAGATCCGCGTTCTTTGCTTATTTGTTTACTTTTATTTGTTGGATTTCAAGTACACTCACGAAAAAGCAAAAATAAACACTTGTTAAGGTTCAAAGATAAACAGGTCTCTCCAGGTCGTTCTCCTCCTTTGGAAAGGGCCCTTAAAGAGAGACGTTTTCCTCAAACTGACTGACTAACTTAACCAAAGGCAAGCGACATTTTCAGGGACCCCACACGAAAAAAAATGGAAAAGGGCTTGGATTAGGCACTTGTGGTCTGACTCATATGGGGAGGACTTATATTGCAAAGAAAAAAGCTGTAGTTTTCAAACAAAAACATTTATACAGAAGCATTTCTGAAAAAAAGTACCAAAGGAGTGAAAAGCGAGAATTCCAGGAACCGTGCAAAGCTTGGGAGAATTTAATGGGAACATGGAGCTTCTATAAGAGAAATTCGACAGTTGAGATCCTAGAGAACGCTCAATGTGCGGAAAGCTTGGTGCTCGCTCAGGCTATGCATTTTTGAAAGCAGAATGGAAGATTGTCGGGTTCAAAGAAATGAGATGGTTATGATGGCATTTCTGCTGTGCAAAGTGAGCAATCTAAGCGTGAACGACTGGAATCTGAGCGCTGCGGATGTAGGAGGGTTTTTTCCCTCGTAAACTCTAGCATCAGTTGTCGGCAGATACTCATCGAAGAAAAACACTATGACCACTTGTTCCTCTGTGGAGACGTTCCGCCTGGTTTCCAGTTACCGAGAAACCTTTCCTGCTGGCAGAACTTAAACTCAAAAGGACGTACCGTTTTGTGTTGCACGCGACGGCGGAAAACCAACTCCATGGCTAAACGGACACGAGGACTATGGACGGCTATGCCTGGGACACCGCCAGCTGTTGGACGGATCGCCTACGCTCGATAGATAATCAAGTAGTTGGGAACCAGAGAGGCAGACGGAGCTGTTTCATGGCACTCCATGAGGCGTGAGTCAATCGGTCCATTCATTTTGTACACAAAGAGAAAAGATGTCTCCATTGTGATGCGCGCTTTCCTTTGTGACGCAATTTCCGTTGGAAGCAGAGTTTATGGATGTGATTTTTTAACAAAATTCCGCTTTCAGGAAGCAAAATTTGGCCAACCTAAAAAAACACTCTCTTTGTCTCTAAAGAATCTCAAGGGTCTCGTAGTTAAAATCACATTCGAAGAAAGCTCTCCCTATTAAAATCATCTACACTTTGATGAGTATTACCTGGTGTCTCAATGGTCAGATTTGAAATTCACTTTCAATTTATTATTTCCTTTTTGTTTTGGTTTTTTTCAACCTTTCAAATTTGCACTCCTTCAATTTTCCAAGCACACATTTCACAACCCTTCCGACTGTCTCTCCGAGAAATTCCGTATTTATTCTCTCATATATTTCGAATCTGCTCTGTTCTCTAGCGCCTCATCGCAGTATGGTCCTCCGCGTGTCCTCCTGCATCTTCACCGGCTGTTGTCCTGTCCGCAGTGTCAGCGACGTGGGCGTAGTCCGCAGACGTCCGCTGGCACTTGGTTTCCGCTGCAAGCACATATGCTGAGAAAAGGCAGAAAAATGCGAGAAATTGCCATTGAAGATGAACTGACTTTGTCGTTCTGTGGGAAGGAAAGTCGACCGATGTCCAGATGCAAAGTTAGAGTTATCGGCAGAATCAGTGGACACGTGAGCAATTCTGAAAATGCTACGGTACACTGTTTGCTAGAAAGCTAACCTTCTATATCTGAGAGTGGAAAAGAGATGGATAGAATTTTAAAAAAAGGAAAAGACGCAGCGTTTTGGGGCATGTTCACAAGGATCAAAGGTATAGGATTCTGTTCTGGATTTAGAGAACGTCATAGACCTTCAGGAGCAATCAGTACTGACCATTCTGTGGCTTTAAAGGCAGCGCTCGCGGAAATTTTCACTTCTGCAATGAGTCGCTTACCACATAGCGGGCCGCTCGACAATCGCAGCAGTAAGTTGAACACCGTGGATGGCCGGCCGCCTACCTGCGAAGATACTGCCATGGACATATCTGCTGCCGCGGACAAAAGGGTTTCGTCGCGCCAGCTAACGTCGTGGCACTATTCCGCTTGTTCTGCCCCAAAATCTCAAAGTCAAAAATTCCTCTGAAACTTCGTACAGCAGGGTTGTTTGACATGCTGATCACGAATATCACACTCATTTTGTACCGTAACCCTATCTGTGTGGGGTTACGTTAAGGTTAGGGTAAGCAAGGTATCTCATGGAATCACCTGGATTTTTGTCTGCTAGGGGTATTTGACATGCTGATTACGAATTGATTTTGCAAGTTGAAAGCAACTTCAGGTCTTCCTATGGACTGTACTTACCGTAATCCTACCGCAACGGTACCCACATAGGGTTGCGGCACTAAAAGAGTATGATATTTGTGATCACCATATCAAACAACTCCCCTAGACAAAAATTCAGATGATTCTGTGAGATGCCGTATTTACCCGAACCCGACCATAACCTTACCCAAATGGAGATACGGCACAAAGTTAGTGTCATATTCGTGATCAGCATGTCAAATAACGCCCCTGGACAAAGTTTCAGAGGAATTTTTGATTTTGAGACTTTGCGTGTAGTTTAGCCAGGGCGCAGCACCAGGTGGTCATTGACCAGCAGGACTTAGTAGCGTCCCGTAGATTCAGGGGGCTTGGCACCAATATCCGGGGCGTAGCCAACCGCTAACCGTCTACTGATGTTAAGCACAAACAGATTTCAGAGAGGCACGTCTGGAGGATCATCAAAATCGTGGCTGAAGATCACTGTCGTTCAACAATTTGTTACATCCCTACCTACACTCTGGTGCGCTCCAGTGATAACCAGGTGTTGCTCAACCTGTAGGAGACGTATCATGTTGGAATTCTGAACGTAGATGCGCACTACACCAACAAGTATCCCCCCAAATTGGCACACTTCGTTTTTGGGAAACCGTCTTCGTTTTTGAAAAAAAAAACCGTCATTAATGGTCAAAAAGTGGTTTTTGACCATTTTTTGACCATTAATGACAGTTTTTTCCAAAAACGAAGACGGTTCCTCAAAAACAAAAGATGCCACTTTGGGAGAGAGTTGATACCATATAGGCGCATTTCTTGGAGTTGACAGCGTATCGGAACCCTTCTTCAAAAAAGAGAAATTCCCTGGGAAAGTTCCCGGTTCGAGAAAAAAATACGCTCCAATGACAATTTCTTGTCCTATAACAAGTTTCAACGAGTTTTAGCGGGATCAAACAGTTCCGTACTGAGATCGGTTTTTCGATGATTTTAGCTTGATTTTGAGATTATTTGGGCTGTCTTCGCTAAATGGTACGCATTTCTTGCTGAAACATCATTCGTCGTCTCACTAACGCTTGTTTAAGTCATTTTTAGTGCTATTTGCTTTTCCTGAAAGAACCCTAGCGTCTAGGTACTTAGTAGCCCATTTCAGAATCCGACTGGACTTAGTACTCCCCAACCGACACTGACCACCTAGTGCTGTGCCCTGAGTTTAGCGGAGGCTTGTTCATGGAATTCGTACCATTGGCAGGGTTTCGTGGCGGGACTCATCACGGAACACTCGTCCGCGCTGTGGAGGCACATGGAATACTGCCATCATTTTCTGTGTTTTTCGTGTATTTCACCCTACTTCATCAATGTCAGTTCATTTTCCCTAAAAACCCAGATATACCGCGAAATCTTCAAGGCAAAAATTTCCGTGTGTGCTGGCTTTAAGGCTCAACGCTATACCATGGCTTATGGAAAAGTCTCCGTAATTCATATTTCATTCTCGAGAATTTGACGCTTCATCAGGGAAGGTAGTCTGAATTGTTCATCGACTTGTACCCATAACTCAAAAGGCTTTTCCAAAGATGTTTAGGCTTCCTATTTTCTTAGGCCTCATTTTATGCTATTTCTGCTGTTTTATTAAACAGACGTTGCTTTGATAGCACTCCATTCCTTTTTTTAAACTCAGGTGAGAGTGTAGACAACATCAAATCTGTAGCTCGTATTCATTATCTGGTAAAAGCATTATTTGTCATCACTTATCAGTAAGGCCTAGATGTCATCGCGACCATTTAGCCCCAGTCATTTCTCAGCAACCTCTCCCATTCAACTACTGTATTCGATGCGATTCGGGGTGATAAGTTAGGAGAGCTTATAACATTTGATTTTCCTGGTGACGATGTTGCCCTGAAGTACAAGTATGCAATGGGCTTAGCAAGCTGTCGTGAATGTGTAAAGTAATTAGTATTCCCTCTCTGCAACAAGTCGACTTACCTTTAGTATCCGGCCGTTTCCTCTCGTTCAACTGGAGAAGCGTATCGACCAGACCTTTGACTTGAGCTGAGGCGTGACTTCCAATTTGTGGATACGCGCACTGTAATTAAGATTGGCTTCAGATGGAAATGGTATCGAGTCCCCCAACAATTGAAGTTGGACCAGTCTGGCCATCCGGCTGACCCCAGACTTCCAGACTTTTCCCCATGGTCGCTTCGCTCGCATGACTTCACCCCGTCGTCATCCTAATCCTAATCCTAATAGACTCATAGATCTGTCACTTTTTGCTTCATTTCATTGTTTCCCTCATGTGAAATTGGACCGATCAGAAACGATTGACCGCTCTTCTCAGAGCAGTTTCATCTTTCGCCCAACTTAAATATCTATTTGTAACCATATATAACCGGTTGAACTTGGGACGACCTCAGGAAAAGGTTTATCACTCTTTGTTTGTCCTGATTGATCAGGAGAAAAGACTCAGACAAAAATGTCAGGACATGCGGAGGACAACAGCCCTCATTTCTTAAGGAAGTTTCTTGGTCATGCGGTAACCGCTTGCTTCGGGGCATGCGGAGGAGGTAGTCGGGGGTGCGACATACCCGTGAACTTTGATAAAAATTTCGGATGGGTGCGGAGGAACATAGCAGGTAATCCGAGAACTTCCCGATGCCTTACCTCACAGAGCAGTGAGTTCTGCCTATTTTTCCACTACTTGTAGCCCTGCACTCCATATTTCTCCTATAACAATGTATACTACGCTTTTTGTAGTCTTACGTCTGTAGTATGTAGTCTAGTCTTTGTAATCTACTTATTACCCCAAAATCCATCATTAGGTTTTGATTTTTTTTCTTGCAATATGCCTACGTAGTGCGCATTCTATTTTCCTTCTGTTAGCATCTTTTCTATTTCAAGAAAGCTGCCTTGGTATTAAATTATCCAAATGCGTCGAGAAAAGGTGACAATGTTGGCAGCGCTATTGACTTTTTTCGTTCGACCCCATCCGTGCAACTCTACCATCTTGCTCTAATCTAGCCAAACGAAAGCATCTAAAAACTGTTTCTTTTATGAGTTTCAACAAAATCGAGCACTCTACCAATGTTCCTCATTATCTTGAACCTAAGGTTAGGTTGAAAACTCGGTGATGCAATTTTCCGTGGGTGCTGCCTCTAATTAAGCATGCTATCAAACCTTCAAAATCGTCATTAAAGGCAGCAAGAGCCGAAATCCTCGATTCCGAGCTGAGGTGCGGGTGGTGAAGTACAGACTCAGCACATCATAAATGTGAAACGAACACAGACAATGATGGCTTACCTGCAGAGAAAATGGAACATTCGTCGCGAACACGCCTGGCCGTGTTCGTGCGCGGACGAGTTTTCCCCCGCGCGAAAACCATTGCGGCGCGTGGTTTTGGCCGAGTCCCGCCATGAAACCCTGTGAATTGAATGCATTTCGTTTTCCCTTTGCGCCAAACCAAGCGCCGCAATGGCTTTTTGCGCCAGGGAAAACTCGTCCGCGCGCGAACACGGCCAGGCGTGTTCGCGACGAATGTTCCATTTTCTCTGCAGGTAAGCCATCATTGTCTGTGTTCGTTTCACATTTATGATGTGCTGAGTCTGTACTTCATCACCCACAGCTCAGCTCGGAGTCGAGGATTTCAGCTCCTGCTGCCTTCAAATGAAGAACATACTGCCGCTGCAGCTATTCCGGAAGAGTTAAAACAGAAAGAATGAAAGATGCGTAACTGCTTTATCCTGGAACCACCTGTTAATTCGATGTTTTCGCTTTAGGACTATTACAAACATTAAGATGCATCCACAACTTCAGGTTGGGATGCTATCTTTGTGCTGTTTTCGATAATCTAGCAGTTTGTGAAGGTTCCGTGGCCTACTCACCTTGGTAATCTTCATAACTATAGCTGGTAAATTTTCTCCATCAAAAGCTCGTTTCAGTTCCAGCAGTTCATATAGAACGCATCCCAATGACCAGAGATCGCTTTTTTGGTTGTACGCCCTTCCTGAAATGGGATAAAAATCCTGTATAAAAATTTGGAGTGACACACTGCACGTTATACCATCATATTAACGATGAACGCAAAGGTTAGAAGAAATTTCTGCAAAGACAATTCTCATAGAGAATAGGTTGTTGTTTGAAGAAGATCCTTTCGGTAAAACGTTCAAACTTTATAAGCTTGTCATGCATGTCAATCCAGGCATATACTCTGATGAAACCTCTGAATAGTGCGAAGAAACATAACAAGAGGTTTATCTGCACCCTAATGCCCAATTAGACACCCTATCGCAGCTAATGCTGGGAAACACATGCTATAGTATCTCTCAAAACCCATCGTTTTGACCGACATTGTGACCCTTCAACGAGTCTCTAAACGTATGTACATACATAAGGTTCTCCATTACCTCAGCGCTATCTAGGGATGCTAGAAATGGTTGTAAGCATGTTGCCAAATTTTCTACTGAACTAATGCAGACCCAGTTGACGAATGGGGGCGGATAGAACCATCTTGATGATAGTAGCAGATCTTGGTAGACAGTATGATAATAATCGCTGTTTTTGCAGGAAGCAAACATATCAGAAACACGGAAAAGCACCTTCGCAAATCTCTGGGCTCAGGTAGTTGGGCGTGCCAATGACGGTCGAGGCTAGACTCCTTGTGGTGAGCTCCTTTGAGATGCCAAAATCGGATAATTTTACAAGTGTCTTTTTCCTGAAGAAAAAAAACTGATACGCTAGTTGTGCGCAGCATGTTTTCAGACAAAAAGCACGAAACTTGAAATTGATAACTATGTGCCCAGCAAAAAGATTCATAGTGTACCTGTTCAGGAGTATGTTCTGCGTCTTGAGATCTCTGTGCACGATCTGTTTCGAGTGTATGTGATTAAGAGCGATGAGGATCTGGTAAAGGTCTGCATTTGCAGCCTGGGAATCTTGCAGATTAGGCATGTTCGCACGTACCTGTGTAAAGTAGTTGAGAACTTGGGCCTCTGGAAAGTTCACTCCTGCAACTTAAGAAAACTTTCGTTAGAGACAGTGTGGGGGATTACTGAGTAATATACCATACGCATATATTCACATAACTTGAAAAATCCTTAGAAATCCGAGTTTTTTTTTCAGTTTTTTTTTCGATTTTTGCCCAATTTTTCGTCATTTGTGGCCGGATTTCCCCTCAAAATCTTTCCAATTCTCATATGTACATACAGCACATACATGCAACATATATACACTCATACACACATACGAACACACACACATTCACAGATTTTAAAAGAAAATCACGAGGGAAATTTTTGGATTTTGATTTCTCTCGCATATAGGGAACTAAAAATGGACGCGGGCAAGGGGCGGGACCGCGGCGCGGCTCTCTCTCGCGGGTAGAGAAGCAGGCAACCAGAGCCAGCATGCAGAGCTTCTGTGCTCAAGAGAGCCGCGCCGCGGTCCCGCCCCCTTGCCCGCGTCGATTTGGTGTTCCCCGAACACACATACATACACTCATATATACATCGATAACTTGGAAAAAACCAAATTTTTCAGCAAAAAAAAACTCCCGAGAACCCATAATATTCATATGATGATGGAGAGAAATATTTGAAACCTGTCCAGGTCTAAGGGTACCGCTCACAGGCGTTCAGATTACTGCTCCCACCCCACTTTTTGCTAAGGATAACTAGAGACTAGATGGTTACTAAATTTGTTCGAGTGGTTTCGTCAAAAGCACTTCGATCAGTGAGTCTCATAAAAGAGCAAATAACATAAAAATAAGTGATTGTAAACAACAGTGAACAATAATAAACGAATAAAAATAGAAGTGAGATAAACCTTTTTGTTCATGCACAAGTCTCTCCATTGTGCCGCCCTCGGCGTACTGCATCACAATGGCGAGCTGATTTTCAAACACAAAGTAGTCGTAGTAGCCTATGATCATTGGATGATGCATCTTCTGTAGCAGTTTTACCTCACCTAGAAAACCTTCTTCACTTTCTTCTAGCTATCTTACCCAAGGCGAACTTGGAAGAAAAAGCAGCCCACCTACCCATCATCGATTTCTCCTCATCAGGGCTCATGCCCTGGATGAATATGGTTTTAACGATGACCTGGAAAGAGAATTGGAGTGAAGGTGCCGCTTGAATAAGTTTTTAAATCGAATAAGAAAAAGAGGGAAGAATAGTTTTTAATCAATATATCCTGGCAAGGAAGGAATGCCAGAGGTCCGTACCTCTCCGCATCTCTTAGAAAGAGAATATATCACATAGTATTGAGGGCGATGATTTCAAATCCTTCTTCCGTTTATGCAAAACTCTATCGGGAATGAAGTCATGGACGTTCATCAGTGTATCAGAATGGTGGTATGATCTTTTCTCTGATCTACCACACAACTACGAAGATGTGAATTTGGAACAAAATGATATTTGAGTTCATGATTAGCATATCAAATAGTTCACATGTGCAAAAAAGTCATGGTGACGGTTTGGACTTGTTGATGAACCGTGCACAGCAGAAAAGAACGTTTATAACGTTTGTGGTAATGGAAGGACAATTTATACTAGTCGTGCGCATGCATCCACCTGCGGAGGATTTTCCATGAAGACCGCACAACGTCCTGTACATCCTCAATGAAAAGAACACGCAGCCGCCGCGAGGCAGCAAAAGCGTGCGACTGAGCTGCGTCAGCGATGCGTCTGGCCCTATCCTTCATCATAATGACGCACGCGCGTAAAACGCGCGCACATCGTATAAATTGCCCTATAGTTCACCAACTCAATTTCTTATGAGCAGGCTCATGTTATTTCGATATATCGTGTATAATTCCAACATATTTCGATATACTGGTATATTTCCCTTTAAAGCTCGTGACGCCAACTGTTGTAAAGTTGGCCTGTCCGGGCGGAGCTTTCACTCTTCTCCTTATGCTTGATCCCATGTCTCAAGGAAGCAATTGAATGTAAAATGCTCTAGGGCTGCATCGTTATGAGGATTAACGATCCTGTGTTGGAAGAAGCAAGGCGTGCTTGTGCACGGCCTCGCGAACGCCATTTCGTGGACGAAATATCTAGACTCATGGAGTTAATGACATGCACACATCTGGTGTTCGACTTGACCACCTGTGGACAAAGCAAGGGTGCTGCTGGATTCGATGTTGTGGTGGGCGAAGAGGTAAGGGACCAAAGGGGTTCTTCCTACTCGACCAAGGAGTAGGTTCGCTATTGAAGTACGTGATTTCTTATGATGTGAGCTTTAGTGTAATTTTAGAGGTGTCTTCTAATTCACCTCTTGCGTCTAGGTACTATAAATAGACAGGACTTAGTAAAAATCGAACAGCCCTATCATATTAGGTACCAATTCAGAGTTTATTCAAAAAATTCGAATGTTGAGAAAGAAGAAAAGTGTCTAAACCTCATCTTATCACTCCTCAACAATCATACTTCTCCCTCCTTTTTTATTATTAGTCCAATTTACTAGTCTGTGGACGAGTCGAACAGTTTTACGACCAAAGTTTTATCTGCAATGCGCAATTTTAAGTATAGTCCTAAACTCGCATCGGACAAATTTTAATTAGATCAAGATCAATAATAGAAGTAAGCTTGAGAAAACGACTTGCGTATGCCGGACTAGAAACGCTTCCATGAAATCCTTAGTCATGGCGTTGTCACGAAAAAGGCACTACGACGTTTTGTCAAAGAGACGCATTCTTTGAACTGAATTCGGAGTTCGTTTCAGATTAGGCAAAAGCGTTTCCTTTCATTAACAGCAAAAAGTTCCGAGATGAGACTGCTTTCCCATCATGTCTGGCGCATTGAGCTTCTCCAACCAAAATTAGCGTAGCAGGAACTGATTGCAGACATGAGCATTTACACATTACGCATAGAGTGAATCACTAGTTCTGCACCTACGTCGTGTATGTGGAATGACTACGATCTTTCAAATTGACGATAAGTACATACAGAGTGAGCCATAAGTTCTAGCACACCATATTTATTTATTTATTTATCTCATGAATGTAAAGTGCGCCAAGTGGACCCAAAATGGCAAGTAATAGCAACACATTGATTAGTTTAAAGAAAAAATAGGAACGAAGAGAGAAACATTTGCGACAATTGAAAAAGGCACTAGGAGGGCGTAAACAAGACAATACATAACCTTATTTTGTTAAAAGGAGTGATCCATTCGTAAACAATTCATGGTAACCTCTTCAAAGACCTTTGTCGCTAAGTATAATTTTCACAGAAGAAAAATTCAAATACAGGCATATATGTATGCATTAAATGTGTTCATTTTAGAAATATGAAAACATTAGTTTAACTTGTTAGTACGGATAGGATCAGCTTGGGCAACGCAACCAAGGTAGGTTATCCTGGGGCGAGCCAAGTACGTAGGTGCCCCTTTGCTGGTACGATCCCCAGGTGTAAGACCCAGGCAGAAGTCAGCAAGCGCTAGAGGAAAGGAAATATGCATAGCATACCAGGCCGAACTTGTTGTTACATTACTACATATAATATACACATATTATGTATTATGTAGTACTAGTGCCTCATCAGTAATAGTATACAAGGGATATGTCGCCGTTTGATTTGTAGTAGTTCAAAGTTGAGAAGAAAAGAATAATACGGTATGCTGGATCATTCGCACGCATTTCTCACGAATTCCCTCAGTTGTTCCCTTAATTTTACTAGGGAGCCAGGGGAAAATTGAAGCTCCAGAAGTACTTCAGTTATGCACCTGTGCACCGTGGCTGCGTCACGCCACACATTTGAAGATACTCTTTGTCCCCAAATACACCACTGTTCAGGGTAGCCTTAACCTCGCAAATCAACAAAAGGACGACGATGTCCCACTATTATTGCTCACTGTGGAACTCGTTTTAAATGTGTCTCTGCGCTCGAATATTCATGACCAAAGGCAGCTACGTCACTAGGTGCATTGAAGGGTCTATTGACACTTTCCACCCGATTGCGAAGTGTGAGGCCCACAGTATGAGAACGATCAACTAGGGACATTCCCCAGATGTCAGTAGATGTCAGTAGTCAATTCGTAGATTTCAAGGAATACCATATGTCAATGCTGAGCTTCGCATTCTGGGAAGAAAAGCAAAATAGTTTTGTGTTGCTGTCATACCGATGCTCTATGTGCGTGAGCGGATGGAAATGTCCGGTAGCCAGAATCGAAGAAGTGCTGAAGATAACTGTGCAAATCCGAGAGCGAGCACTTGAATGGTGTGCGAGAATGACCTCAAATGATGAGAGCCTAGAAGGACTTCGACAAACCATTGGAATTAAACAAATAACATGTAGATTTAGTTGCATCGGGTCAATCGAGAGGAAGTGATGCTAGCAGTGGCTTCTCTTATTTTAAAAAAGTATCAAGCTGACAGGCCGGAAATCAAGTGCAAGGAGCAGAGGTGACATTTGTCCTGTAGTGTATTCTCGTATTGGAGCTATTTGCTGTTGCTTCAGAGCATAGATGAGAGGGACCACAAAACCAGGTTTCACTGCATTTTCAGGAGAGATTCTCAGTGCAAATCTGCGAAAGACAGCAGAAGAAAAGATTAAGGACACTTAGTATAACTCCAGTACTGCTTCTAATCTTTGCAAAAAGGACGCACAGGACGTGTTCAAAGCGTCGCTCTCCCACATCACTTTTGAAAGCGAACCAGCTCCAATTATTCTTGAAAGGCAAGTTTTTCATTTCATGATGCAGAAAATATGTGCCATAAAAATGTAGTGTTTCGATCATTCTGGATTGAGACTGTCAGGTACAAGGGGATCTGCTTACGTAATTTGCAGTGATGCTTTTGACCGGTTTAAAGAACAGTGTCGAAAAATTCATGAACTATTCGATTCCTTATGATGAAGAGAATACATCTGTTGTGAACAATCTGAGTATCCTTATTTTTGAAAGAAAGTAAGCTTTGCGGCGTGAAGATTAGAGGCAGTATTGTGGTCCCTGGTCGATGGCTAGGTTCTAACATTTTAACTTTTGTCGGTGCAACCGAAATGGTCAGCAGATCGATTTCTGACCTTCCCAAAGTCTGTCCCAAAGTCCTCAACGAGGCAAATATTAGACTACTTGAAATGCTCAAACTTGACTGAATGAAATGTTTGAATATGTGCACAACGTGGGCATTTGAAAAAAATTAATTGGTTGATGTGAAAGGTACCATAATAAAGAATGTCGTGTCATTTTCAATTTTTCAACAGAATTACTCTGAATGCAGGACAATCTCACTTTTTGAGATTCGAGGAATGAAGATGAACCGATAATCAAAAAAAATCCGAAAAAAGATTGGCAAAGTCGCTATTGATCTTTCTTCTCTTGAAAACAAATATAGCTGCATGTTGATGATTTTCGGAAACTTGTGTAAAAGAAGACCAATCTCTTAGTTATCTAAGGCTCTACACCTACCCAAGTGAGGAGACGTCGTGCAACAATCTTCCTACGGAATTCAAGCACATTTCAAGTGATATCACCACTTCCTCTATGGACTTTATCTCACAAAAGCTAAAGAGGAGGACGGAGCTGATTTTCAAGGCTACAGTGTGTTAAGAACATTTAAAAACCTTACGGGAGATCAGCACTAGAAAACAGTATTACTGTCTTCTCTCCACCAAGAAAGTGTGAACGAGTGCAAAATATCATCAATAACACAAATAATTGAAATTTTACCGACTTATGCCTTGATAAGATAATAATAATAATAACATAGAGGTTCCCAATGAAATTATGCTCATATCACAACGAATGAGGTATCCGGAGATCGCTATTGAGGCAGGGCTTGGCGAAATTATTAGGCCAAGACACCAGGCCGCGAATCATCTGATTTTACCTGCTTGACTGAATCCAAATAAAAATAACCGTAATCAGAATTTCTACCGATACAGCAGAATTTCCTCACCAGAATTTTCTTCGGTTCCTCACCAATCGAATATTTTCCAGCCTTAATCCAATTTCCCGGACTCAGACAATGTGCTTTTTTAGATGAAGAGTTGGTTTACTCCGATTATTTTTAATATGATGGTTTTGACAGTTTTCATTTCAACGAGTGTAATTCCACTTCACGTTTGATAAAGATGAAGACAAAGTATTCTTAGAATGAGCGAGCCGACCTTCTGTGCTAGTGGATCCTCCTTCCTCCTGCAGAGCCAGCAGACACCGTATGCTCCACGACCTACCACTCGGATTCTCTCATAGTTCTCCATGGTCTACTCAATCAGCATAGCGTGGCCTATGCTGACCCTGAAAATTCGCTTAAAACCCCGAGCAACGTGAGCAAACAGTACTGTTATGATATTTATTCACCTCCCTGAGGCGCGCGAAAACATGCGGAGGCAAGAAGAAGAACAGTGCTACACAACAGAAATGAGTATATGTACAACGAGTATTAATCAAGTGGAAACAGTGCAAACAACGTGGCGACTGTGACTTGAAGGGAGCGTGGCGATCGATGCAGAACACGTTCTAGGGGAAACACACACGCACAGAAAACACACGGGGCCGGAGACGGGGGGAAGCGGTGGTGGAGCGGCGGCGGGCGGACAGAGGAGGCAAAGTTAAAACCGCCTCGAATGCGGCCTGTTCCGCCTGGACGAGCTCAGCGCGCCTGGAGTACTCGTCCTGATGACTGGTAGCCTGTCGAGGAGTCGAGGAGACAGTGAGGATTAGCCAGTCCCTCGTCTTGAGATCGTTCCAACCAGCAGTTCACAAATCCTGGAGAAGCTTCTGAGACACGCCTCCGGCTGCACGCCATTTCGATGCAGATGTCAAGATGGTTACATGTGCACCGTTGAGTCGGCATGATCGATCTGTAAAAAATGCATGGATTATTGATTTACAGCTACTTTCGACTCCAGAAATATAGGTTGGTCCGAGAGTCTTGCAACAACACTATTTCTTTGATCCAGAAAATCTCGAACTCGAATTGAAATTCTTTGGCAGTAGAATGTGGTAGAATTTTATATACTACTTCTCAACTCAAAATTGAGAGACCATGCTCTGTCTATGAACGATAATGTTATGATTGTTCGAAAAAAAGTGGAGAATTTGGTGCAAGGCTTTCGGACCAACCAAACACATGTAACTTGTTGGACGAAGTTCAAATTCAAAGGTCAGAGGTGTACGGACTAACAAGATCAACTCAAAAAAGAGTTTGACAAAGCATCAAGCAACAGGAGTTCCTCCACCTATGTACTCCCAGTCCATGGAGTAAGTAATAAATTTTGAAATGAAGTGAAATTTAAGAATCGCTGATACAGTAAAAATCCGGAAATTCTATGGGTGATCACTTCTGCAAATCGAAAGGGTTGACTGCTGCGAATTTGAGATACGAATAAACAATTCATATAGCTGAAGAGGTTCATCATCATTACGTAATGAAATTTAAGAATCATCTTAGACATCGCAGTTTGCAAAATTGTTTGGAAGAAAGCTGTATTTCCAGGGAGTGTCTTAGAAGTTGCGTTTTTCTTGCGAAAATAAACATAAAATCCCGGTCTTTTTCCTAAACTAGAAATCTGAGGAACAACAAGAGCACCTAGAGTGTGACTGACACTCAAAGATTAAAAATCGGGTACACGACTTTTTCACGATTCGATTAAGATTATTTTTGGATTTCCGTACTTATTTGCAATATTTCTGAAAAAAAGCAAGTTGTATTCTATGGCGGAATGACACACGTACATATTCAGAGAAGTAATTCTGTTATGGAATTCATGCTAAAAACTATGGGAGAATGCATTCCATAATTTCATGAAATTGTTCCATAAATAATGCGAATTTGCTACATAGAATCCACTAGTTGTCCAGGAATTCCATTCTCTAATTTGCTTACATGCTATTATTTCTAAATCCAGAAGAAAATTGCCAGTTATGAGCTGTATATGCAGTTAACAGTTGATTGGAAGAAAATCGGCATCCCTCTGGTAATTTACTATAGAGTAACTAATGATAGCTGAATTTCCTAGAAATCTTCGTTTTTGTGAGTTTTCCATGAATACACATTTAATTAATCAATTTTTGAAAACTTATCCGATGGTAAGCTAGAACGAATGACAGCTGAGTAAGTTGCAAACTTATCAAAACTGACAGCTACATGTCAGAAATGCACTTTTTTAACTCCATTAGGAACCAAAAAAATTCCCCCTTCCTATCCTCACTGAAGAGAATTTATGAAGAGGTCCTGAAGAGAATCTAAAATTTATGGCGATGTTCATCAGCAAATCGTCATCATTTCTCCACCCGCGACGAGCTGTACCTACTTTCCTTCATTATAAAGTAAGAGTCTAATTGTGGAATGGTTGTTGAACCATATTTTGACCACCTTCACCCCCCCCCCCATTCCCCGTCCTTAGAAAGCCCTAAAATACGCTCGACTCACCTTGATCATGGGAATGGTGTTGGCAGTGTCCTTGGCTCCATCCTTCGTTGGCGACTTCCGCGAATTCGGCGCTGAACAGCTCGTCTGAAACCGTAAACCATACCGCTTTCAGGTAAAAACCGCACGGTTGCGGGCTAATGAATCAAAACGGCGACCTGTCTCACCGGTCTCTTCTTCCTCGTGCAGTAGGACAGCACCGATGCTCGGAACCCCTTGTTCATAAAGCAATAGGTGACAGGATTCGTTGTCGACGAGATGTAGGTGAGGATCGTGAGCACCATGTTCAAGCCGGAGTGCCACATTGGGACGCCCTGCAATGGAAAATTAGCAGGTATTGAATCCAGAACTGATTTGATCCAAACATCCATGAATTAGGCGGTCACGGCCGCAGCTTGTTTCAATCAGGGCGCACTTTCTCAGGTGTGGAAGTGTGAATTTTCTGCTAATCACGTCTTGCGCGTCACATTTCCCTAACGATGTCGTTTCGAACATCAGGAAAAACCGGCGAAGGCCAGCAGAACGAGTTCACCTTCCTTTGCAGAGGGGATACCCCTCAGAAACAGGCTCGCCAAGCTAGAGGGAGGCTCCTAGGACGAGCAGTGATAATTGGGATAGAATGCCGGGGCCCACAAAAACCAGAACGGCTTCGGAGTGCGAGATAATCGAGCAGATTCAAGCTGAGATGCTATCTACTTCCCCGTTCTGCCGTGAAGACTGGAAACGAAATATGGCTTGTTCTAACCAAGAAAAAAATTAAAAACTTCAGTTTTTTTTTTTCTGAAATTCTACAGGGTGCGTGAAAAATATTGACCGTCCTTTGTGACACATGAATTACATGGAAAATCGAAATTGAATAGAAGACCAAGTGTGACAGTTCTGTTGCCTAGAATCTCAAGAACAATGTGAAACTAAGAAACACATTTATGCGATCCGTTTTATCTCGATTTTCCCCAGTTGTCAACAGACAAGACCGAGGACGGCTTCACTACTGCCATGCAAATAGTCCTCTTTGACTTGATTCAGAATTTTTCTTAAAAGCTTTCGTGAAATGGAACAGTGCTAAGAAATAGCATATGTTAAGCCACCCATAGATCCACTAATGAAATGTACCAGCTGCTCCTATCAATGCTATGATTTAACTTTGTTTCCGTATTTGTTAACGGCGCAGTCGAGGTTTCTATAATTTCTTGTGCTTCTAGCGCCAAAATCAGCATATGGCTCAGAAATGGTATTCGGCGGAAGCGCACTGCCCGTGGGATCAAAAGAATTGAGCCATTCCTTTTCTGAGAAGATTTTTCTCTGGCTCACAACGTAAAGAGAAATAGTTTTGCACTGGAAACCATTCGTGAGCTGTTCAGTTTTAAGATAGTGACCATCCTACTCCTCCAGTTTCAAATCGTTGGATCGTACCACATGTGCACTTTGAAGCAGCAAGCATGTACTACACCGGGCCGCAGTACGGAGTTGCGTGTGGATGGTTCAGAAGGAACAAAGAATAAAATCCACGACGGTCCCTGCGACGCATCACCTATACCTTCCCTTGTGTTTTCCGTAGAGCTGCTCTCAAGAGTGGAAATAAAATGAGACGGGTATAGTCTCATATTGTTCGCTATATTGTTTTCTGCATGCTGTGGAGGAACTCGCACCATTTATGCGAAATACTGGGGTTTTTACGAGACATTTCAAGCGGTCAATATTTTTCACGCACCCTGTATGTACAGGCTGTTCAACAGCCTTAGTGCCGGCTGTGTATAGTCTATTAGCTCATAGATGACCGAAGCGGTGAGTTGGTCTGCAGATACGACCTCAGCATGGTATCGGTCAACTGATGCAATTTTTCCCAGTAATTTTTGACACGTATGTGTTCTGTTTTCTTCAATTTTGATGTTTCCCTACTGCCACTTAATAAAATTAATTTCCTTCTGACGTATCCTGGAGTGTCCTCCAATCGACGGAGCCAGTGCGGTCGTACTTGCACACAAAGTTACTTCATCGACCTCCTCTGACCGTACAGACTATACAATGTGCTTGGTACACTTGAGCATGTGATAATAATATGGTTATCTTAACATTAAGTGACACCCTGACCATGTGGATGTTATTTATCCACATGGTCAAGGTGTCAAGGTATTATTTATCCTGTCAAACAGGCATTTTTCTTTATATTCCTTATGCTCAGCAGATTAAATGTGACACATAACATCTACAAGATGTCTACACCGTTGAGGTGGAGCAACACCACTCTGCACACGCGAAAATCATGTTCAGCACGACAAATGCAAAGCTTAAGGAAAAGTTCGAAGTTCTTGATGCCTTAGTTCCTTTCACGGTTCTAGCCGAATTCAAGAAGAAAACTTCTTGGGTGACATTCATCATTGAAAATGGAGGTTTACGCTTCCCACGGGTATGGGACCCTGTGCTGGAGTGGAGGGTAAACGTTGGAGTGGTATTCATCGCGCATTTACCCAAGAAGGTACATATACCCCAGAGTTAGGTCTACTTGTTGCATAAGTCGTCGCTACACTGACTGCGACTTTTGATGAGTGTCAAAAAGGGTAAACTTCAGGGGTGATCGCGACTAGCACGAGTAAACTCAGTGATGATCGTTAGCCCTTTTGTGAAAATATATACACATGAACTTGAAAAGTACTCGTGCAATAAAATGGAATAAAGTACAAAAGTCAGGAATTTTTTCTTTGAAAAATGGAGAAAAGTGGAACTCAGACTTCTCTTTCCTCAATTTGAATTTTCAAAGAGTCGAAGTCAAACTTTCTGTTGCAATTTTACGTCTTCAAATATATGTAGAAGAAGTTGGCTACATCTGTTGCTCATGAGAAAGCCTGGAATTCAACGCGGAAGATCATGGTGTAATACAATTTTTGCGCCTGTGTCTTTGCACATTACCTCTTTATAATTACTCGTTACTTGTTGATGAAGTCGTTTCAGTGTAAAAACAAGCAAACTTTTGAGCGAACTGTGTTCTCATTCGGCCAACTTGTCTTATTACTTCCGGTCGATAAGATCCTCAGTGTGGACCATGATGCCACACGTCACTATTGTTGGGTAAACTGGTAACGAGTCTCAAAAAAAAACTATTTAAAGGACTTCTTAGAAAACATACAACATTTAGATGACTTCCCCTTCTATGTAACGTACGTACACCTAAATGGATAGATAACAAAGTAGATGAAAATGAACGAGTAAAATTTTTTCAAGCATTTGACATGTGATTCGCCTTTGTTCGTGAAGACTGTATACTAAAACCTAATAGCCAGTCATACGGAAAAAGAACTCTCATTGATTTGTAATCTTCTGAGGGAGCAAAAGGTCACACCACATCATATTTGGCCTTTGACGCACTTGCAATCCTCCCCTTCCGAAATTCAATTAAACAGCCTAACAAGAAAAGGAGCTTACGCAGCATTGAGACAGCAAAGAACACCAGCTGATCGTTCGCCTGCAATTTCAACTTATTTTTGCAGCATTACATTGAATCCCTCGGAGATGAGCGTGATGTGTTACGTAATTATCGCATGCGTTGCTTGTTTTTCTGACTTCCTTTTTCGTCTCAGTTTCACGCACCCTTCTGCAACGTTATAAATGAGCAACGAACAGGCTGCAAAAGACCATTAGAAGAAAGTGTATCGAGTTATGATGTCTTGGAAGCATCACAGGTGCTGATGACACACCGTAAATGAAAGCCATCGATTTTGACTTTTTCAAGTCAAAAAATGGAAAAAAATAAAAAACGGAAATTTCGTGAGATTAACATCGTGCTCAACCTGTTGTGTATTTCAGTTATATTTCTTCATCCTATTTGATTGGTAAAATAACTAGCATAATAAGGACTAGATGATGTGATGAGCAGATGTCATGTGCTTTAGGGCAGTCAGAGAAAATGTCGCATGTTCTCACAATCAATCTTGGAAATTAGGCGATTCGTAGTTTGAGAAGGATTTCCAGTCCGGAAAGAAGTACATAGTATCGCATGGTTGGCTCAGATTCAACATCATAATGCGATTACTCATAGAGAAAACCACTGGTTGTGCACGTGTACTCACCACATGCAGTAATTATAATTTTTGAATTACATAGATGGTAGCCATTGTGAAAAGAACAAGGAAAAATGGAAATCCATCAATGGTGGATACGGAAAGCAGGGGAGGAGAGCGTAGAAATGTGTTGTTTTCGCCACACTGAGCCCAAATGAAAAAAAAAACAACATTTTAAAAAAGTGACAAAAGCAAGCGATAAAAAATGAGCCACTCTAAGGTTTCTGGTTATTTTATAAATTTGTTTTTTTAAATGAAATATTCGGCACCTATTCTTGGGAGGAAGGCTCCTGCGTTTGCCAATGGCATCCATGTGTTGCATGTGACACCATTGTTCATACCTAATAAAAAAGGCAAAATAAATGAATACATGGCTAGGAAAATAAATAATTCAACGGCTGATGTGCACAACATTGACGTTTTGTCGTCTAGTGGGAGGAATATAATAGGGTTCCTTCAGATTTTGTTTTCTGCCTTCTAATGAACACGGACAAATATGTGGTTCCAAACTATACACAACAGTTAGGCAGTTCATTATATGAGCGAAAGGCATGCATTGTTCGAACGACTCGAAAATTCTTTTAGCACTCACTGGTTCATACATTAGGGCAAGAGAAAAAAGAAAATCTAGTTCGATTGAAGTTACGTAGGCTTTCCTAACTGGTGTCGAAATTCGGTTTTTAATTTTTCTTTTTATCGCAAATACTAGCTTTGTAATTCCTTCTGCAAGTGGTTATTAGGCTTTTTTCACGTCGTGCATGCATGGCGATTTCAAAGCAGTTAAATTTATGAACTCATCACCACCAGGGTTTCTGTGAGTAGGGTTTCATCCTAATCAAATTAGAGCGTGTTTTTTTTTCGTAGTGCCCTGTGTTTCTCGCTAATCTCACACGTAAAACAGTCCAAAGGATATGCCTAACGTTCCTTAGGAAACCTCGATGATGTTTTTGGAATGATCTTTCAATTTTCCTTTTTAAATAAAAGTAGACTCAGGGCGAAATCGGAATCAGCGCCATTTTTATCTTGTAAACCAGTGTATTCACAGTTTCCTCTTAGGTAAAAAAAACTGATTTTTCAAAGCAAGTTGGCTGTAAGTTTTCATTTTCATTTTTTTAAGTTTATAAGTTCCTGTGCATTCAAAATTCCCGGCCTTTCGAAATTCAGAACGGGGCGCTGGGTATCCACAGCGCAATCGGCATTGACGCGCCTAATACACCCGATTTTCAGGAAATAATAAGTTAATCTTTTGTTGATAGTGAGGTTCTAATCTTCAGATATGAAGCAGCCCCTCCGCTTGCGCTGGCTGACTCGAGAACGTCAGATATCACAACCATCAAAGTTGGAATTTCTCCAGAGACCATGAAAACCAAGCATCAGCGCAAGCCGGACGAGGTTTTTCATAAGAATTATGTACGTATGTGTGTCCCCAGCGTTCGTCCATAATTTGGAAGTAGAGTAATGCCGAGAGGTCTCAATGTATGGTACAAATCTGCACAGGATTTACTCTCTGAGGTCAATGCCGTCTCAGATCGGTGGACGCGACATGAATTGAGTAACCAATAAGGTTGGGAAAAATGTGCACATCTGTCCTTCGGCGGAATCCATAGACATATTGATGTTTGATCACGGGAGAAACTTTAGCAACAACAGATTACCGCATACATTAATATGTTTATATACTTTTATGTGGGTTTAGTGAGTGTTTGCGTGAAAAGCAGATACTGTGTTAAATATCGAGCCATTAATTAGTTCATCTGACGAACTCTGGTGAGATGTCATTCAGATCCTTTTCATTCGTAGAATTCGTTCTTCACACGAGATACCGCAGTGGTGCGGCTCATGAAAAAGTGATGAAACATTACTACTCCAAAAGCACGAGGAATTTTCGACGGCTCTCAGAAGAAAAATGATAAGAAGGCTTACGCACTGTTGACAAAGCTTTTGACATATGACAAAACTGCTCACTCTTTTTTCGTTCGAGAAAATCCAAACTTGATCTTTCTCTTTTGAATTTCCTACTATGCTTACCTACATAGGAGCGAATTATGCATATTCAAGTTGGTTGCGGGACATCTAATACCCAACCTGCTGCGGGGCGGGGCTGGCCTCATACAATCAGCATCCAATGCGGAAAAGTGACGATTACAAAATATTTGATCACAGAAGTCCATTCCGACACGCGTGAAACTTCCAGAAGGGCCGTCAAGGTAAACGAAACCTGCAGAAGAAAGTGTTCTGGTTGAGATCGTCTATGGACTCTCTGCTGCTGAGCTTCTGCATCGTTAGCTTGCTTGCTGAAGGCCTAGCGGTCCTTCAGCAAGTTGATCGGCGTAAGATTAAAAGTCCCTTACATTTCAATAGAACTCTTTTGAGACGCTGTCAGGACCGTTCATTTGAGCAAATAGAGTGTATTTCAACTATGTTGCCATGCAGAAAATCCTACGAAGGACCACTCTCCGCGCCCGCCGCGATTGGCCAGGGATGAGGTTGGGTATTAGATGTCCGTAAACGTTCAAGTTCGAAAACTCAATTTCGAATGAGTCAAGAATTCAGATACTTGGAAAAGAGAAAGCGCAACAACTCTGGAATAAACCACAACCGGTTGAAAGACTTCCTTTTTGATGAGTATTCGAATTTTCTGACTCAGATCCTAAAATGCTTATAAAATACCAGTCTGGCCGTCCTGCTGACGCCGGACTTCCAGACTTTTTCCAATGCTCGCTTCGTTCGCATGACTTTTTTTTCCCTTTTTCATCCTAATGAACTCAGCCATACCACTTATAATGCGTTCCACATCTTTTCCATTGCTTTTCTTCATGTGAAACTGGACCTATCAAAAAGGACAAATCGAGTTTCTCGCGGCAATTTTACCTTTTGCTCCACTGAAATAGCTGTTGAACTATACAAAACATATATAGTTGACTGAAATAATTATGTATGACTGGTTAAATCTGGAATGATCGCAGGAAACGGTTTATCATTCTTTGCTTGTTATAACTGGTCAAGTGATAAGAGCCACTTTGAACATATAAAAGAGGAGGATATGGTGTATCCATCATGATCATGACTTATAATAACGGGCTTAGTCTGTTTTCATGTCTGTCTGTATGTATGTGTGTCAGACCGTTACGAAATTCTACAATTGGTCAGTGATCGTGATTGTGAGGTCATATAAAAGCCTAGGGATGGGTGTGGTATGGTTGAGTGGGGTTGGGATGAGATCGAGGAGAAGGTTGGACAATGTGCAATGGGTCCGTCAATGGAGTCAATACAGAAGGGCTGCGCTGGCGCCCAAAAGTGGGGGGGGGGGGACGGGTCGAGTACTGTGATGAGGCCTCGCCGGCGCCCAAAAGTGGGGAGACGGGTCGACAGCTGTGATAAGGGTGCGCTGGCGCCCAGAAGTGGGGGGGGGTCCGCCACTGTGATAGAGGTGCGCCAGCGCCCAAAGGTGGGAAACGCATGACGGTCCAACGTTGTGATAAGGGCGCCCGCGTCCAGAAAAGGAAGTTCGTCACAGCCTAGGTAAATTTCTTCATGAATGGTGCCCTGGCACCCGTTCCGGCTATTCCTATGTGACCTAGGTGCACGTTATTCCAATCCGTGTTCCCCTCCTCATTCCAGTCCATTTGTATCTGAATCATCCCACCATTCATTCTGTTTTTATACATGGGCAGGCCCTTATCATTTGAATTACAACAACAACCAGCTAAAGATAGATTATTTCAAGAAAGCATTTCCACTGAATCGGCTACGTCCAGTTAACAACGGCCACTAGGGCCAATCAAAAGAAATTACTTCTCCCACGTGGAGGAAGGCACCCGCTCAAGCGATCAGAGCTTTCCGAAAGTCGATAGACTTACTCGGGAGGATGCAGGATCCACTAAATCTGTCCACTTTTTTCTGCATTGTATGCGGAGTATGCGAGCGAAGTAGAAGTCTGGAAGGCGTTAGCCGGACGGCCAGACTGGTAAACAAATGAGAGAACGCGAGAGGGGATGTAAGGAGGAGGGATTAACACTGATTGCATATTAATCACTGCTGAGGTCTGACTTCAAGTTTTTTCCCATTGATGCTAGGCGCCAGCGAAACGATTGAGCAAATATGCACCCGACTCGTGTCATTTCTTTAGTAGTGGACAGCGGCGCATCCTTCCTCGTCGATCTCCACATTTTCGGGCTCTCTGCCATTTTTAGGCACCGGCGCTACCTTATGACACCGTTGGACCCGACTCCAGGCGTTTCCCCACTTTTGGGCGTCGGCGCACCCTTATCACAGTGATGGAGCCGTCTCCCCCACTTTGGGCGCCGGCGCAGCCCTTCTCCATGGACTCCATTGACGGACCCGTTGTACACCATCCGACCTTCTGTTCGATCTCATCCCTACCCCACTCCACCACACCAACCCGTTCCTAGCCTTTTATATGATCTCACAATCACGATCATTGACCAATCGTAGAATTTCGTAACGGTCTGACACACATACTTACTTACATACATACAGACACACATGTAAACAGGCTAAGCCCGTTATTATATAGAATGATTACAATTGAGTTATCTGATTTTACTTCTATTCTGCTCATACTTTTCTTCACATTTTTCATTTGATTTTATTTGATCCAGTCTACCCATAATCACAGAGTGGGTGACAGCCAAAAACCTGTCCTCTTGTGCCAGACGGCTTTCGTTTGACGTGCTCAACGGGTTGAACACATTATTGTCCGGTGCATTAATACATTCGCGATAATGCAAGCTCTACGTTTCTCGATCTATGCGAATTTGCGGCTTATTTTTACGGATTTCGTGGTAACGAAGGTTTATTTGGTGAAAACGAATATGAAGTCAATTTTGCACACTAAGACTTTCTTGTAACCTCACCGCATCCATACTGCGGAGAATATATTTACAATACGCCGACAATAACCGTGCAGAAGTGCCTTGCAGTCATTCTCCATTATTATTACCACTATCCTATTTATCCTCATTGGTCATCATTCTATTTAAGTTGGTGTCAGTTCTGTGTTCATGCTGTCAAAAAGCTCAACTATGCAAAGTTCCACTCGATTCTTGAGGGAAATACAGCTACAGTACCTACATTGGACGTATGGCATCCCTACAACACTGCGCTTGGGGTGATTTTCCTGAAGAAACAGGGTTCAAACACATACGACCCACCGATGGGTCGAATTGTTCGTTATATGTTAAGGAGAAAAATCTTCTGAACACAACTTCCAGTGAATCCCTAGGAATGTCGACGGCTTACGCCCACCGGACACTCCCAACGATGCGGTTAATTATGAAAAGTACGCGCAATCCAGGTGCCAGACTCAAATAAACTCCCACGGGAATGCAGCAGTAAGTGCTGTTCCACTCGTTGTTGGTCGACTAGACAACGTCGTTTTCCAGAGGAGTACTAAGACGGAACTTATTCCGTTCCCATCATGCGGGGGCCGTGACAAAACGCTTTTTGGCCCCGCTCCCATGCCCAAAGTGCAGCTCAGCCACGGTCGTGATTCATAAATATGCAAACGCTGCCCAGAAAGCTGGAAAAAACAACAACTGCTTCGCACTTTCGCTAGAAAGAACGACACCTCTTGTTGTCGTCTTCCGATTGCTTAGCTGACTAGTAAGTTGAAAAGTGTAAAGTAGGCACAAACATTACATTCCAGACAGTGTTCACTAGCTCGTATAGAAATGTATGGATGAAGTCCCTAGACAGTTCAAACCACCCCCTGCTTTCGAGAACGGCGAGGAAAATATAGAGCAGTGTCTTCATAAGCTACTGCTCAAGGCGTAATTTGGTCTTACTGGATATAGCTCGGACAGAATGTATCCAGAGATCACCTCATTCTAATGCAGAGACTCGCCAGTTGGTTCTTAGGACCAATTTCAATTCAGTAGACGGGCATTCGACACCACCTTAACGTCTGCAAGGTTTTCATTCGTCTCATGGATCATTGGATCTCTTCAGAACTACAACATGTAATTACTCAAAATCTATATTTATAAAACAAAGCAACCACTACGACAATGCTTTTCAAAAATCGCGCGTAGGCGCCAAATCCAAACGATGAGCAAGTATCGGGGAAGAAAGGAGCTCGGAAACTAGGGATATCCTCCAAACCCGGTGGATGGGTTAAGATATTATCGATTCAGATATCGACAAAAAAGCCTCTGATACCGAAACAGGAAAAACCATTGAAAATGGTAAAATTAACAGATCTCCGCCGCATGGGAAGCTATAAGGAGGGGAAGAAAAATTTCGGTGAGCAGAAGATAAGAGGGGAAAAGAAAATTTAAGAAGTTGAGTGGAAAACTATAAGCCGTCGATTGTATCACAGCTGTTCATTGGCTGGCTCAAGAACGAATCCTCTTATATAAATCATGGTAGTGCAACAAAATTTTCTAGAGCGCAGACGTAGGGGGACTAGCACGTGATTGCATGCGCGCTCCGTGAGACTCAGTTATAGACTGTGCCTCGCGAGGATGCGAAGCTGATGGGGCATTCGGCCGATGTTTCGTCATAGGTGCATAGACGTAGTGGAAGTCGGGTGCATTCGGGATTTCGCGGCGGGACCACCGTCTAGCAGTCTCGAGCCCTCCAGGCGAGACAATGTTTACAACGATTTGACGATGCATAGCAGCAATGTACGGAGCAGAGTCGCCCCTCGGCGGAGCTTTGTTGTTGATTTCACTCAGCTTTGGAACAGTGGACGATAACCGCTTCGAGAAGAAGTGTGCATGGATGTATCGAAGGATTCACTCGGTGTCCTCACTTGGGATACGATCCTTGCGCACCTCTCTTTGAGGTCCTTTGGGGATTATGCAGACTGAGGATCCGTCTGTTTTTAAAAAATACAATCAAATATACAGGATGAAGAACGCGTCACCATAAGCTGTTGTGACATTCTCTGAAACCATTTGTGCAACTTGTGCAGCTGATCAAACTTTCTGAATATTTCCTAGCTTTGTTCCATCACTTTCGAGATTTGCAAAGAATGCGGCTGAAGTGATGACGGACAGATGAGCCGGGGCCCCGTAGTCCAGAAAAACATCATGATAGGTGTCCACCAGTGGCGGACGCAGGGGGGGGGGCGGGAGGGGGGCGCCCTCCCCCTAGAATGGGTCGCCAAATTTTCGAAATTACTTTATAATACAAACAAAAATCTTGTATTAGTTTGCTTTTACTTGTTTATTTTTAATATTATTTCTAATATAATTTTTATTAATTATTTATTATTATAATTAATATTTTTATTAGTTTTATTCTCCGTCTGGATCCCCAAAACGGTGGAGACCGCACTTTCTTTCCCACGTCCCTCCCCCCTCCCGCCCACTTTCTGCGTCCGCCACTGGTGTCCACCGATCGAGAAAGAGTCCGCCATGGTCCAATAGTATGAAGACGGCAAGATACGGGTCCATCGATGGAGAAAGAATTCGCAGTGGCCCAGGAGTGGGGGAAACGCCAGGATACGGGTCCATCGATGAAGATTGGGTCTGCAGGAGCCCATTAACGGGGAAATGCCAGGCGACGAGTCCACGGATGGGGATTGGGTCTGGTCTGGCACAATACTGGAGAAAGCGGCAGAATACGGGTCCACGGATGGAGACTGGGCCCGCAAGGGACCGATTAGTGGGGAAAGCGCCGGGATACGAGTCCCACCGATGGATCGGGTCTGCGCTGGCCCAGTAGTGGGAATAACGCGAGGATACAGATCCACAAATGGAGGATGGGTCTGAACTGGCCCAATAATGGGATAAGCAGCAGGATACGGGTGTAGTGATGGAGAATGGGACCGCCGTGGCCCAATAGTGGGGAAAACGCCAAGATGCACGTCTGCCGGTGGAGTAGGGGCACACTACGCGCTCATTCGTGTCTCAGCAGACCACCGCTTTTTCCTCTCTGTTGGCTGTTCATGTGACAAAAAGACTAGGTAGTATCATTGTATCGGAAATCAGCGTTACATGTAAATGCGTGATTAGGAGTTTGCAGGCAAGGCTAGGATGGCGAGAAGACTCGAAGCCCGACGTTGGCGAGGCGGCCAGACCCGTAGAGTATATGCAACTCATAGGGAAAATTTCGTATTTGAGTTCAGCTAATGATTAGTTTTCTATTTTGCTGATTTTCTAAGCATTTCACACGTGTGGAGCTTTTGCACATACCTCAAGTGGCTGCCCCACCCCACTTTCTAGCGTCCCGAAGGGGCGCTAGTAAAGTCAACGTCCCATTCAGCTGTAGGTTGCAGATACGAGCAGATTTGAATTCTCACGTCTATCTCTTATGCTGCACGGAAGGCGCATTTGCCAACGCTTCAGCTGTGCCGGACGAGCAGCACATTTCGAACGTTTCGCCCGAATGCTCCACGAAACCCGTAGTTCAGAATGAAGTTTTCATCATACTTCTCATTTTTAATGTACATAGTTGAAACCGCCTGGGTGAGGGATTTTATTTGAAGTTGGGACATTGCCCTCAAATGGAGGAAAGAGAGGTAAAGGGAAAGAAATATGGAAAATAGCAGCCACGAAGAGCTCATAAATAAAAACGCCTCTGATACTGGGTAAAGATTGAAGGTGTGGCTGAATGAGATAACCAGAGATGATCTACCTCGGAGGTTACTGTTTTTTGAAAGCCATTCCATTTTCGCTTGGTAAATAATACAGCTTGTTCTCACAAAAACCCATAAGTACATATACACTACCTTGTAACTGAAATAAAATCTGATCTAATATTGATGCTCTAATATTATGAAACTTCAAAAGAAGTCTCGAAAAAATCGGCAAATATAAAATCAAAAGGAGTGAAAACCAAATTGTGGTATAGTGTGTTTCGCCTAGAAGTTCAAATATTAGAGGAATAGAGAACGCGATGAATAGTGCAGTATTCGGAGAGGCGGACGAGAAACATACACAAGTATCGTTGTTTTTGAAACGGACTAGAGAGTAATTGGTAGTTTGTCTTCCAGTTATCCAATGAAATTTCCTTGATGATGGCTAGATCCCATCATTCGGCAGTATGCATAAATATAGAACTTACTAAACTGTTCCATTTCCATATCATTACAGGAAGGGGTGTCACACACCCCTGGAAGCTTATAATCCATTGGTCATCTTCCGTAACTCGTATTTAACATTAGTAAGCACCCTGTCAGAGAACATAAAGCACATAACATATAGGGGAATGAGTCTCGCCAGAAGAGCTGTGAAAAATGCTGTTTTTAGAAGCACCTTCCTAACGGTGCAACCCAGCCCCCCACTTGCTCCTCTATTGTGAGCATTTTCTTCGAGAGAGTTCGCAATTTCTTTTTTGACGTCTCATTTTTTGTGGAATATTGACGAAGGACAAATAGGATGTACTTTCAGGCACTAGTGGGAACGTCGAATGTGCTATGAAGTGTGCAGAAACGGCAGGAACTCATTGACGAAATTGATGAACACTCCCAGTGAGACCCGCCAAAAATTCACGGATTTGATAACCAACATCACTAAAAACAGGTCATTATTGACTAATACCAGGCAGCCCTGCTAAATTTGCTTATTTTTGCGCGGAGAACTCGTCCACTTTGCAAGTACAGGAAAGGGCCGATCACTGCGGGAACACTCGCGATTCACTTCATGTCTACCTGTGCCTAGGTAACTAGTAGATCCAGGAAATAGACAACTCACAGCCAGATCAGATGCCCTAACGAGCAGCCACCAGATATGACTGGGCAACCAGCAGACTGCGAACGCAACGACAATTGTCATCAGCATCCGAGTCACCTTCTTCTTCGCCGATAAGATTTTGTCCTGGAACAGGGAAGCCTCCAGAAGATTAGAAGAAAGTCGGGATGAAATGTGTTACGAACCTGATTGGTACTTCGAAGTAACATCGAGGTGTCAAAGCTGCTCCTAGGCGTTCCAAATAAAGTGTTGATAGACGTGAGACGAGACGATGGTCGAGATATGGAGCATTTTTTCGAGCCAGGAATCGACAGAGATTGTTCTTTTTGTTGTTTTTCCTGTTTTTCCTGGAAAACAAAACATCACCATCGCCATAAACAAAAATTGAATCCCTTCATGTTGCATTCTCGACCATGTCTTAAAAGGCAGCACCCAGGGAAATTTTTGACATTAGAACCTCAGCGTATTTATTGGAGGTATCGGGAGAGCTCAACATTTTCTCGAGAGGCAAAACTTCCTCTTAGTCTTGAAAATACTGTTTTTCGACGCTCATTATTCGAGTAAGTTCAGCAGGAGTGGTAGAGTGTGTGAGCCACGAGATGAGGACCGATGACAAAAGATCGATAAGGCCGTCTTTCGTGTCAGACGGACACTCGCAAAATCTCTTGTTTCTTCTGAACTACAGCCCACTCGCACCGTAGCAAAAAAACCGTTGGAAAATTAGTACCTAATATTAGTACCTTAAAAAAGCAAAGTTAGTAGTAGTAGCAGAAAAAGAAGAAAATTAGTAGAAAGCAGTCACTTGTAGATCCAAACATCATGGAATTCCCTAACAATAAAGAAATGAAAGAAAACTAAAAATTCTTCAATGACTAGCTCCAGCAGTGGTTAAGCAGCTGCTAGGATCCTAATCGAAAAAGCAACGCAGTTAGCAGGAAAAATATTGAAAAAGTGAGGTAAATCTGTGTGATTCTGGGAGCGTATAATGAAAAAATTCTCTTAGGAATGCGATGGTTTGGCAAACAGATCACCTGTTAATCGATGTTTTCGGTAAAGGGACACTTCCAGTGCATCTTGCACTCTCGAAGTCCAAAGTTTTTCAAAAATGTGAATATATTTGAGACGAAATTTTCCGTGGGTGCTGCCTTCAACAAAACATGCTTTCAGTCTAACTACAGAAGTTTTATTGGTTGTTCTTATTTGTTCTTGCATTATTTCAGGCGCATGGTACCGAACGAAGATTTTCTATTGTATTGAATTCCTCCCTAACTTGTTTTTTTTTCTAAGCTTAAGTTTGCCTTCTTTACTGATGAGTACTAGTTAGTCTTATTTTCTCTGTAAAATGATAAATTACGATTTATTGATTATGTACTCGTACCACATACGAGAACGTTTCTCCTCCTATGATCTTATTGACAGCGCATGACAATTCCTCCAGAAGACCTGAATAACCCATTCACTAAGTGTATGTGAAACTAGTAAGTGACTTATGTTTAAAACTACCACTTGATCTTATTAATGTACGGTATTTGGAACATTCTCACTAATCCTTGGATTCTCACTAAGAAGACCTTTAGAAAATATGGGTCTCGTAGTTTTTTCCCCTTTGTGACAGGTTAGGTGAATGTTCTCGAGTAGCATGCGCCTGCCATGCTTTCCTGTTGAGGACAAGTTTCCCTAAGAGAACCAGGTGTCTTTTACTATTTTCCCACTCCTTTTTTTAGTTGCTTTTACATGAATCTTACGTGAAGAAGACAACATTCCCTGCTCAGAAAGTTATCTAGTGAGAATTATCAGACACGCCACAATTTCTCCTTGAATATACGTGAATAAAGCTAGTGACATTGTCAGGTGGAAGTGCCATCGCTGAAAATCTTGACGCTGCCGTTCTCAGCACGTACTAAGGAAACCATTTTTTGCATCGCCATGTATGGGTTGCTCATAGGATCGAGAAGATTGTGGGTTCTGCAGTCGCTTCGGATTTGGAAACGCATAGTTTTTGCATGGATATATATATATGTATGTATGTGTATGTATATATATATATATATATATAGGTTTTACATGGGTATGCCTGGGTTTTGCATGGATTTGACCATTGTTGATATGGAACTATTGGGTTTCAAAAAACCGCATTTTGCACGAACGCGCATGTTAACCGTGGGATTCACATCCTTCAATCCCATTAAACACATTTCCCCCTCTTCTTTTCTGAGTGGTAAGTTCACATTGCTTCAAATTCGAGTGACCGAGAAGCACCACTGCACTACTTAGAGCCACGTTGAGGATGACGTTCTTGATTCAAACACTGCAAAAATGCACTAGGAGCTGCATTTTTGCCACATATTCCCCGTTAATGGATGTACTCTTAGTACTATTATCCTAGAAAAATATTATAAATGGGCATGTCCTCACGTCCCGTCAAAGGTACCTTGCAAACACCACTTCACAAAGTTACCATGGAAGGATAAAATAATTGGAAAACGGAGGTTAGGGATAAGTTGGGCAAAGGTATTCAACCCTCTCACAATTCAATCTTCACTTCCTTCATTACTCTCAGGAAGAACCTTTACTGCTTATAATTCTGTTGCAAACGCACACTGTTCCCACGGGACGACTGCGAACTTTGGGTGCCACTCGTCTACTTCTGGCTATAAAACCTCATGTCTGCCCCTCAAATGTTCAAAAAAAAAGGAAAGACGGAGTGCTTCCTCTTTTTCAAATAGCCAAACTATAGAGTTATTTAGGATCGAATTTTTAAATTTCGAGTAAATCGATAGATATGTAATGCATTATTCTGTCCCCAGTATAAAAGTAACACAGTACGCGGTGGATAGGACACAATAGGACATATAGTTTGTTGATCGGAACTTTCAAATCCCATTGCTAATTTCATTCAAAAAAATTTGATTTTTTTTCAATTTTTCCTTTTTTGCAACCCTTTTAAAATGGCATCACAGTTAAAATGAATGTGTTCTCTATGAACAACTTAAAAATAACAAGTAACCCCCAGGTTTGGCCAAAACGCATGAGTATCTCCCTCAAAATCGGTAAAGCAATCGCAGTGACCATCAAGTACATGACGAAACAATATTCAACGCCGCATGTGATAGCAACGAGCTGAAATTTTTTGCTCTGAATTTTTTTTTTGAAGATCACGCACGAAAATGTGCATCAACCTGACAAATAAATAAAATCCTGCCTCCAGTTGCAAGCCGCATGCTTACTATTCGTTCCTTTTTGTTGCTACTGTTCGTTGATGTGTTAAGGTACCACAAGCAAAACCAATTACACATCAACACATTGTAGACAAAGTGATGCACGTGGTGCATCACGCAAAATATGCTCCCCATTTCGACAAAACGTCCGCCTATGGTGGGATGGTGCAAATGGCGAATTTTCACAAAAATGCCCTCTGGCCACCTCCGCTCCCCATGTAGAAATGTGCTTGATCCGCAATGTTTTAACGAATAGCCTTAGCAGGTTGCGAAAAAGGGGGCCGGAGTGCCCCTGTTTGTGAGTTGCTCGACCCACTGTGACGTAATAGTTGAATTCTCCCCTCCCCTACCTAAGAAAGTGTGAAAACAGGTCCCCTCTCCCATAGTGACCATGATTTTCCTGTTATCAGGTTCTCACTGCCTGCTGTCTTTCATTACCGAATTCCCACCAAGCGAAAGCAGCGTAATAGAATATGAGATATTCAAAGAGCGCCGCATAAAATGTGACTGCAAGGTCGCAAGCCCTAACCGCTTGAAGGCGCATTGCAGCCCTTCGGTTGGATAAAAACTGCAGTTGTGATAGCAGCAGCTCACCTTGGCGTTGAGTCCATTGATGCTGGGCACCCGAGTGACCGAGGCGAACAACCACTCCGAAAACGTCGCCATCGGCAACTCTGAAAGCGAAAATCTCTGTGACGGTCCCGTTAATTTCCTTAGCAGAGCGGCTGCTCGGCTGGCTGAGCGCCGTTATTCAATTGTCGGCTTGCAGTCTGTCCCTGGAGACGTCATCTTTCACAGCCCCAGAAGGTCTCTCGACGAGTTCTCGGCCGTGTTTGAGCCCTCGTTGATATTTCATCGCAATGGCCCGCGCCGAAAACGGCGGCAATGGGCTCGCATTACTCAGGATCTCACTGCGCTCATGTTTTGTAACGCGCTGTTTTCGCACACACGCTGAGTTCAAATGCCCGCGGGCAACGCGGACCTCTGGAATCGGGGGCGTCAGAGGAGATGAGCAGGACTATTCTTAGGCCGAGGATATTTTGGGCATGTACATACCTGCTTGGATGAGAGATTGCTGCATCGTGGGATGGTCGCTGACTATAGCCGTGGAGAGCGCGTAGATGACGTGGCCGTAGAGACTCACCATGGCGCAGAGCGGGATAAACAACAGCACCTGCAAGGAGTAATGGATCATGAACACCATGAATTCTAGCAATTCAATACAAATTTATTCTGTTGAGCTCGGCGAAGAAAACAAGGTGTGTGACGCTGTACTTCAGAAGAGCATCACAGACGAGACTTGTGATTCGCAGACTAGATGAACTGACCAATCACAGAGCTCGGCACCACCTCTTTTCCAGGTACAACTTTCCTCACTCTTGGAAACAACTAGTGAGTCTGAAAAGGGCGGAAGAGAGGGGAAAAAGTGGGATAAGAAGTGGGATCTTCATTAATTTGGGAAACCGCCGCACCATAAATAGAGATTCAAAAGAAAGGTGCCGCAAAGATTTTGACTTTCTTGCAAAGTATTTTCGAGCCTTCTCTCGTTTGCTACAGGTCATAACAGATTGAAATCACAAAAACAACAACGACGTTGACAAACTCCTTTGGAGTTCACAATCTCGACTTGTAGCTCACAATCAGCTGTTCTCACTTACTTCCCATAAATGAGTTCTTATTCAATATTGTGCACCCTTTTTTCAGCTATATTGAGTTTCTGCTCATAGACCATGAAGATACTCCTATGAGATGCGACAACAACGACAACAATGCATAATTCATTTGTCTTAGGATATTCTTACTGGGTGACCCGTCTTTTCGCAATGTCTAATTTGCTCAGAAGCCAAACACCAAACTATTATGGGAAGCCACCGATACTGTTTTGTGGGTAATGGACAACTTCTTTCGAGAGATTATTTTGTCTTGGCATAGGCTTTTCAAAGCGGTAATTATTGAGGATGTAAAACTATAAATGCGCCTTTGTTTGTCGAACAAAAATTATTTTTAAAATGGTGACACTAGACCTTAGTCCAAGTTGTATCGGTAGTAGATATCAGCGAGCCATTGCCATATTATGTCCAGGGAACGAGGGCCTCCTTGAATGAATTCGTTGCGCCATGAAAGCAGCGACTCGTTCGAATTCCGTTCTCGGCACGGTCTTTGAACTTTTTCTCTTCCAAGGAAAGCTTCCTGGACAGAAGCAAGTGATGGGTTGATAGCACCAAATCTATGCTACACCACGAACATAAGGACGACTTCCCGGCCCAGGTTATGAGGGTGCTCAAAAGTTCGAGCGACATTCAAAATTTCGGTTCAGTTACCCAATATCGGGATGTTTCAAGAGAGTCGATTCTTACATGAATGTGATTTAGGAGGAAAACAAGTATTTTATAATTGTTTAAAACGGAGTGCTGCGCGATTCCGCTTCTGTCTTCTCCTGTTTGAAGTCGCATTAGACATGAGTGGCAATCCATAATTTTGGTAGAGCACATTCCAGATTTCTCTGAGAATCGAAAATTGGAATCTACTAAGCGGTCTATATATGCTCAGATGCGCCATGAATTGCTCTTCCAGAATTTGTCGAATATTCTAGGGTTGGTGCAACTAACGAGTCAACTGAGGTGGTAGAAAACAAACGCATCCATAGTCTTATACCCTTACAAAATTTGAATGATGTTTTGCAGCAACTCCTCGCATAAAAGAATTAGGCCTGAATACGAAATTATGGCTCACTTATAATGCACGAATAGTGAACGAAGAGTGTTCGGGTCGTAGGAGAATTGGAAAATACATCAATTACCTATGCACTTTGTGGTTCCCTATGTACGTACGCCAGAATTGCACACTGGGTTCGTACTGTGACGGATTGCTTTTCTGATTCAGCTATATGATATATTTCTGAATATTCTAACCTTTCTTCCCACTAGAAGGAGCCTAACTGACCAATTTCATCTTCTCGCTCCTACAACTAGCCCACTCACGTACACTGGATATGGTTCTAGCCCTGTCCAGCTATTATGGGAATGTTGTGATGCCACAACATTACTTGCAAATTGCGCATCATGCATGGAATCCGCGAAGGTTCCTAGAGAGATTGCAGCTCTTTCCAGTTAACAATAGACGTGCTTCCAGAACAAACGAGTTGGTTTGTTTACCACTACTGTTTACTATATACACCGTTAGCTCTTTGTTTACCACCGTTAGCTCTTTGTTCCAGTGGAACCAGTAAGCTGTGACTCATTTCTTCGGTAAAATGGACCTATTTTTGCCGCAGAGTCGTTACAACAGCGCATCAAAATAGGCATTTAATCATCTCGTGCGTCTTTTTAGTAGACAGGTAGGGCCTTTTTGGAGCAAATAACAGCAATAGGTATTGCGACAGCTCTGCTTCTGGAAACAGTAGGCAGATGGGGCGATAATTGCAGATGTCCTGTGGGCCTTGAGGATTAAAGGATAAAATGGTCGGCGTTAATTAGTCCCGGTATGTGAGAGACTCCACGCATTTGCCTTCATCTGAGCATCGTAGAGGCTTTGAATGCGTATGTACCCTGTACAGGAATATGCGGAGGGCCGGGGGGGGGGGGGAATTCGATGTATGAGGTTGTCTTTTAACCTCCCAGACTTCTCTGGTACCCACCCCGGGGAGTGGGGATGAAAGGAAAATGTAAAAACAAAATTCCACAACAAAAAGAGTTGACGGGATCCAATCCCTAACTAGCAGTCCGACTCATTGCCCACATGGACAAGACAACACATAACTACCACATCTCGTATGGCAGCATAGAAGGAGGTCTTCGAAGCGCTCGTTTGAGCTTACCAGGACTGTTGGACAATAGGCTAGGCAACACCATCCCATGGCATACCACCAAATCCCCTAAGCATAGACCTTTCTTTTCGATCTGTTGTGTTTTAGCATCGTGCAAGACTTTGCAAGACTTTTGAACATAGCAGTAAACAAATTAGTGCTTCCCTTTGTGAGTCATTATCGCTCTTTTGTCCACGTCTTCAAGTTGCCGGGGTCGGAACGCCTCTATTGTCACCACAGATGTACAACGAAGCGTTATCTTTATAGATATTCAGTTTCTAATGAGTTATTTCTTGTAGGGATAGCTGGACAACGCTCCAACTGCCCAGCATTGTAGGAGGAGTCTCCAGCATGCGAATAATACTCTAGTCGTTTTCCCTGCCTTCGTTTTCGAAGGAATTGGCCCCTTGACGGACACAATGCATTGCTCGCTTTTCAAAACACAACGTTTTGCTCCCTCGCCCCCAAAACCCCATCGAGAAGCCAAAATGAATAGTGACTTTTTTCTGGATGAATGGACTACGGGTGATTACTACACAAAAATTTTCAAGTTGAATGAACAAGGGCAAAGCAGGGGCACATTTTCATAAGTAAAGTGCTCCAAAACTGCGCTGTCTAGATATCTGTGTACATACAGTAACGGCCAAAATTATATAGCCATTCCGTGACTTGCACTACTAGGCGCACCACGACCACTTGTATGTATACTTGGGACTTTTAAAGAGTTCGAAGTTTCATTGTCTCCATGCACGTCTAGCAGAGAGTGAGCAATCAACCGAAAAGTGCTGACGCCGTATTGTGCAGCAAAGTTTGATTTACGATCATTGAAGTGCTCGTAAAGTGTTATTGCTCAAATGTTTCAACGAAGGTCTCCCTTATACAGACCATTGTCCCTTAAACGCCCGAATTCTACAGGATATGCGTCTACTTCACTAAAATATGTAGATTATGTTATGAGATTCCACATTAAAGTCATTCCGTGGCTCTTTCTGGGAACCGCTATGACACAGACTCTGACCTTCATTAATAAAAGTTCTGTTCCAGGAAAACTTATCCACGGAATAGAAGGAATCCGCTGGTTTTCCATTAGTCTCGAGCATCTACAACTCTTGTAGAAAGCTTTGCGCTCCCGAGCCTGGCTTTAACAGAAGTTATGAGTGAAAGTGAATAGAAGTGTAAAAGGCTATATAATTTCGGCTAGTGCTATAGGTGGGTGGCGTTCACAAAATTCAAACTTAAGTATTTGAAATTTTTAAAAAAATCAAATGAATGAATTTAGGTACAGAGAATCAGAAGACAACTGCATTAAAAGAGCTGAGGTTGAGCAGTGTCAAGGAAACTGCAAAATGACCATTAACGCTTGCAGTTTTTCAGATTTTTTCTTGCTCCTGCTCCGTAGAAGATCTGGTTTCATTTTTACGAGTTTGAAAAGAGTGGGAAAAGAAGTCAATGAGGTTTCTTCATGAGAAGGAGAATTCTGCCCTACTCAGCTTTTTTTCACTCAGGCCCTGCCACGTCTCCTAGTGCTTATTGTTCCTCTCTGTACGTACGTAGGACTCCGGTCTTCCACCCCTCCTCTCCGAAAATAGGTTGCCATGTTTTTCATCATCAATACAAAATATTATGAGATTTCGTGCCAGTTTATTTTAAATTCCCTTTTTCTTACTGACATTCTATGAGCATTTGTTGTAGTTAATTATATTTAATAGTAGTTTACACTTGAAATTAATTTCTATCGGCTTTTTTTAGAACTTCCAGCGGCGATCCATGTATTAGCACTGATTGCTCTTCCCTTACCATTGATATTTAACAAAACGTCTGATTTCCACCTGAGTAATTCAGCTTGGCCTCAAAATTTCCTTCCCAAAGCTTCAGCGAAAATGTTCTCCTTTCCCTACTCATACAGAAAATTTATTGAACCTCTAGTTATTGAACCTATTTATTGAACCTGCACCCGCGCGAGCTGAGTGTAAGCTTACTCACGAGAGTTATGTAGAGCTGGTAGAGGAAGTCGATCAACGGTCCCTTCGTGGTGTCGCACGTCCACTGCGTCCGGTAGGGCACCGAGTCGAAGATGAACAGCGAGCCGATGTTGCAGACGAACGAGAAGACCCACACCAGAGAGATGGTGAAAAGTGCGCGCTTCTGAAGTGGATGACGTTGAGAGTGAAATGTATTGCAGGGGCGGAAAAATTGGAAGACTGGAAAAACGAGAAAAGGCCTGGGAACTGAGAAATGAGCTCGGCCTCACGAAACAGTCACCTTGGTCCTCCATTTCCGCGATTGCAGAGGGCGACAGATGGCGTAGTAGCGCTCGACAGCGATGACGGCCAGTGTGTAAGCAGAAGCACAGACTCCTACGGCTGAAAAACGGCGGCTTGAGGATAAGTTTCTGATTTTGTGGGTCACAATGGGGATTAATGCATTAGTTTGGGATATAGTTTGCAGCACAATAATACTTACACAAGGTTCTGAATTTAGGCTACGAAGAAAGAGTTTTTAGCAATAGGTCTAAGGAAGCATTACCAAAAATGCTTAGAAACAGAGTTAGAGGGTGTTCTTAAATTTGACCTCTGATCGTCATGTTCAATTTGTGAAGCAGAGAGGGAGAGAGAGAAGATATTCAAGGAATATGTAGGACGATGGGAAGCGATCCACGGGATGCAACGTTGCAATCAATACCCATAGTTTTCACTATCATTATCACTATGCTTGTAACCGACTGAACATCGAATAGTTTCATTAGTGAACAAGTAATTCAGGATGCGATCCAAAAGATTTGAATTCCCAATGAATAGAAAGTCCCACACCACTTCTTTACTTCCTTTCGGGACTGTGTTGCTCTCTCTTTTTTGAATCTCGGAATTCTCGATTTTTCAAAATGATGTATTCGAATCCAAAGACATATAATACGTCATCAGCCCTATGTGTTCATAGATACTCATCACTCAAATTAGAATTAGTTTTAATTCTTTTTGAACCGGCGGACACTGGAATACTAGGAACCCTTAACTCAACTTGCTTGCAAGCATTTGGCCAGCAAATTTCTAACTGCAGCTACAACTTGCTCGCCCCTATGCATGTCGACAACTTGTTCTCACCTTTTCCTGCTCAGTCCTCACCTTTTTTCCATCTTACTACTTTTCAGACGTAGAAGATTATCGAGAATTCCCTACTCCCCCGTTCTTGTGAGAAAGTAGTCGACAAATTGTTTTGGCCCTCCCACGTGGACAGGTTGTTGAACCAACCAGAAACCAAAAACCAAAAAGCGGGTGCGGAGCTTTACTCCTGGAGAGGGCGGCGCGGGAAAGCTCTGGAATTGGTCAATGCACGAAACCAGCCAATCGAAGAGCTCCGTAGCACCGCGCTTTCTGGGTATAACGCTCGACATGTCCCAAAGGCTTGCTGAGAAGTCGTTTGTGTGAGAAAATTGCATGCAAGTTGTTTTGGCTCTTCCTTGTCGACAAGCTGTCGGAGAAATGTCAGTCAACGACAACTTGTTTCTCCAAGGCGTGATGAGTTCAAATTTGACGATTTGCCAGCTAAGACGTTGTTTGGAAGTTGTTTTGTGTCAAAGGTGGACCGATGACTTGTTCTTGGGGTTCTGAGTGTTCTTTTATAAAAATCTAAGGAGTTTATGAAGGGGAGCACCCTCACGTTCATCCCAACAAGGATTTCTTTCATTTTCATAGAGGCATCTCCAAATAACGATCGAAAGGCTATGTCAGAATATGGAATACATCCTGTCACATCATCCTGTCCGATTTCATTGCATGTATATGCAAAGTACAATTATCCTGGAAGTAGACCAAGTGAAACATCGTCGTTTAAGGAAATGCAATATAGCATGAAAGCGGAAGTAATAAATGCCCAGACCTTTGCATTGCCTTTTGTGCGGAACAAATCTCTAATGCATTGCATTACCTTTTTAGCGTTCCTAGAAAGTCATCTTTTCCGGGAAATGCGAGGCAAGAACTATATCGGAAGCTGGAAAGGCAATGCAATAAATTCTCAGCAGTAGCAAAAAAAAGACTATTTCCTTTTGTGGAGATAACAACCACAGATATAACGTGATTGAGCAAAGAAAGAGGTAGCCGGATTGTGTTTTACTACGGCTGTTCTTCGCATTCAGAAAGGAGCACATAGACGAGATTTTGACTCGAATTCTTTCGACTCTTTGGCACTTTCCCATCACATTTGATGGAGATAAGCTCAACAATGACGAGGAGTTTCCCAGAATGAGTGACGGATGTTGTTCGAAAAATACGAACGAAATCTAGTGCCTCGAAGAGTTTTTCAGGGAGAAGAAACAAGAAATGCATGTAAAATTTCCCGAAAACACTGTGACCCATATACTAAACAGGAGTAATGGGTGAAAGACTCTGGATCCTCTTTTGGAAATTCATGCAGGTCGGTTTACCGTGACGTCTACAACTTACCTTTACGGATTCATATGGACGAATTAAAAACAAATTTGAAAGAAAGTTATCTGCTGAGAGTTGTCTAGGGGAAAGAACATCGCTTCGGAGTGGTCCAGCTATTCTATGAAAGCGATGTCCCACCTCAAAATCGATTTTGAGCCTTTTATTTAAAAAGAATCGCTACGAGACACTGAGCGCAATGGTGTACATAATCCCTCAAACAAAAAAAAACCAGAAAACCCGTTTCTGAGCCGCTTCTTTTAGGGAAAAAAGGGGTGCTCATTCAGACATCTGTCACAGGTAAGAGCAAATTGCTAGCGATTGATATCACCAAGTGTGCAGACTTGTGGCAACTGTCTCAATGGGCACTCGGAATTCTCCAAAAAAGAAGGCGCTCGAAAACGGTGTTTTATCACTTCTGTGAGTAATCATGTTCGTTATTGTGATATGTGTCGCCTGAAGATTATTTCAGCATGAAAAACATAAAATCATTCAAAATTTTTTAGATTTGAACTTGAATTACTTCGGTATAAAGCCGCTTTCAGGCCTCTGAAGCCGATGTGTAGTTGAAGCGTCAGCCCAACAAAAGTTGCTAAATTTACAACCTGTGAGACACAAAAGTACAAAAGTAACATTACCCTTGAAGTCGATTTTGAGGTGAGGCTCTGCATTTGAAAGAGCTCTGGAAACTATGGAGCTGTGAGCGTTTAACTACCATGAGACGAAAATTCACGGCAGAAAACAGACCGTTTTCAGAACATCGTTAAAATTGCTCCTTTAGGAAAGGTAGTTTTTTATAAGCAATTATAATCTCACAGCCTTTCTGAAGTTCATGCTAGGATTATCGCAACTTCAAAAGGTTATTTTACATAAAGCGTTACACATATTTTACATTGTTTTTGGCTATTTGAGAAAGTCCTATTGCTCTGGAGTGGATTTCTTCTCATCGGAGACTTCCTACTCCGGCCAACATGCCCTCTGAGAGCACTGTGAGCATAACCACGTCATTTCTTGCCCTCAACCAGAGGCGGAACTCGAACGAGGCATTAGTACGCACTACCCCACACAAAGTTTCCGCGGTACTTAGAATTCTATTTGGCTGCGTTATTTGATGAAAATTACATGGAGCAACAATAGCTTTGGTGCCGGAATAACGCTTTGGCCCGGACTATCGATCCCGGCTGGATCGGACAAAACAGTTCAGCAATGGAAAACGTACGCGAAGTCCGAAAACAGCGTCTGGCAAACATTCCTGGTCCAGGAATCTACGAAGCAGGTAGGAATAATAGAAGAGGACTATGGAAAACTAACAGGCGCAAATATTAAAGAGGTCTCATTATGAAAGAAGTATAAGGAGAAAGAAGGAAATAAAGCGTGAAGGAGAAGTGGAGAAAAGGGATGATCAATCGAGCGTAATTGAAGCACCAATGCATAAGTAATGAATTGACAACGAATAAATGAATGCATGGATGACAGAATGGATGAATGAATGGGTGCATGAGTGAATGAATGAATGAATGAATGAATGAATGAATGAATGCGTGAAATAGTGAATGAGCGAGAGGGAAACAGTTAATTATCTTAAGAACTTACGCTGAAGGTATGCGACCGCCTTGCACATCATCGGACCAAGAAGCCAACATTTGGTGAGTTCACTTAGCAATGTGAGCGGCATGCACACCACACTTCTGGAAAAAAGTCGTGTACTTTCAGGTGGTCAAAAAAATTACGATAAAATTTTTTAAAGTGAACTACCTTAGCAAGTCGGCCACTGCTAGATTTAATAAGTAGAAATTAGTGATTGAACGGGTCCTGCAAATAAAAACCCTCACCATATAATCGTAGAAAGCACAAATGCAAGGTAGTATGAAAGGAAAAGAAAGCATTGGGCTCACCTATGGGTTTTTGATAAAATAGTGAATATGACGAGAGAGTTACCAATTAGGGAGAGAGTGAAGAGAAAAAGAAAAACAATACTGAGCAGCACATTGTAGAAGGAGATCTCCAGATCACAGTTCGTTTTCATAGCAAATCCTGAAATGCTGAGGAAAACACTTGTGGAAGCACGAGAACGGGTCTTGCATTGGCGATGGAAGACCAAAGGATGACGGAATTAGAGTGAACAGCTAGCTGTCTGTAGGAGGACACGAGTACGTAGGATACGTCCGGCCACATCACGACAACGACAGCAGCAGAGTCTTAATAAGGAAATTCTCAGTGCCCGTCGATTTAGAACGCACTTTGCTAGGAATGGCTTCGTAGCATGAGAAGAACGGAGAATTAGGGAAAGGCACTCCGATTCGAATCCGGAGGAAAAACTGTGGAAAACAAGAAATCCTATGTGGACTTCCTGCGGTACCAGAACAGTTTCTCGATTTCTCTAGGAACTTATCCACTAAACGGATTCTAAAGCCGGGGAAAAACGAAGCGCAGTAAGACGATAAAGAATCTCTTTGAATAGCACTGTACTGAGGAAGATTGGGAAGGATATGTTAGGATCCAAAGGGCGAATCGATGGAGAGCTTCAGGATGAGCTATTTTTGCCTAGCACACGGAACAGCAGAAACTTGAGAAGGGCAAAGAGCAAGGAGGAAAACGCATCAGGCGTCACTTCTCACTAAGTTCGCTCGAGTAGGAATGCACAAACATCCCAAAATTACCTTGCAAAATAAATACATTGCATCGAGTTGTTTGAAATCCTTGTCCTAAATAAAACACTGTTTCTGAACAGTTATTATTAATGACTCGAATGAAGAGGAAATTTCTTAGATACTTTATTTTTTGAAATTTCCACCGCCCAGACCTCCTCTTGGAGAGTATACTCTTTTCGTACCCGACCCTCCCCCCCCCCCTCCGGTCCCGTTCAACGACCGCCACTGCTAGGTCCATATTTTTCGTTATTGCTTTTTTGTTGTTAGTGATGTTAGTGTTGTTGCTTTAAGGATATTACGAATTATTTTTCGATGTCCTTGTCTGAAACGTTTACCTCCTTTGTTGACTTTTGCGTTATTTCTTTGTCTTCCCTGATGCTAAACACCACATAGTTGTATCTGTAATGGAGACCATGATCGTAGGTTTGTAGTTTACCCACGGTCGTAAGAAATGAATAAATAAGGCGCAGGAACTGTTTTAGTGTAGTAGACAGGTCCAACCAAGGCATAAAAAATGTTCTAGGGATTTTCAAGGTTCAATTATTGAGTAAGTGAAAGAGTAACAAGAGAAAAAGCGAACAGGGAGTGGAGAACCAAGCTAAACCAGATAATCTTAAGGAATCTGTCTGCGAGCAGATCCCTTTGTTCCGAGTACTTTTACCTTCAATCTCCTGGAAATTACGGAAAGCTCCACAACAGACCAATGAACTGCTGTTCAACGCGAAAGATTTCCGGGCACTTGGGGTTCTACCTGTAAACAGCCTCATTTATTTAGCCAACGATTGTAGGAACAGCTTCTGTACCGAGGGAGCTGATGAACTGAGAAAATTGCCTTTTCGTTATACCTCAATATTGCTCACTTTGTGTGATTGGATGTTTCATTTTCCATAGGAAGAAATATTATACGAAAAAGACAATGCTATGCAAAAAAGTCACAGGTACGACATGATTTATCACTTGAAAAAAAAAAACAGGTAAATTTGCACCAACTCAAGTTTCTTTGTTATAAGTTTACAAAAACAAAAATACTAAAAAGATCTCCTCCTTCCCCGTCAACAAATTGTCTTAGGGGAAAGTTGGGGAAGAAGTTTGTTTGCGAAACCAAAAGGTCCCTAACGCATTGTTACTGCTGAAATTGAAGAATTTTCGAAAGGAGACGAAGAAATAGTCTATTCTGAGGAGTAGGTTTTCCCTCACAAGAAGATTCACGTATGTAGTGTTCTTAAAATAAAGCATGTCGAACGAGGAACTTAAATGCAAGGAATTCATTCCGTAGGATAACAACTCGTTAAGGCTCAATAGATAGGCTGGTGATTGGTCCCGGAGAAATAGGCTCTGTGTAATGAGCCCGCTCATGAAAGGTGGAAATGTACTCCGGAATATGACTAATTCTCCCAGAATGCCAGAATGACGAGACTCACCTCATTCAGATTGCCAGAGCAATGGTAGAAATGCATATTAAAAATTCAATAGGCCCCGTATGCATTATTGGAAAGATTAGTAATCCAACCTACGGGAATGATTACCCATGGGTAGCAACAGGGCAAGACAACGTCACGTATGGGTAAACATGTTGATGGGCTCCAAGTGAAGGATAAATGTGTGGGTGTGCTAACACTTTTATTATGGGCAATCTCAGTAACGCCTCCGGGTCAGATCTCGGCCCAAAGAGATAGTTCGATCTTGATCAATGGAGAATTTCTAAGGTCCTCAGGATTATCTACGGTCCTTGCCGTAGAAGGTTATTCAAAAATCACTGAAAAACAGTATCCAGGCGAAAAGCTCTTGATAAAAAAAATCCTCACAGAGAGTTTCGGAAACGACGGACTTACCCCTGAGCCAGCATTTTGCACTAACGACTTGCTAATGACTGCAAATTCTGTAGAATATCGCACTCGCATGATGCCTTCGGTGGTTGGACATATAAGTTTCCCCGGGGAGGATCGAACCTAAGCGTACACCCAGTGGAGACTAGCTTCACATGAAAAAAATAGAGATATTTAGCCTGAGAACTTTGTCATTTTGAGGAAACCAAATAGGTGTAGATAGCAGTGACAGCAATGAAGCATGTACTGTTTCTTTAATAGAGAAATCGTCCCCTTTGAGGAAGCGGAAAGTCCATAATGTTCCCGGGAACGTCCTCGGATCCTCCACTGATTTTCGGAACAGGATCTCGCTAGGAAACGTTTCCATCACACTCAAAAGCGAATGGAAATCAAATATGTACTTCAACCGGTTCAATCACCAACCAAGCTCTTGATTCAGAAAATTCGAATAAAAATATTGGGAAAAGGAAAGCCCTAAAGTCCTTCTCATGCTTTTCCAAGAGTCGTGTTGCTTCATTCTTCTTGAATACCTGATGCGTGCCTACGCTTGGGATGAATTTATTTTAGACTATCGTATTGAATTCAGAAGTTTGTCTAAAAGCTTACTTTTATTTTTTTCTTATATTTTCTGTGATTTTATCCCTCTTTTTAGGTTGAAAGTTTTTCCTCCAAATGACTTTAACTTTGTTTGGTTCTTCGTTTTGCTGAACTTGTATGGTGAACGTTAACGTGCATTCGAATAAATAAATAATTAAATAAATAAATAAATCAGTAAATAAATAAATAGTAAATCCTCAACTTCTGTGATATTCAATTTCTGAATTCGAAGATATCAAATGTAGTATTTGCTTGTTATTTGTTAGATGTTGTTAATTATTATTAATTAATTCCTATATTTCTTAAATCAACATTTGCAATCACATGCAATATACTGTCATGTCATATAACCGTCTCCCAGTTCAATAGCTGAGGAGAGGATTTATGACACGTCTATGGACCGGCATTCAACCGAACTTCCATTGTAAGGAGGAGGTGGAGTTCGAGTTTCTATTGTTTAATATTTTCGAAAATCCTTCAGTGTATTCAAGTGAATGTACCAATAGAAAAACGATGTGCAACTCAGCAAACACAGAATGAAATGGATCAAAGCTGCAGAACCAGTGGATGTCTGGGGTCCAGAGATGAAGCGGTCGCAGTGAACTACGAAACCCTCAAGCAGAACGTTGCGCAAACACCCGAGAAGGAGTCTTGTGCTGTGCGAAAGACAAATCCAATTTATCTGACGAATCTCAACAGAAACAGCGATGCGGATATGGACAGCTCTAAACACACACACACCCGCACACCCACAGCTCTATGAATGGCTCCACACCGACGGCTCCACCCAGCGCTGTGTGAACGCCATAAATAATTCACTCAATCAAAAGCCATTCAAATACAAAGTGCACTGCGTTTGTAATGACTAGACAAATACACTCAGAGTAGGCTCCTGCATCGCGACGCTCGTGACGACGTCCACGCTATCTGCGGTCTTCAAGGAAACAAATCCCCATGGGAGCTCCCGCTATTGCCATTATGTAAACATGAGGGCTGTTATGAAGGTGAGGTTTGTCAGGACTATCTCATCGAAAACAAGATCAAAATGCAGCAAAATAACAGCACATCGCTGCAGTGCTTCGCTATTTAAAATAATTTATACAAGAGGTTACAATAGTAAAGTATTCTTACATGGCGCCTCCTTGCACCATCACCCCCTACAATTGCTGCACTCTTTCAAGCGCTCTTCTTCTCTCTGACACCTCTTCAACTACCTTCCTCAGTGGGACGTACTATAAAACACGTTTGCTGAACTTTTTCTTGTCCGTGGATTCATGATTTAAAGTCGCTTTCCCTTGTTGAAAAGGAAGAGAAGGAATTGTAGTGAGTTAGTGTATTGTACGTGAACGACAACGGGGAAAGACCAACTCATGGAGAACGAGTCTTTGAAATTTTCAAGAGCACCGCACAAAATAGGCAAACCTCTTCATTTAGGTAACGTTCAGCTGTTAATTTTTATGGTTACTTTTCAAGCATAAGATTAATTTAAATTAGATTTTTAAACTATGTAAATCATTAATTAGCTTTTTGTTTATGCATTCGATCTTTAAATTATGTAGATTATTATTGAATTAATTAATTTAACCAGATTATTTAACATTATAATCTGTAATTCAAAAATTTTATTTTCCCACTCCCTCAGAGCCTCCAAATGATGTGAAAACTCTCCCGAAAACACATTGGATGAGGTTACAAGACTACAAAAGTAAACTTATCATACATATAATAACTGGATGAGGTGAGAAGATGCAGATTAATCTGGCACGGACATACGTATGTCCAAGGCAGATTATTAACGGTGAAAAGATCCCCACAAAATTTGGTATACGGCGAGAGGCGTCAGACTGTAAAAATAAACCTATCATATAATAACTTGTTGTTAACCACGCATCTCACAAGTGGTGACGCCAGAAATGCATTAAAGTCACATTTGTTAAAATCTTTCCATAAGAAGAAGGTGAGGGCTCATATCACCTAGAAAATCTCGAATGTTGTCCTTTTCACTTCGCTTGCAATGTATGTATCAACGCAACGAAGCAGTAGGATAGAGACGTCATCCCGAAAAAAATCTTCATCAGCGCGAATTCCTTTGCTCTTCCATGGCCTGGTCTCAATGATTTTCCATTGTTCAACGGAACAAAAGACATTGCTAAAAACTACATATATGGGTGTGCAACGATGTGATATTGGATTCTACCATCTCGAGCATGTAATTTAGACCTCCCGTGAGTGAGTCGTGTCGCCCGCAGCATCATGGATTTTCAGCTGAAAGGAAGAGCGTTCCACACAAATTCATGTGTGGTCCTGTAGGTTGAGTCACACGGATTTCCGCCTCCACATCGTTGTATCTGATAAATAGATATAGTATACTTAATTTATAGTAGTATTATCATGGAGTGATATGTTGGACATGGCTAAAGATAACATTCAACCATGATGCGCAGGCTTGGAAAAGCGATATGGAATAATGGCAAGTATATGTACCTAAGACCAAGTGGTGCATTAAATATATTCGAGTTAAGAAATTCGCTTTTAAATGAGTCGAAGTCTTAGATCTTACAAAGAAGATGAGATTTTTAATCACGCGAGAATGATAAAAAGTGTACTAGGGCTTTTTTCGTCGGAAAATCGAAATTTCTGGATTGCGTTCTGGATTAACAACCGAATTTACCGAGATATTCTGTTTTTATTCGATCCCAAGTATAGTGGCAAGCGTTATAGACATCCGTACGGCTCAACCTACAGCGTCACACAAACATTTGCTTCTCGTCACCTTATTCCAGGAACAGTTTATATCTAGCTGAAGGTGGAATCCTTATTTCATCCAAAATGGGAATATTATGATCGTCATGAGGCTGACGCTTCGACGAGTTCGCCTACTTCACAGACTGAAAGGGCGAAAGCTGAAGCAATGTTCTCGATCATACGCCCATGCAAGTTCGCGAAAAGACGTCCCCAGTCGGGTTTCGGACGCAAATTCACGGGACAACAAAGGAACCGCAGTACACCAACGGTGCACATGGTGGAGGCGTTGAGTGCAACTGCAGAGTGCTCAGTCGGGCGCTTACAGGTAGCACTTACGGAATTCTTCCCTTTTGAGACAAGTCCTCTCCTAGATAATCGCGTAATCGCCTGCTATTCAATGAGAACGGTCAGTAGAACACCATGAGACGTCACAAACTTGCTGTGGAAAACCTGAACAACGTTCGCCAATTTGGAATTTTAGTAAAGCTTACGGAGGTGGAGCCATTTTCAGGCAGGCACGCAGCGTGACATTCCAGTGACAGGACATACTCCGTTCGCTGCGACTGAAATGCTGAGAACCGTGATTTCGTGAGCTGCTCGCGTATTTCTTCATAAAAGCTAAGGACGATTTTTCGATGAAAAAGTAGAGATGAGCAATGAAGAAAATGATCATTTTGAAGACTGTCCCCATGTGCACAAACATATTCGTTTCGCATGTTCAATCACATTGTTTGGCCAAAAATTAGGAATGATTTCGAAGCTTGTTCGATAATTTCTCTTCACCCTACATTTTATCAACATTGCGTGAGAGGTCCGCTACTTCCCTGGCAGCTCTGCTCAGAGAGACTGTGTAACTCGCAGTTATTCAGTTGTTTACAGCGAAAGAGTCAATAAGTAGTAGTTAGCGTTGGGCAGGATTACCTGCACATAAGGAATCAAAGCTTGCATCAAACGGTGCTGAGCTACATGTTAGCAAAGCCCTTGCTAGGATGGTTATAATGACGTGGAGAGATTTGCGCAATCTTGCAAGGAAGTGACGCACATGTTAATACGTTTATTAGCATTAAAATGATGCGGAAATCCCTACGTTTCCATTCTTGGAAAGGAATGAAAGCCAAGAATGAATTATGATGCATTAGGATTATCTAGAAAGACGGATACGAACTACGTCTCATCTTCTCTCAAGACGCTGCTAACTATCGGAGATGAACTTGCCGAGTTCCAGGAGAAGTTCTCCTCTGCCACTGTGAATAAGTGGGGAAGGCGATTCGGAAAATAGCAGTGACGTACTAACTTACATAGTGCATCTGAACGCAAGTTTATGTGGGTGTTCATGAGCATTAAGTAGCCAGTACTCGCTATAGTTGCGACCACATCCACGCTTTAGGCAAATGAAGACCCTTGCGAGGGTGGTGGTCGGGCGACCTCGAGAGTGGTCAGTGATAGTACGACGGAACGCCCAACGGCCAGCGAGGGAGGCGACGAATCGCCGGAGGGGTTAGTGAGGGAACTAATAACTCACGCGCAACCCTCCTCCAACAAATAACTTGTGTAATTCAATGCGAAAATCCGAATGCGGAAAACAAGCGTTTGTAGGCAGACGGGCGGGCGAAAGAAGCTGTCTGCGCTCCGCCCACCCACGCCGATCCAAAACATAGCAGGATGAAAGGCCTAAGGGGATGTTTAGAGGTGATGAATGGGTGTCGATTCAAGGGGAAAACTTGAGCAAAGAGAGGATGAACTCATCTCGCCCCCTTTTAATCTTCTTGTTCCTCACATGAGTTCAGTGTGTTAATCATGTCCGCCTCGTGAATTTTGTGCACATAGAACAAGAAGGAGACGCTGATCGCAATGGTACACATCGTTCCCACTAGAGGTTCCAAAACCCAGTCTTTAAAGTTCTTGTTTCGGGAGAGTTAAGGCGGTGCTCCCGCGGACCCATTCAATTTCTCTCGCATACGCCTTGTGCAGAATGCACTCGTGTGACACGTTTGACATGTCCTGTGCCATCAATCAATAACATTGCGCCATTGGCATGGAGTTATTGACCGATGGCATGAAACATACTAAACATGTTGGGCGAGCTACACGGACCAGTTTGTGGCAGAAGTACGCTAGCGTGCAAAAGTTCCGCCTTATTTCTCGTCGAAACATGGAACTTTATGAAGGGTTTCCCTGCAATTTCACGAAAATGTTGCATACCATTGCGATCAGCGAGTATTCAGCCATTTCGAAAATATGTGAGAAAGACTTCTTGAGAACAAAAGTGAAGTAGAACACCGCTCTCATAAAAGCTGCTGTACTTCTTTCTAGTACTTCCCTTTCACTCTTTGCTCTTTCCACTATCTCGCTTTTATGGCTCTGATTCCCTTTGAAACTAAGGTGAAACACTTCCAAAAAATAGTACAGTGTTATGAGGATAAATATGGCAAATCAATTAATCAATTAATACTAGTTTTCCTGACTTAACAAAATTCGTGTACCTGCCAAGAAAAAAACGCCAGCAGCATCTATGGTTTGACGAGAATTTTCTCATTAAAGTAACAGTTTTTTCCGCAGTTCCACAACTTCTCGTCATATTGACGGAAGCATGCGTTTTTGAGGCCGTAACATGTGAGTTGAAGTATGGTGTTCACATGATTTTTTTTTCCTCTAACAGACTATGTTCGTTAATGCTCATTACCATATACGTTACTCTAGATGTCCTTGTAACGATATTTTGGGAGCTTTCATCGCTTATGATTATAACTGGTATTTCTTTGTCGATTCCTTGAACAATTTTTTATCCATGTATAGAAAATACTATCGGATCCCATTCAGAAGGAAAATGGGAAAAATTTCCCTGAGTTACTTACGCTCAGCTCGTATCTATTTGAAAAATGACATTTACTTTAGGATCGGCAGATAGCCAGAGACTGTTAACGATTATTTATTTACTGTTAGCTCAGAGAGCACCAATGAAGAGACCTTGCCTGCAATGACGACCTCACTGGTTCCAACGACGGGGGGACGCCGCAGGATGCGTCTGGAAGGAGATTTTACTAAGTAGTAGCACTAAGGAAGTAGGGAAACATCAAAATGGAAGAAATCGCACCCCACGTATATTTTTAAAAAATGTAAAAATTAAAATTGTTTCAGCTGACTGACACCGTGATGAGGTCTTAATTGCAGCCAAGACCTTCCCAGCGGTGCTCTCTGAGGTAACAGACCGTAGTTACAACTTGTTATCTGTTAAATCAGGAGCCGCATGGGCCATTAAGATTACCCAGGGTAAACAAGTCACCACCGCGCAGACTTACCCCTTCTTGTCATGGGCGTCAGCACGTTCATCCTGAGTAAACTCAGTGATGCATCCAGGCCCAGTTGCAGCAAATCGGTTAAGACCAATGCGACCATCAATGGCTGGATCAAGAATGATCCAAAAAAGGTATGTATAACCTTGTTCTCTGCTCGTAATGGACTGCTGTTTCTCAAGGGAAAGATCATGGGGAAAAACAGATGAACAGTCAGGTGTGCTATTGCGTGGGAGTTCTCTCAGCTCAGCTGGAGGCTGCAAGTGACAAAAACAGTAATGTACTTCTAACTTTGATGAAAAACATACCCACTATAGATTAGGTTAGTTTAAACCCTTTGATATGACGGGAATTGAGTTTTTAACGACGAAGAGACGACGAATGCCTGTACCACGGCTCCACTCCCTACTGAATAATTGCTGTAGGAAAGCTTCTCTTTCATTACTACGTAGTTTCAATCCCTGTGAAGATGGGAACGACATGGACCCACTCGTTTTCAGCTTTTTTCATTCTTGTCTATTGGTGATTATTAAATGAACGGGTATAGCGTACCTACATATGTACATACATGCATATGTAAGTGATGCATCGGTCGCTTTTTTTTCGACCGAGAAAGAGAGAGAGAGAGCAGAAGTCCATTCATGGACTTTCAGGACATATTTCTGCGTGCTGTTACACTTCTCGTGATCAGAAAGAACCAGCCGGTGCGACTTGAGTCTGAATATTGTTCTTTTTTTGTTTTTACATGTGACTTATTATGTGAATAGATAAATAGAGCAAGAACGCAATTCTGATTAAAAGGATGGTAGAGGAGCATAGAAACCAGTTGGATTTGATATCATATGAAGTTTACATCGACATTTTACGCAAATAAAGCGATGATTCATCCCGCAGTCACAGAGGTTGTGCTCTAGAAAATGATACACAGATAACAACTACGAGGGAGGGTTGAAAAGTTTCCGGAATCACCACCAAAGAGCCGGTGTTTTCCATTTATTTCTATGCCGTTCCATAGAGAAATCCTTCATATGAATTGGCTATAAATATCAGTTCGATCTGCCGAAGAGTCTGGTTTTGGCAGGTCCATCTAGTCTGCTAACTTTGCTTATCTTCAGTTAGTGGTGAATGCGAAGTTCGAGCGGTCAACAAATCTTTCCAGATGAAGTGGAAAATCTCATGTAAACGAAATACCTCCTATGTAGTGACTTTGGAGACCCATTGCCTACATTTCCCATCTTTAGCTTCCTAGCTTGTACAAGCGAGTATTGCTGCACACAGGCAAACTCATGACCATGTGCAGGACTTCGAAAAAAGGTATTACACCAGAAAACGTGGACAAATTCCTCGATATGGATTTCGCAGACGGGCGGTTGATTGTCCACAGAATTGAGAAGTCTTTCAGCATCCTTTGAGAGCAAACAGTTCATATTTACAGAATGAATTAATTCCGAAAAATCTTTCTGAAAGATGTGTGCCGCATTCGCACAACTCCGAACAGAAACACGTTCCAAAGTGGACCACAGCACAAAGTTTTAAATTGCTCGTCTGAAAAGGAAAGGCTTTGAAGCACGAAACTTCCATTGGAAATGCAGCTTATGTTCAGCACTATAGTATCCCTATAGAAATATAGTGAAAACAGTGGTTCAGATCCTAAGAGTTGATTCCAAAAAAGAGAAGGATCTTTTACTGTGGTGGAAAAGTACCGGTATTTGTTTTTGCTCTGTCCGAGACATTTTATTAATTATCGGAAAAGGGGTTGCTAGATAATAATGATGAATATTTTTCGAAAATGGAGAAATGCCAGTTCACTGAAATTACGCGGGTAAGGGGTAGAGAAAAAGCGCGGCATCTCCGCAGTGGTATGGCCGCACACTCCAACGCCAACGCTAGCCACAAAATTGAAAAAATGAAAATGAAATACCTCTCTCATCCACTGATTCTTTAGCACTTGCTTGCTAAGGCCTCTGCCTTTCCAGAGAGCTCAGCGCCTCCCTGTCCAGAAAGAAATTCGGATAGAATAACCAATTATTCGTGGCCGTTTGAGGTTGTTCTGAGTAACTCGAAGAAATCCTTCCCAGGGAGAGAATTAAAAGCAGAAAAGAGGTGGAATAAAGGGTGCTGAGCTTCGACAGGATTGGGCTAAAAAATAACCTCAGAACTGGACCTGAGTTGTTTTGTTTTCATTGTCATTCCGGAAACTTTTCAACCCGCCCTCGTAAAATTAAAGAGGAGCAAATTCCAGCAGGTGTTAGGAAAGGTTGTACGACCTTCACATTCAGTACTGTGGCTATTGACTCTTATTTGTTTTGATTGATTCTGGAAAATAATATAATAGGGCTCCTAATTGCTCATGAATGCTGCAGCAAGAAAAAGGCATAATAAGCGGCCACTGTTTTGTCACGGGGAGAAAAACAATATTAACTGCTGACACAAGGATTTCAATGAGGCATCATGCCCTTTTAGTGATGTCATCATGCCCTTCTCGACAGGTGGACAATTTTTGTAATTTGTGAGGAATGAAAGAGAGAAAATTTGATGAAAAGCAGGAAATTTCAGGGAGAATTCTTCCATTATCAACTCCAGATTCGCGGAAACCCGTCCATATGCACCACACTTCTACGTATTACCTCTTACCCGCTTTTATGGACATTACCAAGTATTTCATGGACTTCAGCCTCCGGTTAGTCTTGTCATGCCACAGGCACATCTTCTCTTATGGAATATGATAGGGGTGTTCTTTTGAAACTTTCTTGGGTGACTACTGATGAGCCCCACCAAGGAAGTCCCACTGTCCGCCCAGCGAAGCAACGGAACCAGTGGTGAAGAATTTTATTTCTCATTCTATTTACATCGAAAGTCTGGTAAAACTTCGCGGAATGATCCGGAAAACTTCCACTTCTCGAACAACACAACCTAGCCAGCGCAGTCACTGTCCTCGCTGGAAACATGCATATTTTGTTAATTACTCAATTATTCACTAACTTTTTTATTTGCTACATACATATTTAAGCGCACATCACTTAGCGCAACTCCACAGAATATCGAGGATAAATCACGAACTAGAAAATGAAAGTATGTGCAATTTTTAGATTTGGTTCTAAGGCTATACCCGTCAGCCGGTTTCTAGTTTCCTTATCAACGATTTCCTGGTTTATTTATGTATCAGCGAACTCTAAGACCATGATTCGGTCCGTGTTTTGTCCTGACGACGTCAAACGCGCCTGACGCTTTCATCAGACTGAATTCAGAATGGGAATATGAAATTTCATACCAACCTCTCAGTAACTAAAGCTAAATTTATAGTTCATCAGAGTCCGATCCGGTCGGATAACGAATGATACATATCGATCTCTGGATAAAGATTATCAATACGTATCTTGAGTCATCCGACAGGATCGGACTCCGATGTAAATATAAATGCAGCTTGAGAGGAAAATGTATCAGCTTCAGATCTCTTCTTACCAACATCTGAAAATAACAGAGTGGTGCGAAAGCTTTGTAGGATCAGTTCCCAAGTCCGGCCTTCATTGAACCTCGGCATAGTAGTCAGTTGGTAAACTTATTAGCCGAACACGAGGTTAGTAATACTCTTTATTGGCTAAAAAAAGTATTACCAACCTTGTGTTCGGCTAATAAGTTTACCAACTGACTGCTTTGTGGGATGTCCTATAGTTCTCCTCAGATTTTTGAAAATCTATAGTTCTCCTCAGATTTAGTGTAACATCTAGGGAAGGGACGGACATTCATGCTAGAGGTCGCCATCAATTCCATCGCCAAGCTCTAGCCGCTGGCTTAATGGCTTTCGTTCTGAAGAAACGCAGACAAGCACATTTCGAAGCATTTTCATTTCTTTCTTGGAACTATTACTAGGCGATTCAATCCGCACTGCTATTCTGAAGTAGTATACAAGAATTATCGCAGCTGTTGCTTTGGTAGAAAACACTCTAAAGCTTAATCACTCATTTTCAGCGCGGCTAGAATGGACCAAAATCCGCTTCCAGGAGCTCCTTTAAATTTGAGTAACATTGCTGACGAACGGCTCATCACCCAACATTTTCTCTAGTAGTTTTGCCCTAGAAGTGCCACCTTCCCCAGCAAAGGAGTCGTTCACTTTGCCAAAAAAGAAAATTGCCGAAAAATGACGACATAAAAATGTTAGCCTCCGATTTTTTCCGCCTCGTAGCTTCCCTACCTCTGTGCATCCCGTGCCAGGGAAGCGCTCATAAAATAAGTAGTTGTCCCTGCTACATATGTACTGCACTGTATTTCCCAAATTTTAAAACAGTGTGATGAGAGGTCGCCTTCTTCTTGCAAAAATTTCTACAATCTGAGCTCTCTCTCTCTTCCTCATTCCTTACGCATTTTATGATCATATATCCGCTACAGCTAATTAATGAGCCCTAATTTTGCTGCTGGCGAATCTCCACCAAGTGCCGGATCTCGGCTTCATAACTTGAAAAATGTTCAAATCAATGAAACTTGGCTTATATCACAACAACTCCGACGGACGAGCCATCATCATTTGCTAGCAAGCTCGCAAGACCTCCTCTTATCAAGTAGAACGTCCGAAGTTGATCTGAGGGCTTACTATGACTGGTCTTTAAGATGGCCTCGGAACTGTGTTGCTAAAACGACAGTGTTATATGTGCTCAAAAAATTGAAGAATTCTCTCAAGACATTTTGATAAGCCCCATAACGGTCCCCTCCAAGTCAACTACGATTGTATGGGAAATACATATTAAATTTATCTACGTATTACCTGTTGAACTAGAACAGCAGAAACAAAACTATAAAGAGGACAGAATATTTGTTACTTATATGTGGTGGTTTTTTTTCAATTGGCTACTCCACTTCAAAAAGGATACCGTGTTCCTTGAGGATACGTTGAGAACTGAAGTACCATCGATTACCAGCATTCAGGTAATGTTTCAGCTTTAGTGCACCCGTCAGCCTTGGCATCGATCAAAACGAAAGAAAAAAATGATGACTGAATATCATAGTTACTCCCCTGAGCACGACGACCAGCTACCTCCTGCTAGGGAGAATTGAACATAGAAGTGCTGTTATGACAAATGGTATATGTGCTCCTTTGGCGCCTTGGTTATCCAGCACTACATGCCTAAAGCATAGACATGAGAATGTTTGGCTTATGGAAAAGCACTTTTTTCGATTCAGAGCTGTCTAGTTGCGAAACTATTGGAATCGCAACTGTCGACGTGAAGAAGCTACAGTAAGCGGGCTATTTTTTTTTCAGAGTGTAGACACATTACGTACGTCTGGCTCATAGAGAAATATGACTACCATGGAATCACCTCTGGGCGTTGTTTGCATCCAACCTTGACTCACATCACGAATGAGAGGATACAGTATTTTCCTTGTTTCAAATAATGATACGAATAATATATTTTCCTTGTTTCAAATAATGATACGAATAATACACCAATAGTCAACAATTTTGAGAAAAAGAATTGAGATTTTCTTCTTGTTTGCCGATGAGGCCTGGGAAACCGCTGTTCCATCGCTGAACAAAAAAAACACGGGCCTACAAGAATTAGCGGACCTCACTCTGCTTATAAAATAACCATCTCGGGCAGCATTATGTATAAGCCTGCCACAAAAACTATTTAGAACCCGCTCTATGGATCTCATCAGCAAGGTTAAGCGTCTATTCGGTTCCTAGAATAGGAACCCTCAAACATCTGTCGTATCTGACCCTTACAATTCCTAGATTTCTGAGCGGTCCAATACGGTGGTGGTTAACTATCTCTACCATTCATGTCCTTTGGAAACTTGTATGTTTCTTTTCTTCCATCTGGTTCCGAATGCCGCCCTCGGGTCCCCCGTAATACTAGAGGCGAATGTTTATTCGAAATTTGCCTGTGTAGAGCAAGTTTTCAAAAGTTCTGTTTCATCTGAACTTTCAAAGTTCACCAGTTGTTGGTGGATGCGTGGTTCACCAGGACGATGGAATTTTTTGAAGGTCGGTACCGAAGTAAGAATTCTCAATGAACCGAAAGCACGCTTCAAATTCAGCAGCGCTGATGTGGAAGCGCTAGACTTGCATGGCTGTTTGATGTGTTAAAAGCTTTTATAGGAAAGCTGATTTTCTATTCATTCAGCTGTAAACACGTTGTGTATAAAATGCCAAGAACCATACCGGTTGCATCTCTCTTAGACTTTGTTTCTATCCATGTTCGAGCTGTAGCTTTTGTAAAATAATTTTACCACTGTTAAGGTGATGAACCTCTTCATCATTTTGCTGTTTTGCTTGAGCACGGCCGAAGACATCAAACCCATAAGATTAAGATGGGCTGGCTGTTTTGACCTATGCCGTTTTCTCATGCCACGTATATGTATGGGTTGAGAGAAGGAAGAGGGGAACAAGTGAGTCTATGTCACCTTTCTGGGGAAGTTAAGGTATTATTTCCATTACAAGCTCCTTGGTAATTCAGGCTGTAGTGGAAATGATGGAAATTATCAAGAATCATCGCTGGATGCCTGATTTTGATCTTGACGATTCTTTCTATAACGAGATTGATGAAATGCGTCGGAACGTTTTCAAAGACGCCATTGTTAAAAGGAAAGTCGAGGTTTGTTGAAAAAACGTTCTACTGCTCGTTGCTCATTATTTTGTTGAACAAAAAACAGAAACGGTGTATCTCCTGCAGACCATTACCATATGCGTGTCTCATAAGAGATCATTATGTTGGAAAAAGCAACCACAGAAGTTCGGACGTTAAATTGATTTATGCTTACTGGGAAGGTTTTCGAGCTTCAGATTGTGTGGTTTACTTGGAAGGCAACAGAAAGCCGTTTTTTGGCACCCATTTTCACCAAATGCGTTATGGAAGAGAATTTGCACCTTGTGCATAACCCCAATTCTCATCAAAATGTGGTGCTCAAAAACGAGTAGCTCGATTTGGCGTCCGGTCATTTCTATCCAATAAAATTAATAACCTTAGAGAGAAAATGAAGCACCGTTTCCTTTTTCTGAGATGTATGAAAACTGAATCAATAACAACCGTTTGCTCTAACCTTACCTTGTATTAGAGCTGAAAATTTGGACTTCTCCTATCTTGATTTCTTTCACTCGTAGAAAAACGTCTACTGGATTATAAAGAACCACAATTATGAACATGCATATTTCAGCAATGGATTTCCAGTGGTGCCGAATGGTACGAGAACCCCAAAGAAGAAACTACACATTGCTGCAAGATTGGCTGCATCGCATTAGTGCCATTTCAGAAACGTTGATTCCTTATCAGCAGCTGTTTTCAACGCATAAATGTTGCAATTTGATTTGTTTGTTCCAGCTCGAAACGTTCATTCGCCATTAGAAGCTCAAAAATTCTGAGAGGTGTTGCCCATTCGGAGAGATATAAAGGGATCCCTGTTTGAATTCTGCGACAGCAATCCTTAGAAGTGATCTAAGGTTGCAAAAGATGTAAAGCTGATGGCAGAAAATCCTGTGTAGGCGCTGGCACACAGAAGTGATGAAAACGGGTCAACTGCTGCAAAGAAAGCATGCGTCATAGTGATAGGTTGAACAAAATTTCCTATTGTGCTGACGAAACAGAACAACTACCATACATACGTAATTTGTCGAAATTTATTGAGGTTGAATTGTTCCAGTATGTTTGCTTCCTCCAGAACTATGTGAGACATTAGTTATGGGCGTAACAGGAAATAGAAAAAGAGAGCTGTCAGGACACAAAATACAGACGAAAGAGCTTCTGAAAAGGAGCAGTGAGGAGGACAAGAACGATGAAGTCCACATACGGAGCATTCCATCAATAGGATTTCACTCGCGCGCTCGCACTCACTGAGAGACTTTCTCATTGCCTGAGGCGTACTAGATGACACTGGAGCCAATTTGGCTTGCAGCCAAAATGAAGATAAAGAAAGAGGAAATAGAAAGAAAATGCCACAGAATGGAGACGATGTGAACGTGCACTTTTAGCTGCCAAGGTTCTCTGAAAGAGACATATTAGCGACGAAATTAGATGCGATATCCTACGTAGCATGTTTACCACTGGATCGTTGCCAAACAGCACAACGAAAGTGCCAAAATTGGCTCACATATCACCTACACTAGGGCACCTAGGGGATTGGATCGATGAGGAGAGAAACAGGAGGACAGGAAAAACAAGCTCTTGTTTTATCTGAAGTGCTGGGAAAACACAGCACTTGGGAATTTTATGTGCTATGGATGCAATAAAATCCAGTTGCCTGAGGGTATGCGGTATTATTCAGCGGCATTTGGTATTTTCCGGGACAGAAGAGATTCCTGGAAGGCTTCCAATGCTGCGAGAGCCAGAAATATCCAAGTTTTCAGAGCTGTCAACTCCCAACGACTTTGAGGTGGCAAGTACACCCAAGTAGGCACAAAAACAAGACGGCCAAGCCCTACTCTAGAAGAATAGAACCGTTCGAATCCATTGTTTGGACGTGTGACTTGATAGACGTGACAGAATGGATGGCTGAGGGTTTTTCGATGCCCAGACGTCGTTGTTGGCCGCCGATGTTCCCAATGTTGTCCCTGAGGGCACTCGGCGGTGTCTCCGCCGTCCTTCTCTCAACTCTTCACCTTGTTGTGGAATCGAATCCGAATTAGGCTGTCCTTCGAAAGTCTGGCGCACACAGATGGAATTAACTAACCGCGATGGACCTGTTGATTAGGACGAAGCTCCCTCAGCCTGCCCTGAAGCACAGCGAGATTCCAGTTAAAGGCTTTGCTAAGATAGAGTGGCTGTCGACTGAATCCTACTCTTCCGTGTCCATTGATCCGAAACCTGAGCCGGAAATCGGTCGGCGTCAATGCGACACACTCATGTAGGAGCCGCAGGGAAGAAATTTGCATTCGCATGAAGTCTAATGTGATCCCCGGACTGCAAGTGTTCCTCGTTGTGACCATAGGATTTCTGGCGTCATAAAACGCGGTCGACAACTCGGATGATGAGGATCGGATCGCACATCTACACTGCAGTGCGTGTCTTAAAGGTAGGGCTCCCTCCACCTCATTTTCGTAGTTCAGCTAACAGCAGATTCTGCATCTACTCGGCGCGATGGTTCTCCAACGGTATACATAAATTGTCTCAGAATGGTCTATAAACCCGTCTTCCAGGACGGGGTCTGTAACAGTTTGCCAACCCGAGTTGACGTGTGAAGCCTTTGATCTTATCGATTGGACACGCCAAGACTCGTTGACCGACGCAGCAGCCGTGGCAGGCAGCCAGCACAGCTTGGAGCGATCCGCCTCCGAACTCCAAATTTTTATCCAGTTGGAGCCTTTCAAAAATGGGGATTTCGTCGCTTCTGTGCCTGTTGATGTACATCCCAGGGATCAACATGATGAGAAGGTCTACGATATGTTGGTAAATCCAACAGGTAGAACGAGGTGGCCCTCTGCCTTTAACGTAGGAAATGGCATTTGCTAAATTCTGTTGAATAGGAGAGAAAATGACATACATCTAGGGCAAACTAGATGCTCGAAGAATGCGGCCTCGTTCGTTCCGGCCTCGTATTCATACTCGCAAAATCTATATCTCCAAGGAAAACCTTCGTGGATTAATTTTCTGGAGCGTAGAATGTGCGGGAGAAACGCTTAACCTGTTCCTCGTTCCGGCAACAACCACCTCTGAGCCAGTTAGTTCTCTTTCGAAACTTCTCTATTGATGTGGAGATATGTGCGGATTAGACATTTGACTCAATGGGACTTTTTTTTCGAATAGTCGATATTTCGAGTCATCGAAAGCCGATTTATTCGAAACTCGACTCGATTTGACTCGGTCGAGTCAGACGTCTAATTTGGATACGACTTGAGAACTAAAGAACAGTTATAAGATTTACTAATGTACTGGAAAGGCAACGAATGATGCACCCGCTAGCAAAAATGGGACTATGTTTCACCGGGGGAAGTTGTTGCGAAGAAATTAGAGAAAGGGAGAACGTGAGAAATAGTGCCGTGTTCGGAGAGAAAGGCGAGAAATGCAGATCATAGCCACAAATACTCAACTGTCATCGTTTTTGAAACGGATTTTACACTTCGTCCAAGGAACTCGTCTCAGTCAGCGAACTATGGTCTCTTCTAGCAACTCCTATAGCCTGACTAAATCTTCATCAAATACGGTAAGAATTGCAAAACTTCACTGTAGTACGCCATAGGGGGGGGGGTGGTTACTGGGCAGTCTATACTCGTGCATGCGACTCTATGATGAAGGTGGAACCACCTCGGACGCACCTCTGACGCAGATGAGACGCACGCATAAGCGGCGTTGCGGCTATTCGCGGCGACCTCCCGCATTGACCTGTCTTTATGGAAAAGCCCCCGTAAATGATTGCACACGTTTGACGCCCGACTAACGCATGCAACTGAAGGGCAATTTCTCGCAGATGAATGTGTGCGTCAGTCGTGCGTCTGAGCTGCGTCAGAGCTGCGACCGGGTCTGCCCTTCATCATGTATACGCACGCACGTCGAGCGCACGCAAGTATGAATTGCTTTTAATATAAAAATTGCCTTTATTTCGCAGAGATACAGTTCGTCACGAAATGATGCGCGGATTCAGTGACTGCAGAAATGCAGCGGACCTGAACGAAGGATGCGAAGAGAGCATGCTCCAAGTAGGAGAGTCGAGCGGGATGTGCAGCCGCAACGTTAGACGTGCGTAAGTCAGCGAACACCCGACACTCATGTACTTTTCCTCCTATTCATCCCTTTCAGATGAGGATTTTCCGTGACTCATGTCGCCTATTGAAACATTCATAGCAGCAAAAGCCTCTACATGTAACGCAAAAACATGCATGTAAAACGCATGTAAAGCGGATAACAGGGACAAAAACTAAACAGCGTCTTTAAGAGATGCCAGATCATAACGCACTATTGCTGTGTTAGTATTCTAATTGTAGAGTAGTGAGCTGCCATTGTATTCTATTGTCATGTGTTTCCCACAGAAAGCTGCGCAGTAATGTACAAGTCAAAAGCCATAGCAACAATGCACATCGTGCAGGAGTGAATGCGAATAACAGTTGAAGCCAAAAGTACGGCAACTTACTACTTTTTACTAAGTGTTCAAGAGTAAAACGAAATGATAGCATGTAATTTTTAGCTAACAATAATATTGCCTCGAAAGGAAATTGGCGTTGTCGAGCGCCACTATAATGGTTACCTAAAAATATGCGCGCGAGGTACTTATTTCTAGATTCAAATTCTAGTAATGCTCGCTTCTAATTTCGCATCACGTGCAATGGCTGACGCAGAGGGAAGCGCGTCCCCCCCTCTCCGAAATCAGTGGCTGAATTTCCGAAATTACTTTATAAAACGAATGAAAATTCTGTACCAGTTCATTTTGTTTGTTTTTACTATTATTTTTTGAATATTTATTTCTCGTTATTTCACATTAAAACTAATATTTTTAGTATTTTTTGTCATTCTTTCCGGGTTCAATCAGTGGCAAAGTTGCCACTTTTTCCCCCACGCCGGCTATCATAGTTCAAACGTTATTAGCGGGAGATTGAGTATTTTTTCACTTCCAACGAGGGAAGAAGAGGAAGGAATGAAGCCTGAAATTAAACATCTTCGCGGAGAAATTCTGACAACGCTAGAAGTTTTGCCTTTACTTCGGGAATAGGCGATCCAAGGGACGCTACGAGGGTCGTTGAATGAGGAAATCAAGCCGCCGAAATTGAGTTTTGCAGGACAAAAAACGTATGTATGTGATGCAGCGAAAGTGATATCGCGTGAGAATATCGCCTTCTTCCCAAGCCGGAAACACTAGCACAACTGGAAAGAGGAACTCCTAGTCAGCACAAATCATCACCATTTCTCTTGAAATCCTTCTTAGCTTCTTTTTCGTACGATTACGAGAAATTCATGAGTAATGACCTAAAGATCTAGTGGACCTTGACAAAGCATAATATCAACAGCGGTGAAGAATCGGAACAAAACGAGCAATGGTACAATCCGCTTTAAGAGCGATGATGAGTATTTGTGTCTACTATCTCCATTTCTCGCCTTCCTCTCCGAATGCAGCACTATTTCTTGCATTCTCTCTTTCGCTAATGTCTTCAGAACTCGAAGAAACAAACTACTTTCTTGAACACAGTCCTTTCAATAATTAACAGCGGACAGACCTGATGCTTCTAGTAAGAAGCAGAAAATCAGAATATTAAGAAAATCTACCAGGTGGTCCGGAAATTTATGACCCATATTGTTGATTCTGAAACATAACAGACGTGTCTTCCAAGGCTTAAGTAATTCTAGTAGAAAGTCGGATTGTCTGTGGAGGGACTTCGGGGCAAAGTTACCAAAGCCAGTGTGATCCTAAGCCATCTGGCAGGTGAGGGGAGGATACTACAGGCCAAATGACTCAGACACATCGGAACAACAGCAGCAATTCGAAAGGACCGCAACAGCTATTTGGAAGAACCAGAGCAGCCATTCGGAAGGACCGCAACGGCGATTTGGAAGAGACGCAGCAGGAAACCGGAAAACCACAGGTCATCTCTCAGTTCCTCCGGTTTTCTGCTGGGGTCTTTCCGAAAATTTATCTGAGAATGCGTTAGAAATGCATACGATGATCAATGTAACTCATTTCAAACAAATAGAATACTTATATGCTTCAACGAGAGAGAAAAAGAGAGAGAGAAAACTGGAAAAGGAAAGCGAAGTTCTGGAAGAAAATTGTGGAGGGGAGGGGTTCTGATCCTCGAACATTCGAATTTTCGGGTCGACTTTCAGAAGAAAATCTCTAAATAAATATTCTGAAAGATCTCAGGAATACGTGGAGGTATTTGCAACTTTTTAAAGAATCCAGTGACACAGAAATTCGAGGATTTCCACCAATTAAGTCAACTGAATCCACAATCTATGAATATTGGGTTATGTAAGTGTGTACGTGCCTAACAATAAATCACTTTTTATTCAATACTAACTATAAAGAATACTGCAATCTCAGCACCTCTGTGCTCATCACTGCTCAGCCTGCACTTCGCCAACGGAATGAATGAAAGCATAGATTTTTCACTTCTCTTGGGGATGTTTTCTCCGAATACAGCGTTTTAATTGGGGTGCATTTATTTTTAAGAGCACTGTAGGCTCAGTCCAGGAGTAAGAAGGGAGCTATTCAAGCAAATGAAAAGAAATAAATCACTGTGATCGCCTTTGCCTAAGTACCTGGTCGTTTTAGTGGTGAAATGAAAAAGCAATCTACTGAACCTCCTTACCTGAGAAATGCTCAAGGTTTAGCGTCTATTCGCTCGTCTCGATAAGCTGTAGATCTAAAAAAAGTGTTTGAGAGCATAGTCGCTTACGTTTCTACGGGCTTTCGAAAAAGAATACGAGCTCGATGGAGTTCCTCGATCACTATTCTTCATTAATGATGGAGATACTGCTAATAAGATCTCATCTTGTCTCTGAGGACGCACTTATTCCCTCCGTACTATTTCAGTAGAAGGTCGTGGTAATCGGATGCTTGACTCAACGACGGAAAAGGGGAGTTGGGATATAGGAAGCGCAAAGTGACTTTAGCTCTGCTGTTTCACTATACATTGGTAGAAAAAACAAGCTGCGTATCCTTCAGAGAACAAGTACTAGTTGTGTTATCCCTTGTAAGTTACTATTATTCTTTTTAACAACTGCTGAGGAAGAAATGGATTTTTTTCTTCAAGGATTCTGAAACGGTAATGGTTGCTAATCGGCAGTAACAATACAGCTACCAATATTACCCGACTTGAAGAGTAAGTCATGAATCTCTTCTTTTGAGCAAATGTCGTCCAAAGCTAAACGCAGCGCTATTACGCTTCTGTGAACGGACTCGAGCCGTGGCGTTCGAAGGAAATAACAGGGTGTTCGATTACATCTCCTCTTATTCGTTTCCGCTGAAATGCCAGGACGCAAATTCTGAAGAAAAATACGACTCACGAGGAAATGGGCTTTTCAGTGCGCTATAATAACCAAACATCAACTACCAACAGGCAGGACCAACAGGCGGACGCAGAAAATGGGCGGGGGGGGGATGGGAAAAAGGGGGGTCTCCGCAGTTTTGAGGACTCAGGCATAAAATAAAATAAATCAAAATATTGATTGTAATAATAATTAATTAGGAAAAATTATATCAAAAATAATAATTAAAATGAGAAATTAGAAAAGAGTTTAACACAAGGTTTTTATTTGTATTGCAAAGTGATTTTAAAAATCTAGCCCATTTTCGAGGGGAGGCGCCCCCCCCCTCCCTTGCGTCCGTCACTGCCAACGGGAATTTTGCACGAAATGAAGAGAGTCACATAACATCAAGCAAAAAGCGGGTGGTAATGAAAAGGGGCATTGTAAAAGTGGTGCTGTTGTTAATTTGCTTATTAACTCACCTAGTCATCTGTTTATTTATTTATCTATTTATTTAATTATTTATTGCACCAGAAATGCCCAATGCTTTGGATAGTTATGCAGAATTTTCGAAAGAGTTAAGCAAAAACACAGAATAAATGGAGGAGAATATAATAAAAGTTATAAAATTACAGATTAAAATTACGAAACGTTCAAAATGTGGTGTCAGAATCCTACTCACCTCTGACCAAGACATTGTAAAATCACAACTTTAGGCCTACCGTGGGCATCAGGTAGTCGTAAACCTCGCTTTTTTGCCTACAATTAGTTCCTTTTCCGATTCATTATCATTTGACTAAATATTTATCGTAGTCTTTTTCTGGATAACTAAGTTGTGCATGATTCCAAGAGTTGAAATTGGAACTTCTCGGCGGCCAAATACCCGTTCTCGACAACTTCCTTATTTACGCTCTCGTCCCTGACCCAAAAGCGCGAAGTGCAGCTCCGAAAATTTGCTGGAAATAAAATATAATACAGCTGTTACAGCTGCTTGATAGTTTGTCTTCTATGCTCAAATGGACACACCAACGAGAAGCATCGCTTTTGTCGACAGCAGGTTGCTGAGCTGGGCAGAATGTGCTTCATCGGAAAGTCTCTGAAGAATATGTAGAGAAGAACTAGCCCAGCTGCACCTGACTAGTGAGGCTAATAAACGTAAAACGCCCAATCGACAAGGTCAAGTCATACACACTTCTCTAGACAAGCCAATCTCTATATCACAAACAAGATCGCAATAAGATTGCAAGATCTACTATCTAAAAATGGACATTGAAGCTTACTCAGCCGTCTCAGCACTCTACGGAATCCGCACCAATGTGATATCTCCTTTTTTGCTCTTCCTCAAATAATGCAAGTGTCAGGACTAGGATTCTTTTGTCGTCTGGATCCTCCATTTCCGAAGATCAGAACCTAGGAGAAATCAAGTGAGTCGCAAAAAGATGACAACATCACATCAGTGCATTGAACTTGCCTCCGAACAGCTACGTGGTGGACGGTGACATAAGTAGTTACCATTCTTAAATGTGGTTTTTTTCGAAAGCTCTTTGAAAACATTTTTTTAAAAGGTCTTCTGCACAAATTGTCACGTATCAGTGGCGGACGCAGGGGGGGGGGCGCCCCCGAGAATGGGTTGCCATATTTTCGAAATTACTTCACAGTACAAATAAAAATCTTGTATTAGTTTATTTTTAATCGTTTATTCTTATTATTATTTTCATACGTTTTTTATTTATTACTTATTATTATAATTAATATTTTTACTGATTTTATTTTCCATCTGGGTCCGCATTACGGCGGAGACCCCACTTTTTTCCCACGCCTCCCCCCCTCCCGCCCACTTTCTGCGTCCGCCACTGATAGGTAAGTATCATATATGATTTGAAAGCGCTGGTTCATGCTCTACGAGAATATTTTGATCAGTTACCAGCATTTCAAGGAAAAGTGGAAATGGGACGGAAAAATCACGGCTGAAGAAAGCGCAAGTACTTATGATAGCACCTAACACAACTAGGCAAGAAAACCAATAGATGAAGAGGAGACTAACAGATTTAAAATAAAACCGCGGAACCTTATTCGACAATCTCATCTTCATAAACACCAAAAATTGCTCGAATACCCAGACGATGGTCGAAGCAATTAGATTCCACCAAATAATAAGACGGTGTTGTGGCTGAGGCTCGTTCACTTCAAAATGAGTTTCTCTGTTATTATTATGTTTATTATTATTGTTATCGCCAATCAGAGGACCAATGATCCCATATGTAAATGGGCTTGATGATTTCCGTCCGGGCGTACTCTACAAGGTTGATGGCGGCAAATAGAAATGTGTGCACGCTATCAATAAGAGGTTTATCATTTTCCATGGATACCTACTCCGCAGACATTGTTCAGACAAATCTAATTTTTCTGTCGTGTGTTCCAGCAAAGCCAGCATTCACGAAGGTTTCTTTGCTGTAGTTCCATACCAGCAATAGTAAATCCATGCAAAACCCATGCATATCCATGCAGAACTTATGCATGGAGCTGAAAAATCGTGGATTCCTCGTGGGTTCCGCATCGGATTTGCATCGGATTTTGGAGATGCATGGGTTTTGCATGGATTTGACGAGTGCTGGTATACAAGTATCGATTTAAAAAGAAATCGCGTTTCGCGTTCTTATTCGTGGGATTCCCATCTTTCATTTGGGTGTAAAACGCTGCTCTCAGATTTCCCGAGTACATGCTCTCGTAAGATAGGAGAGGGTTCGTTGGTAGTCTTCCCAGAATTGAGATTCTTGATCAGTGAATACATGGGCCGTGTCCATATCATAAGCCGATATTAAATGGCGAATTGTAGCCAAATGAATGAAACAGATTATTCAGCAAAAAGTTATATATGTAAATATCAGTCTGCCCGTCCAGCTCACGCCGGACTTCCAGACTTTTCCTAATGCTCGCTTCGTTCGCATAGCTTCATCAGATTTTCACTTTGTTATACTCACATTCACGCCATATTTTTGCTATAATGCGTTCCTCATCTTTTCCATTGCTTTCCCTCATGTAAATCTGGACCTATCAGAAGGGATCGACGCCGTTTCTCAGGGCAATTTCATCTTTCGCTCAGCTGAAATATCTATGTATTTGTGACTACATATAACCGATTCAACCTTCAATGATTACTGGACCACCTCATATCATCCTCTGTCTCTGTTATTAGCAGTCATTCACTCACTCTCTTGTTTTCCTAGGAATTTTAGGAACTTTCGAAGTCTCCTTGGGAAATACTGATGAAAGGGTCCTAGACTCGAGGGCGCCAAGGAGACCATACTTCCGGTCTAGCTCAAACCCCGACACCGGTGTGTGAAAAACTGAACAGCATTCTAGCTCTCCTATATTTTTCTCAAAGCTCTCATTTCTTTCACTTTATCTTAAAGTTACATTGTTTTGTTCTATATCCATTAATAACTTCTGTCTCTTCCAATGGTTTACCATACTTTATTTGGTATAACTGGTCAAACGATAAGAACCAGTTTGAATATACAGTGGCGGCCACATGTTTAGCACACCCATGATTTTAGACCACAGAAATTTCTGCATATCTCAGTCCTAGGATGGGCAATCAAAATCAACTTCTAGTGTGTGTTGGGGCTCTATGAGGGCTTCCTTCGAAAAATAAAACGCTAGCTTCGTCGGTTTTCTCAAACTAGGTATAAAAGCTTTGTATCCACCTGTGGTGGGAAGTAAAGTGATGATTTAAATTAAGCATTCTTCTCCTAAACATTTTGCTACGAAAGCTATTCACGTGCTCTCCGTACCAGCTGGAGCCAGGGACAGAAACGAACCGCCAAAATTGTCAAAAATTTCATTTTATTGAATGGCGAGAATAGTGCAAGCGTCGGATTTTTCCTGTGATTACCTGAGTGCCCGTTATCTGCACAAATCGGAGAGAAATCCACAACCAGAGTGCATGCTTCCTTCTTGTAAGCACTATGAATCCTTTTTTTCGCATTTTGTGTCCATGTTTTGTTGCGGCGCGGCTCTCATGGGCAGAGACGCAGGCGCTCACTATGCTGAGCTCCCGTGACGCTGCCCAAGAGAGTCGCGCCGCGGTCCTGACTCTTGACTGCGTCCGTTTGGAGTTCTCTGTACACACACACACGTACAAGAGTAAGCCCGTTATTATAAGTCATGATTGATGTAAGTAAATGTACAGCGGGCGAAGTCAACAGATTTCAACGTGTGTTTGAAGCAAAATTACTTAGAGATTAGCAATATATAGATGCAATGCGACCACGAATACTAATCACCGAGCTCTTCGCCTAGCGATGAGGGTTGCTTTGAATTTTGACTTCTATGTGATACTGTGGTCTTTCTCTGGGGATTTCACTTCCTTGTCATCTGGTCACATAGCACTCTCAAAAACAAAAGTACTGCCACCGCAGTGCGATTAACCGTACCCGTACCCTTACCTTTAATGGCCAGCACCAGCGATAAATTTCGTGTGTGTGTTATTTCAGGCACCAGAAAAACGAAGCATAGCCCGAGAATTCCACGAAAATGGCATCGCCCACGAAGTTAATATTTCCAAGATAAGACTGCTTAGTCATGCTTTGCCCTATTCTCGGATTAGATGTAGCTTGACGCGAACTAGTCATTTTCGGCCGGAAATGGTTTTTCAAAGGGTGAATTTTGTTAACCACACCACCCTCACGTTTTGTCCACGTTGTGGAGGCAACCTCGCTCGGATGGTGTTTCACTGCGGCAAGTACAGTACCAACGCTAGGGACTGCAAAATTCCGCTTGATTCCCGAGAGTTGCGAAAATCTCGCTTAACTTTCCAGAAGTGGGTATCTCGAGAAGCCGTGGAGATTTTCATGTTTGGCGGACCGTCCGCTACCAACCTTCCAATTCCCATCCCTCCAAGTTTCCGAGTGCCGCGAATAATTAGACTTTTCATTAATTACTCTGACTCCGCCCCCTAATTAAGGTCACTAGGGAGGAATGCTCATACTTTCGTCTTTAAAACACTGAACCAACATTTTAAAAAACCATGCACTTCCTATCGAAGTTCCTCGATGGATAATTGTTAACCACGACTTTTTCCTGGGGAAAACATATAGCCACATCAGCTCGGTTTATTGTAGAGATGTGTCTGAATCAACTCTTTCTAATGAGGTACTAGAATAGCGTTCATTTCGCTCATCATCACGGATTTACGTGCACAAAGTTAATCATCTAAATACTTCTTCCTGGCTGGACTGATCTCCATGGAGTCTATTTGTTCATCTGCAAGCAATTTTTCTCAATAGTTTTCTCTGTCCGTTCTGAGCAGTACCGTCCGCTCGATTTCTTTTGAGGAAAGGCACCTGCGAGCATCCACCTGAGCTTACGCCTGGGGTTCGTAATTAGATCAAAGAGTTGCTGACGCGACAGCCCCGAATGGCCCGCCAGTCGCGTTCTCAGGTCGTGATTATCTCAATGGTCCTATGCCTTCTCACTGTCAGCGTGCGTTACTCTCCATGAGTCAAAAAAAGGGGCACATCAACACTTGCGATTTGTACCCGTGGAGGACTGTGAGACCTTTAAGTACATTTCCAGAAAAAAAAAACCAATAACAAGAGTAATGTCAATTGCCACAAATCCCTCCAAGAGCAGTCACTGTTGCCGGATTTAGTGTTTTCCAGGTACTATTGTACTTGAGCGGCCCCACTATCGACCCCAGACTCAAAATCATGGACTCCTCCGAAAACTTGCTTACAGGGGTAGTTCGAGGCGCTGATCACGAATATTATAATCATTTCGCATGATAGTTTCGATTTTATTGATTTTATCGATTTTTTTCAAGTTCGACCCGTATCTCAAATCTCTCTGAAAAAGTGCATCTAGAGGTTTTTGAAGTTGCTGATCATGAATATAATAGCCGTTTCGCTTCCTATTCCCGATTTCATTGGTTTTCTCCAAATTTTTATCTGTAGAGCGGTGTAGTTGCCGGCTTCAGCAGAGTTTTCCCCATCAAGTCGACCTTTTCTTGCGAAATCTTCATGATATTTGTAACCAGCACCTTCAGAAACCCCAGTAGGTAAATTTTCACAGAGATCCGAGGGAAGGTCCATAACGGGGAAAAGATCGATAAAATCAATAAAATCGATACTATCATGCGAAATGAATATAATATTCGTGATCAGCACATCGAATTGCCCCTGTATGCATGTTTTCAGAGAAATGCATGATTTTGAGTTTGAGGTCGATAGTGGGGCCGCTCAAGTACAATAGTACTAATTTTACTATTTTTATTTTTTTTGTGCCCCCGGTTCTGTTGTGTTACTTAATATTCGATCGGTTAATTAATTAATTAATAAAAAATCCTTTACAAGTGACTTATATCTTCAATGTTTTCTGCCAGACAGGTTGTTGTAGGAAGGCTTTTATGGCCAACGTTTCGACAAAGCGTCGTTTCTTCTTCATTATCTTTTTATCTTAAGAACGACGTCTTGTCGAAACATTGAAAATATAAGTCAATCGAAAATGCCCAAGTTTTATGATAAGAGCACACGGAGTTTATTAGGAGATGTACCGCCAAACCTTCACAAGTGAGTTTGTGCCAATGCAATGCTGAACATTTTGGATGTAAAATGAGCATTGATACACAGCAGTACATAGGAGGCAATTAGCATAGTAACATAAATTTCTCCTGAGAGGACTACCTAAAACTCAGCTCACATGTTTGGTGTAACAACTTTTTTTCACATGATACCCCGGTATACCAGCAATTGAAGCCGGATGCTACATATGTACAGTGGACGTCAATGGCGGTGACCCATCTGCGGCCTCGAGAAGGACGTCTCGCAATCGCGTCGCGCGGGCCATAAATGATGTTTGCTGTTGCTGTTATTCTTTTTCTAGCAGCTTTTCTACCCGTTTCAAAGGTTTTCGACCGAATCGGGAAGAAAAGCACGTAGGAATAGCATTCCGGCAGCAGACGACACCGATCCCGGCGCGCGCGGCGCGGTTGCGCGGCGCCCTTCTCAAGGCCGCGGATGGGCCACCGTCATTGACGTCCACTGTATGTTGGTTGCAATTCCTGAAGTGAGTGGGGTTGAGCAGCTATTTGAGTGCTGCCCGGTTGTCGTAGGATTGCTATTCGATCTGCACATGAAAAGCGAAAAGCAATCAAGTAGCGCTCAAATAGCAACCCATTTCTAGGAAGTGGACGCGAAAAGACAAACAACTCGAATCGCTGGAATGCTTGAATAATATTCATGAGGTGTGTGTATCTCATAGATGAAAACGCCCTTAGAGGAACGGCCTCCGGACAATGCTCTAGGAGGTACTGAGAATCTTTGCTATACGAACTTGCTTCTCTATGTTGCCTTAGTTTCCAGGAGAACATCTCTCAGAGATCTCGTACTTGCGAAGGTCCATTTCAACTGCATCCGCTGCCTACAGACTATATCAGACGCTGTGCATCGACATTCGCTCCATAAATTGTAGCAGAATCCAGGGAGTGAAGCAGGATAACGTGCCACAGTAGTTCGGAGAAATAACAAAAACTACATACATAGTAGGAAAACTACACAGCAAGTGCATATTTCGTTGTCACCCACCGGAAATAGGCGCTAATTATCCCCATTCTTTTCCCATAAAAAGAAAGTAAGAACTGATTTTCTATGATGTAATAAACGAGCAGTGCATGGGTACGTAGTAGACATAGCAGAGTCAATGGACATGGGAATGTTCATGACGGAGCACATAATCCATGGAAAGCCGATGAAGAGAGGGAGAATGTGAAGGCAGCGCATTGTTTTATAGTAAATAAGTAGAATGAACAAAAAAAAGAGCACAAAGTTGCTGGGTTTGGGCTGAAATTCATGGCACAAAAAGCTTCTTCTTCCTAGGACATGGGTTTCAACCAAAACGGTGTGGATGAACGACCTTAGTCTAGACATATATGCATGTATTAGTCGTGGACTACTCGTTCGCAGTAGAGTCATTAAACATGGACTTATTCGGAAACCTCTCACCGCGTCTTCGAATGCACTCAGACATTCTCAGGGACTATTTGTTTGTTAAAGCGCGTAGAGGGTAGCTGTGATAGAAACAAGGCATCATGGAGGTAAATACATTTTGTAGTGATTGTGAGTAAAAAGTGTAGCATCGAAGAGGACATGTGAGAGTCTCTCGATGATAGCACCACTTTCTCTGTTCTTCTCAACAGAAACAGGCTAATAACAGTTTCCAACCAGACAGCGAAAGGGGTGCGCAGCGAATAGCTGCTCACAGGAGTCTTAGCGTCCCACAGAACGAAATTAACTCGCTTGAGCAACAAAGCTGCAGATAAGGATTTCACCGCAGGCACATACGTACGTGAGCACATTCGAGGGCTGTCTTGAACGCTGAAAGCTGATGATGACGTACTTTTTTTAAGCGGTCACAATCCCAGTAGCGGTAGATAAATAGTAAGTTTGGCTTATTTTTAGTACCGGACTCTGACGTCTTTCAATCCAACGGACAGTAGTCCTATTGGATATTTTCTGTTATAATGGATATTGTTTCAACTAATAAATAAATCGAGTAAAGTACGGCGAGGACAACCTAATTCTACGGCCTAAAACCACCTGCAAAACAGCACTGAGCATGGGATGTGTCTCACAAAAAGTGGCGCCATTACTCCAAGAGGATCTCCCCTTTATTCAATGGCTACACCCTCCGTTGGTGAAAAGACCGGAATGATGGGATGGGAATACAAGAGCCTTAGGATGGTTATAGGCCATTCTGGGTCGTACATGAATTCACTTTTACTATTCATCGAGTAGTCATACTATTACTTTTTATGACATCGTATTATTCGTACTCAGCACATCAAATGACTCCTCTGGGAATTTGATGGGATTACGTGGAGTACCGTAACGCTGGTGCATCAACCGTAGCCCTATAAAAATGTGATTTCGTAGAACGGATACGATATTCATGTTAAGTGACTCCAATAGCTTTCGTAAGTAAAACTTCTGCAGTAAAAGTAATTTTTTGGGCTCTCCGTCCTGGCTTGGTGTCTTAGACGCTACTGTTATGCTATGCATAATTATTTATTACACCGTACATCATTTTTATCATATTATTACATTACTGTTAACGAAATTATTCAATAAACAAACCTGTTGTGTTAATTTATATTAAAAATATCAAAGTGGTTTAGCAACTCCATTAGAAAGATCTTGTCATAAGAATATTGGTACATCGTATTTTTTTGTTGGTTTGTAATCAGATAAAGTGGAAACTAGTTCATCTTTAACTATTCGTTTAGAATTACTAGAACCAAGTTTTTTATTAGGTAATGGTCAGTTATATAATTCAATTATTATAGGTTATTATAGGTCTATTTCAATAATGTTTTGAATCATATCATCACACTTTTATTAGTGACACTATTTAATAATTATATCGTATTTCGACTATCGAGTAGCGAGATCTTCAGATTCCTCGATAAATCGTGGGGGCACTACATATTCCACTTGTTCTGACCCGAAATCTCAATATCAGAAATTCCTCCGAAACTTCGTCTGCGGGGCTTATTTGACATGCTGGTCACGAATAAGTAAATAAATAAGTAGTAAATGTATCCACAAAAGAAAGAGAAACAAGTAAAGCGATGCGGTCGTGCTGGGACCTCTCGACGAACGCTCAGGCGTTGTGTGCGTTCAGTGGCGCCCAGTGGGCGGGAAGGCCAGATGGATGCATCAAAACAACTCGCATCCCTCGAGGAACTACCTCACGTCTTCGAGCTCTCGAAGTGCTTGAGCATTCAGGGCTTGCTTTCTTTGATTAGTTTAGCTTGAATGACTTGTGGGAAGGCATACAAGATCGAGAACCCAAGGATTTTCCCATAATTCAGCAAGAAGCTGTTAGCAACTCGCAGCGGAAGCAACTGGAGCGACCTTCTTTAAACTCCTCTGAAGAGGCTATAGTGCGTTGCACTCACGAAGACAATGGAGACTTGATTAGTTGGGAGAAATTCGGCCTGAGTAACCGCTCTCGGTTGCTCGGATTCTATCCGAATTGTGCACTTTTTGCCAATGCCTTTCTTTTTTTCTAGCGTTTCTGCAGGCATAAAGGCTCTCCAAATCAGAATATCCAAAACGCTCTGGAAGGGGTGGGCATAGATGGCTGTTGTATGAGGGATACCCCACCACAAAACAGCAATGATGACGCGATTTTCGCCTTGTTGTCGTCAGTTTTGAAGTGGAGTTGACAACACTGGACTGAAAGACTTCGTTAGAGCAAAGATGCCGCTTTGCAAACCGTCACCTACCCTTAGGGTTACCGGGTGATCCAATAAAAATGCCAAAAATGCATCCTGGGAACGGATGTATTTTGGAAGGATGGGTAACCTCATACTCATGGGTGCGATTACTTTTAGGTCGTATCCGGGTATAGACAACATCACGCATAGGAAAGCATGCTGGTGGACCGCAGGTAAAAGGTGAATACACGTAAACGAGGTTACCCATGGTAAACGCGTCTACATACCCAAATTTACCCTTTACCTGGTACTCACCGACATGTTCACCCACACATAACAGTGTCTATACTCATTGTTTTCAGTGGATAATCATAATCATGTGTGTAAGATTACCCAGTCTTCCAATAATGCATTCGGGCCCTAGATACATCACTGAGATTACCCAGGGTAAGTGCGTTGAAGCCCCTACCTACTATCTGTAAATATGTAAACCCTGGGTAGTGTCAATGACGCATGCTGCTCCAGGACTCCGCTGCTAAGATCTGTGACTGGCAACAACGGACGTACGTAGAAAGCAGTACTTTATAAATCAGGTAATGAATCCATATTATATTATTCTTATTTTCTCATTTTTAAAATCACTTTTTGAATAGTCATTTTCAAAAATTCAAATTTAGAGTGAAAAGATATATAAATGTACTTCCAAACACTGGAAACAAACTATATTTCTGCTTGGAGAGAGTGTTTTCCGACGCGTTCAGGTGAATTTTCCAAAAAATCATAAAGTAGCAGAAACTAACGAACAGGAGGTACGGTAACGAGCACATAGGAATGCCAGAGAATGTCTGCAGAGCACACGTAAACAATTCGATATTCAAGAGTTAGTATACGTACAGCAGCACAACATGTACACACACACGCTAGACGGGTGGAAGCACACTCGACTGGATTCGGCACGACGTCAAAATATCGGAAATTCAAATCCCGCGCGAACCGCTCCTGATTCGCGTAAATTGCGCGAATGATGCGAGAGACGCGAAGCCACTCGTGAGCTCTGCGTGCTCTCCGAAAGCAGTAATCAGTGGCAGGATCCAGAACGGTCTCGAAAGGGTCGTGCCTTCTGACAGGATTCTTCAATGTTCTCAAAAAGGTAGTGATCCACCTGCCGTTTTGAAGTGGGCGATTTCTCTCGGAAAATAGAGAGATAACAAGTAGTGGCAAAAATACCGTGATATATGTATCAATTTTTTCCTCAAAAACTCGTACAACGCACCTAGATATATGGAAGCTTTAGTAGCTTCCCGGAAGCATTCACGGAACTCCCCCTGGATCCACTAAACCTAACAAATCCTCACAAAACTTCCCCAGAGAGCACCACGTAAATCTTGCTCAATGTGACTTACTCAGGATATATGGAAATGTGATGAGATCAAAAAACCATCAATATTTCTCGTCAAGAAGACGGATTGCAGCAGATTAGCTGCATTAGCGAAAGAACAACATGGAACAATTTCCAGCACTTTTTCAGGATCTGCACTGAAATTGAAGACGTATAACATATGAACAGAGTAGTATTTCAGTTCTCTGGAAAAATTCTTCCTCTGAAATGGTAGATGTCGAATTTCTCTGCTTCAAAAAATGATGTGAAGCTTACAAAATCTCGGGAAAAAATCCACAGATCCCGCAAAAATTTTCACCGGGCTTTGAATGCCGAAAAGCGTGTGGTGAGCTGTCGTGATAGATGCGTCGGGATCGATGCCGATGCCGACGGAATATGAAACTTTGCACTGAAGTTGAGATATCCTCCTATTAAGAACGTGGGCTGATGAGGTCTTTCCAGTGAAATTGAACATATGCCAGAAGATAATGAAAACCCCTGAAAACCAAATGAGAATTCAAAGTGCGAGCGTCATTGGAAGTCCTGCACCTACTGTCATTCGGCTTCCATTATGAGGATGTTTTCAGCTTCTTTGGGAAAAGGGGCAGAGCGAGGGACGAGAGATGTCGAAGTGATATGTCAGGTACCGCAAAGTGCAACGATTTTCTCGGTCTCTTGATGAAATCTGGCAGGAAAAAACGAAAGAAATCCTGCTAGCATCGAAGCAAAACTGCCGGGAAGGGTAGGGGCGAGCCAATGATGACTGTAGCTTGGCTTTGATTATGATATTCGGACCAAATCCTAATAGGGAAGACTGGTTGCTGCAACGTGCACAACTGCATGAAATTCGCATCCTCGTTCCAAGCAAATTATCCAACATACCTATCCCAAAAAATTCCAAGGAAGGATGTCGTTGGGATCTCTGAAGCATTCTATTCGGTATCGCAAAGTCCTGAGCTTAGCACTGAAACTTAGATGAAGCTCGGAGGAGGTTCCATGGACTCAATTACATCAGCTGATACCATCCTTTTTTTGGCTGCATAAAGATATGTGAGAAACTAATCCGGTTTGAATATTCGATTAGGAGTAAAAGAGCAACACCCACGGAGTTTTTTGTTTTTCGCCGAAATGTGCTCAGCGAGAAGAGCTATTAGCATGCGACTTTTCTGGAACAAATAAGGATAACTAATGCCCAACAAAGAGTTTAGTCCCCTCCTGCTCACATAAGAAAAAAAGGTGACAATTTTCAGAATTGCTGCATTATAGAAATAAAAGTTCAATGTTGGCTTATTTTTAGTCTGTTAGTCAGCTCTACAATAAGCTATCAACTTTTTGTATTCGTTAATCATTAAACATTTGGGTTCAAGCTGTCTGACTTTACATTTAATTTTGATAGCACCTTACCTTTGAAATTCCTGCTGATCGGGTCACCTTTTCGGGGCAGGCCGACCTCCATTCCTTCTTTCATTCTCTGTCCACCACCGCTAGTGAGAAATATTTTCAACCACGTAAAAATACACCCATAATATAGAATATATATTAATCATTAATACAAATTTGTGATAATAATTAATGATATATTCGGAATTGAAATAACGTAGTATCTCTGCAAAAGAACGAGGCCTCTCGCAGAACTGTGATTTCTGAACAACAATGTTGCAACAACAAAAGAGCGCTCTCTCAAATTGGGTGAATGTTTCTTCAACGTATCCTCCAACAGCTGAGCGAGGCCCGTGATCAACTATCACAAATTAACCGCAACTTTCACGCGCTGCAGCTATGGTTGCCTCGACAACTTTCTAGCAGCGGCAGACGCAGTGTGTGGGTGGGAGGGAAGACGTGGGAAAAAGGTGAAGACCCCGATGGTGGACAAAATCAATAAAAATATTAATCTGAATAATGCATATTTGGTGATCTTACTTCTCCTTAATTGGCAGTTCATGTGCGTGCGTGCGTGTGTGTGTGTGTGTGTGTGTGTGTGTGTGTGTGTGTGTGTGTGTGTGTGTGTGTGTGTGTGTGTGTGTGTGTGTGTGTGTGTGTGTGTGTGTGTGTGTGTGTGTGTGTGTGTGTGTGTGTGTGTGTGTGTGTGTGTGTGTGTGTGTGTGTGTGTGTGTGTGTGTATGTGTATGTGTGTATTTCACCACAGTTGGAATGAATAAGATAGGCCTGTGATTACAGAACCGTATAAAAGGAAACAGAAGGATGGGGTGCCTTCATATCAAAGAGGAGGAACCAGACAGACGAAGGTTGACACGGATAAGGGCTACGCCTTAGTGTTGTGTTAGAGGTAGGCTGGCGGTGTGATAAGGATGCTCTGGCATCCATAAGTGAGGAAACGTCTGATGTCAGGTCCAACGACGTGATAAGGGTGCGTTGGCGTCCAAAAGCGGGGAAACGCCTCGAGTCGGATCGAACGGCGTGATAAGGGTGTACAGGCGTTCAAAAGTGGAGGAACCTCTGGAGACATGTCCCAACGGTGAGATAAGGGTGCGTCGGTGTTCAGGTCCAATCCCAGTTTGCACTTACTCGCTCAATTTTTACTATTTACGTCCACCACAGCAAACCGAAATGCGTCACCACAAATTGTTGGAAAGGAGCTGTCCATAGTGGGTCAATGGTTCCATGAACCGCGGTAAAGAATACTTCTCTGTGGATAGTGTCTGTTCATCCACCTGCGCTAATCTTCTCTAAAGACAATGAAAATATGCGAGCGAAGCGAGCGCGAAAAGAAGCCTGAGAGTCCGGCGTGAGCCGAACGATCACGCTGGTAAGAAAAGAAAAAACAATGAAAACGAATAATTTAATATAAACTAGCACAAGGTCTTCATTTTACAGAGTAATTCCAAAAATTCGGCGGTCAATTCCGGGGGGAGCACGCCCCGCCCCCTGCTTTCATCGGGTTAGCGTTTGTGTTAACACATACCAACGAGGGTTAACGAGTGATGTAGCGTTTGCCCCCAGGGTGAAGAGATGGGGAGTGCAATCAGGACTGACGTTTTCTCTACGTCTACTTTTTGGGAGATGTCAAGGAAAGAAAGGAAGAAAGAAAGAAAATAGCTTAACTCTCAAGGCAAAGTACGCATTGTGCCTGAGTGATAGAGGGTATAAATAACAATAAAAAATTAAAAGTTAAGAAAAAAGGTGAAACTAGGAGCGCGAAAAGCCAACGAGGGCAAATTATGAAACAATTTTTTCTTGAATGTTACAAAGTCATGAGGAATACAGTGGGAGGTTCCGCCGCAGTGTTGTGGCTACAATGGATGGCTACAAAAAGTGATCCCTTCGAAAAACTACTACGACCAGCGTAGCTACGAAATCTCAACCGGGAATGACCACGGCATTCACTTGTAATGCTTGATTGGTTCTCTTCTCAAGAAGCCAGCTCTCGACGCACTGTAGGTTCTCTGCTTCCCGTTCGTGGAAAATTACTGAACTTCAGCGGCAACTTAGGGAAGAATGACGTCCTCCACCGCGTCATTTCCGAACCTCTGTAGTAATTCAATTCCCTGCACAGAAAGGAGAGCTCTGCAGCAATGACTTTATCCTGTTCTCGCGGAAAAGTTCGCTAAAGCCATGGCTGAAAGGTTTGCATGGCAATGCCTAGCGCTGTTTTCATATAACCATCAAGGCTAACTGCTCTCGTTCCACTGAATGATATGACATACACTGTGACGGGAAATGGGATTGCCTGTGCACTTGCCAAAACGAATAAGATTCTGTGGAAGAGATATTTTGGGAGGAAAATCCTCAAGGTGTTGAATGGCACCAAAGGGAATAATGCAACTGCTGTTTCGAAACTCCTGAGCCAGTTCAGTGCATCGACAGCGTACAAACACCTTTTTTGAGAACTTCAACATCATGCATTGAGAATCGCCCTAGTATAAAAGATCGCATTTGAATCTGCAAAACTTGCTCTCCTACGTATTTAATGCTGGAGAACAGGATCTGCTGATTTCAAATCAGGTTTCTGGATTAGCAAGGATCTGCTGCAGTAGAAATCTGACATAAAACTACAGGCCTATCGTTTTGTTCGAGAATCTCACAATGGCCTCGTTTAGCTTCCGAGCGGCAGTGTTCCAGCTGATAAGCGACGCTTTGAGAATGCAATAAAGCGCTAAAGTGCATCCACAAATTTATTCTTGAAAGATAGTAAAGTATTGGTGCACGATTAATCTTTGGCCACCTTGGATGTACAAGCAGATCCAATAATGCATCTGCAAAAACTAGGCAACAATCATACCGTTTGCCTTGAAGCGGCTTTAATTATATAAGGATAAAAGTTGCTGGTTCAGAGAGATAAGATGAGTGTTCGTTGATCGTCGCAATTACCTTAAATTGTGTCTGAATTTCCTCGAAACACCTCGTTGCTCAGCAAAGGTCAAAATGGAATTCGAATTGAATATATTTTGAATCAAGGCAAAAAGCGTAACAATGTAGGTTGATTGCTATCCTATCCAGTAGTGAAGCTAGTGGACCATAGTGGAGCTATCCTGTTTCCGACAAATACCTTGCATTGTGTATTGCCTAACATGCTATTTCTTCATGTTATAACGAACCAAACTCATCCATGTATGTAATACATGGTGGCTGATGCAAACGAGCGAGGGAGGAAGTAGGGGAGTAAGGAAAAGAACTGGAGCCTATGCAGAATTGGGGAGCCGAACTGCCGGATTTTGGAAAATAAGACTATTAGAAGGGTAATTCCAAACTTGAATTTTTATTTATAAAAATTACACCATTCCACTTTCACGAACCCAAAAACTTTAAAAAAATTCTGGCTGAAACATTGTACAGAGAGGTTATTTGAACACAAATATCGTACCCATTTTGTAACGTAACCCCACTTTTGTAGGGTTACAGTAGGTGTACTGAAGATTCGGTACCTCACGGAATCCTCTCCAATTCTGTGTAGACGGCTGATCACAAATATCATATCCGATCAAAAAGGTAAGCCCATGTTTCCAAGAGTACGATAGGTATCCGGCAAGAAATTGAGATAAAACGCTGACTTCGGGGAGAAAACGGAGGCGGCATGCAAAATAATGTTGATAATCGTGATCGGCTTCAAAAATAACCCCACTACGCAAAGCTCGAGAGGATTCCGCGAAGTACCATGTCTACAGTACACCTACCATAACCCGACAGAAAAGGGGTTACAGTACGAAATGAACACGATATTCGTGTTCAGCACCTCAAATAACCCCCGTCTACTGAGTTTCAGCCAAAAATTTTCCTCGAAGTATTTGGGTCCGTGAAAGTGGAATTGTTGTATAAATATTTATGAAATGATGTAAAAAATAGTGGATCAAGAGCAAGCTGTCACGAAAGTTTCAACAATTTCATGAAGTTTTGTGTTCTGCTACTTCTAGATATGCATGTACATACCATACGGAACACCCGAGCACTTGAGTCGCGCAGCAAGCACTACAGCAAGTGCAACGAGATACTCTGATTGTCTGTGCATCCACATATTTTTAATATCACTATTCCAGTTCTCGTCCACAGCACCTGCTCCCTGTCCTAATCCGTATGGTGAGGGAAGTGAGAGCGGACGTCATCCACTGAACTCTTGTAACTGCAAAAGATGGCTGAACCAGAATTCTGGAAAATCTCAAGAGGATTTTCTACCACTATAAGTCTAATTGGATAGTAATCCAGGTAAATAGATGTTGATGCGTGCGGTTCAGAGTCATCGTTACAATATTAGGTATTGGATTATAAAAACATAGAAACAGAACTAAAAAGGCACGACGGCAGTGAAAGATTTTTTCTTTCATACGTGTCTTCGTCCCATTCGTCTAAGGATCTCCATCAGTTGCCAGCGCAGTTTAAAGAATTGCAGCGAATGTCGGTAGAATTTCCATTCTGGAGTTGCAGTTTTCGCAAAGCTCGAATAGGGAATGTGCTGTGGCTCGGGTCACGAGAGTCAGCGTTTTCCCTTTGCTCTTATCTTTGGGAGATACATGCCATAATCCTCGTCTTTAAACTAATTCTGACGTAAGATGGCCTATCCAGCCCATAAAATAATTCACAGCGGTTGACGTCAGCGGGGAGCCCTGCGGAGGCTCTCCTGAGAAGTGCACACATGAGCCACATGAGGAATGTGAGCGCATTTACTACTTTTTTACAAGTGCTTGTTCTTCAGCGTCACTTCATTCGCTTCGAGTTTTGAGAGCTGCGAAAAGCTGGCAGGTGAGTCACCCGGAATTGCCATTTTCACACAACAACGAGTATCAAACGAAGTTAAACGTAGCTGGTTAGTTTTTAGATTGTTTACCGTTGGTGTTGTCGAGCAAACCGAAGTAGTGCACGGTTGAACGGGTCCACAACGGCAGCAAAAGGGGGAGGGGAACGTGAAAGGTGACGAGGTGGACCGGCTGTCCAAATAACATCGCCCAAAACGCCCACTACGATTCCGTGAAGCGAATTGTATTTTAAGGTGACTCCTTCTGAGGAGCAAAAAACAACGGACGCAATGATGGTCCATGACGCAGCGGCTCATTTCTTGTTTTTGGGATCGTTGGAATAAGACGATGTCAACAGTAGACTAAATAAAAATGCATATGTGGAAATGACCATGAAGTGTAAACATGTCAACATCTCGCCACATTAGCAGTATTCCGAACTCTGCTGGGCCAGCCACGCATGGCTCACCGGCGTATGGCCCTGGCCTAGCGCGCATGGCCCATCTCGTATGACCCGGTGTTTCGGCGTGGGCCGCTGTCCCTGTCCACAAGCGCGTCGTTTAGCGCATTATCTGAAACGTTGTACGCCAGAAAAACGAACAAATTGAGAACTCATCACCCAGTGTAGGGCGTGAGAGGCGTGCTCACCCTGGGTAGGATACGCACACCGTCGGAGGGGCAATTCATTATCTACTGTCTGTTCGCAAATCTTACCACTTGGCCGCCCGCCAAAATGAGGCATGTCTTGCTACGTTGTCATAGGCGAGACATGTTTTGGCGCGCTTCCAGCTATCGAACGACGATTGAGGGCGGGAATTTCCATGATTTGGCGTGCGATAAAATGCTCCCTGTGTAAACAAAACACATTGAATTGCTTTGATTTTTGGAAAACTATACATATATTTGCGGTTGGTTTCCCATGATGGATCAGTCACACTGGTGTGCTCATATCTCCCCAAAAATACTGCTCGGCTGTCGCGAACAGCTGCGAGACCGCAAGTGCGAGCGTATGACTTGCGTCTGAAGTGCGTCACCACTGCGACTGAACCTATACTTCAACATACAGACACACGCGTGTCGAACGCACGCACCTGTTATAAATTATCCTCATCACTGTATTAATGCGAGTTATAAATACGTTTAGCCAAGCAGAGGAATTTTCACTGAAGCTTCGGAATGAAAATATAAACATGAAGATGTAATATTCAAGCACTGAATCTCCTTATTTCTACGCAGTAACCTTGAGAGCGAACGAAGTCAGAAAGACTTATCAACTTCCTGCGTCTAGGTATTGTTCAAGTGTTCTTATTTAAGCTCGTGATGAGATAGCAATGGATTGTCAATATTTAGGTCAGAAGAAGGCATTAAATGCCGAAAGCTTACTAATAAAGGCATTGAAGAGCTTTCAACCGAACAACTTTATCAGCAGTAACCTTGTTTGAGGATTGTAGAACAGTGTTATGCTATTATTCAAAGCATCCGTTGAAAGAGCGATATGAAGATCATTTTTGCTGCAAGAATGAAAATTATGCATGGATCCGTCGCATGGCCCTACCAAAAGTAGTGGGCCATGCTTGGCCCAGTGAACACCGATTTCGAATTGCGCGCACTGCTCCCGGAATACGGGCCGTCGCATATAGCCCAGTTGGCCACGCATGGCCCTGGGCCAAACCGCGCCGAAATACGGCTAATAAGAACCCATAAACTCAAAAAATGTAGAGCCAAATAAATCATTCCGTTAGGTTACGGTCAATGTCCGAGTACTATGATGTACCCTGTGGAAGCCATGCTTCAAAAGTGGCTGTCATTCCCATAACAGCAGTACGTTGTCATAGCGTTAACTTGAAAATCGCCATCGTCTTGGTTACACATTAAAGGCGGCACCCACGGAAAATTTCATCTCGAACAGTTCGAAGGTTTTGAAAAACCCCGTGCTCAGGGAATAGTTTTGCAGTAAGGCTGTTTATCCGATGCCTATCGCCTACCCAAAGTTGAAGCTCTTCAAACTGCTCTACTTCGTTAATTTTAGCGGATTTCAACCTAAGACTGCGACTCAGCGTACCCAAACAGTCAGAAAAATGTGAAAATCTGAGGGGTAGAGATTTCCATTGGTGCTGCCTGTAAATTTCTACTGTAGCGTCTCCAGGAACTTTAGGTGACCATCAAACTTCTGCATTCCAGCCACTGCGAAACATGTCTAACAGTACGGGCAGCTAATGAAGACCAGAGCAGCATCTATTCTTGGCCAATCTTACTGTAGTTCGCTGGAACACTACATTTAGTTTTCCAAGTACGGCCACTCCCGTGTGAGACTCATTCTATTCTCATTGGCTTTATGGGAAGTTGACGTTTAATGCGTTCCTATTCCCGATACGAAGGGAAATTATCCTGTCGCTAATACGATTCACAGACGAAACATGTTCTTTTAGGGGCCCACATATTGCTATTGCCACCCCGTTCCTTCTTGTCTCAAGTCCGTGATAGAACAGCTTAATGCCCTCTCCGATCTCTCTAGCTTTGGACCCTTTCCATCTCGTCTCCTGCAGACAAAGAACGTGAATCCTCCTCCGTTTCATGAAATCTGCGATCTCCCTCGTCTTACCGGTCAGAGTTCCGATGTTGAAGGACCCGACCCGAACTAACGTCTTTAGCCGAGGTCGTTCGCCCCTCGGTAGCCCTCGCTTTTTAACCACATGAGGCGGGCGGGCTTCCTGCAGGTCACTTCCGGGTGACGTCCTTGCCTTTACTCTATTCCACATTGAACCTATCATATTTATGTGACACTGGTCTCCATCAGCCGGCCTGTCAACCTGGGCCTGACGCTGGAAAAACGAAGAAGAAGAGGTTGCTTTGGTCACCGTGCCAACCTCATACCACGGGGCGGGACCTTGTTTATAGAGGCGGTCCCGACTCGCCTCTCCCACTTGGCCGACCTTCTCTGGCAAGCATTTTATAGGTCGTGAGGTGCCACCCCCACGCCCGCCTGCAAAACGTAGGCCAAAGTAGGATCGCTCATGGTCCGCGGGGATTTCTCCCTACCACCATCCGCCACACGGTGGACGCGCTCGGTAGCTAGAGCGACTTAATAGCCCCGAGGATTATATCGATTTCATTGATTTTCGCTATCTTCGCTCGGGAGTGGCGAGCACATGCGCCCTGGGGTTTCTCACTACGCTGAACACGAATATGCCAATCATTTCGAACGAAATACCGATCTGTCGATTTTATTGATTTTGCGCTATTTTCGCCCACGGGTGGGTGCGGACATATCCACTGGGGTACCTCAATGCGCTGAACACGAATATGGCAACCATTCTGCGCGAAATGTCGATTAATCGATTTTATTTATTTTTTGCTATTTTCGCCCACGGGAGAATGGAGACGTGTCTATTGGCATACCTCAATACGCTGCACGCGGATATGAGAAGCATTTTAGTAGAATTTAGAAACCTAGCGGCTCCTCGTACTCCTTAGCAAGGGTGGGTGGGGAAGGTGCAGAAGCCTGATAACCAAATAATGAGCACCTTTAAAGGATCTATCACGTTCTACAATAAATGTCATCAGCTTTAAATGGCGGGGGAAATAAAACACCCGAGCGAAGCTGGGCACACCGTTTAGTATGACTATATTTTTGTGTTCTTTAAACTGATGCATCATTATGCTCTCAAGGGCTGCTTTCACAAATGGGTCAATAAAACATGGATTCAATAAGACATTCGGAAGGCATCAAGCTCATGGGCAAATGTGCCAACTATGCTCCTTATATGAGCTTGGGTACTCCATCAAATCCTCACGTGTAGCGATATTTTAACGATATAATGAAGTGGAGCCACGTGAGGACTAAATCGTTTCAAAACAAGTTATTACGAGATTACGCTGTAGCTCTTGAAAATATCTCACCTTACTACAATTACCTTGAAATGCTGATTAAGCAACCAGCTGTAAGGTTTCACGAATTGTGTTGTATCATTGGTGCGAGATTAACTGCCGTTCTGGAGCCTGCACAAATAAACCTTTCTCTTCAATTTGAGCAAATTGGAGCAAACCTGTGTGACCTTCTAAAAGCGCTTCTTCTTCTCTTTCAAAAGCCACTTGATTATTCTGGCTAGCTCTTCTCAGTAACGTTTCGTAGTGTGGCGAAGAAATGGTGAACCGACGCGATCCTCGAGTGATCGTAGTTAATGATTTGAAACTCGATCACTCTGCATCGGAGGTGTCCGATAATTTTGCAGTTGTTTTATCTTAGCACTGCCTTCCCAACGAGCGGGGGGTCGTGAAGATAATTTTGCAGTTGTTTTATCTTAGAACTGCCTTCCCAACCAGCAGGGGGTAGTGAAGTTTTCTTCCTACGATTTTAAACTCAAATGCAACTATGGTTGTGGTTGCGGGATGCCGCTAGACGATCAAGGGTGGGGGCAGCGGTGGAACCTAAACTGGATCCTGCCACCCGGACGATGAGATGATATGGATGCTCACTATAGTACAGTTTCAAAACATCTAACTTCAATCAACAAGGTCAGAAGGTGCGGACGTGAACGCCACACGATATGCCTGACAACCAGCGCCGTGCCTGATGTGACGTCTTTTCTGACTTGATTTTTCGTTCCAAAACGATGCATTTCCAAATAACTGCTAAAAATGAAGCTCGGTTCCTGTACAACAACGTGAAATGCGAACGGGTGTGGTTAAAGACTATTTCCCTCTTTTTACTTTTCCTAAACCGGATCTACTCTCTAGGGAGGTTGTATCAGGAGTTTGGAGTGCTGTAAGAGTGTGATTGACTGCAGCCTCCTCCAATCCAGTCATGTTTTGACAGCAGTGTCGTAGTATTAAAATTTCGAGTTGATACATGGAAATCTGCAGTAGATGTGGTTGGAAGTGGTGAACAGAATCAAGCTTTCTCCCCGCTCCAAGGTAACGCTAAGCCTCTCACTTATAAACTCACCTCGGAAGAACTGGCGCAGCAAGGCATCGGGATTTCCATTCATTCTTCGTATTCATCGGACCTTTACTTTACTGAATATCATTTTCCGAGTCCCAGATGATCAGGATTGCTGATCAGGAGCATGTCGAAAATGCCTTCAGAAGTTTTTAGATTTTTGCGATCTCAGTTTTAACTGCAAAGACAGAGTTTTGACTATATTGTTAGGAAAGATTTAATTGTTAGGTATCAGATGGGCATTAAACCTATAAAGAACGTTTTGTTCGAGCCAAGCTATAACTCTCTGAATTGTAGTGTTCGTTTCGGCAATTAATTTCGCGCCAACTTGATAGCTGAGTCTACAAATTAACATAACCATTCAATCTTTTCTTTGCTCAAAACTATTTTCTCAGTCCATATTGCAAACCCATGCAATTTTTCGTTGGAAATGGTTTGAGGTGGAGGGGGGATTTGTTTTTTAAAGGCTCGCCATTTAACGGATTGCCCTCGTCTATTAGGCGGGCGTTCCGATAACCTCTTCTTTGATGCGTCATTCAAGCTCTAAACACTTTTGCTGATTCTTCGTGACTGATTCTTGTTCACTCCAAAATTGTTCCCTCAACCTAATCTGAACTCTTACATTGCGTGGATGACCTGGAACATCCCAAACTCTGCAACTCGGCAGAGTTTTTCTTACATCATAACAACACACCTTACCACAATATTCTCAATTCTTGCTCAAGATGAAATTGAATTAGAGCATTACGGATATTATACGTAGAATTCAGATGAGACTACAGAGAACTAGATATTCCACGTGTGATCATTTACCTTTTACCAGCTGTCACTGGTTAGCAACGCATCTCTTTGCGCAGAGGATTTCCCGAGACAGATTCACGTGACCTAAAAAATAAGATGGAACCATATCCATTCTTATTATGCTCTCAAGTATGGTCCTTATTGTCCAATGCATCTGATCATCTGGGAAACCTGATTGGACCAAAAACTGCTGAAAACGACTTTGTGGTTTGGTCAAAGAACACCTGAATACATACAGGACTCAAATCTCATCTATGGACATCTTTAGCGTGTGCTTATGAATCTCGAATCCACAATCCTTACGCACACTTAACCATGCCACACAAAAAGGTTTACCGATTCTGACCAAAATATGATGGAACCATATCCACCCTTAGCATGAATGATGGGAATTACATGCTTTGAGGAAAACAATTAGAAATGGCAAGAAAGTAAAGTTTTCAAAAAGGTCCTAAGCGTTCCACAGGAAATAGGCCGCTAAGCTCAAGGAAGATTGTTGACGTTCTTATCCTTAATTTCACTGAAAAAGGTATTAGGCTGCTACTCACGCAAAATTTGCAACTTTGAGGAGTCGCACACAATCAGACCGACAAACTGAAGCACTGATGATTTTTTTTGACAGAATATAATAATTGAGCGATACCAAGCAACTCAGAAATGAATAGGAAAGATGAGAGCCAACGGTGTTGCTGAAACAGAGTTCCATTAAACGACGAATAGAAAGCGGAACTGCAAAACTGAGATGTGAGAGAAAACCTGCAACGAAGTATAGAAGTCTTCGCGCAGTCCTCGAATACTGATGTCGAGAATTTCTCGACTCCTTAAAGGCAGTGTGTCACTTCGTTTTCGTGTCTGAACATCTACCAGATTCTGAATCTCCTCGACACGCTGAATCCAACGGTATACCTAAAATGTTACAAAAAGGTCTTTAAACCCTATTTTTAAACGTTTTTTCAGGACGGGATTTGTAACAGTTTGTCCAGCCGAATGGACGCGTGAAGCCATTGATCTCATCGATCCGACACGCCTAGACGTGTTGGCCAACTCTGCAGACGTGGCGGCAGCCAGCACGTTCACGGACCGCTCCGCCCAGGTGGTCCGTGAACTACACTTTCGGACCCTCCGAAAACGGGGTTTTCGTCATTTTTATGAGCTTTGACGTATATCTTTGGAATTAGCGTGACGAGGAGGTCTAGAGTCTGCTGGTATTTTCAGCCCACGAAACGAGTTGATAGACTGCCTTTAAGAAGTTTCGCTGGATTAGGAGGTCTTCAATTTTCCACGCTCATTTTCAGTAGGATTTAGGAAGCGAAGGAGCAGAGAGGTTCACCACTGGCTCGTTACGAGTTCGGTTGGTATAAATATATTCAAATAGTGCTTAGAAAACGCTTCTTGATGATTTCCAACACAAAGATAACTGCATATTTCAGTGGCACGATGCACGAGCGTTGTCACGATTCCATGATGAAAAACAGATCGACTGAAAACCGCTGATGGAATTTTTTTGGCCAAGGAAAAAACATTTTCTTGAGATTCTCAGACACAAATGTCTCACTCTAATCGCTGATAATTGTTGTTGCAGTGAAAAACATCTTTCCCATTAAGAAGAGAAAGCGGCACCAGACAACCATTGGATGGCTAATTAAAAAAACACTTGCTTCTGCTGATCTCATTTTGCTTCCATTATAGAGAAGAGATGTACTCTTCTTGACCTTCATTCGCCGTATCACAGACAGGGTCAAGCGTACGATGGTAATTTACCAAGGGGGGTCGCCTCGGGGGGACCAGGGGGGGTCGCCGGGGGGGGGGGGTCGTATGATAGCAGCAAGGTAGGGCAGTGCATTTTAATTATTATTTTTTTATCTGGTGTTTAGCTGTAACATTGATATTATTATTAGTGTTAATATAAAAGTAATACTAATTTAATTTCAGAGAGAACTTTGCAATGGCTGCGATTCCTAATGGATTGAAAGTGATTGCCTACAACTTGCGTAGACTTAAGTTGTTGTTTGAACGGTGTTGGAGACTTTTACGTTGCTTCATTCAAAAAGCTTTTATTCAGTTCGAACGCCATGGCAGAAGAAATGAAATGAAGACCATGCGGATTGCCGTGTAATAAAACTGAATGTCAATAAATGAAAAATACTCGGTTGATGTTGTGTTTTCAGTAGATGTGATGTGAATGTATAATTAAGATAAATTTATTAGTTCTGATGCAGTAACTACAGCGGAACCGAGCCAATAGAGAAGATGGACGATTTTGCCCTTTCGTTTTGGAGAAGACGATGTTTAATCTCTTCGCTGTCGCTCCTATGATTGAGGCCGTGGAGGGTCATGTAACGTTTCACATGCAGAGAAATCAATTGATCAACAGCTCCTGTAACCAAAACTTCAATTACTGTCAGAAACAGATTGTGAGAATGTCTATTACCGGTTGAAAGACTAGTTTTGACATCCTTCATCAGACTTCCTTCCTTCTCATAAGTTGAAGGTTTTCCTGGGCTGAGTCCGAGACCCGGGCTGGGGTGCATCCACTGATGAGCCAGCTGCTCTGGTTTAACGGTTAACAAACTGGGGCCATCGCGTTGAACACTGAAAAACATGTCCCAATTGGAGGTGAAAAGGAAAGTGGTAGGAAGATCGGAGATCGTACGTCATTAAATAATCGAGCGTGTCAGTATTGATGTTGCTTCTTTCCTCGCTAGATAGGCGATTCGCAGCGGAGAAGCTGCGCTCTGGATCAGCATTGCTGGCGGGAATCACAAGAACACATCTGATGGCCTGAAAGAAAGGAGGGGTCCGTAGAAATACTTCTGTGGGCAAAACCTAAGCGTATACCTGTGCCACTTCATCCGGTATTAGCAGAGCATCGGTGTTGTTGAGAAGAACTTCGTAGAAATAAAGACTTCCATGCATTTCCCGAAGCCCTGGAGGCCATTTTCGAAAGCGTCGAACTGCACGAGAGATTCTGTTATAGAAAAGCAGCATTTGTTCTCCTAGATCTTCGATATTGCAGTATCGTTCCAGTGCATCAATGGAACCGCGAATGAGATCTTCACGCAGTTGATGATTCAAGCTATCGTCGGGTTGCATATAATCTGGACAGCCTCGGTTAAAGAATGTTGCTCCCGGCGGGGTATAAAAGATGAAGTCGTTCGTGAAATCACCATTGAAGTCGATTATATCCAAGATGATATGCTTCTCTAGCGCATACATATCGGAAGCCTCTATTTCATGAACTCTCGACTCTCCAAGGCGATATTGTAGTCTATCGGCAACATTAGAGTAAAACTCGAAAATAGTTTCACTAACGGGTCCAGTAGGCTTTGAGTCTTCATACTCCTTTCCCAAAGTTGTTCGCTGCAGTTCATTGACGTCGAAGTCTGGCGCATCTTCAAGGTGGTAAGCCAGGTCGGGATCGTCGGGTTGAAGAACAGGCTGTCTAGCGTGATGTACAATTTCTAGATTTCTGAATTTCTTCGGTTTGAGTGCATCCTCTCTTCCTTCCGCATCCTCATCAGAGTCCCCGCAATATGAAGTCGAGTAGTCTGGGAACTCGGTGGGTTTGTAAGCAAGAAGCCAGTTGCTTTCTTCTGGACCAGCTCCTTCCCGTTGATGCAACGGAGTGAAATATTTTGAGAGATAGCTTTGCGTGAGACGGTGGTATTTTCCTTGTAGCGGATCAAACGTCAGCAACATACCCCGTCCTGTCAGTCGTAGTTCCGTAGTGTGAGCAATTCCTGCCTCTTTCAATAAATAGTAAAGCGTCGTCCATTCTCGTGCGTAATCAATGAAAAGAGCTTCTTCGTTCTGCAGCGCTAGTGACAGCCGTGTGAGTGCGTGCAAAGTGGTATTCACGTGGGATAAGGCGATGAATGTTCTGCCGTCCATCAACACCCAGTGGGCATGCTGAGCCCTTTTGACCGTTTGAGCGTTAAATTGGGCCTCGTTCTGGAGCAGCCGTAGACTTTCTAGAAGTACAGGGTAAACCCTCAATATGTTGGATATCGAGTTTGCCAGGCTTGCAGACCATCGCACCTTGAAGAGTGCTCCCATTTGCAAATACGGGAAGCACATTTTTCTTGCAACCTTCTTGTAGACCGTTCGTCCAGTTGTTCGGAGGGTTGAGCCAAAAATGTGGTATAATTCCATTACAACTGCCTGGACCAGCTTCATTACCTTCCCTTTTTGGTCGGCTACTGCTAGATTCAGCTTATGGGCCATGCAAATAGAGAGCACAAGGTTGTTGCGAGGATGCTCATCCTCAGCTGTTGTTTCCTGAATCATCCTCCTCAACTTGGAGTAGACTCCGCTGACCTGCCCTTGCATCACAGCGGCTCCATCGCTTGACATCGCCAGCATCTTTCTCATAGCGTAACTCTTGAAGTCCTGTGTCAGTCCAGCACCTTCAGACCAGGAGCGCATCTTGTCCATTTGAGTGATAAGCGCATTAACTATGTGATCTGCAGATTCGCTCTCAACGTCAGCAAGGAAGAGGTGGAACGTAATAGGTCGATGTTGGGGTGACACAGTTCTCAGAAGGAACACGATCCACTTGAGCCCACGGGAGGAGAAGGATCCATCCATGAGTAAGGAGAAGGGAACGTTTGCTGTGATGATGTATTTAACGAGATCATACTTCATATGAACAGCAAACGAGTGGACCATCCTACGTACTGTCGTGGGATCGTAGTGTGCACTGACACCAATCGAGCCTGACCTCATCGCCATAACCAGAAGTGGAAACTGAGTTGAGAAAGGGAGGCCTTTCTTCGCTATCATGTATGCTGATAATGTGGAAGTCACCGTTGCACCAATGTCCTCAGATGTTGTCCTTTCTCGAATCCGGGCTGACTCCTTCTTAAATTCGTCGATGTGTCCCTTGTGCTCAATCGACTCCTCGTGGGCATTAATACGAAACATGAGACGACTGATGCCGTACCGAGCAGTCCTGGACTGAGAGGCAGGAATATCGTGGAATCGTTTGATGCACATGATATGATCCTTTCCTAGGAGGTTGGTCCTCTCGCCTGTCGATTGCCATTGCGAACATGCAAGAAATCCAACAGCTGGGTCGAACTCCTGTGGCTCCAACCTGTTGCACAGGGCGCATCTGATGAAGTCATCATTGGGGTGGTCTGGGTGTCGGTAGTATCTCAAATAAGTTTTGTCTCGCAGTTCACGTATCTGCTTACGAGTGAGTTGTTCTCCATCGATCCTCAGCTCCTGCAAATTTCGAGAGAACTCCTGCTCCTCTTCTTCGCTGCGATGTAGACCATAGCGAATTCTAAGATCGAGATCGTGCAGCTCTATCTCTGCTTTTTGAAGTTGGCTTCTTTCTTTGAGCTCTTCCATCATTGTATTCACCACCGCAGCCGTGTGTCGCGTTTCGGCAGTGAGGGCCATTTGAGCTTCCGACTGAACTTTCTGCATGTTTTGGATGCCTTGCACCAACTCCAGAAGCGCTGCGACATTGCCTTCGAGCCGGCTGTAACGATTCACGACCAGGAGACCATACTTGGTCAACTTCAAATCATTCATTAATCCTTCATCTCGTCGACATTCCTCGGTAACGGCCAACTCGATGTACTGAAGATCCTTGGTGGATCGGAATTGCAGCGTCGAGACCTCGCTGAGGTACGGGTGGCAAACAGCAGGTTCATCGGCAGTTAATGAGATGGTAAAAAAAGCGAAAAGAACGAGAAGCATCACAGCGTGCAAGGAGCTGGCGTGCTTGTTACCTGATGAGTGCGATAATTTGGTGACATAACCGTGACCTTTGGTATCGATTTGTGCTCCGTGCACTGCAACTAGCTTAATATGGCACTTCTGTGCTAGCAATACTAGCTTGGTTCGAGTTCGAGACATCTGCGTTAAGAACAGCGTTGGATTAAGGGTAAGGTGCCAGTGTTTCACTAGCAGGCCCGAGGTTCGATTCCTCGCGAGGGCAATGGTTTTGCAAACACTTCAACATGCTTTTTTCCTTCAGTACCAAAAAGAAAGTATGTAAAATCCTTGGTGAACACTTTCTTCTCAATGTTCCACGTTTTATTTGGCTATAAATCGACTCGTAGGGTCCAATAAATATGCAGCTCAGAGTGCATTTCCGTAGATGACGTCCTATGACCTCTGGACATTCCATGGTGCTCCGAAACTGTGAAGGCGGTTTCCCAGAATCAAACCTTACAAGCATGCAAAATCTCACCGCTTCTCTTTTGGTAGAACTTTTTTTATGGCGATAACACCACATAAGACGTGACAGCAAAATTTGTTAAATTTGAGGCCTGTTGACACTCTATAACTGGAGAAATGAGAAGGTCCTGTGAAAAATGACTCAATGCATAAGAAAGAGCAAATCTTCCTCTATTGTAGCGTATTGAAACTGTTCCTCCATACAAAGCAACTGTGAAGTTATTCGCCTCAGATTATCACCACACTCTTAGGCCTGCCAAAAACTAGACTTTTTTTTCATGGCTTTTTTTCAGAGTATATGTGGGAGCTGATGGAATCTTAAATATGATCCTGAAAGAGGAAGTCAAGCTCTATATTCCTGCAAAATTTCAGCTCTCAATGTTACCTGGGACGAGTTTTATTCCGTTGGTAAAGCGATGGTAAACCGTTGGTAAAAATGGCCATTTTCTCATGTTTTTACCAACGAAATTTCACCCAAATTTAACCTTAATAGACTTAATTTTTCTGAATGAAAAAATATGTACCAAAAAGCGCTAATCTTCCTGATAGCAGAACGACTTTGGCCTTTTTTCTAGGTCACATGCTAACCCTTTTAAAATTCGTGAAAAAAAAACCATACATTTGCACGTGTATGATTCTAACTCTGAGCGGAACAAAGCCACTCACGTGCGACTTTCATTGCTCAAAAAAGGCTATAACCACTTGTTTTTGTTTATAAACATGGGTATTTAATGTCCGACTGCCTCCACATGCGTTTTTCTATTTTGCAAAAATCAGGCTCCGGCGGGGATCGAACCCTGGACTGGGTTAGGCTTGAAAACGACTTCGGTGTCATTTCAATTGCTTACAGTAAGTGTGTAGAGTGTGCTACAGACACATGTGTGACTAATGACTGGTTGCAGATGCAGAAATTCATTTTGCAAAAATTTGCCCCCGGCGGGGATCGAACCCTGGACTGGTTTGAGCATGAAAACGACTTCGGTGTCATTTCAATTGCTTACAGTAAGTGTGTAGAGTGTGCTACAGACACATGTGTGACTAATGACTGGTTGCAGATGCAGAAATTCATTTTGCAAAAATTTGCCCCCGGCGGGGATCGAACCCTGGACTGGTTTGAGCATGAAAACGACTTCGGTGTCATTTCAATTGCTTAAAATAAGTGTGTAGAGTGTGCTACAGACACACGTGTGACTAATGACTGGTTGCAAATGCGGAATTCCATTTTGTGTTCCAGCGGGGATCGAACCCGAGAAGTTATTAATTCTCAAACATTAGTAGACAACTACTGTAAGCAGTCTCTAAGCAAACTTTTACCATCACCTATCGAGCTCATTTTTTCCTTCCTAAGAAGTCATGTCTGCGCCGTGAGTCTGACCTCTCAGGTGCAGGTGCAGATGCAGGTGCAGGTGCAGGCATCAGCGCGTGCCTTCAGGATACGTCAGGAGGCGGAGAATCCCAGAGCCAATCCATTGATTAGTCTTCTCCCAATCTATCTTTATGCTGTTACTACATCCGCTCCTTCACACTTCATTACTCCTTCTACTGCTTATTTCATAGATGTGTCAAAAATCAACAATTTTATTACCAAGTTCCAAATAGTGGATAATTTTCAGATTTGTTATCATGTCGCAACACATCATCGTTCCCAACTTTCCTCACTGGGCGAAGCTAACCACAACCACGACGGCGAATCCTCTCTCAGCAACCGTATCCGGCCTCGTCGTAGCACTGGTCCTAGTCTCGCTGCTCTTCATAGGGTTGATTGCCGCATCCACTGTGAGTTGTTCTTTTAAATTATTTAGTAATAAATTTCGCTAATTTCACAAAGTTGTGACTAATTCTTTCATTCAAAATGTCATCCACTCCCTAGACATTTATTATTTAATTATCGTGCATTTTTCAGGTCTTCCTCATCCTCCGCCAACGTCGTATACGTCGTCACCTCGAGGCCCTCAATTACGAGCTCCAGGAGGACTTTGAGAGGGGGTATCCCCTGCCCACGTCGCGGGCGCAGCTGGAATTCGCCGAGTGAAGATCGACACTGGCCGAAGATTTATTATAGACATATATGAGAGATATTTATTTTATTTAATAAAAGGCTCCTTCCCACATGTGTACGCATTCCATACACCAGCAGCATCTGAAAATATTCGAATAATAGTGGATAATCACAGGTCAAAATATAAACTCAAACCTTCTTCTTCGCGCAACCACTAGGAGATCCATATGAAAGCGTGGAAGCGATATACCTGAACAAATGTTGAGTTTAATTGGTAAAAAATTGAAAAACAGCAGAGTTAATTTCAAAAAAAATCATAAGGCAGTTTCAGATAATTTAAAAATTGCTGAATCAAAAAAAGAAAGAAAAAAAAGGAAAAGGCTACATTCTCTGAGGGGGGTCGCCTTTTTCTCGTCCACGAGGGGGGGTCGCCTTGGGGTAGATTTTTTACCAACACTACGCTTGACCCTGATCACAGAACAAATCTGATGAAAGCTGATGTGTGAAATGGAAGGATTAGAATTGCTACACATCGGAAACCTTTCAAAAGAAAGGGAGATAACTCAGGCAACGGCAGCGCTTCTTCTGCATTCCTTTTTTGTTTTCAGAAAGTATAAATTCCTGACGAAATCAAATCTGTACCATATTAAGTCCCTCTGGCAGCTAATTTGAACTTCATTTCTACTTGGGGTGCTGTTTTTGGTATTTTTACAGGAATTAGATGGTGATGAAGTTTTATAACAGGTTATGTTTATGATAAGTTAATGATGTCTTCTGTGTTTTTTAAATATTTGTTGGTGCAAATTTAACGTTTTTTCCTTTGCATTTTTCGGGATTGCATGGTTTTCCACGTAAATACTTGGATTATCCAGATGTTTATTCATTATGAAATGTTATGTCTTCTTATGGTTCTATAATTAGTGTTTCTTGCTTTGTTTTTATTTTTGTATGTGTTGTTTGAGTCTTTTTTTTTAAATTATCGTTTGGTATTAAGTTATAACTTTATTAATAGAAGTCCAGAGTGAAGGTTAAGCAATTATGTATTTTGTCATAGGTATCGGTTTGAAATTTATTTTAGGTGTTCAGTTTTGATTGCAAAAAAAAATCGAGAAATATTTGGCATGGTGACGCGTACTAGTATATGTGCTGCTAGTATGCTTATGATTAGTCGATAAACTGTGACGCGTACTAGTATTCTTGCTTCATAAAATCAGCTTATGATTCGTCGATAAACTTTCTTTATTCCATCAACACAGGAATGAAGTCAAACAAAAATATTTTCCAGAAAATGACTCTAAAAATCTTACAGCTGTCACAATAGCAGCGTGATTCCATGTAGTTACATACTTCCGTGGCGCTAGAGACTTTTAGAAGTTCGCAGGATTGCGCTTGAGAAGTTTCTCTCCGTTGCTCACTCAGACCATTGGAAGTAGAGCTCGGTGAAGACTTCCTTTTGGAGGAAATTGTACAAATAAAAAAAACTTTCATTCCAGTGGAAGCAGCGGCGAGGGGGTGCTTGACGGTAGATCCATATCGTCGATGAAAGATTATTTAAAGCCCGCATCTCCCCCGCTCTCCTTCCCCCCAACCCCCTAATTCTCCTACTTGATTTTAGCCGGATTTCTTATGAAAAATATACAGTCGTTTTATAACTATAAGAATACCGTTAGATACTTCGTTTCCAGGAAAAGCGGTCCACGAAGAGTTCTCCTGTCATAACTGCTAGATCCATCACCTCAAGAAACTACTTCATCCAAATTTTGAGGAGCAATTACCAACCGCTAGTTTTTTTTCCGCAGAATTTGGAATGTTTATGCACCGTTTTATATTATTTTTTATTACTTATCATTGTATCATATTATTATTATTTCATTATTATTATCATTTTTATCATTACATTATATCGTTATTAGGGAAGTATTTCGTGCAACTTGTTGAAAGCGACCGAAATTGCGTGAGCTGGTGTGTCGTAACTACTAGAATATCAGACAAATCATCATTCTTTGTGTTCGAATCACATTCGTGGTATGGACACAGTAAATTTCGTCTTTCGTGCAACACTGCGTAGGATATTTTTGGAGAATCTGCCTTTAAAGAGATATGATTCGATGTGGATGGTCGCAAGTGAACCATAACAATACAACATGGATACCTTGTCATTTGATATGAACGTCTGATGGGCGATGCGCCAGCTTCCGTAGGCGCTGTCATTCTGGACTTGCGCGTTCAGGTGATAGGACTCGTGACTTCTCCCACGCTTTCCTAACCTTTGAAAAACGGCACCCCGGGTCAGGTGGTTTGGTCACGGCACATTGACTATGTATTGTGTCACCCAACATCGTTACCAAACAGTCACATTTGAACTTCAGATGTATTATAATAATAAGTTCGTATCCCAGCACTCATGAGGAAGTACATAATCTGATATCAGTGGGGAAGGACACAACAGATAAATACAATCAAGAATAAGATGTGGGTGCGATATACTTATGGCCCCCTAGCTGATATGCTGGGAACCTTATATAGTTGAAACGGAGAAGTGCCTGAGGTGCGGAAGGGTCAATAAGTCCCTCTCATTACGAAGAAAACCTTCCAAATGTGACTATTAGGTGTTAACATGAGCCCTTGCGCTTTTTAAGTTGCGATTTCTTCCGTCACATTTCACTTTCCTTCCTCTACAACCCTTTCATCAAGGTTTTCACAGAACTATTGAATTACTTAATTTTTAGGCCTAAGAAGAAGACACCAATTCGAATTGGCTGATGTCACCGAGACAAAATGTGTCTTCTTTGATCTAAGGTGAACGCTGATGACCAGTCATTTCAAGCAAAACATCTCTTTCCTACTTAACACAGTACACTTGGCCACTTTGATGGCTTTTCGAGCTTCAACTGATTGACAGGATAGATGGTTGTCGGTAGTGTTGTTTTTCATTGACCCATTGCTCCACTTCGTATGCTTAAAACTCAAGCAAACTATTGAACTAAGAGAAGCATTTACAATATTCTTGTAGATGAAGAAAAGCGCCTTCGAATCGTATATGAGGCTCCCTCAAACATGGCAACTAGGTGGAGAAAAGTGCATCCGAAGGAAAGCGCAAGGACTTATGTTGACACCTAATAGGATACTGAACACTACGAGGGTGGGTTGGCAAGTTACCGGAATGATCATCAAGGAGTCAGTATTTCCCAACTACTTCTATGCCGTTGTATAGAGAAATGCTCCTTATGGATTAACTATAAATATCTATTCGATCTGTCAAAGAGCCTGATTTTGACAGGCCCTTCGAGTCAGTCAACCTTGATTACATTCAGTAAGAGATGAGTGCGATGATTTCATAGCTTGGATAATCGATGACTGTAGTACACAGGCAAAATTTTAACCATGTGCAGGGCGTCGAGAAAAAGCTACCACACCAGAAACCGTGGCTAAATTCCTCGATATGGATTTAGCAGACAGGCGGATGATTGTGGACAGAATTGAGGAGTCCTTCACCATTCTTCATGAGCAAATAGGTCATATTTACAGAATAAATTAGCTCCAAAAAATCCTTAGAAAGATGTGTGCCGAATTCGCAAAATTTCGAACAAAAGCGCGTTTCGAAATGGACCACAGCAAAAAGTCTTAAAATGCTCGTTTGGAAAGGAAGTGTCATGAAGCCCAAACTCTGACAGGCAATGAAGATCAGGTTCAGCACCATAGTATGCCTACAGAAATGTAGTCAAACCAGTAGTTCAGATCCTATGAATTGGTTCCTAAAAAGAGAAGGGTTTTCCACTAAGGTGGAATAGTGCTGGCGTCTGTTTTTGGTCATATCAGAAGGATTTTATTAAATGTCAGGAAACCGTTAATAGCTAGTAATGACGAACATCATCCAGTATTGGAGTAATGCCAAGTCATTAAAAATACCCAGGTGAGGAGGAGCAAACGATTACAGCATCTCCGCCACGGCATGACCGCGCATTCAAGTGCTATCGTTGGGAAAAAAATCGTGAAAACTAAAATGAAGGATCTCCTTATCAACTGATTCTTTAGCGCTGGCTTCCCAACTCAGCTACCTTTCCTCACAAGTTAAAACGTACCTGTCTAGAAAGAGATTCAGACCGAATGACTAATTAATCTTGGCCGTATGAGGCTGCTTAGGGGGCCTTGGAGAAATCCTTCGCAGGAAAAGAAAGGAAATCAGAAAATAGATTGAACCAAGTGCGCTGAGCTTTGACAGGATCGCGCCAAAGAATAAGTTAAGAACTGGATTTGAGGTGGTTTGTTTTCATTGTCTTCCCGGAAAATTTCCAACCCATCTTCGTACATGGACTTCATAGCTTTCATTTCGAAAACGGGAAAAATGAACATCATGAATGAAGACACATCTTGGTCTTGTAGGAGTTGAAAGTTGTGCAAGTGAATCTCAGCCAAATAAGCCTAATGGAAAACAGGGCAAACATTTGTCTGTACTATTGACGAGTTCCAATTTGTGAAGCAAATGCATTTCGCGTAATCAGGAGTGAACCAAAGGAGGTATCCATTGCTGAGAGGACACTTAGCGCATCTCCTATCAAGTAGTCTTGTTTATAGGGCAAAACTAGGCCTGACGAGCGCAATAAACGATGAGTTCTCGGACGGCGCCCACAAAGTTGGCGAAGAATTACTAGCAACGAGTAGAGTAGGAGTAGGTGCTTTAATGGGGAAATCCGAATACGCGTAATAGAAGCCCTTTTTCCCAAAAATAAGATCAAAATTCATGAGACAACCAAGGATCATTACAGGAAACTAAAATTATGTATACTTTCCTTGTTATTAACATTTACCATGGACTCTCGGGAGTACGTATTTTTTGACGAAAAGGACAGTGAAGGTGTGCGCTTATGTCTACTCAAGAGAAATACCGATTCGATGTTTTGGCATATAAAATCTCAGAGATTTCGGGACGGCAAATCCAGACCAAACACGTTTCAACAGCAGTTATACCACGAGGTGAAAGCTTTGTCACCCACTAGCCGCGTTTGTCTTGCAAAAGCTATGATTCGGGGGCGATGAACTAGTTTGCACGCCTCAAACTTAGGATGGCAGCTCAATCTGGCGCAAGGCTGCGTTCCTATTATAGATTTGGGTAAGTAGATGCTTACCCAAGCTCACCCAGAAATATCCCATAACGTGTATCCACGTTCAGCGGCTACGCTTGCTGTACGCAGCAGTTCCGAGGCGGTCATCCGAATCGGCGCCGCAGTCGCCCGCACATCACGTATCTCGCCTCACCGATTAGTGCACTGGGCCACGGTTGGCCTCATCAGGCCTTAGCCGGCCTGACGAGCCTCGCACTGTCCGTTTTTTCTCCACCGAAGCGGAAACAGAACAGGGATCCGACGCCCAACCACCAGCTTATATACACCTCCCAGGAGGAGGAGCACCACGTGGCAAGAAGTGGGTAGAACGCAGGACATGGGGGGGGAGAACGGAGGGTGAACGACACCATAGTTAATCTTACAGCAGATAGCGTTCTCAGCGCAGTCGAAACATGGAGTGTGCTGCCCGCAGCTATCGGAACGCAGCGGTTCTTCCCCATGCAGCAATGTCTGCCTTCCATTTCTAGGGTGTGTGGCTTGGCAGGTTTTGCTGCGTTTGCCTTATCCAGCTATCGAAAATTTTTCACAAATTTCTTGCAGATTTTTGCAACGGAAGATCAATGCACATTGCAGTTGGCGCTCCACTCAGCGTGCAGCGTCTTTTGTTCAACACAAAAGTGCTAGATAATCCTGTCGTTGTCAGTAGTTCTCTTAATTATCCTCGACACCTGGTAAGAAGGCTTACGCCAATTAGCAGCGGATATTATGAGCACTAGCGCCTCTACCGGAATCTAGAAAGCGGGGTGGGGCAGCCACATGAGGTATGTGCAAACGTTTCATACCTTCGAAGACCTCAGAAAATCAAGGAAAAAGCAAATACAGAGGCTTACAAAATATAGGGCTCCGACTCCCCATCAGTAGACCCATATCCTGGCGTTTCCCCACTGTTGAGCTCGGTGCACCCCTCCACCATCCGTAATTCCCTATCCTGGCATTTCTCACAGTACTGCGCGCAGGTGCTCTCCCCTCCATCGGGGGCCGTAACCAGGGATTTCCATAATACAAGGCGTAGACGCTCTCTTCTCCATCGGTGTAATCCTATCTTAGCATTTTGGGCAGACCTGTCTCTCCAGCACACCTGTCCTCCATCAGTACAATCCCATTCTTTCTAAATCTCGAGGGCAATGGGAGGAAATTAGGAGATGCATTTAGGAACTTTGATTATTACTTAGTTGGCTACCAACAATATAATAGTAACCTATGATAAGGCGTTTATCCTGCTCAGACATTCGAGCAGCTCTAGCCTCGGAGGGTGGGGTCTGTCCCGCCCATCGCTCTTGCCCTTCGATACATATCAGCTCTCCTGCCGAGAGCAACAGTGCTACTTTGTGCTGCAAAAAGGCGCAGCAGACCTGCGTTTGGATTGCGAACGGAAAATCAATGGCAATTCAGCAGCTCTAGGCTCGGACAAGAGCGCAAATGCTCGCAAAGTGCTGCAAGATCGCTGCAATGCGATTTTCGAAATTCGAGACAGCGCGGGCTCAGGGGCCTCGCGTGAGTATTCACTCACAGGAAAAGTCTCTTATTTTGTTCCAACATGGATATATCATCTCCTTCTTATTCTTCTCTATTCCTTCATACCCCTAGTCTTGTTGATTTGCTCCTTCTTGTCGCTTATGCTTTCTACTGTGAATTTTTAATATTTTCGCACTGTTTTCTGCTTTTCGTTATCTCCTTGATTTATGTTCTCTTCCATTATGTACATCGTGTACTTTCAGGAAGCATATCAGCGCAGAAAGGACGCGATGACTGAGGGAGCGCGCCGTATTTCGGAGGCGCCTCCGTTCGTTGGGCCTCCATGTTCAAGTGTTCGCAATAGATCGCCGTCAGCCGTTGAAGGTATGCTCATTTTAATTTCTCATATCTGAAATGGCATTCTCATTGAATGTCCTACTATGGTTCCAGTCTCAGCGAGCCTGCTGCTGTTACCGCCAGCAGTGCGTTGTGGCGGAGTCGATTCAAGCGTCCTATGGGAATTCCCCATGAGAGGGTGGTATGGGAGGGGCTGGGAAGAGGGGGGAGGGTCGTATTTGAGAGGGGGTAGGGTGACCAGAGCGGTGGCTTGACCATTGAATAAGAACTCATGATTGTTTTATGACATCATAACAAACGGTCCGCCTTTGCCAACAAGAACGATCTCGTCATTACGTGCTGGAACACGACTGTTGGCAGCGTATGAGAAAAATCGGCTTCAGTGCACCCACAGGTTCTATTCCCGGCGCTTTCAATAGATTTTTGCACAGGTCCAAATCACTTCAGAATCACTGTGGAGTGAGGAGGGTGGAAATGTTAAAAGATGAAGTGTAGTAGCGAGATTGATCGATTGACATGCGGAAATTCGCATGCAAGGCTCGTCAGAACGTGGAAAAGTAGGGTGACTTGGACCTCGCGCTGAAGTTCTCTGACTCGAAATTAGCAAATGCTTCTCAACATATCCATGGGGGACATTCAGCTCCATTTTTTGCCAGAGTTCTGTTTTTCTAGAGCATCATACCTTTTTGGGAGCTCAATGGGAAAATTTTCAAGTTTTTGGGCCTCCTGAGGGAAACTTCCCATCTAACTCACTCAAGCAGGAGCAAACATTGGGGCGCGATAATGGGGGATGAAGAATGAATGCTTGGAGCTCTATTAGCAAAGGTAGTGAAATTTTGGTTAAGGGCAAGCTTTCCTCATGGGAGTTGAAGAAGTGAAGACCTCGCAATTTGAACAGATGGTGAAGATGGAGTAAATCTGTTAGGGAAATTGCTGAGAAGCAGTTTGCAGATATCACGGAAACTTTTCTGCTATGAGCTTCAGATGAGGAAATTTCCCATTCGAGTACCGAATCTGGCTCCACAGAGTTCACTCGTTTTGCCGCAATTTAGTTGGGAAATCGATGGGAAATTCGTCAAATTTCCCATCGATTTCCCATCGAGCTCCCAAAAGCATATGAAGTTCAAGAGAATTGAAACTCTGAGGAAAGATAAAGCTGATCGTCTTCTATGGATACGTTAAAAATGATCTGTTGATTTCGAGTCAGAGAATTTCATTACGAGGTCTAAATCACCCTAGCTCTCCTTAAACTGGCGGGCCATGCGGACGAATTTTAAGAATTTAAAAAAAATTTTCAAAAAATTTCTTCGGCCGATAAAGTGAAGACTTTCCAACTTCTTTATTCGTCAGTTTTCGGCGATAACGCCTTCTTCAGACCTTAATCCTTACAAATAATTGCACCTCATCACAAGTACATCAATATTAACAAGACTAACAATACCAATGGGCAGTCAGTGACTAAGTCCTGGGACTTCGAGCCGAATGGTATCCGTTTACCTGCACATCGATGACTTAGACATATGAACACAGATTAACACGTAAAGCAAACCTCACTCCTACGTTTTTTTTCTACAGAATGAGTCTAGCACCAAGTGAGATAGAGACAGGAGGGGCGCTCATACTTCCGATCACGCAATTAGCCGTAGCACCTCCTTTAGTTCTTCCTTATTATTAGTTTCTGGGATGTGTCTCCTTATTTCAACCAGCTCCTCCTATCTTTATATCACCTGGTGCTAGTCTCATTCTGTAGCAAAAAAAACTGTAGGAGTGAGATTTGCCTTACGTGTTAATCTGTTAAATGGATCAACATTTAAAATTATAATGTTATGCACTATCGATGCTTACGACAAGTTTGTAAAGTCACTAGCAATGAAGTGTATAGGATAACTTGTAAGAGAGTGAGGGCGAGAGAGATAAAGAAAGAACCTACTGTTTTGCACACTAACCGGTTTCGGGGCTTGAACTAGACCGGATGTGTGATCTCCTTGGCGCCCCCGGGTCTGAGACCCTTTCATCAGTAGTTCCCAAGGAGACTTCAAAATGACTTATAAATTAAATGCAATAATGTAAGAATAGCAGAATAAGGAGTCAAATGTAATCAAAGAAGTCCTATTAGAGATCAACAAAGAAGTCCATATGATGAAAGCCGGAAGTTTCACTCGGCAAAGAAGTACAGATATCCTGCGTAGTCCAGCACTGATCACCCTTTATCAACATTAGATGTTTGAATATTTTCGCGCCCCGACACACGTTCAAATTGTTGCCTCCAGAGCTAATAATCTGCTCCTTAACTCATGTACCAACGGGAAGTGTATACTATTGCTAATGCCATACTTCCGCATAATGAAGGGCCTATCTCTAAGAGTGTGGCAAATGACCCGAACCACCTCGGTTGTGGTCCATTTGTTAGTGATGCATATACTTCCCAACTCAAATACTCTAGTCTTGAAATCTTCCATTTTGGTGCAAGTTCTGCTTATTCTTATTATCTCCGCTACAAAAGTATTATTTACTATGTATCTAGGTATATTAGAGGTGGTATGTGGGTACCTAAGCACCTTAAAATTGTAGTCGTCCGTCTTATTATATAGACTGCAAGTAATAGAATTACTTTCAACCCTTACTTTTAGATCTAGAAAATTGGTTTGGCCCTTGTCGTTGTTTGTCCTCTCAATGTTCAGCGAAGCGTGATATATATCTTTGAGACTATTTTCAAAAGTTTCTACATTGTTGGATATATGTAATATATCATCGATATATCTATACGTGCCATTATACATACTAGCTACCTTTCTATCTTTACTTCTTAGTTTACTTCTAAGATATTCGTATTCCATGTAGGCTAATGTCAAATCCGCTAACTGAGGACTACATGATGCCCCTTGTGGGATGCCTCTAACCTGTTTGTAGATTACTCCACCATAGTATGCGTAGCTAGTATCAAGTATTGCGTCAAGCATGTATAGTATGTCCTCTTTTTTGTAGTACTGGCCCTTTCCGCAATTATCACTACTGTAGCCAATTTTGTCATTGAAAATCCTAATGAAATTGTATTCTTTCATGCATAGCATTATTAGTTTTTTCATATTTGCTCTAATCACATCGTGCGGTAGGCTTGTAAATAAGCTAGTGAAATCTGCTGAGAACAACTGCTTGCACTCATTTATGCTATGCATGTCCTTAACTACTGCTATGCTATTGTCGATGGCCCAAAATAGTTTTACTCCTGTTCTCTGTTTTATTACGTCGCAGTAACTGCGGAAGTGTTTGCGAAAATGTGAAAAAATGAGCTGTAGTTTTGTCGCTAACGGTTTACTAGTGCGTAGGAGTGAGGTTTGCTTTACGTGTTAACCTGTGTTCATATGTCTAAGTCATCGATGTGTAGGTTAACGGATACCATTCGGCTCGAAGTTCCAGGACTTAGTCACAGACTGCCCATTGGTATTGTTAGTCTTGTTAATATTGATGTTCTTATGATGAGGTGCAATTATTTGTAAGGGTTAAGGTCTGAAGAAGTCGTTATCACCGAAAGCAAACGAATAGAGAAGATGGAGAGTCTTCATTTTATCAGCCAAAGAAACTACATAATGAAGCTCAGAGGCAGACAAATACTGAATTTTAAAAACTTGTAATCGATTGATTTTGCTTCCCTCTCTTCATTACCAAACCTTTCCATCCTCTCTACTCCACACTAAATTCTGACGCGGTTCCGACGCGTGCAAAAATTTCATGGAGGCGCCTGGAATCGAAACCGTGGGCGCACAAATGCCAGCGCTGAGCCGATTTCGCGCTGCTAATCAGTCCTGTTTTGACACGTCGTGACGTGATCGTTTTCGCCAGTCTGGTCCAATCGGTTAAGAAGGGAAGAAAGCATATCGACTGCAAGGTTGTTCTAGTTCCAATTTTGGGCTTTTCAGTGCGTTTCTTTTGTGTCCTCTCCCTTGAAACTGCTCAATGTTCAGAGAGAACAAGCTGGAGCAGGAGAAGTGGTGGGGTTGGACGAGGAAATAGGGGGGGGGGTTCCCTATCGTCATGCTTGACCCTGACTGTGAAATAATGGAATCAGTGGAGCCGTCCTACTTCCATGACAGAAGTGCCAAATGATGCTGAAGAAGATTTGTTCCAGGACGAAGGGCTGGAGCACGACGAAGAGCTGGAGTGCGCAATTGTGTAAGTGATAAAGGTCAAGGTTGTTTAAAATTGAAGCAATGGTAAAAATTCCGTTACGGGCTTTTAACCATATTCGCCCATAATTTCATTATGGGCTAATATTGTCAAACTTGTTATGTTGGACAACTTGCTTTACTATTCACATCATGTCCCTCTTTACCTCGTAATTAAAACTGTTCTGCATTTCGAAGCAATTGTAAAAATTTCGTTGTGGGCTCCGAACAATATTAACCCATAATGAGATCATGGGCTAATATGTATTGTTGAACTTATTCCGTTTACTTTTTCTGTTCTTGTTATGTTGAAGAATATGCTTTACTATTTATTATATATACCTCATTAACCCATTTGCCTCATTATTGGAGCTATTTTGAATCTAAAGGCGACAATAAAATTTTCATTATGAATTCTGTGGTTTCGTTCGCTGAATTTACTTAAGAAAGTCCCTTTCTTCGTCCGTTCTAGGGGGACTTTGGGGCTTCTGAGCACCGTTGAGCTCACATGCCCGAGAATAGCCCTGCAACAATCCGTTGTCGGAAGCTATGTCAGCATTTTATGGCGACAAAACCTCCGAAAATGCGGCACAATAGGGCGACCATTGCATGATGGTGGGGGAACCATTTGAAAACACCTGCTATTGTCTCTTCAAAACAGCAGCTCTACTCAAAATGTCACATGCATGGAATCAATTTTGTTGTCGGCTAGAGCTGCCCGATTGTTTGAGCGCATGTTTGAGTAGGTTCCACTTCGGAATGATAAACGGATTCTTTGGCAGAGGAACACGTCACATCGCGACTTCCGCTACTTCTATGCACCTATAATGATACATCGGCAGATCATCTCGTCGGTTTCGTGTCATCCGCGAACATAGCTAATGGGCTGATTTCATGATGAAAGAATGCGAACACATGCCTATGCCCCACGTCTGCGCTCTAGGAAAATTTGCGGCGTTACCAGAACTCATATCGGAGGATCAAGAGCGAACATACAGGCCGCTCAGTTAGCCAATAAATGAGGGCTGAAAGCCAAGGAAACTGTTGTTTCTGTTTGATTTTGGCCCAGAAGGTTCATGCGACTTTTGCTCCACTTGTAAGCCTATGAAGAGACATGGGTCGACTGTTGCGCATTCTTCTCATCTCCGCAAACGTAGTCTTCAAGCAGAGTGTCATGTTGACCTTCTTTCGCTACACCAGCACAGCTCTTCACTGCAATTGTATTGCACCCATTTAAGAAGCACCACGTGCACTTAAAGGTGTAACTGCGATTATTTTGCATCGTATACTGTGCTGCGTTGAAGCTTCTGAACACTCTCTCATCCGGCTTCTGCTAGACCGCCAGCGCAGTGATGAAATAGCTGCATGCAGGAGTGGCAGAAATGCCGCGGGGTCAGTCAGGCCATGAACGCATGTCTGAGTCTCTAATAATCAGCCAGTTGCCTCACAGTCGGTTAATCAAGATTACCATTGTCTATGAGTGTCGCCCTATTATGAAGGAATAGGAATGCCCATGTCAGGTGCTCTGGTCGGCTTTGTTGAAGAAATCTGTCGAAGAGATTACCTTACTAACTGTGATTCCAGGAACTTAATTTAAATGGGCACTTGCCTAACATGTCACGTGCAATATGTAGGTGAAACTATACAAACACTTAGATCCAAAGTCTGCCAACACAAAAGGAGTTTCGAGAAGCTTAATTTGAATACCTTTATGGTTACTCATTTCAAAGATACGGGACATAATCCACTACATATTAGTATGGATATACTCGATCATATTTCTGGAAATGACAATATTAAAGCGCAACTGAGAGACAGGGAGTTAGCATGGATACAGTATATTATCACAGCATATTCTTTTGGTTTCAATGATCAAATTAGAGGTTTTGGGAACATCTCAGACAATGTAAGTCCGCTAGAGAAAAAAAATCACCCCTACTTTCGATGCCCTGTTAGAAGAGAAAGAAATGGAGAGAAGAAAAGAAGATCCAAAAAGAAAAGTAAATGCATAGACAGAACGGAAAATATCGTAGGCGAAATTAACAATAGAAATGGTAATTCGTTGTATAGATTTTTCAGAACGCTAAACAAGTTCGACATACTTAGACTCATAGACACTGCGTTCAGCCCACATTTCCATAAGTTCTCATACGAGTTGAAATATAAAATCTACGCATTAGTTGCTATGCCTTTTTGGATGAAACAGAGTTATGTAAAGAAATTCAAAGATGATATTGTCGTACGTGTTCAATATAAAGGCGATATTATGTATCGAATAAAGCTGAACAAAATTTTTAATAGTATGGAAGTAAAGCGAATCGAAAAGAGTTATATACCAATATGTCCATCTGTAAATAATCTTGAACTTAGAATAGCAAACAAAACTAATCCTCCCATATGCCTCAAACTTTTCAACTACAACAAATTTCTTAGAAGCCTTAGTCGACAAGACATTTGTGATATAGAAAATAGCGAGTGTATCTGTGAAAGGCGCGCCGATTTTATTGATATACACCATAATCATATATGCACAGGAAATCTAGACATAGTTGGAGACGTCAATCTTAGAAATCGTTTTAGTAAAGGCACCAAGTATAGAGTGCATACTAGGATAAGTAAGAAAGAGATAAGGGATGAAGTACATAGGGTAACTACAGAGTTTGTAGGTAAGACTCTCGCTAGATTCAAAGCTAGCAGATCTCTGGGGCAGAACTTAACACAAGGTATTGAAAACTATATATGTAAGCGTATTAAACCCAAATTGTTTAACTTATATGATCCACAAAAAGTCAAGGAAGATGAATATAATGTAAAATCATTAAAAGAACTTCAGAGATATTTCGTAATCACATCCGTGGACAAAGCATCTTCCAATTATAGTTTCACGTGTAAGAAGTTATATATCAAAATGCTTAAGAAAGAAATGGAGCAAGCCGATATGGACGGCAGTACTTATGTTGCGACATCATTACAAGAGAATGATATCAAGGAAATACACTATAAAATAATTGTAGGGTTGAACATTAAACAAGAAGAAAGGTTAGAAAGCACACCGAGAATATATGGGATACCAAAAATGCACGAGACCCCTATCAAATTTCGTTTCATCACTGGTGCTAAGAGAATACCTTCAAACCACTAGCTACTACTCTGCAGATCATACTTTTGCACTTTTGGCAACACTTCATAAATTATTGCAAAGTTATAAAGGAAAGGACGGGGGTAAAACATTTTTGCGAGGTTGAAAATGGCATTAAAGTCATTAAGGGCATGTACACAAACGGGAAACAGCTGTACTCAGCGGATTTCACCAGCCTTTTCACCAGCCTACCACATGTTGTCATTAGGGAGAACCTTAGGAAGCTAGTGATACTTTGCATGAAAGGGTACAATTACATCAGAATTATTAATAATAAGGTGACCTATACAAGCCATGAAGGTAGTAGAGGCAATTATTTTAGAAAAGAAGACATAATTTATGTATGTGATAGATTCTTTACTTGATTCCAGCTATGTCTACCACGGAGGTCTTATACAGGGGTATCAAAAAGTTTCCGGCCTCCGCTTGCCTATTTCATATTTCGGTACTGTTTTGAGAGCATCATGTAGGGTAAAGCCTTTCATGCTAATTTGCAAAGTTTCACGAGATTTCGTCAAACTTCTCAGAATTAAGAACGTTTTATTCAAGCCAAGGTATGGTTGTCGTTCAAAAAATCTATATCCAGCGAGAAGAAACCGACGAATTTTTGTTTTGTAAACGAAATTTATTGGATAAAATCTGAATCCGCCCCTGAATTCTAAACGAAGAGGAAGTCCTCTAGCATTCCCAAATAAAATTTTGAAACTCAATGTTTTCAGTGTAGTGACAGACGGTCAGAAACGGAGCGACCTCCGATCTACGAGCAGAGACAAGATGAAGGCGGATTACTGCCGCTGTAGAAAAAATAATTGAGCATCGCATACAGACTTTATGAGCAAAACGTGTACAAGGATATAAGCTATTCAAAGCTTCCTTTGGAAATTTTCTGGGCTACCATCTAACAGTTTAAACTTTCGTATAACATTGAGTCTCTGAAACCTTTTCGGCGTTCAACAAGAAAATCCCAGTTGAATATTCAAAGAAGATTTTTGGGAGCTTTATAGAAAGCGGAAAGGACTTTTTGCAGTGTCTTGACTGCCGATAAGTGGCAAATTCACTGCCAAGATGTGAGGTCCAATCGCATAGTACTGGGTCAGGACGGGCAGATTTCTGAGAGCAGTGCGATCGAACAGCAGGGGTGAAAATGCCTTGCCTAAAGTTCTGTGCGATGGAGAAAAGATTTTGTCACCTAACCACCTGTATGTAAATCCCATTGAAGTGGCTTATTATAATTTTACTTTGTTCCACCCCTTTCGGAAGCGAATCAAGAAAACTGACTGCAGAAATTCAACCACAGAATTCAGGCTATTTAATGAATCATCCTTTTTCACACATCCTTTTTTTTGCATTGCTTCATGACAATGAGAATGCATTTCGCCAATTCAGATAGTTCAGGACGGGGTCTAGGGACTAGCTACGAGAATCCGTGAAAAATTCTGAGACGGCACCTCGGCGGAACAAAACAAGTAACGAAAAAGAGTTGACGTTCGGTGTTTAAATTCGGGTGATAAAAATTCCTATAAAATTGGACAAGTCAAATAGAATGACAAAATGAAGAGTGTTTTGGTTTTGCAGGGATGCATATTCATTTCCTTCAAAATTTCATTGCGGTAGCTTATCTGCAAGTGGTCCAGGCCGGAAACTTTTTGATACCCCTGTATATAAGCAAGTTAGGGATTTACCGCAGGGTGCGTCATGCAGTCCACAACTAGCGGACCTCATTTTAGCCTATATGGAGTAAGATTCATTAGAAGTGAACTGAATACTGAAGATAATAGGAGAGTTGATCTCTATAATGGTACTGACAGGTACATTGATGACATCTTACACATTTCAAACGATACACTTGGTTTTGAAAATAGTCTCAAAGAAATTTACCATCCTTCACTTCGTATAGAGAAAACCAACCTCTCCCTACATGAAACCAACTTTCTAGATCTTGATATTTCGAGAGATAAAGATGAAATTAACTACATCCTATTCAATAAGACTGATAGCTATAACTTTAAGGTTATTAGATATCCTAGTAATACGTCTAACATTCCCAAGCATATAATCATTAATACATTCATCGGAGAAATAATAAGGATAAGTAGGACCTGTAGCAAATATCAAGACTTTACTATTAGGCTCACTGAGTTATATGCATCACATGTGTAAGCAATGAGTGGACTCCAGATATGGTTGTTAGAACACTGTGTCATGCTCTTAGATGTAGACCATTCATAATGCGGAGATATGGCTTTGATATCACCGCTCATTTTCCACTTCTACACTTGATAAGACGCAAGATATATACCGAATAGGCAGATATTTAAATGGACACAGGCGGGAGCGCATTCAAAAGTAACCGATGGTGACCTCAAGCATATAGTAGTATATAAGCCAGCAGTAACTTATCCAAGCTCACTGGACTACCTCATATCATCCTCTGTCTCTGTTATTAGTGGTCATTCACTCACTCTCTTGTTTTCCTAGGGATATTAGGAACTTTCGAAGTCTCCTTGGGAACTACTGATGAAAGGGTCCTAGACCCAGGGGCGCCAAGGAGACCACACTCCCGGTCTAGTTCAAGCCCCGAAACCGGTGTGTGAAAAACTGGAAGCATTTTAGCTCTCCTATGTTCTTCTCAAAACTCTCATTTCTTTCACTTTATCTTAAAGTAACATCGTTTTGTTCTACATCCATTGATAACTTGTGTCTCTTTCAATGCAATTTGAACGACCGAAATTTATGTAAACTAAAAAGTGTATGCTCGTTAAGTATGCTGAATGCCAAATTACTGCTAGTTAACAACACTCCAGGAACTATGAATTCCACACTTCATGGATCGAACCGATCAGGTGCTTGAACAGTGAAAAGGACCCTGAAGAAAAAGTGTATGCTGCGGAAGTCCAAAAAATTTGTGAACTAAAAAAGTGTATTAAGTGACTTAGGTCGACCTAAGAGACCTCAGATCTTCCCTTAAGTATGCCAGGTCGACCTAAGCCACTTAAGCAGCATATGAGCATACGCTTCTTTAGCACATGAATCTCGGTCATTCTCAGCAGTCTCAGCATATACTTTTCCTGCACGTTCCCCTTCGACATTCAAGCACCTGATGGATGTGATCCATGAGGTGTAGAATTCTTAGGAGTTCTTGGAGTGTTGTGAGTGATAATTTGGCATCAGAATACATAGGGAGCATACACTTTTTTACTTACATAAGCATTGGTCGTTCGTGGTATACGCTTGTAGTACCTCCTCAGTTCTTTTGTTACTGAATACTTCAATTCATTCCGTTGCGTTTACACTGCGCAGGAATCCTTAAAATCTTACGGAGTCCATGCCAATAGAATATCTGCTCCAATTCAACGACGTCGCGGACTGGTTTCAACGTGTTTTGCCTTGCAATAAAATCACCCGTTCACTCTCTCATGTTCCCATGACCGTTTCAAGGCAATTTAGTTCTTGCCTTGGAAGAGTTTTGCTTTTTTAAATGTGTTCATTTTTTGTTTGGATGGAAAGACCATAGGTCGTAAGCCACAATTTTTTTTTGGTGCTCTGCAATGCACTATCCCTTTACAATTCCTTACAAAGGTGTTCCATATGTGGAGCTTAGCCAAAAGGAATGAATGGTGGTGCACTACACGCTCGTCAAGAAGATCCATCAGCTTTGAAGTTTGGCATATTCTCACTGTAAGCATGATGGAATGTCTGTTCACATTGCATACAGACTGCATGTGAAGAAATGAGCCACCAAGAGTGACGAAGACAAGAAAAAGTTGAATTGAGAAAAAGGCAAACTCTGAAGAACTTTGGGGAAGAGGTCGGTTTGCGCACCGATGTTCCAAGGGAGGCATCAGGAGATTCAAATGACGGAAACACTGCAAGGAGGTTCTTTAGAGAAGCTAGCACGAGCGCATGAATTACAGGAATTGACGAAGCGCTATTGTTTTGGAACGATTTCAGACGCGTTTTCCTGTGGTTTCTCCATTTCCAAATTTGCTTTTGGGAATATGTCGATTCAACTAGAAAAAAGTATTTACAACTGTATACCTTCACGCCTGTTGCTGTACACGAAACATTAGTGAACGGTGCAAGCATAGTCGAATCCTGCATCCTACCCATAGGGCAAGTGGCGAAGAGGCCCAGGAAGCCCGAAATAAAGATACTAAGCAACTCAGAAAATACTTCTTAAAAAAGAATACCAAACAGAGTTCAAATATAGACCTGCTCCGTCGTCTACTACTATCTTCGGACGCGTACATGAGAATTGAGAATTTTCAGTTAACGTTGGCTTTATGACCAGAAACCCATGTGAAATGAAGTTCTCGAAGAAGATCTGGAAATCCCACAAGGATGACATTCAGCGTTGAGCAAGCCTCGCTCTTCAAAATCTCATTGCATTTCATCCGAAGTTCTAGGTCTTTTATGAGAACCCAATTCATTGAGTTGTTCGTATCCATATAATTTTTCGACACCTTGAACTGAGGGTTGGTTGAGAATAAACATATTTCCGTTTCTGTACCTTTTTTCGCTAAGGAACGAAAAAATGAAGTATTCATTTATGGTTTGGATACCCTGTTTGAATGTTTGGAAGGAACTTTGAATATACAAAAAAGTACATGGAAAAGCAGTCCATATGACTGATGTGTAGTCTATGAACAAAATAGAGTTACATTTACAACTGTAACAGATTTTCTACAAAAGTGTTGAGTGGCTTTCGAGAAAGTTTTAATAATTTTGAGCGGCTAGATGTGCGAAACTGCACATTGTGCACCGCTGGGTCGTTTGTCTTAATGTGTCTTAACGCTTATTCTTCAGGTGAATTATCCCAGATTTCCTACGGTGAAGTTATTTTACTAGTTGATTGCGAACATGACATCTATTCTGTGCCTTGGGGCGGTACTGGGAATTTCATAATTCCTGCCTTCGAACTGCAACCCATATGAGACCAAAGGAGTGCAGGATTTGCAAAGAAGAGCCAGACTCCCTCTACAAGCCCATTACCATTCCTAGTTGTTACATGACATCTGGATGGAATTATAGAATTCATTCATTCATTCATTCATTCATTCATTCATTCATCATTCATCCACTCATTCATTCCTTCATTCATTCATTCACCACTCATTCATTCATTCATTCATTCATTACATTGTAATACTTTACAATGCGCACCTTCGAAAGAAGGTACATAAAATTAAGTAAATATATAGTCATGAGGAGTTACTAGAATACATAAATTTGAGAGCTTGCATAGACACTAGATCCAGCTATCGTACCACGACGGCTACCAATGAATGGGTTGGTTAGTTGCATTGCCCAAAACCATTCGAATCTGACCACAACTTTGGGGTGCGGTCAAATGAAGGGACTATCGTGGGCTCCATTCCTCGCTGTTACCGTCAACCAACACAGTGTCATTTGCAAATAAGAAATAGATGAGTTGATCTGAATGTTAGTATTCCAGATGCTCCTCTCACAGATAGAGTAGTTACATGAATTCATATCTCTTAAAAATCTGTGCCTAATTCGGAGTTCTACTCTTGTTACATAAGAATATTTCGATGTGTTAGATTTCTCCCTGTATCTCTTCAAGAATTTGTTTCAGTGAATAATTTGTTGTGCTGCAATAATTTGTGTGGTCTTCATGTTGTGCTGTTGCCTGAAAAAGCCTTTTGGCAGATAGTGGAATACCCTAGCCTTGCCTGGAAAAAATGAATGAGAGAAACCATTACCTCTACAAGGTGGAAAATAGATTTCGAAGGTGGACACTCTGTCGTAGCAAGTTTAAGCACATAGTATTTTGAAAAGTGCAGACTCACCTGGTCATTAATCATAATCATTAATTGGCTTGTGAAAAAAGCAAATGTCAATAAGTTTTCTTCTAAAAGTTAGTGAGCCAAGTTTTAACTTCTTCTAACGTTTCTCTTACGAAGGGAGTTTTCTGTGTTGTTTATATTCTGGGAAGCATCGATAAAATACTGTATTTCCTCTGAATACTCTCGAGGAGGTCGATGTGTTTCTTTCTATGTGGATTCCATACTGGTGAGTTATATTCTATTAGAGGTCGCACATATACTTTGAACATTCTATTGAGAACACTGGCATCTTTATTTTTGAAAATTCTCAAGACTGGAAACATAGCTCATCTAGCAGCTGCAGTGATTTTGTTATAATGCGATCCAAATTGGAGACCTTCGTCAATTTGTATTCCCAAATCTTTGATATGATTGACATTCCTAATGGGGGTGTTTTCCGAAAGAAAATACTTTCTTTTTGGGTTTCTTTTTTCCAAATGCAGTACGCAAGTCTTTTGCTCAGAGATTTTTAGCTGCCACGAGTTCATATAAACGACAAGCTTGTTTATTGCATTTTGTAGCTTTTTTGTGGCACTATCAACCTCTTCGACTGAGTATTCAGAGAACATCTTGATGTCGTCTGCGAACATTGCCAGTTTGATATCATTCGGCAGTTCACAATTTTTCGGAAGGTCATAAATATAAGTGAAAAAAAGGATTGGATCAAGAACTACCCTGCGAAAGCGAATCCATGCATGGAGGTTACCACGTTTGCCGACATTTCCTAACTTCCAAAGCAGCTTCTCATGAGAAACAGCGTCAAAGGCCTTTGATATGTAGTGGTACACCACATCAACAAGTCTTTTCGAAGACAATTGGTTGAACCAGTCGTGAGTGCAATCAAGTATTTGGTTACACGTGGACGTTTTATTACGCAAACTGTTGTGGAGGTAGTACGTTCTCCTTGCATAGAAGCGCGTCAATTTTGGCTTTCATACACCGCTCCATTATCTTCGCTGCAGTGCTAGTTATGGAAATTGGGCGGTAGTCGGACGGCTGTTTTGTTGATGGGGTCTTGTTAACTGGGGTAATGACTGACATTTCCAAAGGGCAGCGACTGTACCGAGGCGAAGGGAAAAGTTGAAAATGTGTGCAAGGGGTTCTTTAAGGGCATCACAACATTTCCGGAAAATGGCTTGCGGTATGCCATCGAAAGTGTTAGAGTATGATATCTTTGGCTTTTTGCAGACGTTCGGCACTGTTTCAGGTTAGATGGTAAAAGAACTAAGACTTCTTTGCGATTTATTCTGTAGGGGAGGGAAATGACCATTATCGGGTGTGAAAACCGAGCTGAAGTGGTCCGCAAAAATTTCGCTCTTCGAAGAATCTGTAGTGAGTGCATTTCCATGTTCGTCCAGAAATGAGGGAAATTTCGTCTTTAGTTTTCTAAGGCGATACTCGATAAATCTGAAAAGTTCCCCATTATTTTTAGATAGTATGACTTTTATTTCACGATTTCTCGAGAACGTTTAAATCAGTCTGGAGAGTTTAGAGGATACTTTTGCATACTTCTCGATCACATTTCTCTTGTGGAGGCGTTCAAAAAGGTAATTTCGGAATCTAAGCAATCGCTTGACATGAGCTGGACAGTTTACACCTTCTCGTCTGCGCATTGCAGGGATGTGTTTGTTGACAGTGGCGGATTTGACGATTTGTCCCAAGGCGTTTATTACGAATTACAGCAAGCTTATATACAACACTTCATACAGCCATACAATTGCGCGGGATGGCGCTAGACAAAATATTGGGTCCTATTAGATTCGATGATTAAGATGCTAGACATGTGAAATAGGTGTAGAGTTAAGTGAATCATCTACAGAAATTCTGGATCTTGTAGAAATGCAGAAAACTCCCACGGGAGCATGAGTGTCAAATTAGCTTTTTATGGGTTCTTGCTCTCTGACAGGCTTCAACAAGGCGTAGGAGGAGAGTTGAGACTGGCAAAAAAATCATCAGAATAAACTGAGTTTTCAGCAAAAATATGGGAGAGGCAATATTGTTCAATGTTTTTCTCAACAGCTCAAAAACTTTATTGAAAGAAGGCAAGGCTAGCGAAATATCACTGAAGCGATTCGTTACTCCTTGTTGCTGATGTAGGACAGCGTCGTTGAAGTAGCTGAGTTCTCCGGTGACTTCAAAAAACATCGTCCCTCCCAGGCAGGAAAGTGTACAGCTTTCTCTTATCTTCGAAGAATTGAAGTTGAGAATGAGTCTGTCGATATGTCCAGTTGGGGTGCAAATCGCAATTAAAAGCTGATTTCCACAGTGGACTTCTGCTGTGACATCTCCTCTGTCCGATTTACATGCTATTGATATTTGTGCCCCCGCGAGGCAGTCGTAACATCCAGATAGTTCTGATGTGACTATTGAACAAGTTGTGTTCAAACGTGTAGAGACCATTTTTAAGTCTTCGGTCACAAGGTGGAGTTGGATGGCAGTTCCGACTTTGGTTTTTGCTAAAATACAAATGAACCAAGGTACGTTGAGGATACGTCATCAGTGATCGTGGGCGTAGTTCCGACGTGGCAAAGCCGCATTGTAGCCAGGACTGTGTCAAAACGATGCTATGTTGGAAAAACATGCGAGTATCGCAAAAGAACGCCAAAGCAGTTCGTAATTTGGAGGAATTCACTTTGGTCTGACATACCTCGCATGTCAGATCAACGACATTAAAGGCACGCCTAAATGTTTGTGTTTAATATTCTGCAATGCTTCGAGGTTTTTGACGATCACAGTACTCCAAGGATGAAACAGCCCGAAAGGGTGTGGGTCATGATGAGGCAAAAGTGGGTGGGCAATGTGTCTGCGATTGGTTCATTCGAACCCTTGCCCCGCCCTTCAGGACCTACTCGCACTAATTCGCGCGCGATTTCACCATAGTTGCCTATGCAAATTTGAATGTGAGTGGGGACGAGTCGACGCCGAAGGGCGGGAAGACGCCGCCTCATTTTGCCTCATCATGACCCACACCCAGCCCGAAACAGTGGACCGGGTTTTCCACGCGTGACCCAAGTATTACGCAACCCTTCCAGATTCAGTAGGTTTCGCAATGCACTCTCGTAGCTTATTAGCTCACTTATCAGTTACTATTACTTGGTTTACATTTCTTCTCCTCTCCTCTTCCTTAAGTTCGAGTTTGACTGTTCGATTTCGAATAAGCCAAGAATTCGAGTGTTCGTACAAGCACCAGAGCAATGTAGCCTTAGAGGAAAGAGGAGGAGCGGCATGGCTTCATTTCTTTGGATTGAATATTTGAACGCATAAATATTATTTGATATTTGTATTATATTATTTGGTAATATTATGTAATATTTGAATATTTGGTTCTGAATTATAAATAATATCAACTGAATAACTCGATTCTTATTTGCTCTTAATCTTAATTATAACATCCACTTCACTCTTTGCACTAACATTAAAACAGAAAAGAGAGCGAATATTATTTGTTTTACTTGTTCACAATTTGCGCTAATCGAGACCGCAGGAGTGGAAGCCAGGCGTCGGAATGAAAATTTTTTCGTTCCATTTTTGAGGCACTGAAAATCTTGGCATACAGGCCTGAAGATTTTGTGATGGTGGCCATAGTGGTTGTCTGTTTTCCGTAACTCTAGCTCTCCCAAACCTTTGTGATGCCTCATAGTTTGCAGAAGTCGGAACAGAACCTCTATGCTGAAACAATTTACAGCTTTCGGACATTGTGATTTCTTCACATGCTCATGTACAGTGTTGGAATCCGTAAATATGTTTGGTATAAAATATGAGTAGCAAAACCTCAGCCAGCACAACGCAACTCCCAGAATTTCACTCTTTGAGAGAAAAAACACTGAAAGTTCCGGCTAAAGAATGTTGTCTTGCTATATTCGCGTGGTACGCTGACGACAGTGCGTGCAAGAAAACAGAAAATTGACAGTAATCGTCACTTCAGGTATACGTATTACTGCCGCTTAGGGCAGAAAACTCCTCGAAACTAATATGTATGACAAAATCCAGCTTGGTCACTCTCCAAAATTTCCGAAAACTTCCGGCTTTTCGGAAGTTCAAAAAACACCGGGATGTCGGAAGTTTCGGAAGTCGGAATTCCGCTCATCCCTGGCGCGGAGAACACCCAGCCAGACCAGCACTACTGGATATCGGGGTTTTTTCTATCTCTTCCAGTCCTTGTATATATTTCAGTCCTTGTATATATTCCGTTAGCATAGAGAAGGCGGATGAAGTGATTTTGTCTGCGCTCAGGACCTCAGCACGATGTAGGCCAACTGATCCAACTTATACGTTTTTTTTAGGTTATGATTTGTGTGTGGTGTGACTCCTCCCATTTTGATGTTTTCCTACTGCCGCATAGTAAAATCTTCCAAACGCATTCGGCAGCGTCCTGTCGATGGAATCAGTGCGGTTGCAATTGCAAAATCCCTCCATCGGCCCTCTCTGAACTAACGGACTATCAATTTCGTACGAGTGAGAATTCTATGTCATCATGTAGCTCCCTTCTGTTGTTCGCAATTACAGTCTATTAAAAGTTATTCATGCTTGCGGTGCGTCAAAGTTTACGCGCCTAGACAAAACTCCATGAAGTTTTCGCGCCGGCCCAAGGCGGCGAAGATGGGAACACGGTTTGTTCGCGCGGCAGTCGCAACGGCAAGACTAGGAACATTGCTGACCTGCCAGGATTTGTCTTCTACCTCCCTCCTTTGCACTGTGTATCGGCGCGTAAACTTTGACGCGCCGCAAGCATGAATAACTTTTGGATGACGATCAAGAGGTGCGCTCGAGAATTCCTCGCACATCGCTCACACCTATAATTGCGCGTGTCGTGTAAGAGCCGCCCATATCGGCATCAGCTGTTACCAGCCAATGTAGACGGTCTCCCGGACCGCGCCTTGCCGCCAGAAACGTCGCGCGCGGCAGAAGGGCGTTGAAAATGTACAGAATATGCGGGCACCGCAATGCGGATCGAGGAAAGCGCTGTTATTTAGAAGCTGCTGGAGACTTCTGACGCTGAGAAAAAAAACCTTTTTCACCCATGCAACCATAAAATCTACTATTAACAGTAAATACGCACTACTAATGCCTAAATATACAAACAATTAAGAAAACGGTTCAATTTTGTTCAATTTCAATTACACTTACGGTTTTTGAAGTCCTAAGTATGGAGTAGCGGGTGAAGTCAGGCAGATCTCCAAGAATAATGATCAAGTTAGAAACAAAGTTGGAAAAGGCACTTCAGCAAAAGAAATCACAAAGAAAAAAAATCAAAAAAGCGCCTACGTCCGGCATTTCTGTTCACGTGGTAAAAATCCTTATAAAACTTATTGAATTAGATAAGTTGACAAGATGAAAAGTGCTTTGAACTTCAAGGATTTATGTTTATTTACATTAAAATTTCAGTGCGATGCCTATGTACTCTGTAAATGATCTAAGCCGGAATCCTTTCGATACCTCTTCGATAGCTCTTGCTAGCGATGCTGATGCAGTCCCCCATAATAGCTGGCTATTAACTCGATAAAATTGCCATATAAACGTGGAGATCTGTTCAAGCTTGATTTCATACGAATATATTTACAAGTACATCTACAAAGGAGTTGATCAAATGCTGTTAGAGCTGTTAGCTGATGAGCAGTTACTGAAAAAGAACACACGCAGAGATGAAAACGGTGATCTGGTGGTTGACATAGACATGTGTGAAGTTTATCTACGGTGCCGGTTTCTATCTCACATCGAGGCTGCTTATCGAATTTGTGGGTTTCCATTACAGATGAGTTCTCATAAAGTGATATTCCCCACACCTCATTTAAAAGACGAAAATTTGGTTCACTTTTGTGCTGGAAAGGAGGTGAAAAGAGCACTTTCAAACAAGTCTGAGCTTTTGGCTTATTTCAAACTTTGTTCTTTGGACGAGAATGCCAGAAATCTGACTTGGGTTGAGGTTTCCGAGAAATACATTTATCGTAGTATAGCCGGTGTTTATGAAAAACGTAAAAAACAAATTGATGTAATCGGTCGTATAAACTCAGTGAGTCCAAAGCTCACCGGCTTGTATGCACTGAGGAAAATGCTTTTGACAAGGAAAGGAGTCACCTCTTTTCTGAACATGAGGACAATAAATGGTAGGGTGTACAGAACATTTATGGAAGCTGCGAAAGAGGCAGGACTTATTGAGGATTCAAATGAATGGGATTCTTGTCTGGCAACGGCTGTGAGCACTGAGATGCCGGTGGCAATTCGAAGGTTATTTGCTCAGATAGTTATGCATTGTAATCCTCCTGATCCTTTAGGTCTTTGGAACAAATATAAAAACGAAATGCGTACAAAAACCAAAGAAACTCACTCACCGAGCGATGAAAAGGTCATGGATGCAGCTTCAGTTAAGCATATTGAGAATTCTAAGGGCAAATGGTTCAACTTTATCTGAATGTGGTCTAATTTCTCTTGAAATTGTTTTGCGCAATTTGGAAAGAAAATATGACTTGGAGGTCGACGAATTGAATGTGCGTGAAAATGAGGTGAATCCAGGTGCATCAGAATTGAGCGATTTGAATTCCGAACAGAAGATCGTTATGGACATTCTTCTTGAGAGTGCTCTGCGAGATAAAAGCGACAGAAGCAGGTGTTTCTTTGTTTATGGGAAGGCCGGTTGTGGTAAAACGTTTTTGTTCATACGTTTGATTGGTGTTTTTCAAGGCTTAAAGAAAAATGTCACTGCTGTTTCTTCTACAGGTATAGCAGTGACACTTTTGCAGAATGGACGTACTGCTCACAGTGTATTTAGGTTGCCTGTTAGTAATCTTCCGTTCGAGAGCACAGCAAATGTTGATGCCTCCTCACTGCTTGCACAACGGTTCCGTGATACTGATGTCATTATTTGGGATGAAATATCAATGCAGACTCGGTATGCAGTCGAATGTGCTGAAAAAATGTTGAGGGATGTAGCAGCTCCGAATTTCGGGCGCACTGCATTTGGTGGTATAATGATGGTGTTCGGTGGTGATTGGGCACAGTTCCTGCCTGTAGTACAAAACGGCAGTAAAACTGAAATTCTGAACGAAACCCTCAAATCCAGTGGTATATGGCAGTTGATTAGAGTCTTAACTCTGGAAAAAAATATGCGTGTATTGCCAGGTAATGAACATTTCACCGGTTGGTTAAGAGAGGTCGGTGAGGGGAACAATTTTCTCATTGATAATCTAATTAGAATTCCGAGTGATATGGTGATGCCGAATGAACAGCATGTTATTGATTGGCTATATACACCAGAGCTTCTGAATGACGAAAAACAATTGGCGAATGTTGCCCTCTTGAGCATTCGTAACAGTGATGTGTTGAATATAAATGATATAGTAGTTGAAAAGCTAAATGGTGAATATATGGATGTTTATGGAGTTGATGAAGCTGTACAAGAAGAATATGGCATAGATGGTCTTCCTTTCGATGACGAAAATATACATAGGGAGACTCTAACAGGAATGCGTTCATATTTACAAAGGTTGAAGAAAGGGTGTATTTTAATGTTGTTGCGCAATATTGATATAACATCTCAACTGTGTAATGGTACGCGCCTTCAATTGTATGACGTTGTTTATGATGATAGGCATGTTCCAATAATTCTACGTTGTAGAAACTTAATTACGGATAATGTGTGTTAAATTCCGCGAACGCCAAATGTGTTAGAAAACAAGTTATCAGGCATAGCATTTAAACGATTCCAGTTTCCAGTGCGTCTTGCGTTTTGTATGACAGTAAATAAAAGTGAGGGACAAACGTTCGAAAAGGTTGGATTGATACTACGTACACCAGCATTTGCTCATGGTACTATTTACGTTGCTCTGTCTCGTTCTAAGTGTAGAGAGAGCACAAAAATTACTGCCAATGAAAATTGCCAAAAGTTGAGTGATGGGGACATACTTATTCAAAATGTTGTTTTAAAAGAGGTGTTATGAATCGCGAAATTTATCTCTGGTGTGGATATGTTTATAGCCAATGATGTACTTGGTGAACCTAATGGACCATGAGTTTGCACAGTGATTGTACAGGGGGGGGCCATAAGTTATTGTACAACGTTTGCTGGCCCATTTCTCCACAGTAGTAAAATATTTTTTGCCGCACTAGGCACTGTTTAATAGAGCTGGATTTGCTCTATCTTTTGATCACAAAAACCTCCTGGATACTTCCAAGATAACGAAAAAAGTTTATCGGAAACATTCATTGCAGACTTTCGGTGCCGCAAAATGCACTAACTCTGCCCGCAATTTCCGAGCAAAACAGCCACAAAAACAGTTTGATATTTTTAGAAAGAGCATTCTTTGCTCTTTAAGATGCATCTAAGCAGTACACCCCACTTTAGAGATTTGGTGGATTTTTCGTAAAAAATTTCCACATCAACCCGCTTTTTTCAAAAACCTGTTCTAAGTCCAACTGCTCCAAAGCAAAACTCTCCCGGGAAACCGGGTTTTAACTGTAAGATACTTTGATCCCTGCTCTATTCGGCAGCGAAAAGAGCAGGATAATCCATGTGTTGCTGGTGGAGAAATAAATGAGCAAACGTTGTACAATAACTTATGGCCCCCCCTGTACATTGTGGGTATTCGGGATTCCGTTTAAGGATGTTTTGATTCGAAAGAAAACGACGTCCTGGTTCGTGGTTCGGATTAGAACGACGTTTTCATACGAAGCATTTTTGGTTGAACATAAGGAGACATCAAATTTTGTGTACTTCGTGTATTTACTTCAAATAAAGTTTTTGTATCATTCGTAGTACTGTTCACATTTGACAGCGTTTATTCAATCGTACCTTTGCTTTTTGTATTTACTGAATAATAAATTAGGCGATGCACTCCATGCACCCAGCTTCGCATCGGAGTGAGGTGATATGCTCACCACATTAATCTTCATTGATCTCAACAGCTAATATGTCCATCAACTTGTTCCGATGCAAACATAGCAATGAGGCTGACCACTACATGGAGAGCGTCGTCCAAAGGAGTGAATATATACATAAAGTCACCATATTTGTTCTTTTTTCAAACTAAATTCCAGCCAAATGGAACTCGACGCAAGCTTCTTTAATGCAGACTCGTTCTACGAGTTTCTCTGGGGACTGAGTGCGGAGCGACTCGCAGACTATAATAGGGTTTGCTATAAATAGTAATCTAAACATGATATTAAGTTGATATTTCAGAGAATAATATATGTTGTTACATCCCAGTTCTGCGAGATGCGCTCTACCTACAGATCAATGGGCTGCGCCAAAGACAAGGAAATATTCGAAGATTATTGCTTGAAGGCGGAGAAGAATAGAAAAGTGGTAAGCGGGTGTGAAAGTCCCAGTAAATTGCTTTCCTCGGTTTTCAATGATTTGGTTGATGTCAGTTTTTATCTGGTATAAGTTGAAAATTATTTTATTTCTGCAGGAGGAAGCTAAGGTGGCAGAAGTGTGCATTGAAGTGCAAATGCACATAAAGGGGCGTGCGACTGATCAGGCTTTCATGATTTGAAAGAAAGCATACAAATAGTCTCTATAATATGAGTTTTTAGTACTGGTGTGATGAAGATGTGATCCAATGGATCATGTCGGGCGGAGCCTCGCCTCGCGCGCATCGAGCCTCCGTTGAAGGGGAAGGCAATGAAGAGGAAGGAATCTTACAAGGTAACTTGATAATCTTTGCTGGAAGTGTAACTGGTGATGACATTCATCTATGCCTTTTTCATTCAGAGGTGCAAGGCGTTTTGGATGGCGTCGTGAATATGGTGGATAAGGGAAAGCGATAGAGAAGAAACATTTCTTCGTATTTATTGCATCTATATATTGATTGATTTGTATTGTTTACGTACATATTCGTTCATCTGTTTATATTTACTTGTGGAAAATAAAAAGAGGAGAACTCATTGGCTCTGTTTTTGATCTCCTATCTGAAACGCTCTTATTCCATCTCGAAGCAGTATCTTGTGGTGCCTTATTCGCAGTTGTGCGTGTTGTAGGGATCCCGCGTTACGCGAAGTCGTCAGGAGTCATTTGGTCAAAATTCTAGGATGTGATGAAGGTGCAGTTTTCTTCGGTGATTAACAATGATGCAGATTGCTTTCAAACAGAGCTACAGCTGTGAAAAATCAAGCAAGACAGATTCCTCTTCGGCTCCAAAATTTTTATGAATGTTCCACTGTTGATATTTATAGACACGTTGACTTAGAAGAATTGTTATTAGGTGTTAAAACAAGCTCTTGTGGAAGTTGCGGTTTTTTTTTGCCCCATCTCCAGTTCTGAGTAACATGCTCTATCGCGACAACAATGCGAGCTTGCTACAGCTCTCGTGTTAGGCCTTATTCATGCTAGCAGCGCGTTAAATTTGATGCGTCGCACCAAATTTCATCTCATCGAGAAAACACGAAGTTTTCGTGTTTTCTCGATGAGATGAAATTGAAAAAAACCCGTTTGTTCGCACGGCAGCGGTGGCGGCAAAATCAGGAACATTCCTACTTTCCAAGAATTTCTGTTCCCTCCCTAAAGTGCATTGCATCAACCTTAGCAAGCATGAATAACGCCTTAACGGGCCGCCTCACTGTTTCATGAAGCCCTCTCCCACAGCGCTTTTCTCTGACACTGAGCAGTTCCTTGTTTTGCATGGAGACCCAATTTTATTGGAATCCTGTAGCTTCGGCTTGCATCCACATGAGGGTTGTTCCAGGCCGAGTGCAGTGGACCAATCTTTTCCGGAGCTCGCTTTTGCGCCACTTTCGTCTAAATTTCAACCGTGTTTCCGCTGCTAGATTAAAGCAACCGAATAGCACCTATGGTAGCCAGAATAACACCCACGGTAGCTCGAATAGCACCGTATGGCGCCCGGGTCCCGCCCATTTTACAGATTGGAGCCGAGGGGACATGCGGCTCCAATCCCTATCGGGTTCGGCTCCGATCCGGAGAATGTCTGAGAAAGTGAAAGTTTGTATGTGTGTATGTATGTAATGAATCGAAATCGCGGAGGGTGAACCGATCCGGACCAAATTTTGCATGCACATCCTACGCGGGCCGGCGGAGGTTATAGGCTACTTTGCACCTGGGATTATCGATTGATTTATCGAATATACCGAATTTATTAATTTTTCGTTATTTTGCCCAGGGGCAGGGGGGGCATGTCTCCTCAATACGCTGAACACGAATATGACCACCATTTTGCACAAAATATCGATTCATTGATTTTATCGATTTTTGGCTCTCCTTGCCAATGGAGCGGTGAAGACATGTCTCCTGGGGTTCCTCAATACGCTGAATTTGAATATGACAACTACTTTTTACGAATGCATCGATTTAATATCACCTGACAGTTTTGCTAACTTTTCGCCCACAAGTTTATGGGGAATGGTCATTTGGGCTAAAACAATCATGCTGGTCACCAAAATTATGGAGATTTTAGTGTTTTGATGAATTTATCGGTGATAGTAATTGGCCTCAGCGGTGTGATGTAGCCAAGGTAGTAAAACACCCGAGCAAAGTCGGGTACGGCAGCTAGTAAATAAATAAATTTGTTAATGTCATGGAAAGGTTTTATGATGAAAAATATAAAGTTTACATAGAGATGTTGCTTATTTGCCCGTTTCCTTACAGTGTAAGGGTGAATAGGTTTGAGAGATAGGTCCTCCCGGGAATTCGTCAGTACGGTGAGGAGGAGCTACCTTTGTGTGGTGTGATAATAAGAACTAACCGTCTATTGTCCCTCTTCTTTCTCAATGTGTGTTATACAACACAATATACATATATTATATATCTGTACAGTCCTTGTGCGCGATCGGTAGAAAGTTTTCGAGCGCGCCGATCCTGCGACGCGCGCGCCGCGCAGCTCTCTTGTAGCAGCTGTCCGCTGTCCTCGATCAGCTGTTCGAGGACGATGCTCGTCAGTTTTTGGCCCAAGTAAGCGTTTTTCTTCAGTGTCTTCCTTGTTATCTAGATAATCTTTGGACACCTGAGGCTTCTGGCTGACCGATATTGATCGGACGGCCTTGCATGCTTCGCATTTTGCACATTCTCCCGCGCATGCCCCAACTCCTCTTTCATATTGTTTTTGTTTTTTTTTGTTTTTTTTTTGACCCCATGGTTAGCTGCTTGTCCCGGGTAGCTTCTTCTTTATAGGAAAGAGGAGCCTGGGACGTGGTGGCTGGCAACAGGGCCTTTGTTTTGTTTGCACGGCGAAACTGAGGGGATATTGAGGCAGAAACGCATATTGCAACTAGAACTTCACTCAGCACAAGAAAAAGCAGACAAAGGGGAAAGAAGAAGAAACGAATTTCAGAAAAAAGTGCACATCCACGACCATGCGAACAGAGACGGGATAACAACGATTCTGAACAAAATAAAGGCCCCCTTTGCCAGCCACCCAAAGATTGAACGCCAATGTTGACTGAGAAGTCAAACCTCAACCTATTTTACTTGTAAATATACAATAAATTACTCTCTCTGTGCATGTAAACAAGAAAAAAGTTGAGCCATGGGGCTATGCCAGCCTCAGCAGGACTGCGACTGCCAAGGAGCGAGTCCACTTCTTTTAGTGTTAGCTGTCGTCCATTTTCCAGAGATGCATGCCAAATCCTGCAGGAAAACCATAAACTTCAAAGAAAATGGTGTTAGGTCTGAGAAAATCACTTTGGAAGCATGTAAATATATGAAAGTAGAATTCGATATCGTATATGAAAATCATGCGATATCTAGGTCAGAGGTTTATAAGATAAGAAGAACTCGCCGTTAAACCTAGCAACAGGTGGAGGGTTCGATGCCCGAGTTTGGCGAGGTTTTGCAAAATGTTCCTTCACGGTAAGTCAATGTTTAAATGACCTGAATGTATTGATTTTCGCATGGCGCAGTGGCTAAGCGTCTTGTCTGGCGAGCAACAGGTGGAGGGTTCGATGCCCGAGTTTGGCGAGGCTTTGCAAAATGTTCCTTCACGGTAAGTCAATCTTTAAATGACCTGAATGTATTGATTTTCGCACGGCACAGTGGCTAAGCGTCTTGTCTGGCGAGCAACAGGTGGAGGGTTCGATGCCCGAGTTTGACAAACTTTTGCAAAATGTTCCTTTATGAAGATTGATGTGCCGAACACTTTAACGACGATTCTTCATTCAACAGAAAATGTAGTCTTCCATGGAACACAACTATTACCAGATCAGAGGTCTTCATTGAATCCGTAAAGGGCCTCGCCTTCGGGTGATGCCGTTGACCCTTCCTCAGTGTTAGCTCTGGTGGTTTCGGATGAAGAGGGTGGATGTTCCTGTTGTCTCTCTCTTGCTGATTTCCGTTCTCTGCGAGTCCTGCTATTCAATAAGTCCTTCACGCTCCTCCACACCTCTGTTTGAAGGCTCTTGGGCACTTGGTAATACTTGAAAACGCACTGAAATATTTTTTATAACACACTGCTACTTTTATAGAGCACAATTTTTTCCTAAGATTACTCACTTCCTTAATGAACTGCACTCTGTCAGTGCTTGTGCGTTCGGCAACGGAAATTAGAAGATCAGACTGAAGGTCAGCATAGACTTTTTTCCAAAGCCAGAGCAAAAATTGTTTTGCTTGCTCCTTTTTGCTTCCGAATCGATTCTACTTCTTCTTGCGTAACATAGTTGAATTCGATTTCACCTTAAAACACATTCTTCAGTTAATGGCTGATTGAATTCTACACCTAGTGCAGTAAAATCAATAGAGACAAATTGTTGTCTAACCAGGCTGAGTCGGTGTCGGGAGCCGCTTGAGCACCTCATTAAGCATGATTTTCATCTGAGCTAATTCTGCTTTCATGGCTCGCATTTCCGCTTTCATCTCAAATTCGAAAGCCGTTGTGGGCATACAATTTTCCAATATCCTCATCCTTGCTATTACTTCTTTTCGAAATTCCACGGTGGATAAGGTGGAACCTGCTCCCGACATATCACCATCGTCATCTTCTTCTTCCCTGCTCGGCGGAGAGACTTCGAAAGCCTCTTCATTGAGGATGCCTTCTTCTGTGACCAATGGCGCCTTCGTTTCACAGTCTCGTTTGGACCCAATAAACAAGACCTCCAAATCATAATCATAACAATCTGAAAGCAAACTGAAGTATGTTTGCTAGAAAAATCACGCACTTTAGAAGAATATGTCTTGCCATGCCATCGAACCCTCACAGTGTGTACACACACACGCGTACAGGGTAGGCCTATTATAAGTCATGATTAGTAGAAATACAATTATTTTTAATTTCAATATCCAAGTCCAAGTAATAGAATTGGTATTCAGAAACATTGGTGATTTCCAGTTTGAGAATGTTGTTGTAGATCTTGGTAAGTTTAGAATGATTTGTACCAGCCTGATCATCCGTGCCCTCAGATAAGATTGGTGTAGGTGGATGAGCGGACACTATCCACGGAGAAGTATTCTTTATCGCAGTTCATGGAACCAGTGACCCACCATGGACAGCTCCTTTCCAACAATTTCTGGCAACGGCGTTTCCCCGCTTTTGGACGCCGGCGCACCCGTATCACACCGTTGGACCCGACTCCTAGCGTTTCCTCGCTTTTGGACGCCGGCGCACCCTTATCACGCCGTTGGACCCGACTCCTGGCGTTTCCCCGCTTTTGGACGCCGGCGCACCCTTATCACGCCGTTGGACCCGACTCCTAGCGTTTCCCCGCTTTTGGACGCCGGCGCACCCTTATCACGCCGTTGGACCCGACTCCTGGCGTTTCCCCGCTTTTGGACGCCGCACACCCTTATCACGCCGTTGGACCCGACTCCTGGCGTTTCCCCGCTTTTGGACGCCGGCGCACCCTTATCACACCGTTGGACCCGACTCCTAGCGTTTCCTCGCTTTTGAACGCCGGCGCACCCTTATCACGCCGTTGGACCCGACTCCTAGCGTTTCCTCGCTTTTGAACGCCGGCGCACCCTTATCACGCCGTTGGACCCGACTCCTAGCGTTTCCTCGCTTTTGAACGCCGGCGCACCCTTACCACACCTCCAGCCCACCTCTAACACTATCCTAAGGCGTAACCCTCATTCGTCTCATCCGTCGTTCGCCTGGTTCCTCCTCTTCGTTATAGAGGTGTCCTACCCTTCTCTTTCTTTTATACGGTCCTGTAATCGAAAGCCTCATTCATTCCGACCGTGATCAAAACAGCTGTCGGCCATTAACATGTCTGAACATGATAAAAGTGGCCCGAAACTCCTGTAAATCAAGGTAAAAATCAAAACTTACCACATTTTCATACATAACTCGACGCGCTGAACACGATGGTACAGGTATTTTCCATTTTTGATGGCTGGTTCTCGTGCACACACGCACACACACATGGACTGCCAATTAATAAGAAGTAAGATCATTATCTGAATTGTGTGTAACTAGAACGTCGTCCATGCACAGACAACTTCGGGAGCAAATCCCGTTCCAACCGCCGGCAAATCCCCGACGGAACGTTTGAACGAGGACCAATAGTGGGCAAACAGTGAGCGCAACCACGCATGTTGCGGGCCAAACGCGCTGTCGGGCAAATCGCGTGCTAAACGCAGAATCATTCGGGCTGATGCACCATCTCAGACAATTTCGGGGGCAAATCCCGTTCCAACCACCGGCAAATCCCCGACGAAACGTTTGAACGAGGACCAATAGCGGACAAACAGCGGGCGGAAACCACGAATGTTGCGGGCCAAACGCGCTGTCGGGCGAATCGCGGGCTGAACGCAGAGTCATTCGGGCTAAAGCACCACCGTCGGGGTTCGGCCCGCTATGTGAAGAGTGTCGGGCATCTGCCCGCTTTCTGCGGCCACTGACCGCCGGCAAATTTCTCCAAAAAGCGGTCTGAACGACTACATATTTCGGCTCAATAAGGGAATGGCCCGGTCGGAATGATTGGTTGGTGGTAGTACGCACGTGATAAAGGATGAAGGCAACACCGGTATGGAAGAGATCAGCAGCATGGATGGCCTAGTGGATAAAGCAGCGGACTCTCAGTCGTTCATAAAGAATGGTCAGGTTGGTTCGAATCCTCTCAGTAATAGAAAAAGGCTAGCACTACGAAACCATGGACATGCCTTGCAAACAGCCATCTTTTCGTATTTCTGATAAGAATTTGCATATTTGTGTTGCTTTTTTACTCCGGTGGATCACTTTGGATCCACAATAGCTTCGAACCCGGAGCTCCTCCGTGCGAGACTGTGCCCAAGCAGTGACCAAGCTGCCAGAGGTTGTCACGGTGCGTCCAGCTGACAGGTAATTGTGGAGAATACCACCTTGTGCGCTGGGTTAGGAGCAGTAGCGCCTGGTAGTCTGCGGGCTCATGGCGGCCTGAACGCGGACAGTATGCGGGCGGATAGGAATGGAAGCCCCGTTTTCAGCGGCCCCACAGCGGCCTGAACGCGACTACTTCTCGGGCGAAAACACCCAAACGCTCGTTTCGACCCTCGCCCCCCGCTCGTTCGGAACGGGATTTGCCCCCGAAATTGTCTGAGATCGTCGGGGTTCGGCCCGCTATGTGAAGAGTGTCGGGCATCGGCTCGCTTTCCGCGGCCACTGACTGCCGGCAAATATCTCCAAAAAGCGGCCTGAACGACTACATATTTCGGCTCAGTAAGGAAATTGCTCGGTCGGAATGGTTGGTTGGTGGTAGTACGCACGTGATAAAGGATGAAGGCAACACCGGTATGGAAGAAATCTGCAGCATGGATGGCCTAGTGGATAAAGCAGCGGACTCTCAGTCATTCATAAAGAATGGTCAAGTTGGTTTGAATCCTCTCAGTAATAGAAGAAGGCTAGCGCTAAGAAACCATGGAAATGGCTTGCAAACAGCCATATTTTTTTGAATTTCTGATGGGAATTTGTGTTGCTTTTATATTCCGGTGGATCACTCTGGATCCACAATAGCTCCGAAACGGGAGCTGCTCCGTGCGAGACTGTGCCCAAGCAGTGACCAAGCTGACAGAGGTTGTCACGGTGCCGGCGTCGAGCTGACAGGTAATTGTGGAGACTACCGCCTAGTGCGCTGGATTAGGAGCAGTAGCGCCTGGTGGTTTGCGGGCTCTGGCGGCCTAGACGCGGACAGTACTCGGGCGGATAGGAATGCAGACCCCGCTTTCAGCGGCCCTATAGCGGCCTGAATGCTGCTACTTCTCGGGCGAAAACACCCAAACGCTCGTTCCGAACGGGATTTGCTCCCAAAATTGTCTGAGTGTACCTGAATGGGTAGAAAGGGGTGGGTATTGTTTTAAAGGCAGCAAGAGTTGAAATTCTCGACTCTGAGCTGAGCTGCGGGTGGTGAAGTACAGACTCGGCACATCATAAATGTGAAACGAACACAGACAATGATGGCTTACCTGCAGAGAAAATGGAACATTCGTCACGAACACGCCTGGCCGTGTTCGTGCGCGGACGAGTTTTCCCCGGCACGAAAGCCATTGCGGCGCGTGGTTTTGGCCGAGTCCCGACATGAAACCCTGTGAATTGAATGCATTTCGTTTTCCCTTTGCGCCAAACCACGCACCGCAATGGCTTTTTGCGCCGGGGAAAACTCGTCCGCGCGCGAACACGGCCAGGCGTGTTCGTGACGAATGTTCCATTTTCTGTGCAGGTAAGCCATCATTATCTGTGTTCGTTTCACATTTATGATGTGCTGAGTCTGTACTTCATCACCCACAGCTCTGCTCGGAGTCGAGGATTTCAGCTCCTGCTGCCTTTAACAGTGATTAGTACTCATATTCGAAAGAAGTAAGAATAAGGTCTGCGAGTAGTGGACTGAGATATCCTCCTTGTGGTACACCTGTGATATGTTCGAAATTGAACTGGCTAAATTGGCTGAAGCTATTGTTGAGAAGATAATCTACATAGTAAAGAAGATCCGTTTTGGTGTAATATCTGTATATATCAGGTTATTGCGAAATTGATTGCCGTTTTGGGGTATGCTCATTTGAACTTTTCTCTTCTGCTCAATTTGAGCAACTTCAGCCCGATTTTTGTGACCTCCTGGTAGGGCTTTTCCTCTTCTTCCGAAAGGTGCATGAATATTCTGGCTAGCTCTTTCCTGAGGGTTTCTGTGAAGTCGCAATCTAATCATGAGCCGACGTGATTTTCGGGTGACTATGGTTCATCACTTCAAACTCGATCACTGTTGTCGGATGCCTGCGGTAATCTTGCGTTTGTTTTGGCTCCGAATCGCTTCACAAATGGGTAGTGAGCTATTCGGTCGCAAATTTTTCTTCCGTCGGTTTGGTCCCCAAAACAACCATGGTCATGACCACGGGCTGTTCTCTGAGGATCAAGCGTTGAGAAGAGTCATGGAACCTAATCCGTGTCCAACCACTTGGACTTTGAGCGATCGGGACTCACTGTGCTACAGTTTCAAAACATTTGACTTCAATCGACATGGCAAGAAAGGTGCGGAAGTGAACACCTCCAATCTGACTGGCGACCAGCGTCTCACCCTCCATGACATCTTTTGTAATCTAATTTTTCGCCCCAAAAACCACCCATTTCCAAACCGATTGATAGCTATGGATGGAGCTCGGTTCCTGTACGATAAATGGAAACCTAAATTCGTTTCGGTAGACACGTCCTCCCATCTCCAAATTCTTCTAAACCGAGTCTTCGCACTAGGGAGGTTGTGTCAGGAGTGTGGTGGTGCTGTAAGAGTGTGATCAACTGCAGCTCTCTCCAACCTAGTCATGCACTAACATCAGAGTCCTGGCATTGTAATTTCAAGTTGATGGCAGCCAATCTGCTACAGATGTGGTCGGCAGTGGCAAACAAAAACTGATTTTACCCTTCTCTAAAGTAACGTTAAGCCTCACTCTCCAAAATTCAGACAGCAAAACTGATATAGTAAAACATCAAGGTCCTCACTCATTGACCTTATTTCCCAGACTATTACCCACTGCATGTCTTTTTTTCGAGATCAAGATGCAATCCTGCGAAAGCAGCAGATTGCTGATCTGGAGCGTGCTGAAATCGCCGAAAGTTTGCGGATCCTTGTGATCTCGGTTTTAGTTGTGGAGGCACGCAATCGTCGCAGAATTGTCGAGGAGGATCTACTGAGTTGAACGGTTGCTAAAGCGATGAAAAAAATTGTGATTCGAGTTACAACACTCTGGACTGGTGTGTCCATTTCGAGAATTAATTTCGCAACAACCTGATTGAAGGACTATTGTTGTCAGAGTAAAATGTTTTATTACATCCATTAAATGCTATAAGTTTTTTGTTACCATTACTGAAAAATATATTGAGTATATGGTGGATATTTTTTATGATATTGTTATGTGGAATGTTAGTAAACATGTCATTGAAATCCGCTGAGTACAGTTTTTGTTGTTTGTGTTAATAGTGGTTAATTTATTACTAATGTTGATATCGTCTATGGACCAGTATCTAGTGAATCTCTCATTTCTAGTCTTTATTGATTTGCGTAGTTTTTGAAATGATTTTTGATGAAAGTAAAAATATGTTTCATTTCAATATCTAAGGTATTAATAAAGCTTGATGAAGCTCCAGTAATGAATCTGAATTTGACAGGTGATTTATATAACTTGGATAAACAATACATAATTGGTGTTGTGGGTTTATCTTGGATTTCCAATTTATTTTGTATGCAAAACCTTTCGTGTCTTTGTATGATTTCTTGTTTCGATTCTCTATTATGTATGACATATGTTCTGTTGACTTGTGTGAGATGAATGATGCGTTCTTTTAGATTTATCTCAGAAGTTCTTTTAGATTTATCTCAAAGCCCATTTTTTTAGAATAGTGAGAAGATAAAACTTTTTTTTACAAATAAAGCCGTAATTATTACTTGCTTTATCCAAAGGAGAAATGATGAAATTGTTTTGCATAAAAATAAAGTATGTGTAATTATAATCTACTAAACAGAGCGCCGTAAGGGGGCTAGAGCGGCTAGAGATACGCTGCGACACTCATAGACACCGTAATCTTGAGGCGCAGTCTGTGGGGCGAAGTGGCCGATTTTTAGGGACTCAGACACATTCGTTTTGGGACTCGCAATTACGTCACTGCTGGCTCTTTCGCAAGCGTGAGATAATCACTTTGCTGGCGGTCTTGCAGCATAGGGATAAGGGGATGATTACAAGCTTTTAGGTTGCACAATGTACGCAGCAGGAAAACCACCCTTCCATTGTTGCGACGCAGTAGGTACTTCCCAGGAAAGGATGGGCGGGTTTTATGAGAGTTGCAGCGTCTAGAAAGCTGAGGAGAGGATGGACCTACGCGGTCGCCCTAGCTGGTGGATACTATTGCCGCATCCCCTGCTGAATTCTCGCGGCGATCGTTCGTTTCGAGAAAGCGTCTACACTAACACAGGGTAAAAGCCTCAATATATCAAGGCATGACATTGTGTAACCAATCAACAATATGCGGATACGGGTCCACCGATGGGGAAAGGGCCCGCCGTGACCCAATGGTGTGGATAACAGCAGGACACGGATCCGCCAATATAGGATTGGTCCGCTGTGACTCACTAAAGTGGAGTATACCAGAATACGGTTCAGCCGACAGTGAACGTGTTCATTGTGGCCTAACAGTGAAGATGACGCTAGAACACGGGTTCAACGATCAACGATGGAAGAAAGCCCGCTGCGGCCCAGTAGTACGAAAAACAGGCGGATACGATTTTGCTTTGGTGCATTAGTGTGGTGAACGGCAGGACAGAGTTCCTCCAATGGAGAACGCGTTTGCATTCGCCTGGTGGTACGCACGAATACGCCATACGATGGAGAACGGACTTCTTGTACTCATACTCAACTCCTAAGAAGGACTCCATGTTTGGGCCCATTTAAAGATTGGTTCTAATTCTTTATCAATTTTCTAGAGATTTGACAAGTGCGAAGCTTTTGCACATGTCCCAAGTGGCTGCCCCACCCCATTTTCTAGCGTCCCGAAGGGCGCTAGTTATAACCTATACTGGATAGCCTGTTGTAATAAAGTAGAGGTATAAGTTTTTTTTAGAATTCTTTGTTTAACTGGTCCTTTATATATTTTATTCCAGTGCTGCCAAGTTTACACAGACTTTTGACTTTGTTCTTATAAGTGTCTGCGCATTCCGTAGCCCATTCTTTTATATCTTGTTTATTTCTTTATTAATTATGAATTTAGTACCTTTACTTGATACACTGAGTAGACCTCTGTCTTTTATCATCGTTAAGTCTCCTGTTATAACATGTTCATGGAAAGGATCTATGTATTCGGCAAAATTCCTTTTGTTGCAAATACAATCAGTTTTCAGAATACTAGTAGCTACATGTTTTGTCAAGTTTTTGAGAAAGCTGTTCTAATTAAATTTTTTTTCGAAAATGGTTCATCGTATCCATATATTTGTCTGAAGGGAATAAATTTCTTGTTGGTATTGTTTTCGACAACGTTAGTAATATATTTCTGTTAAAGACTTTGTTAATATTGATGTTATCCGAAATGTTGTGTATATATTCTACTTTAATGTACACAATCTTTTCGAATTTATCTCTGTTATCTTTACTCTCACTTAAATGGAATCTACATAGCATGCAAACAAGTTGTAATCTAAAGTTATTAGGTGCGTGCAAAAGTTCCGGGGCAGTTGATGGTATTTCACCGTTCAACGTCGTTTTGCTTCTGGCGTTTACGATATCCTGCAACGGTTTCCACATATGCAGGTAGCCTGAAACATCTGCTACCTATATTACTTTTGGCTCGGGTCTAGGTCAAAGCGTTGCTCTGTTTTGGGTGTAAAACCAATGCTATGAGTTGTTCAATAATTTGGAGAATTTCGCTTTATAAAATCAAATCGAGACTAGCAACAAGAGAAGCGACCCATAGCATCAATAATGCGTTTGTGGAGAGTATGTTCTTCAAAATGCCAGATGCCCGAATGTTCCTAAGAATTCTGAGCGGGGATGAGAGCCCGGAAATTGTTTCACAAAATGGTCAGAGATCTGGTCATCGCAAAGGCGCCAAGAAAGAGCAGGTTGATAGAGAACGGGTCAGCTTTGATAATAAGAGGAAGTCATCCCAAAATCCGGATTCTTGCCACCCACCTAAAAATGGCCGAACCGTCACTACCTTCTTTAGAAAAATTTTGACCTTTAATGGTCAGCAACTTGACTCATCTGCAATGAATTTGTTTTCTAATGAATGCACAATAATCGCCACGTAGTGGTTCCTTTTCCCTAAAGTAATAATGGAAAAACTCTCAAGCATAGGGCCGACACAGGCGGAAATGTGTGGTCTGTTCCGGCTGTGGGATAACGTTCACCAGCATGATACAGTGTAAACCGTACAAAGAATTGGCCATTCGTGTTCTGAATTTCTAGCCTGACCGATATTACTCCTTATACCTGCCTCTAACAGAATATCCCCATTCCAACTTTTTACAGCTTTACCTCCGCTGTAAAACTTCTAATGAACAGACCCTACTGGAAAACGACGTGTGCCACTATTACAGGTGTAGACCTGTCAAGTTTCCAGCTTCCGGAAAAATCTTTTCTGTGCCATATAGGCAACATTATGCAGATGCCAATGCTTTTTGCTTTGAACAAAATTGCTGACTCTGAGTCAAGTTAAGGCGTTTTGAAAAATTAGGTGGAACTGTCCCGGAACTTTTGCACGCACCTAATATCAGCCAGGAAATCAATGTTGTGACATAGTTCTGTTATTTCATTAGAAAGTTTATTTTTCAGTGAATTCAATTATCTATACAGTTCATTATGATTTCTGCAATCGTTAACTGCAGTAATAAAGTAATGAACAGACGTGGAATGTTCGTTTTTATTTCTGTGTGTATTTCTTTTTCTGTTTTTTGATAGATAAACAATAATGAGGGTGATTATTGTTTTGTAATAGAAGGTTTGTTATATCGGATATTTTACCATAACCTTTTATGTTATCGTTAAAACCAATTGAATATGCTGCATTAAGAAGCTTGAACCAGAATAATTCTTTCTGCAAGAGGATATTTTTGTCAGTATTTTCTGAAGGGTCATCTAAAACGGTTACCTATATGCTTTTGTTAGTACATTTATTTTCATTGAAATTTAGGTGGCTATTAACGTCATCACTATATATTTAGTTATTTATTTCATGCCCTCAATTGATGCTCTTTACAAACCAATAAATACGGCAGGCCAACATGGCTATTCAGGTCACCCACTGACTGAATGCATCTACACATAGCTGCATACGCAGTCCAGTATCCATGCCCTACCCTTAATTAATAGAACCTGTAAGAGTAAGTGGCTGGTAGACATACTGCTTGAAGCCTTCGGGTATTACCACTAAACACAGACGATTGGCACTGGGGAATGAAACTACCCATGCAGTGGTAAGCAATGAGCAGTCTAGGGGTGAGTTTTCGGAAGTTAGGTATCCGCCCTAACAATTCACCCTTCGATACACCTGCTACTCTCTGGTTTACGCAGTATCAACAATTTTGCCACTAGAAGAAAGTGGAAGTATAGGCTACCATGAACTAAATTTTAGGTCCCAGATTTAGAGCAAAGCTAGATCAACAGCCTAAAATTTAGTGTAGCAAAAAAAACTAGTGGGTTACCAAGGTCCCAGCTGGCCTACCATAAGATGTCAATAAATGGATAACTGTACAGCGCAAGGAATACAACAACACAAAAACAGTGGCTACCAACATAGGTCTGAATATTGGGACAACATAAAAAGAAATCTCAACACATCAAGATTGCGAAGGGATAGAATCAGGGGAAGTACGAGTTGAGATCGCCATAACCTGCTAGTACTTCCACGGAGTCATAACTCTTATAATCATTTCTAAATGGAATACTTCCTTTGCACGATAAAAGTTCACGTGGTCAGTACTGCAGCATTTTTGCTGAACGAACGAAGAACTCATGATTTATCAACGACTCCTGATATTGTGATGATGAACTGAAAATCCACAAACCCTACCATGACTGGGTTTGAAAACCCAGTACTTTGAAGGTCTCAGCTTAGTTTCACCGTTCAGTTTTTTTTTCGTATAAACTCTCGTAGCCTCGCCAACAAACTTGTTCATCTTTAATACCTCCTAGATACGCAGAAACCGGACTTGGTTTTTATCACTAAAACGTGGTTATCTGCTTAATTTTCTAACAGTGAAATTTTGAATGGCACCTCATTTTCTATTTATCGTCTTGACCGAAAAAGTAGCAAAGGCGGTGGAGTTTGCTGCTTCGTTAGAGTGCCCTTATCCTTTCGAAAGTTAAAACTCAGCACTACTCTCAAATCAGACTTAAGTTGCCTCGACTCAAACAACCTTACTACGTCTCCCGATTTTCGAATTGTCCTTGTATATCGTCCACCAAATTCCAATTCCATAGACGATCAACACCTAATTGATTCCCTATCAGACTTATGTTCTTGTACTAAACCAACCTTAGTTCTCGGTGACTTTAACGTAGACATCGACTGGTCGACCAACACCCCTAAGAACTCGGCAATAGCGGACTATCACAGCATGTTGTATTCCCAACACGAGGAAAGTCCACACTGGACATCATTCTTAGTTCAATGCCAATCGTAAATCAAGTTACAGCCCTACCTCCTTTAGCTACATCTGATCATAAGATCCTTTACCCTCTCTGTTGCGGTTGACCATGCCTTCAAGCTCCCCTTACCTGATTTTTGCAGAGCCGATTACAATGCTCTAGCATCGTTCTTCTCAACGATCAATTGGTGGGAAGATTTCCAAAACTATAGCTCTATTGATGACGCCTACAAAAAATTTTGCCGAGTAATTTATGAAGGTATGAGCAAATACGTCCCTCCTCTGAGCCTCGACAACTGTCGCCACGATACCCCAACATACTACCAATCTCATGTCCCAAAGAGTGAATTTTCGCGACAAGCTCAAATCCTTTGCTATGCTCGGATTACAAAAAAGTGTGTTGTGGATTAGATCGTCATCTTAAAAAATTCCACGCTAATCTTGAACAACGCATTTCCCTTCACACACGCATTTATTTTCATTATTACATTCCATTTATTACATTTATTTTCCTACTTTACACGCATGACCTCCCTTCAAAACTACGCACGTATCCATCAGTAAAGGTCCAAATGTATGCCGATGACATCAAAGTTTTCGCATTGTACAACTCGCAGAACTACTCGGAAATACACTGTGCTATATCCCTCTCTATAGAAAATATGTTAGCTTGGGCTGAACTTTTCGACATACCTCTTAATCTCTCCAAGACCCTCGTATTTCACGTGGGTAAAGGTGATCCTATGCCGTTTGTTATTGATGGGACGGTTTTGAATACTTGCAAGGAAATTAAAGACTAGGGCATATATTTCAACTCCGAACTGTCTTTCGATGCACATATTAGGCATGTCGTCAATAGGTCTTTCGCTGCACTATTTACTAAATTTCGCAATATTCGTTCAAATGATTTTTCTTTGCTGATTAAACTATATAAATGTTACGTGCTTCCACTCCTTGAGTATGGCTCGCAAGTTTGGAGTCCCTCTACTGTGAAACAACAAATAGCCTTAGAGAAAGTACAGCAAACTTTCACAAGATTGCTTCTGCACAGATGCTTACCTAATTCCTATAACTACCGTCAAATTCCGCCTTATCATGAGAGACTTAAGAAATTCAAACTCGACAGTCTTTTGCAACGACGCACGTTCAATGATCTTGTTTTTTGCTTCAAGGTTTTACGAATAGATTGCAAGCTTAGGGCCAGTAAATATTGGATCTTTAGGCCATGTAATGGCCGTTCAGGTACAGTAAACGGCAATGGCGGTGGCCCATCTGCGGCCTCGAAAAGGACGCAGCGCGACAGCGGCGCGCGCGCCAGGATCGGTGTCGTCTGCCGCCAGGATGCTATTTCTAGCCTCTTTTCTTCCCGATTTGGTCGAAAATCGTTAAAATCGGGTAGAAAAGCTGGTAGAAATAGCATAGCAGCAGCAGAAACATCGGTTACGGCGCGCGCGGCACGGTTGCGCGACGTCCTTCTCGAGGCCGCGAATGGGCCAACGCCATTGACGTCCACTGTACGTTTACATTGCACTACAAGAGAATTAACAACAGGTTTAATACTAAAATGTTTAGTACTTTATTTGATCGAGGTGCTAGGTGGCTTCGTCAGTTACCGAAAGATGTCTTATGTTCTCCGTCTACCTCTGTTTTTCGAACTAGACTAAGAAAAATAAATTTCCTTCCCCTCTTAGGGGTCAGAGAAATTTTTTTTGAATTTTGAAATTTTCAGCTCATCGTATGCGACATCATCTGCCTACAGTCTCAGAACAGAACTACTTTATATGCCAACACATCCATGATGAACTATTCTTCTCTGCCATCTGAGATTGCCCCTTAACTTTTATTATGATTTTTTCTGTGTACGAGGAGTCCTCCGGATGCATTCTTCTCCGAAATTCCTCCCTGTTCCCCTTTTGTACTCTCCTATCATCCTCCTTGGTGTTTTATAAATGCATTTCCTTTTCTGCTTGCAGAACTTGAGACAAGGAGGAGACGGATACTGCGAGGAACCGACATAGATGGTACCCACGTTTTCATCCCACTTGAGCAAAAATACCGCTAAAGATTCGAATTACTCTGGTTTAAAGGATGTACGAGTTTTTCGATATCCTCTCTGTTCGTGGGAGCAGTTATGGGCGAACTGCAGTGTTGCCTCTCTGATTTTCTGAGCAGAAAATATCTCTGTCAAAATAATGTCACTGATACCTCACGTAACATGGATAACATAACAGGGACATTGGAATAACTTCGGATTTTTTTCAACTGAATCTGGAGAGCTTCTCATCTATTTCCTTGTGCTCGTGATCCACCATTGTATAGCGCACTTATGTGCATGTAAATAAATAAATAAATAAAAATAAATAAATAAATAATGGTAGTCAGGGAAGGGATATGCACGATAGGACAGCAGTTTCGTGGGCACTCTCTGAACTTCTTCTACGGCTCTTATTTCTTTCTTAAGATGTGGATTCCAAACCTGACATCCATATTTTACAAGAGATAACACATACGTTTTGTATAGTTTGATGAGTATCATCGGGTCAGTGATTTTAGTGCTACGAAATATGACATGAAGGGTAGTGAACGCCCGAGAGGTGATTATCGAAACATGTAGGTTTGGCTTCAGATTGTTTTGAATAAGGACACCTAGGTCTTTTAAGGAAGATTTATTCATCACAAGGGAATCACCATGCTTATAAGGCACTGCATCTACCTCCCAAGGTGGAACACGAAATTTCTACTTATTAATATTCACGCTAATATCCCACTCCTTGCACAAGTTAAGCATGCAATCGATGGACTTTTGCAGAGAATCGCTAACTACTTCTCGATCAGTAGAATTAAAGATTCCGTACATCTTAATATCATCGGCATACATGGCAACGTGGACCATGGAGTGTGTGTTCAGAAGGTCCGGCAATTAGCTGGTGTAAATCACAAGAAGCAAGGGGGAAAGCACTACTCCCTGAGGGAGGCCACTTAGACATGGAAACCGGTCAGAATGACCGTACAGTCATGAATCTCGATTGCAAGTGGGATGTGAACCAAACCAGAAGAGTGCCCCTCATTCCACATCTTTCCAACTTATTTAGGAGTTTTTTCTTGAAATTAAGAGTTTTTTCTTGACTTATGCGGTCGAAGGCTTTACTTTGGTCGAAACATATCACATCTACACTGGCAACGGCCTCAATCCAGTCATGTATGCAATTCAGTAATTGTGTGACTGTAGACGCACCTCTAACAAAATAAGCCACTATATCACAGTTGGTGGACAGATTTAATTGCGGCGGCCGGCGTTGCCTTGGAGCGCTCCAGCCGTGACTTGCCTCGTGTTTAAAGGCAGCACCCGTCGAAACCATCGTGTTTGTGATTTCGCCGGACTTTGGGGTTTTTGGGGGTGTATTGCTCATATCTGGTGCTGAAATCGGGTGAAACACCCGAGAAAGCCGGGAAAACGCGATGCTGCCTTCCGTTTGCGGACGAGAACTCCGGCGGCGCACTGCGTGCGCAAATGGGTCCCAGCACGGAGAAAGGGAATCTTTAGCAGCCCGCATGCGTTTAAATGCGTAAGCTGGCGCGTCGGGCCCTCCGAAGCACTGGCCGACCGGACGTGCACGCGACGGCAGTTCGCCGTTTTCTGCAGGTAAGTCGTTAATGTGTGTGTGTTCCTTGCAGATTCGGGATGGGCGCGACGCCTACTTTAGGGTTCGCAGCTCAGGTCCGAGTCGAGGATTTCGACTCGTGCTGCCTTTAACGCTCATCATGTTCGCGTGAGGTTTTATTGCGATTTCCATACCTAGCCAACTAAGTGCAGTTGTTTTAGCTCCGCAAATTGCTCTTCTAATTGGTTTTTCTATCGTCGCTTTTTCTGTCGTCTCACGTAATTATTCTTGCTGGCGAGTTATTCAATGCGTAATTCTTCCATGTTGGGTTTGCATCGGAAGCGTAATAAGGGTAAGCTGTTTCACAAAGTCTGTACTTTCATACTTGATTACGAATTAAAATTCTGCACAAGTTTTTCTGTGAAATACGCGTTGTTTTAGTGCTATTCTGAATAGTTTCTCTGTCATAGTGTGTGAATCTTTTTCTTGACGAGTTATTCTGAGTGTCATTTTTCCGTGCTGATTGCGGATTGAGTGCGTAATAAGGGTCGGATTCGATTGGAGCACATAATCTACGGTCTTGGACTCCGTAGGATTCCAAGGATTCCTGCGCAGCGTAAACGCAGCTGAATGAATAGCAATCTTCAGTAACAAAAGAACTAAGGGAATACTACAAGCGTTCGCTAAGGATGACCGAAACTTATGTGAAGTAAAAAGTGTATGCTCGTTAGGTGTGCTGAATGCCAAATTACCGCTAGTTAGCAACACTCCAAGTACTCCCATGACTTCCACACTTCATGGATCGCATCCATCAGGTGCTTGAACGATGAAGCTGGCCCTAAAGAAAACGTGTATGCTGCGGAAGTTCAAAAATTATCTGGACTAAAAAAGTGCATGTTCATTAAGTGACTGAGCATACAGTTGTAGTGCCCTTCTCCTCAAACTTCAATTTTCAAGCCCAATCTCAACGTTTGGACTTCACAGCAGCTCCATGAAATTTCCGGAAAAAAGGGTTTTTCGCGTATATCTTTCGAGAGGTACACAAATTTTAGTCGTCCGTTTAAACAGCTGCAGTACTCCCTTAGTTCTTTTGTTAGTGAAGATATCATGTCGTGGTTGCGTTTAGACTGCAGGAATACTTAAATCCTACGGTGTACGTAGAATATGTGCTCCAATTGGAATACTTGAACGGATAGTCGCCTGGCCGCTCAAAGAGCGAGCAGCCCGGTTGCAAGCCATTTTTTGGCATCAGTCGCCCCTATTGCGCCGCTCAAAGCAAGAGCAGCCTCTCCACGCTCAATGATGAGATAACTTAACTTATTTAGTACCCCTATCTCGCCTGATGAACGTGATGCCTCTCTTAGAAGCAACAAAACCGCAATTTTTTTCTTCGCGGCTCCGCCCCGGACCCCAATAGGAAGCCCTCTTTGCTTTTCGGCTCTTTTACGAAGCCCAGCTTGCCCCTGGGGAGACCTGTGCTGCACCTCCCCCCCCCCCCCGCTGGCCCCCCTGCTTGCTGATGGGACTCGAGAGTGGTTATGAGAGCGAAGCTCCTCTTGAAAATGACTACTCGACTAATCGAATAATGGAATATTCGAATGAATCCACCCCGAATATTCGAATATTCCAATAATCGGATGATAAGAGTGATCGAATATTCGGATATTCGAACAGGCCGTACAGGTTCTGATGCGAATATACGCGTCTCCGGCCCGCGCGTAATTCCTGTTTTGAATTTTTTTTTCCTGTTCTATTTCATTGCATCATTATTATATCTGTCGTCACGTCGCCTACGTCTATCAATAGAAAGCGTGTTGAGTGGTTTTCGTCTCGCAGTCATTCAATAGGATTTCACAGTACAACAGCTGACTAGCTGTCCCATCCTGGTATGTTTCATTTTCCATGTGCTTTTCCTTGTTTTTCTTTTAAGCAAACTTGGTACCTGCACTGTTTACAAACGGTCGTCGGGTAAGTGTGTGAGCGCGTATCCGCTAGCAACTGTCAATTACTGGTAGCTCATGCACTGCCGGCCAATTTCCACCGCCAGCGTAACAAGTGTATTGCGCACGCCGTTACTCCCATACAAGACTGCTAGGGGCCCTGCCTGTATAGCAAAGAGTGCTCTGGCTGTGTTCGAAAAAATGCAAGTGATTACTGGTGTACATATACATACTGTTGCAGACAATCATCTTTCCATCATAGAATACGACTGAGCCGCACCACCCATGCGTAGACATGGGTGGTGCAGCACGGAAGAGCAGACGGACAGTAAACTCAGGGCGCAGCCCCAGGTGGTCATTGACCACCAGGACTTAGTAGCGTCCTGCAGGTTCAGGGGGCTTAGCACCAGTGTCCGGGGCGTAGCCAACCGCTAACCGTCTATTGATGTTAGAGACAAGCAGATTTCAGAGAGGCACTTCTGGAGGATCATCAAACTCGTGGCTTAAGACCACCGTTGTTCAACCATTTACTCCATCCCTACCCTGCACTCTGGTGCGCTCCAGTGATAATCAGGTGTTGCTCAACCTGTAGGAGACGTATCATGTTGGAATTTTGACTGTAGATGCGCACTATACCAATGAGTATCCCCCCAAAGTGGCACCGTTCGTTTTTGAGAAACCGTCTTCATTTTTGAGAAAAACCGTCATTAATAGTCAAAAAGTGCTTTTTGACCATTTTTTAACCATTAATGGCGGTTTTTTTTCAAAAACGAAGACGGATCCTCAAAAACGAAAGATGCCACTTTGGGGGAGAGTTGGTACCACCTAGACGCATTTCTTGGTGTTGACAGCGTATCGGAACACTTCCTCAAACGGAAGAAATTTCCTGGAAAGTCCCGGGTTTGAGAGAAAAAACCACGCCCCAATGACAATTTCTTGTATCTGACAGGTCCTATAACAAGTTTCAACGTGTTCTAGCGGTATCGAACAGTTCCGTACTGAGATCGGTTTTTCGAGGATTTTAGCTTGAATTTGAGACGATTTAGGCTGTCTTCGCTAAATGGTACGCATTTCTTGTTGAAACATCATTCGTCGTTTCACTAACACATATTTAAGTCATTTTTTAAAGTGCTATCTGCCTTTCCTGAAAGAACCCTAGTGTGTAGGTACTTAGTAGCCCATTTCGGAATCCGACTGGACTTAGTACTCCCCAACCGACACTGACCACCTTGTGCTGCGCCCTGAGTAAACTGCGAAACAAAGATTCTCCATGTTGTATCTCGTTGGCTGCCCATGTGCCGCATTCCGGATTCTCTTTTTTCTCTAACTTTTCTCTAGTAGTCGTTCATGAAACGGACTATTACATAAAACTTGGAAACAAAAATACAGGCACGCGTCTGGAATGCCAGAAGAGGTTGTGTTTTCAGCACATTGACGTGTTTGCAGCGTATGTGTAGAGAGTGGTAGTCCGGACAGATTCGCACATGCAATGCGCATGCGGCGTGGTATGTACGTTTGCACAACGCGTGTGAAGTCGATCGAGGTTGAGAACAGAGGCTGATGGATTATGCAGTCTATATCCTAAACAGTGACGCTAACTATCGTTACCTTACTTGGTTATCATTTTACGAATTTCAGCCCAGGCTAGAGATGGCAATATGGAGCAATACCGTGATTGACGCCCACTGTACATGCAATCACATGAACCTGACAGACCATATGTGCTGTTACTCTCGAATCAGTGTTGACTGTTGCGACCGTTTTTTAAAACGTTGCTGCGAAACTGAATTTTCTTGATAAGTTTTGTTCATAATATGTAGTAAATCAGTCATTTGTTCAGTCCTGCCGCCATTCCATCGCAAGTGTTGTGCGCTCGAGTACTGGAGCTGGAGGATTCCTACGGATTCTTAAGGAGTGTTTTCTTCACTGTAAATTCCATATTTGCCTATTTCTCCATTTTCTTTTAGGTAGATTCGTATCAATACTGGTTTTTGACTTAAACTTGTTTTTCATACTTCCTTTTTCTGCTTTAATTTTATTATTCCCAAGTGAAATTCACAAACATCGTTAACCATCGACAGCACACACGTTGCACATCATAAACTAGGGACAGAAGCGCGGACTATGAACACGGAAAATAAGCACCACTGATTTTTCCATGGAAACGGCTCCAAGTAAGAGAAAAGGCATCCTTCTATCAGAGCGTGGACTCACGTGGTATTCCATCTGCTACCCACGTCTCTCTACCGTTAGAGCTCAGGTCAGGAGGAAGGGTGGATTATATCTGGCAAGGAGTGGCTAGGATATGTTCACCAACCGCAGATGTTATAATGAACTCGAAGACGGACGACTGGCTGCACGGGGAGGATGCTGTTTGCCTACTTCTTATTAGCAGCGTCGTTATCTGACGACATAATTGCGTTGGATTCGAGCGTTACTTCCCTACTCCATATTGTGCCCGACCGCAAACTACTCACGTACCCACTGAGAAGTGGAAAGAAGGCGGTCTTGCCTTTGAACGTGCACAGCTCTCGCTGGGTTCTTGCAATGTTCGATTTTCAAGAAAGGCTGATCAAACAATTTGATTCGAGGGCGTTTTCGTATAATCATGGCGGCGCGAAGTGAATCCGCGTGCGTCCTTTACTCAGACATTCGGGCGTTTGGAGCGCTGGTGAACACGCTCATTTTCGGTCGATGCAGGCTTCCAGCAGGTAGTCGCGCGTGGGGCAGGAGTACTTGCTGAAGGTGCCGATGGAGCAGAAAAACCTGCTGAGAGCGCCCATAAGGCAGAGTATATGCGGGTTAACCTGCATATACTCTGCCTTATGCGCGTTTTTTTTTATCCATTGCCACGTGGCAGCCGAAGTGTATACAGTGCGTTTCATAATTATAGGGACACCCGATTTTTTGCTGTAGCGAGCTTCACCGTAAACCAATCGATCTGATTTTTTCGTTATTCAATTCGGGATGTGAAATAACCTCTAGAGACATATTTTCCATTGACATCATTAAAATATAAGATTTTTATAGAGAAAGATAAAAAAGCCAGTGTTTCAAAATTATAGGGACACTTGGACTTGATGAAACGATTTATCCAGAAAACGGAATCTGTCAGTGCAGTTGTTACCAGTGGGTTATTCCCTATCCATTGCTAATCCGAACCTTCGGTTCTTCAAACTGGTGAAGGTGTTCCAGATGAGGTTCGGCCCAACATCGATTTTGGTTTCTTGAACTGTGCTTTAAAGTTTTTTAGCATAAACGTCCTAGACGCATTGAGCATGGAATCACCTAGAATTTCTCTTAGAACCATTTTCCGCTAGAAATGAGTATTTACAAGCGCTTTTCAGGTACAAGGCCTCGAGTTTGTGACAGCTTTATCGTGCTGTCGCGCCTTGACCCACAGGGATGACTGCACTTTCTTGAACCAAAGCAAACTTTTGTCAACGATAACCACTCAGGTTTGATGTAGAATGATCACACAGGATTTGATGAATGCCTCTATGTTGAATTCTAGTTGATACAAAGGTAATCAACAACCTACGACATGCACGAGATCCAATCGACACGGCACACAGTCGCTTCCTAAATTCCATCATAAAAAGGAAACATAATTGTGGCCTTAATTCTTCAATAAGGCCTCTTTTCTGTATGAATCGATCAAATTCTCTCTTATTCATAAGATCAGATAATATTTCTGGAGAAAAGAATTAGTTTCCCAAGACGGTACTTGGGAGGCAAAATGGCTTGTTCGAGCATGTCATGTCGTGCACGGCGTAAGTTGTTCATCGCCTTTGTATCAACTAGAATTCAACATAGAGGCATTCATCAAATCCTGTGTGATCATGCTACATCACATCTGAGTGGTTATCGTTGACAAAAGTTTGCTTTGGTTCAAGAAAGTGCAGTTATCCCCGTGGGTCAAGGCACCACAGCACGATAAAGGTGCCACAAACTCGACGCCTTGTACTTGAAAAGCGCTTATAAAACTCATTTCTAGCGGAAAATGGTTCTACGACAAATTCTAGATGGTTCCATGCTTAATGCGTCTAGAACTTTTATGCTAAAAAACTTTAAAGCACCGTTCAAGAAACTAAGGTCGATGTTGGGCCGAACCTCATCTGGAACACCTTCACCAGTTTGAAGAACCGACGGTTCGGATTAGCAATGGATAGGGAATAACCCACTGGTAACAACTGCACTGACAGATTCCGTTTTCTGGGTAAATCGTTTCATCAAGTCCAAGTGTCCCTATAATTTTGAAACACTGGTTTTTCTATCTTTCTCTATAAAAATCTTATATATTGATGATGTTAATGGAAAATATGTCTCTAGAGGTTATTTCACATCCTGAATTGAATAAAGAAAAAATCAGATCGATTGGTCCACGGTGAAGCTCGCTACAGCAAAAAATCGGGTGTCCCTATAATTATGAAACGCACTGTATGTATAAGCCGGCAGACGACTGTGAAAACTTAGTCTGTTCTCCGCTGTGCCGGAGAGTGGACGAGTCCTACGGGACTTGTCTGGCCAACTGAGGGCTGGTTGAAACTGTGGCCCAGTGTACCATTTGGCCAGATGCGTGGGATGCGGTCGCGTGCCGAACGGGAAAATCCGCTCGACGCAAATGTCCGACTCGTCGGGCGCCAGCCAGGATACGTGCTCGGCGAACTCAGTTTTGTATTATTCTTGTAGTCAACGGTTGCAATAGAACATGAACTGCCTTAATCCTATCCCCGTAGCAGGATGACAGCAGGTCAAATGCATGATCAGGCGCAACTAATGGTGGAACATGCGCGCCAACTCCGCCCACTTTTGCGTTTGTCCCGCCGGTGTCATGCCGCGGGAAACGGTGTGGGCCGGCGCTCCAAACTCCCGAATCTCTGAGTAAGAGGCACCAAACGGAATTGCGCGCGTCATTCAAGAGGCGCAACACTGCTGCTGTTAGCACTTCCCGATGATCTCCACGCATTGATTGCGACCTGTACATGTTGCCATAAGCACTTTCCCGCTCGAATGGCCAATATAAGGCCCATGGCTTCCACATTCACTGTATTCTTCGTCTATCTACTGCTATTATCTATTCTCCTTCTATTCTTTTCTGCATTCCTCCTTTTTCTATCCCTCCTACCCTACTCAAACATTAATCCCCTTGACAGTTATCATGCCCTGCACCCCTTTCTTCCCCGAATGCCCGCTATTCAGTTATTCCAAGCTGTTATTCTGTCATTAAACTGCTCTATATTCTGTACTAATGCACCTGTAACGCGCTATATCCTATTCTTCGTTTACAATGGCTAGGATGAGGTGAGTTTTCGTTCCAGTAGTGTGATTTACTGGATTCTTCCTTTATGTTTCTTTCTAAGTGTTTTTGGACTGTTGTCAGTGCAAGTTTCTATCGTGTCAGAACATATTGTGATTCCAGGACTAACTTCAATCACTAAGCTGAGTTGCAACATCAACTCACAGTGTAAAGTTCGGCCTCATTGAGCTGTGGTTTTCCTCCAGGCTTAGAGAGCTCTGGCCTTACTGCTATTTGGGGCTTATTTGGCGTTGACAATTTAATCCTCGATGCCTCATCCACGAGGTCGTAAATTTGTTTCAGCAATGTATCTGGTTATCCTGAATCGCTTCCGTCGTACAAGACTAGACTCGGAATTCTAAAACTGAAAAGCCTTAAGTACAGACGAGTGGTCAATGATCTAATATTTTGCTTTCGAATACTACGGAAAGAAGTAAAACTCAACGCAAGCAAGTACTGGTCCTTCCGTCCAACGAGTGGACGTACTTACGGTTTAAGTATGCATCATAAGAAAGTTGGTCCTAAACAGTTACTGACTACTTTCAACTCCTTTTTCTTCAGGGTTTCACGCTGGATCAAATTACTACTCAACGAAGTGCTGTCCAGGGCCACTTCAAGAGATTTTAGAAGTAAATTATCCAAAATTAATGTACTTGATTTTCTAAATATTGAAGATGTTTAGGCTGCGATAGTGCTCACCTTTACGAGTCTCTTCTTCGTGATCTGCTTTCGCTTTCCAGGGATAGAATGATTTCCTCTTTCGCATGTTACTTTTTGTCTTGTGTTTCGTTTTGTTTTGTTCGTGTTTTTTTAACTAGGTCCAATGTTATGTCACTTCTAACTGTATCTGCATGGCTCGGCTTGGTTGCTTTTTTCTCGTAACTCCTAACTAACTCGTTCGCTCTTTGCTGTGGTACCTCTCTATTAATCTTTCGACCTGTCACTATGATGTGACGTGCTACTAATATTAGAAATAGATCTCACATTTTGGATGTGGTGTATGTGGAACCATTCTTTTGCAGAGCACAAATTACGGATTTTTTAACTCTAACCCTTCCTTCCCTTGATTGTATCTGCAACGTGGGTAGGGGTTAAGAGCCGGCGAGCATCCCGCTGAGCTTACTCCGGGGGTTCGGACCAGATCAAAGATTCGCTTCCGCGTCCGCCCCTGAATGGCTATTCCAGTTGCGTTCTCAGTGCGTGATTATCTCTAAGGTCTTATGCCCTCTCAGCGTTTGCAGCTTTTGCAGCCCTATGATTACTTACATTTGCTTTTTCCCTGCAAAGCTTAAATACACCACTGCAAATGTTAACTCAGAACCAGTCTGGCTCTGAGCTGTAGGTTAATTAGTACTGGTACAAGTATAGATGTTTTAGAAGAGACAAATTACACCTCAATGGTTCATCGCAATAAATTAGTCAGTCATGCAACCAAGTCAAGTCCTAGTTCATCGTCTTTTTCTTTTAGTGCTTAGGCTGTCACAAGCTGCTCTGATAATTTGCTTTAAGGTTCATCAACATTTTCATTTCCTGGCAATATCTGTAGTGATCGGCACACCACTTTTGGTGTAACGAATAAATAAATAAATGAATAAATGTCAGGGCTTCTTCGGTGTTCGTTTTAACCAAGAGATTCACATTAGAATATATCACAGAGTATTTCTTTAAAAGTTACCATTAATAAAATGACTGTTCTGAAAGTGTATACAAGGGGAATACTAACGCTTTCAATACTATTCCTCATCTCGCTACGCTCCTGCTTGCGCTCTTGAGTTGACGTGACAGGCGCTGCAGATGTTGAGTGCCCTTCTTCATACAAGGAGACACATGTTGATGGTTCATCTAAGTACACAGCCTCGACAGGTAGTTACGTGGTGCTGCTTCCATCTCCTTCTAAAGTTACTGGTGAAGTCGAGCTGGGTGGTACAGCTAACTCCCAGCCATAGAGCTTTGCAGCATGTCTGCGGAGACAGCTAATTCCAGTCCTGTTATCTAGGCAGGTGCAGATCCACGAGTGAGGGCACACATCACAAATGGAGTAGTGAACGTTTTCACTCATGGAAACGCTGCATACGCATCCTCCTTGGTACTCACAAATAGAAAATGACGCAACCAGGACACAAAGTGGACACATCCGGATGCAAAAAAGTTGACACATCCCGGGGTATGCTAGATGAATCAACTATTTGCCGCCGATTCTAGATGAGTCTACTTTGTTATCCGGATGTGTCTACCAACTTGGACTGACGCCCCACCATGTGTCTACTTTGTGTCCACCATGTGTTCACTTTGAGCGCTGGTAGTGTCTACTTTTTGGTTGACGTGGTAGTGTCCACTAAGGTGACGGGATGTGTCCATTTTATGTCATGGTAGACTCCACTTTGTGTCATGGATGTATCCACTACCTTTGCGCGCTGACTCCTGGTAGTGTCCACCAAGGCTACCGGATGTGTCCATTTTGTGTCACGGTTGAGTGCACTCTCTCTGCTTCTCTGAACTTTCGTACCACGCTGGACTCACCATTATCCCATGGTGGATCCAAAACCGACGGTCCAACGTTATCTCCCGTTTATCTCCTAGTTATCCCACTGTCACGGGATCCACCCCCACTTATCCCACTGTTAGTCCACCATTGTTATCAATCTCACGGTGGGCCCACCACTTCCCCCGGGTGGCCCCTCCAAACTCGTTCATTCCACAGTGGAACCACCAACTACCCACGCTGTTCCCGCTGTTAACCCATTCTCTCTCCATCCTCAAGGATTAGATTTTGTGGATGTCACCAATTTTCTTGACGGTCGTGATCAGTGTTTCAACATCGCCGTAAGCGCTCAGGCTATGGTATAACCCCTCCTACAAAACTTTTCAGTACCGTGAGTAATCTTTGAAATTGTGCTCTAAGACTACTGGGTAGTAGGTTCTTCTGCACCCAGTAGATCTTGGGACCATGGAGGCCCTTGCGCGGATATGGAAGGCCTCATTTGCATGAGATGCTCGATTCATTCACGGGGCCGCATCCACAATTTGCCTTGAAATCCCCGGTCTGCCTCGTAACTGCCTCGATTTGTTCCTGGATCCACCAAAATAAACTCGGAAAATCCCGGTTTCACCGTGAAAATCCCTGTTTCCACACGGAAATCTCTAGGTTTCGCCACGGAAACCGCACTATTTGCTTACTGAGATAACGGTGGACCCACCGTGGTACGAAAGTTCAGGGTAGGTGTATTCACCTTGACCTCAGGTAGAGTCCACTTTGAGAGCTGGTACGGTGTCATTTGTAGCTATACGGGTACTCCACTTTTTAACCGAACTGTGTTCTTTTCTGAAACAACCAACCTAATTTTATCACCATTCGATGCAAAATGTAGGATGAACTCTGCCCTCATTTCTTGTTACTTCTCATTTTTATTTATTTTTATTTTCTATGCTTTCTATTTTTTATTAGACGCGAAAAGAAAAACGGCGTTCCGAAATCATAGCGGCTCTCCCATTCGTTGAACTTTTCACTTGGAAAGCAATAATGAAAAAATGTTTGCAAGTGAAGAGTGCTTCCTCATTTACTACCGCGTCAAATTTCCCATTGTCAAACTGGGATAAGCTCCATGGACGCGTAACAAAGTGAAATCTGGTTATCTAACCATTACGCCAACCAACACTGGCTTGAGCATAACTTTTCACGAATCCCAATCTTGTTGGATAGGGCATCGATCAGGTTCGGCTCAAAATTACAATGAATAGTTGAGCATAAATCCGGGGAGATTGTTAGCAAGTACAAAACGTCGAGATAATGGCAGTTTCAGTGTTTTGATAGACTGGAGCAGTGTTGTCTACATTTTCTTCCACTGAAACCATTTTTCTGCTACAACTTTTTAAATATGTCGTGTTGTGATCGGTCACGATTTAATTGCTCGTCAGTTTGCTTGTCACAAACGCAATGGACTGGTTACGCAATGCTTTAGATGATCCCACAGGCCATACTACAATCACTTCTAAAGTTCTATAATGCAATAAGACATGCCCTTGCATGGATCCATATTTCTGGCTTTGTTCCATTAAGACCTCCTTGGATTTTCTCATAAGACCAGGTTATCTGTACGGAGAAAGGATTGGTTTTTCTATGTAAAACTTGACATGGCACCGTTGAAGAAATCAACTGGAATGGTCGCACTCTCTGTCATCTTGCCTTTGTATGAAGCCAATCGATTTACAGAGACATTCGCAAATTCAGGTTGATCACATAATGTCATAGTTGTTCTAGAAAAGAAGCCGGTTGCAGTGGGAGAGATTGCAGTGACACCTGCGTGTGAGCCTATCAAAGCATTAAAGGCAGTATCTCACCTCAGGGACAAAGTTCGTCAGTTGAAAGAATGCGAGCCGCTGAGCACAACGATGTACTTTGTTTTTCCTAGAAACGTCGAAAACCCCATAAGTTACGGGTTTCTTGGCCGAGAATTTCGAAATTCTCGGCCAGTGGACGAGAGAGTTCATTCCGCAGTAAGAGCTTGCTGAGGGTGCGGCATGGTTTTTCAACACGGAAACGTTTGTTTGTTTGATAATAGCTGCTGCTGAGAAGTTCATTTTAAGGTGCAATCTCAGCTTCTCAGCTCCGCTTTCGCTAGCTACGTCGCAAGAAAACTCGTCCGCTCCTGTATCCAATTTTGCCTTAAAAGTAGGGGTTTTTGAAGGTGTTTTCTGACATCAAGCACATCATTGGAATCAGCGCTCCGAGCTGGACCTAAATCTGTGAACATCTCGGCACCCAACATGAGTTGAGACACTGCCTTTAAACCCCCTCCCTCCGCACTCCCTCCCTAAGTCAATGTTTTCTACCTGCTAGCCATCTCTAAGGACTTACTTTGGATAAACATCTCCAAGAGTTAGATTTCTATTTCTAAGCAGATATGCTCGCAAGGCAGCACGGAAGTGGTTCTATTAAGTTGATTCATAATTAAAGCGGCTTTTTCGCGACTCACTACCTCCTTAAAAATTAACGCTGCTTGAACGGTTTTTTAAAATAATCCTCTTCTTTCATTTAGTAACGATGCTGTCAAAAATCGTATCCACAATTGCATCTCATGCTCTGTTTGGAATGCAGCACAGTCTCTCAATGAAATTCTGGCTCAAGAAAAATTAGCAAAGCCAGATCGAAAAATATTTAAGGAATTCAAGTAGGAATGTATCAGGTTGTTGCGAAATTAATTGCCGAAATGGGCAGCCCAGTTCAAAATGCTGTAACTCTTTTCAAACTCAACTTTATTTATCAAAATAAAATCCTTCAGATTTTACACATCTCTGTCAACGATCCGGTTAATCATTTGTACCTTTACGGTAGAAACTGAGACCACAAGATTTTAAGAACTCTTGGAAGGCAATTTCAACATGCTCCAAATCAAGAAACTGCTGCTGACGCAGGTTTGCTTCGAGAGCCCGGAAAAAGTGATACTTGGTAGGGGAGAGGTCTGGAGAGTAAGGTGGGTGAGGGAGAATCTGGATGCCTAACTGCGTCAGTTTTTGCCGGGTGAGTTTTGTAGTGTGAGGCCTAGCATTATTCTGGAGCAGGAGAGGCCCACCTCTGTTTTCCACTGCCGGCCACATTTGTCGCATCTTTCCGTATATCAGGTCTAAGTCACAACAGTAAGACTCTACTGTAACACAGGTTGCAGAAGGTTGTAATGAATAACACCCTTGCAACACCACCAAACTGTCAACAACCATTCTAGGGTGAAGATCTGGTTTAGGGAAGTAGAGAACTTGTCTATTCATACACAACCACGTTTGTTATTATCAAATAGGAGCCATTTCACAAAGCCACAAATAGGAGCCAAAAGCCGCAAAAATTATGTATCAACCTAGTAGATAAATGAGCACCACTACTTTCCAAATGAAACATCTAATTGAAAGAAAATGCTTCCCAGTATTGGAACACTATCTTTCTGCTTACTTCTCAAAAATGTTAAACATTATGGTAAATGAAAGTAGCGAAATTATTCTATATTTTGCATCGAATGGTGATAGAATCGCATTAATCGGATTAGAAAGAAATTCACTGTGCTGGTGTGTTTTTACTATCACTGAAACAGCGCCCAAAGCGAACTCTACCTACTTCACCCAGATCTAGGGTGTGCAAGTTGTGTTCACCCTCTGCGATTCTTCCGTCGCTTTGATTTTTGCTAAGTTTTTTTATTGGATGTGTTCACCAATTTTAAAAATGCCCCTGCTTTCTGTTGGAATAGACATGAACCTGTGTTCTCTATGAAATCAGATCCACAAGTACTCTTTGCAATCTTTGCTCTGGTAGTCAACATCTTCAACGTTTCGGTCCGACATTTTCCTCTAGTGAGTTGCGTGAACGCTCCCCGAACGGGGATAACAAAAATGATTACCGCTATATGAAGGAGCTGCTCAGACCTTCGATCGTTTGGAGCCTACCTAATTCCACCCAAACTCATCACTGGCAACGCTTAGCAACCACATTCACAACAACATTGAGTTGTGAAATTGCGTAAGCAGAATGGCGGTTACAGTAATTTATAATGAGCCAGCATGTTTCCATGATGCTTACTCCTTGTCCGAATTGCTATCTCTTGCAAGCATACTACTGATGAACATGTCAAAAATAGCTTGAGATCGCAGTCGACAATGATAGGGAAGCAATGACAACGACATGGACAGATGGTCGATTCAAAATGCAGAAGGTGGAATGGTTTTTTTTGAGTGCTTGAAATATTTTCAATCTGCTCTCGAATTAATAGATTAGTGAAAGAGTTTTCGTTGTTTGTTCCCCTAAAATTGCGTTTTCTAGTAACGCAGCGAGCAATCCAATTCGAAACACTACCTTTGCCTCTATCCTAGAGCTAATACTTGAATGCTCAGTCAACTGAGTAACTTGAATGCTTAACCATAGGCAGTTGTAGCTTTGAAGGCAGAACCGCTCAAGCGTGGATCAGGATGACTGCAACTACCAGTTGGGCGATGCATTTCACACTGCGCAGTCGAGAGCCGCGCAGCTAACAGCAATGCTCCACAGTAGCTGATCCATATAATGTGACGTGGAGTGTTCGTCAGCCGGCCTGCCACTGTGGCGTGTCGCCGGTGTTCAGATGAAGGGAAGAGGGCTACCATCCCCCGGAAACGACAAGAGACATATTAAAAAATAAATATTAAATAAATATTCGTTGGAGGCGGCCCAACTCGCCTCTCATATGCTTCCCAGTCGTTGGAATGCGGGCTTTTGGCTGAAACCGATGTACAGAAAAGTGCCAACGCCTAAGCATTTGCACATACACACAAGCGCGTGAGTGCATATTCACACCCAAATGCTGGGTCGGGTTCGTCATCGTGTCCAAGACTGCCGAACTAAGGATTCCATTCTCTGGATCTACAGGCGTCGCAAGGCAAACGCATGGCTGCTTTTGGTCCGCGATCAACCCCCTCTCCGCCACCTGTGTTCGCGCCACCCAGCCTCGCAAAAAATCGGATGAGATCCCTTGAATGAGGGAGATTCGAGGACGCATCCGCTCTATGCATTAAAAATTATCATTTCAAACCACAATCGGTTGGTCCCATAAAAAAAAGTTCTTCGGCTATTTTGCAGCACCAAGCCTGCTCAGAACCAGTTAACATCGTAGAATCGAATATGATGTAAAACACTGCCGTTAAGAGTGTGAGTTCGATCTTTTCTGTGGAAAGTCTATATACTCTATCACCAGAGGTGCGGACTTGGCCGCACGTGCGTGTCACATGGTTTAAAACGTCTATCACTCCACGAGTTTAGAAATACCAGACTACTAATACCACTATGGCCCTCCACTACGTCAGAACAAAGTACGAAAGGCAATGTATTAGCTTGAGAGATTATAAACATCTGTTTGGGGAGCAAATAAAAACTTTTGTCATAACGAACGTTCAGCAGCCCAATCTAGGAGGTACTTTTTTCTTGATCAATGCCAAATTCTTTCTGAGGACATTAGTTTGGAGTAGTTCTATAGTGTTTGAAAGAAGCATACCGGCGATATCTCTTTCACAAAGTTGCATAAAATGCAGGAGAAAATTCTACAAATTTGATGTGCCATTTTCCGAATATTAAAAATCGGTAGATCATGGAAACTGCCCAGATCATGCTTTTAGAGACGTGCCATGAGACGCCCTTCAGAACGAACGTACACACCTTGGAAACCTTTGACATGCTCGAGAATTATGGTCATGAACATTTATAATTCCTCAGCCTAATGTAATAGAATCGATGAGCTGAAATCCTTTTGATAGCATTCTCATACACCCGACCAGTGCTTGAGCCAACCACCATAAGTCAACCTCGAAGCGCACGGGTGGCGCAGCCCGCCTCTGCACTGATGGGATTCATAGATATACAACTCATTGAATTTGTAACCAAAGTGTGTTTTATGTTTTAAAGACGGAGAACAATATTAGGCCAGCAAAATGTACATCGCAGCAAATAGTTATGTTATATGCCTCAATTGCAAACCAGATCGATTTTAAAAAGTTGTTAAGAAATAATGCTGATGAATATTTCCTGAACAAAAGACTAAATCACCCCGACTTCGCCCTTATCAACCCGTCTGTCTATCTTCTTAATAAGCGAGTTTGATTTTGGCGGAATACCGAAAAAGAGTATGGGAACATAAAAAGAAACTCTAATAAAGTAAAAGTGTGAGAATACTGCAAGTATAGGAGATAATGATCGCGGTGAAAAACGAAGAGGAAGAGGAACAACAAATAAGTGAGGAAACCGCTCACGGCAAGGTAGGCATGCGAAAGTTTATCATTGATTAGTTAACCGTGGTGAACACAACCAGTCACGTTGGGCCAATTTAGTGGACACATCCGGCAGTCAGCCGGTTTCAGTGGGTGGACACATCCTGCGCTCGAAATTAGTGGACACAACCATGGCTCTTCGAAATCTGAGTGCTGGATGTGTCAACCAGCGTTATCAGGCCATTTTGACTCCTGGTTGTGTCCACTTTTGAGCCTTCGACGAGGCCACGCCCACATTGACTCCTGGTTGTGTCATGGCGAAGTTTGCGAGTAGGTCACTTGAAATTTTTCTTCTGGAGTTCTGCCTTGCACTTCCCACTTCTCCCGTGGCCTTGATCTTCTCGGGTTAGACTGGAAGTGCTTCACTGCCCACTGACCTGATAGACTGCTGCACACGGTAAGATGCAGTGGCAAGACGACGACGATCCTGGAAGTATTACTTGAAAAGTCTTCCATTATAGTTAGAACACAAGGATAACATTATTTCAGTTGATTCCGCCAAGTCCTCTACAGCTTGATGACCAGCTAAACGAGGAAGTCTGCTATTCAGTTGGAATTCATATGCAGGAAGTTTTCTCCAAAAGCAAGTGCCATCTTTCACTTATCACAGTTGTATCCATGATAGCACCGCTAGGTGCGAATGATGCCCAACTGGCCGTTTTTTTTCTTGAAAATATATAATCAAAATGGTTGGATGAAACGAAAATTTTCCAAAGCTTGCCTAGGTAGTTTTCCCTGAGATAGTTCGCCATTTTGCGAGAATTTCGGCGAAACGCCGTTGGAAGGTCGCAAGTTCTGCAATCCGAAGAAGGTCGCTAAGATCCTTCTTAACACGTTCACGCATGCTCTTCTAAAGTAATCTTGGTTATGTCACATGATTTCATAAATGAACTGTATTTGGGTGAATAAAAACTTCTCGTCAGCTACCTCGACAAACTTCGTTATGTTTCTTTTGAAAGTCTGGTCGGCATTTACAATAGTGCAAATTAGCACGTGAACCACGAAATATCGCACGGAAACCACACTATTTGCTTGGGGTCGAATTCAGGTAGAAGTTTTTTTAATTTCAGAGAAAAGACGCTGTACATCTTGGGTCGTCATCGTGCCAGACAACATGCAAGCTTAAATAGGCAGTAAAAGTTTACTTGCAAAAGGAGACATTGTGAAAATAAGTTGCACTTGCTGGAAGGCCACGATTCTTGTGGTCATTTACTGTTACTGTGGACAGTTTCAAATTATACCTTATGACGTTACAAGTGTCATCCACGGCTATGCCACGCCCTGAGAATTTTTTCAGCCAGTCCAACTGCATGGGCGTGATTATTACTGGAAATAACTCGCCTCGTCTTCTCAGATGTTCTATGAACATGCCAACTCAAACAGAATCCCTTCCCACTGGGGTCGTCAGGAACTTCTAAAACTCTTATGCCGTCGTCGGGATTTCTTTCAGATTCACGAAGCATGAGAGAATTCATATCGTTCTTGTCACGATAGCCGAGGCGCAGTCCGAACTTGTTAGTAAGATTATCAGATCTATTGACAAACCACAGCCTAGATGACTTCGCGGAATAGTCTTTTTTGAGACGTTTGAGGATGTAATCCATGGAGTGTTCTAAAATGGATGGTCATTATGTCTACGAAATTATTGCATATGTTCCTCCTTACCCTCCAGCAAACTTCTGAGGAATTGTTCTTGTGCGTGGCTTAGTCGCAGTAATGCAGGCTCGACTGCATGTCCTATGTGGCCCGTACGCCTTCTTAAAAAACGCTGCCTTAGGGCTAGCTAGCCCACTTTCACTCATTTTCAATAGATTTTTACTGCATGGTGAGACGCCTAGAATTTGGAAACTGGGGCTAGTTAAGCCTATACACAAAAAAGGCGCAAAAGGACTTGTGAGCAATTACCGTCCAATATGCCTTACATGCTCAACGAGTAAAGTCATGGAAAGGTTGATATGTGACAAAATTGATAAGTTCCTTTCAGAGAACAAGCTACTATCTAGCACTCAACATGGCTTCCAAAGTAAGCGGTCAACTTCTTCCGCACTTTTGTCTACTGTTCCTTTGTGGCATAGGGAGGTTGACAGGGGCAATTACGTCTCTGTGTGCTACGTTGACTTTAAAAAAGCTTTCGATTTAATATCTATTCCACTACTGCTGCAGAAGCTTCTAAGTTTTGGAATCAAGGGATGTCTGCATCGCTTCCTGACCTCCTTCCTCACTGAGAGATACCAGTCAGTAGTAGTCAACTCGGCATATTCCAGAACTTACCCAACCGTTAGCGGAGTCCCCAGAGGACATGCCTAGGTCCGCTGATGTTCCTTTTATACATCAATGATCTCGCTAGTGTGTTACCAGAAGGAGTTCACTGTTCTATTTTCGCCGATGACTCGAAAATATACACTATCAATAATGCCTTGTTGCTTCAACAAGCAATCTATGCACTTGCTTCGTGGGCAGATAAATGGGAACTCTCCATATCTACAGAGAAAACATTCGTGATGGGTTTTGGCAAAAATCATCCTGATATGGATTTCACGTTAAATGGCTCTGTTCTCGTCCGCGCTCATGAAATCCGCGACCTCGGAGTAACCTATACCGACGACTTTAACTTTGACAGATACATAGCAGATATCACAGCGAAAGCTAAGTGCAGATCGAATTACATATTGAAAGCCTTCAAGATTCGTAACCCTCTCCTGCTTTTTAAGTTATTCACCGCTTATGTTAGACCCCTCCTTGAGTATTGCTCATCGTTGTGGTCGCCTAGTAGACGAAGAGAAATAGATGAAATCGAAAAGGTCCAAAAGTCCTTTACTTGTAGAAGCTTTGCTCGGAGAGGCATGTTCGAATTTTCATATACTTCACGTCTAAAAAAGCTGGAGGCCCTCACACTTGAAGATCGCAGGGTACTCTCAGATCTCACTTTTATGTACAAGCTGACAACTGATGAAGTTAAACTCGATCTGGAAGACCTTTTTGAAATCACTCCTCTTGTCAATCTTACCAGAGGCCATCCCTTCAGAATCTGCCCAATAAGACCCAGAACTACCTCGTTCAAAAACAGCTTTCTTTGCAGAGTGCAGACGAAATGGAACACTTTAGATCCCGACCTCTTCGTTTACTCCAAATCCTCGAGCTTTCACCAGCGACTCACCACTCTACTCCAATCAGGGGATCTGGATACTTCTTACTCAAGTCTCTGATTTTTGTTGTTTTGCTCCGTTGTTATGTTATATGTTTATTGGTATTCTTACCCCAAGCTATATGAGTTGGTCAATTTCATCCTCTTATTCCATACCTCTTCTCCATACTACAGTATCTACATACGTTTTAAACAGTTCTCAACTGTCATAGATTTTCTCATATCATCCTGGTACTTCCCTCTTGAAACATGCCGTGTAGCATGTCACCAGGGGCTATTCCAGCTAGCCTTCGCACCCGGGCTCGTTGGACAGTATTATTCCAGGGAGAGAATCTTCTACGCGGACTGTTTCTCTAGGGAGGTCGATAGTATCATCCAGTACCAATCTCGTTCTTCCTTTCTACCTTTCTCATTCAGTAATAATTCATCAAACTCTATAGCACTTCCGTTTTGCAACTCAGTGGCTGAATAAAGAATAGAATAGAATAGAAAATTAAAAATAATTGTTTAAAAGTAAAAAATTGGAGGATACCAAACAAATCATACATTTCCTCAAGCGCTATGAAGCACTCTTTCATATGAATACACATGCCCTGTCAAAAATAGTGACACTGTGGAAAATAGAGGAGGAAAGGCCACGGATCTCCCTCCTACGAGGGATCCCAGCCGATTTGCTGCGAGGCTACGTGGCGCGACCCCGGGTGGCGGATAGAGGTTTACCGCGGACCAAAAGCAGCCATGCGCTTGCCCTGCGACGCGGCTAGATCTAGGGGATGGATTCCTTAGTTCAACAGTGGTGGATTCGATTTACACGGCCGGCATATGAGTGTGAACATGCACTCACGCGCGTGGGTGTGTGCAAATGCTTCGTGTGGGCTGTATCCTGCAGTTCGGATTTGGCCAAAAGCTCGCATTCTAACGACTGGGAAGCGCATGAGAGGCGAGTAGGGCACGCCTCTAACAAATAAGTCACTTGTCCACGTCCTTCATCCGAATGCCGGCGACAGGCCGTAGTGACAGGCCGGCTGACGAACACCCCACGTCACATCTAATGGATCATGACGTCAAATGGATTCAAGAAGAAGGCTACGGCGTACGCGGGAATCGACGCCCACTCGCGGGGCCCGGTGAGTGTGGACAATAATATGCGAGGGTCCCCGATGCTTCGCGAACGGCGGCATCGGGGGGGGGGGGGGCAAGCAGGCGAGTCGTTAAGGATAACGACGTAGCCAAGACGCGTATTGCTACTTTGAACGTCGTCACGTTGACAGGCCGTTCATTTTAACTGGCAGCAGCACTTCAGCGCCGTCGAATCGACTCGTTTGCGGTGCAGGAGACGAGGTGGTCTGGCAGCAAATCCCAGGACATCGGATGCGGATTCAAAATCGTCTACAGTGGTAGCCCAGGTACAAGAAATGGTGTCGGCATCATTGTCTCCGAACGGTTCAGGGATTCCATGGCAGGCGTAGAGCGTTTTGACGACAGTCTTATGAAGATTGTTGTCGTCGCGTTAGAAATCGCATCCACTTTTTTCTCGGCATATGCCCCGCAGACTGGATGTTCAGATCGAGCCAAAGACGACTTTTGGAAGCTGATTGATGAGAAGACTGCTGCAGTACCACCAGAAGATACGGTCATTATTGCAGGGAACTTGAATGGTCACGTAGGAGTGACGAAGGACGGCTACAGATGTCACGGCGGCTTCGGATACGGGGTGCGTAACGAGGATGGCGAGCGCATTCTCGATTACGCCGAGTCTCTTAACCTTGTTATAACAAACACGAGATTTCAGAAGCGATCATCCCACCTCGTCTCCTTCGACAGCGGCAGCAACAAGACACAGATCGACTACGTGCTCGTGATGTATCAAGACCAGAAGCTCGTCACGGATGTAAAAGTCGTGCCGTATGAGACGGTCGCGTCGCAACACCGGCCGCTAATCTGCACAATGAAAATCACGCCGCCAAACAAGAAGCGCGTCGAACGATGTGGGCCGGCTCGAATCAAGTGGTGAAGATTAAGAGAGAAAGAAATAGCAATCATCTCTCACATTCAGTTGCCACCCATCGCGAACGTCGACGAAGCATGGCAAGAGGTAACTGATGCTGTCCTCGCAACTGCTCGCTCCGAACTCGGCACGACCAAACCTGATCGACGGAAGATTGACAGGAAGATTTGGCTTGAGGAAGTGAGGGCGAAAGTTCGCGAAAAGAAGCGGCTATACCATACTACAGCGCCAAGCAGACGACGTCGAGAAGTTTCACGGCGTCAACAACGAGCAAGGCCACCTCCTGATGGATCACAAGAAGGTGATGCTACGATGGAAGGATTATTTTGAGAAGGTCTCGACGGAAGAATTTGCCCATCCATCCGTCCCAGAAGTTCTGCCCACCTTCGGACCAGTGCAGCCGATCACCATCGAAGAGACCATGTATGCACTGAAGCGAATGAAGCCAGGCAAAGCGACTGGTCCAGATGATGTGGCAGCGGAATTGTGGAAGTCGCAGTGGTGGAACTCCGCTGATTGGTTAACGAAATTTTTTAATCTAGTCATAGCGGAGAAGAAGGCGTCCGTGGACTGGCAGCGAAGCACTACCACTCCAATCTGGAAGGGCAAGGGTAGCCCCGCTGACTGCGCGAACTATCGACCAATCCGTCTGTTGTCGCATACCATGAAGATCTTCGAAGGCATCATTGATTGCCGGATTCGCGAAATAGTCCAGCTATCTCCCAACCATTGCGGCTTTGTATCCGGATGCGGCACTACCGATGCCATCCACGGCGTCCTTCTCCTGATCGAGAAGCATCGTGAAAAGAAAAGACCATTGCACCTAGCTTTCCTAGATCTGGAGAAGGCCTTTGACCGCGTCCCCCACGAGGTCATTTGGTATGCTCTGCGGCTTCACGGCATTCCCGAAGAGCTGATCGAATGGGTGCGGATTCTTTACGCCAACCACAGGAGTAAAGTGCAGGCGGCCGCGGGCACGTCGACAGAGTTCCCCATAACCGTGGGCGTACACCAAGGCTCAGCCCTTTCCCCGCTTCTTTTCATCGTAGTCATGGATACCATCACAAAGGAGCGTCACAGACCAGTGCCGTGGACGCTTCTGTACGCGGATGACGTAATGCTTGCATCCGAAGACAAGGGTGAACTTGGACGGCAGACGCAAGCGTGGAGTGACCAGCTGGCACGGTTCGGCCTCCGCCTCAACGTTAAGAAGACCGAGTATTTGACCACCGACGAACACGAGTCCGACATTATCAAAGTTAATGGCACGATTCTTTCGCGAGCCGCTACGTTCAAATACCTCGGCTAGTGGTTTCATCAGACGGCAGCCTCGTCCATGAGATCACCCCACGCGTCGCCGCTGCGTGGTTGAAGTGGCGCTCGCTGACCGGTGTGCTGTGCGACAAGGACATACCAGACCGGCTCAAGTCGAAGATCTACCGTACCGTGGTACGTCCTGTCGCGCTATAGTGCCGGGTGCTGGCCCACTACTAAGGAAATGGAACGCCAGATCAGTGTCACTGAGATGAGGATGCTGCGGTGGCATTACGCAGCTAGATCGCATATGCAACCAGGACATACGACAGCGATTTGGGGTAGCTGCGATAGCAGACAACCTCCGTGAGGCGCGTCTGCGATGGTTTGGTCACGCTCTTCGCGCTGATAGCGACAAAGTCTGTAGGATTGGCTTCGACGTAGAGGTACCAGAAAAGCGGCCAAAAGGACGAACAAAGCAACGATGGCTTGACACCCTACACGGTGACCTCAAGACGGCTGGGATCCATCCCGAGCAAGCGCAGGACAGAGTACTCTGGCGTCAAAGGATCAGCAAAGCGGACCCCGCTGCGAAACGGGAAAAACGCTAAGAAGAAGAAGAAGAAGTGGAAAATAGAAGACGAGAAGAAAACGAATTCAGCGGACATTTATAATTCCTCAACCTAATACATACAGAGTACGAGCGCATGTGGCGCAGTGGTAAGAGGCGCGCTGCGCACGCACACGATCGATGGTTCGATCCCGCCCGAGGCCAACCAAGCCTTCCATCCCTCCGGGGTCGGTAAATTGGTACCAGATGAGCCTGGGAGGATGAAGCACTGACTTGGTACATCAGGTGCCCCCCGCAAGTCATTGTACAGGGCACATACGCATTCAACGCCTCTACGATGCTCAGGTGAAGTCGAATGCGTGGCGCATCCCTCGTGACGGGATTTATTAACGTCGACCACTTTATCCTTATCCTAATACATACAGAAACGAATACAACCTAAACTATATAATCTATGTGACCCTTGTCGGGATGAAGCCCGGACAACAACATTGCCAGTTGTTGCCCAAACCCATAACCTGACACCCTAGTCCTCAGTTAGCGGATTTGACATTATCATACATGGAATACAAATACCTGAGAAGTAAACTAACAAGGGAAGGATACCAAATGTCTGTGGCACTTCAAAATGGAATGTGCCTCATAATATGAAGTTGACGATGCCGATCTCGATTATGTTTTCCATTAGTGCCTAATACTACTGCGCAAAAAGTTATAGCCTTGTCTGTGCAGTATTATGAACAGTTCCTGCATCAACTCACCTTTTTTTGTAAGTGTTTCTACTTGCAAATACATATTCTGAAAGCTTGAAAGCGTTTTCAAAGATCTTCACTACATCGACTTCGTCGACAGTGGAACTGCTGATGGACTCACGTGAGCCCAAATTTTCAAGGAATTCTTTTTTGCTGAAAATTTCCCATAATAGGGTTATCTGAAGTGCTGAACACGAATATGATATCCATTTCGTGACGTCACTACATTCTTATAGGTTTGCGGTAGAATGAACAGCAATTACTGTAGAAAACCAAACAAAATTGTTGAATTTCGACATTAAAATGTTAGAGGCTTGCAAAATGATGCTGATAATCGTGATCAGCACCTGAAATTACTCCTATGTGCAAAATCTGGATGGAATCTGCGAAATGCCTGGACTACCCTATACCCAATGACCGTTTCCTCGTGAGTGGTAGTAGTAGTAAATGATCAAGGGGTGATTGTCTAACCGTAATTCTTGCTTTTTTTCGTTGAAATTTTGCATACAGGTTCAGTTGAGCTACTGATCGCGAATTCTGCATCCATTTTGCACTACAACGCCTATTTTGTGGGTTTACAGGAGGTGGATGTAGAAACTGTACCTTCGAATGTACTGCACAGACAAGGCTATAACTTTTTGCGCAGTAGTATTAGGCACTAATGGAGAACATAATCGAGATCAGCATCGTCAACTTCATATTATGAGGCACATTCCATTTTGAAGTGCCACAGACATTTGGTATCCTTCCCTTGTAAGAAGTAACGATCGAAGGGTAGATGGTATGTATAATGGTACGTATAGATACATCGATGATATATTACATATATCCAACAGCGTAGAAACTTTTGAAAACAGTCTCAAAGATATATGTCACGTTTCGTCAACATTGAGAGGACAAACGATGACAAGGACCAAACCAATTTTCTAGATCTAAAAGTAAGGGTTGAAAAAAATTCTATTGCTTGCAGTCTATATAACTAGTCTGCATAAGTCTACTACAATTTTTAGGGTGCATAGGTACCCACACACCACCTCTAATATACCTAGATACATAATAATTCGTAGCAGATGTAATAAGAATACGCAGAACTTGCACCAAACTGCAAGATTTCAAAACTAGAGTATTTGAGTTGGGAAGTATATGCATCACTAACAAATGGACCACAACCGACGTGGTTCGGGTTATTTGCCACACTCGACGGCAGCAGCATAGATGCAGACGTTTCTGGAGTTGTGCCAGCTTCAGTGCCAATGCATACTAACCTGGCCCTGGGGATGTGATACGTCCCCAAGTGTTGTCGCCATCAACCAGGTTATATTGGGAATGACAATGTCAGCGTATTCCTATTAGTTCTACAGCGACCATGCCAGAACAATGTTTTTGAAATGTGATGGAAATAACTTTCATTTATGTGAGAGGCAGAGAAAAATAGGCCAGTATTGAATTTATCAGTAAATGGCTCTGCGCATACCTCATTGCTTTATCTCTACGCAGGAATTTCAGGATTTGAACCCAAACGTTAAATTTATAATGGGTTGAGAAAATGAAAACGACCGTGTGGACGAAGAATTAGATTTCCATAAAGATAAAAGTTCAGCAGCTCGATCAAAGAGGTAGTCTTTCTTACTCGACTAGAAGACTGCAGCAGCAACTCCGTTCTGATACAGGGTCATTCAATCACTTTTGTATCACGAAATATCGCCCGTCTGGTCCGCCGCGCCACGCGGCAGACGAGATGGACGCTGTGGATGTCGGATGCTGGTGATATTGATGTTTTGCTTATGTTTATTTTCATGCAGCCCGAGCATTTTGAAATGAAAATAAAGACACAAAGAAAACGGTGGAAAGCATAAGCAAAACATTGCTATCGGCAACGCCGGTGCGTAGATGGTGCGAAGCAAGAGATCGCATGGGTGATGCAAAAATGATTAAGCGGAAGAATATCAATCTTACGAAACTAATGTTGAACTTCGAAAAAAGTATAAAAACCTACCGGTATTGTATCACTTTGTCTTAGTGCTCAGCAACCAGCAACTAAGTCGACGGCACCGTCGCATCTCCGCGCATGTCCGTGATTACCACCCTGAAACCAGAAAATCTAAAAATGTTGCTCCCCGTATATAAAACTGTGCTTCCACACATACCAATAAGACGATGAAAAATACGATTGTTATGTGGTAGATGGGAGAAGGGAGGAAGTGCGCAGCAGGAACAGTCTGATTTGAACATGAAATGGACCGCACAGCCCTCATCTCATCACCACGTGACCTTAATAAGCGCAAACATGGTTCAGTTCACATGAACACCTTTAAAACCAATCTACAGTGAGCGTTGATCGCAGTGCGTTTTTCGCGGGCTGAGGAAGCAGGCTGCGCGACCGCGCCGCTCGCGAAGGAATCATATCAAGAGAACTCTGATTTGCCACTACGGCGCCAATTCCAACAATAGCGACGCGGCCACCCTGTGTGCTTTCCGGGCCCGCACTATCGACGCCCACTTTAATGGGGACGTCAATCACGACTGCAATTTCCACGGCCTCTACCCCCGCACCACTCACGCGGCGTGGCGGGTCGCTGTGAAAGTCGGGTGTTGCGTTGACCGCGCAGCGTAGATGGTGCGGCGCTCCACGCAGCGAAGAGGTGCACTCGAGATGGCGCTTCCTGTATGTCTGGTTGTTCAACTTCTCGGAAAATTTAAATCGTTAGCATAAGCGAAAAAAAAAATCGTTCAAAACAAGTTTTTTTTGTTTGTTAAGATTTCTTTCGAACTGTTTCATGTGTCTGTCCGGAAAACTTCGCAAAACTGCCCATCACTTCATTACATATGCGAGAATTAAAAAAGCAAAAATGAAAAAATGCCCACATGCCTCTCTGGGAAATCCCTTCAGAAGTTATGGGAGCACCTAGATACTTTGAAGCCTTTGTGAAGACAGCACTACAAATGCAAACATTACGACGAACCCTTAGGTCTTCCCTGTTGGTGGAACCAAAGTGATTATAGTCTGTCCGAAACGAAAAGTCCGCCCACGCACGCGGGGATCGAGAGGTGGCCAAGCTGGCCAGCACTCCACATCATCATCTCTAATCTGCGTATCACGTTTCATCGTTATCTTCACAATGATTTGGCAATGACGTAGACGACGTGGCACCTAACAGCATACGTCTCAGCCGCACCGCCTCTCGATCACCGCGTGCGTGGGCGGACTCGTCGTTTCGGACAGACTATTCATGAGATGACTGTATGCCCCAGAGGCGAATCGTCTTGTCTTAGGACCAGGAGATGAACAGTGGACCACAAATCCATGTGAACAAATACAGGACTGGACCTAAAACAAAACGTATGAACATTTTGTGACTATCAAATATTTAATTAAGCATTTATTTCCAGGATGTAAAGAATATATGCACTGAAAACCGGCTTTGATGGCGGCCCATTACTCGCAAATCATCTTCTACACATATACTATCTATGCCAAGGATAGACATTGTAATTTACTCCTTCCGTCACTGTCACCAAACGAAATGCGATGTGGCTCACTATAGATTCGAAACTCTATAACTTCGTCAGTCCGTTTTCCTGAGAGCTTAATTAGTGTCAAACGTGGCGATTATGAAAAGTTAACATCCATGAAATCCTCTCCAATGTTTTCCTCTGTCGGCGAAAATACGAGGGCCCACTCAGTACATAAAGCCTAATCACCTATCGCTACTCCGATCTCAGCTCGTAAAACGCGATCCCCATACAATTGTTCTGCGTACAATTTCTTACCCCTGCAAAACGACTCGCCCTGTTTGTTCCCGCATAGCTCTTGATAATTTATCATTGCACTCCATGCGCTGCTCCGGCCACAGTTTTGTGTTCAAACACCACATTTTTCCAAAATGAAACGGGACCAATAGCAAAAATCATTTCTTACCGCTGTGCCGCGCAGTAACTGTACAAGTTGACCCGTGTGACAATCAGTCAGTGACATGGAGCTGACAGTTGCAGGCAACGTGCAGTAGATCTGTGTCACCACTTACTAATATAGAGTGGTCCTGGAAGAAAACTCTCAGGTTTTTTGAAGCTTTCATCACTTGTACTCATTTCAAACCTTCTCAAGAACAATGAATGGATTTCAATGCAACTCTTCACAATGTCTCGAAGGAATACCACATCTCTTATGGTACCACCATGCAAGCTAAATTCCATTTCAGCTCCTGAAAATAGAATAGAGCGTCATAGGAGAGAATTATGTTGCGATGTAACGCTAAACCCCTTGAGAATTGAAAACCACCCGCAAAAAAAAACAATAATAACAGCGAGAACAACAACATCAACAACAAAAAACACAGTGAAAAATGAGAATCAACGACAAAAAAACGACAACAAAACGATTACAAAGTAAAAACGATAGCATAACAACAATAACAACAACACAGTATGATAAAACAGTTCAAAACAAGCAACAAACTACAACAAACAACAACATAACGATGTTAAAACTAAAAACAGACAATTATAGTTCATTCATCCGGTAGTAAGGATTGGTGGAAGTATCATTTGATACGCGGTATTTCCAATCAAAATCAATGATAAATGAATGAATGATGAAGCACACTCACACCGTTTCTCTTCAATCCTTTCACTCTGTGAAAATGCCCTATTCTTCACTCGTTTTCGAATGCACCACAGCACCCTATTGACTTCCACCACATAATTGCGCGCTCCAGCGCCACGCGCGATGTAACCGGGCAGCACGACGCCCAGAGGCGGGAAATGTTCGCTTTTTTAAACGCGAATTAATGGGTTCTTTATATATAGATCTGGAACTTGGGCCATGAGAATCGAAATATTGAGAACATGCGTAAGTGGCAAGGAAAGTTCGTTGGCAAACGTCTTGAAGAACCTGGAGAGAATACCATCGGCGGTCATGAATAGCGAATATCTCACCGATTTTAGATGCTTTCGCATCTCACTACGCTCGACAATGGGAATAGAGAAGTTAGCTGATGTTACGGTACTGATCAGAGGGCAAGAAATTTCTGAATCACTAAAAACTTCTGAAAAACACTTTGCCATGACATTGACTTTTTCCTGCGCCGAGTATAAATTTCTGCCCGATTTATCACCCAGGGAGCACAATCTCTCCTGGAAATCCTCTGCCTAATAAAAGCAAATAATTGCTGCATGCTTTTAGAGGATGCCAGCTTTTTCTTCCTCTGCGCGAGGTAGCGTTTCAGGTGAAAGTTCAAACTTCTACAGATGTTTTTTGCAGGCGCGGTCGGAGAGGGGATTTTCAATGCTCCGAAAAAACCTGTTCTTGTGACTTAGAAGATTCTGGACATGACCAGGGAATTTTATCGAAAATCAGACTTGATTGTTCTCAACGGAGCATACTGCTGAATTAAGTTGTGTAAAATGGTGATAAATCGGTGATACACGTCACCAATGCAAGAAAAATTATGAAAAATTCGCATCAATCTATAGCCGCTAAGCCGCTTCACACTTTATCGCTGCGCAGTCAGCTGATTTGAAATCTCTAACCTGAATAGTTTCGAATTGGTTTCGAGGAATGCATACTGAAAATGAGATACCGTTATGGTCAGAATTACCTAGCGGGGCATGGATGGAAATTTTGGAAATGAGGTGATGTGTTGAGAGAATTATATCTAAAATTGCGAACCCTTTAGTCGGTACGGTAACAAGTTGTTTTAGAGAAAGATTTTGGCACAAAGTTTGGAAATTGGGCTTGATTGAGGTACTAGATGGTATGGAATTCCAGTCTACATCTGGGACATTGAAATCACCGAGAATTGTGATGTTCTCAGAAGGGGAGGCTAGATCGGAGAGTAAAGATATCAAGGCTTGATCTTCAAGGTGGGATTGTTTGGGTGGGCGGTAGACCAAGACGAATTTATGGTGTTTGGCGGAATTTAGGTGCAAATCAATAGTTACTACGTCTGCTGAAAAAGTGCCAGCAAAAGAAATGTTTTCGTATGTCAGGGTAGAGCGAAGAAGCACACAAACTCCGCCTCCCTTTTTTCCCATCCTATCTTTCCGAGCAATAAAGTGAGGCAAGCTTCCTATAATTTCAGCATCGCTAATTTTTGGTGAGAACCATGTTTCCAAAATAAAAATGTTACTGGGTTTAAAGCAGGAAATTAGAAGATGTAGGTCAGTAATTTTGTTGCAAAGGCTCTTAGCATTCAACAACAAGCACGAAATTTCTGGGAAATCTGCCAAACTTACTAGTTTTTTTATCGAATGCTAGCTATTTTCGATATCTTGACCAACTTGTCCCTGTAGACGCAGTAGACTCTGTTCCCATTATGCTCCCGTTGATTAGCGAGCACTCTCCCACTGGCAGAGTAGAAATGCCTGATTACCGTTATTGATTTCTTACTACGAATGGGAATTTATTTCTCAAAGAAGATATAATCGTTAGGAATCAGACTAAGACATCTACGTCCAGCAAACACTTCACTAGTAAAATTTATTCGGATACTTGACTATTCGAATATTCGAAGACCATAATATTCGAGTAATTGGATTCGAATACTTCTGAAATTTTCAATTCGAACATTATTCATTCGTATTCGAATGGTTTTGGGAGCCTTGAATATTCAGGATTCGAATATTTGAGGCCAGTTCTCGGATGTGTTAACTATAGAACTATCATCTGGGCAAATGCGTTTGCGGTTACCACACTGCAATGAGTGTCTTTGTTCAACCACAATGGCTTTTACACCAACTACAATTTGTCCTTCCCGAGCAGGGTCAAGCATGACGATGGGAAAAACTGACCCTCAATACGACCCCCCCCCCCCTGCTCCCATATGTTTACTCTGTACAGTGAGCAGTTCCAAGGAAGAGGACACAAAAGAAACACGTTAAAAGCCCAAATTTGGAACTGAAACATCCTTGAAGTCGATGTGCATCCTTTCTTAGCCGACCGGACCAGGCAGCCAGCAAGAGCGACCACGTCATTACGTGTCAAAAAAGGACTGATTGGCAGCGCATGCGAGAAATCGGTTTCAGCTCTGGCATTTGCGCGCCCACGGATTTGATTCCCGGCGCCTGCAGAAAATTCTGCGCAGGTCAGAACTGCTTCAGAATTTAGGGTGGAGTAGAGAGGATGGGAAGATTTGAAAATGAAATGAGGGAAGCGAAATCGATCGATTACACATGCGAGAGTTCGCCCGCGGGGCCCACCAGTTCGTGGAAAACTAGGGCGATTTAGACCTCGTACTGAAATCATCTGACTCGAAATCAACAGATGCTTTTCAGCATGTCTATAGAGAAATATAAGCTCTACTTTTGCCAGAGTTTCAATTTTCTAAAGCTTTATATGTTTTTGGGAGCTCGATGGGAAATGGATGGGAAATTTGGCGAATTTTTATCATCGATTTCCCATCTAAATAGCGGGGAAACGAGCGAACTTCGTGGAACCAGATTCTGTACTCAAGTGGTAAATTTCCTCAACTAAACCCATAGAAGAAAAGTTCTCTTGATATCTGCAAATTGCTTCTCAGTGTTTTCCCAAACAGGTTTACTCCATTTTCACCATCTGTTCAAATCGCGAGGTTTTCACTTCCTCAACTCCCGTGAAGGTAGTTTGCATTTTACCGAAATTTCACTACCTTCACGTGATAGAGCCCCAAGCTCTCATTCTTCATCACCATTATCGCGCCCCAAAGTTTGCTCCTGCTTGTGTGAGTTAGATGGGAAATTTTCCCTCGGAGACCCGAAAATTTGAAGAATTTCCCATCGAGCTCTCACAAACATATGAAATTCTACAAAATTGTAACTCTGGCGAAAGATAGAACTGATCATTGCCTATGGCTATGTTGAAAAGCTTCTGCTGATTTGGAGTCAGCGAACTTCAGCACGAGGTCTAAGGCACCCTACTTTTCCACGTTCTGACGGGCCATGCAGGCGAATTCTCGCATGTACAATTGATCGATCTTGCTACCCACACTTCATTTTTCACCTTTTCCACCCTCTTTACTCCACACTTGATTCTGAATTGATTCCGACTCGTGCAAAATCCATTAAGGGCGCCGGGAATCGAACCTGTGGTTGCGCTGAAGCCGATTTGTCTCACACGCTGCCAACCAGTCCGTTTTGACACGTAATGACATGATGGTTCCTTCTGGCAAGTGGGGACCGTCATTTGTCATAATGTCATGAAACAATCATGAATTTACATTCAATGGTCATGCCACCCCTCTACGTACTCCATCCCCATCTCTCCAATACGACCCCCCCCCCCTTCCTAACCCACTCCCGTACGAGCCCCTCATGGGAAATTCCCATCGGACGCTTGACCCCGTTCCCGAGGGACTTATATAATGGCACATTTGCTTTGCAGTAACCACTGTATTTAACCAAGAACGACGACAAAAGCTCGTGAACCACAGCAAAGAGCGGGTGCGGAGAAACAAGAGTGAGCCAGTACTTTGTTTGTTTGTTCGCTTGTTTGATACGCCCAAACGTGTGCTATAAATCTCAGAACTAGCAATTACCAGACCTGGCAGTAATCGGAAATGACGAACAAAGGTTCAAAAAAGGCAAGAGAACAAAAACAAACAACACCATTCCTTCATATAAAAAGAAAATTGGAAGGAGTTGTCAAACTGACAGTCATGGGATGCTATGGCAGGACATGTCACACCACAAAAGAGATTTATTAGCGGTTGCTTGGATGATATCGAAGGCAGATTAGTATTACTGGCAGTTATTGAAAGATGCAGATGCGATGTGAATCGGTAAGCAGATAAGCCCGACCGCTCTGAAGGTGAAACCACTCACATTAGCCAGCAAGATGCCCTATTCTCTAAAAGAGTCATAGGAGGGCTACCGGAAGTTCGAAAAACAGATGTACCTGGCTAACTAACTAAATCCGGCACACTGATGGGAGAAACCCTTATTTACCATGGACCAACACGTCCCTGCTTGCCGTATATATGTGGGCTAAAATTCAAGGAAAATAAAGAGAATAACTCACCCTACCAGAATATACCAGATCAGAACTCCACAGAGATTGTTAGTTGCACATAACACATATTCTTTTCTCTGCACCACAACTGCCCGAAGCGGAAGCAGGTATATAGAAGCTTCTGACGTAGCAAGTCTAGAAGCTTGGTTCTCATTTGATTTCATTCAGTCCAAGTCTCAATGTTTAGAAAGGCCTGCGGTAAACGTTGCAACCATCTACAAGTCCTAGAAACAAAGCGATTTTCGCGAGGACACTTAGAAAAGCTCCCCAGCTTGGGAGTAGATGGTGGAAAACAACGACGACGCCCAAGCGAAGACAGAGTATCTGGATGGCCTTATTCGCAGCGCATCTTTCGTAATCTTGAACCCTAAGAGGAGAACAGCTCCTCGGACTCTTCCGTAAAACAAGCTTTTTAAATTTAGTTCTTGGAAAAGATTCCATATGGCGGCAGACTTTGTTCGAATCTGGAAAGGCACGGTAGTACGAAATCCTGGCGATACATTTTAAATTCTTGAAATCTCTTTCACAAGATAAAAGCTCCAGACTGGGCTACAGTATTCTAGCAGCGGGAGAACAAATGTTTCATAGAGTTCAATCCAAAGAAGACATCATTGCTATGATCATGACTTATAATAACGGGCTTATTCTGAATGTGTGTGTATGTGTCCGTGCGTGCGTGCGTGTGTGTGCGTGTGTACGTGTGTGTGTTTGTTTGTTTGTTTGTTTGTTTGTCAGTGTGAAACAAAATTCATGGGGCGTGGCCTAGAGTGGGGAAAGTGTTCTACGATGGGTCCACTGTTGCTGTAGGAGTGCGCCGGCGTCTAAAAGGTGTGAAACGCCTAAGCGGCTAAGGTCTAGTCCAATGGTGTGATAAGGGTGGGCCGGCGGCCAAAAGCGAGGAAACGCCTGGATTCGGGTCGGGTCCAATGGTGTGATAAGGGTGCGCCGGCGTCTAGAAGTGGTGAAACGCCTAAAGTGGGGTCCAATGGTGTTATAAGGATACGCCGGCGTCCAAAAGTGGGGAAATGCCTAAAAATGTGACGACTGACGAAGGAGAGGTGCGCCTGTGCTCACTACAAAGAAAATGCTATGAGTAAGTCAGTCAGTCATCTTTGCTCGATCGGTACGTCACATTCGCTCCAGCTTTTCTCTCCTTCCATTTGTTCATGAACACATCGCACTCTCCTCTTTTATATGTACGAACTGGCTCTTATAACTTGACCAGTTACAACGTACAAAGAATGGTAAACCATTTCCTATAGTCATCCCAGGTTGAATCGGTTATACATAGCTACAAGTAGTTGAGCGAAAGATAAAATTGCCCTAAGAAACCGGTTAAACTTTCTTGATAAGTACAATTTTGTATGACGGTATGCAATGGAAAGGATGTGGAACGCACTATAGCGAAAATGTGGCATGGCTTTGAGTCTATTAGGATAAAAAAGGAATAAAGTCATGCAAGCGAAGCGAGCATTATGACTGGACAAGATTCATGAGATTCTCAGTACGAAGGCGCCTGAAGCATTGCCCCTGTTGGACAAGTTTGTCAGTAAGTTCCCATCTTTATCTGCTGAAATCGTTGAGACAGAACGACCATGACGGCGTCTGGTATGGATTCCTAAATAAGCGAGAGAAAGAGCATTGAAATCAATTACTTGATAAGTATTTATCCTATTAGTCTCCGGAAGGTCACAATAAAAGGGCGAATAGCCATGACGTCACTCTTCACGAGCGTTGGAACGTGCATGAAGAATGAATCTTGCGGAGGATTCTTGGATGTTGGGGATCAGCTACCCGTGAAGACCTTCCTTAACAATACCCTGTATTATTTCCAATATGCGACCAAAATGATAGAGAATAGCGAACTTCGAGGAGCAGACGATGTGCGGATGGCGGAATTATGGATCCAGACGCCAGTGATTAAAGTGAGGGGTTCATACAATGTTGTCAAGGTGTCGCGGTGGGACCCGCTCCTTCGCTGGCGGTCTCACGGCTTCCGAGCGAAAAAAATGTTCACAAGACTCTCCTCAGGGTGCATGCAATAACAAATGAAAAATTAATATTTATTCATGAGAAAGTCAAGAGAGTTTCTCTGTCTCAGACAATTTTTCGGAAGGACCGCAGCAGAAAACCGGAAGAACCGACAGGTGACCTGCGGTCCTTCCGGTTTCCTGCTGCATTTCTTCCGAATAGCTGCTGCGGTCCTTCCGAATAGCTGCTGCGGTCCTTCCGAACAGCTGCTGCGGTCCTTCCGAATGCTGCTGCGGTCCTTCCGAATAGCTGCTGCGGTCCTTCCGAATAGCTGCTGCGGTCCTTCCGAATAGCTGCTGCGGTCCTTCCGAATAGCTGCTGCGGTCCTTCCGAATAGCTGCTGCGGCCCTTCCGAATAGCTGCTGCGGCCCTTCCGAATAGCTGCTGCGGTCCTTCCGAATGACTGCTGCGGCCCTTCCGAATAGCTGCTGCGGCCCTTCCGAATAGCTGCTGCGGTCCTTCCGAATAGCTACTGCGGTCTTTCCGACTGGATACGGGGATGTGCGCGCCAATTCCGCAGAACTGCATTGGCAACCAGTCCACTCCCGTGGAACGACCACGCGGCGGTAACCACACGCAAAAATGACAACCTCGCTGAGGGTCACTGGTTCTACGGTCCGATATACCCATGAAGCCAATTTCCCATCTGAAGTTCGAAACCACTGGATTTTTGTTGGTCGCAACAGAACTGAGCTCCGTACATGAGAAGGGTATAATAACGCTCATTCACCTCTGCTGCTCCGGTTTTCTGCTGCGGCGGTCTGCTTCTGCACTCGGAAGAACCGCAGCAGAAAACCGGAAGGACCGCAGCAGAAAACATTCTGCTGCGGTTCTTCCGGTTTCCTGCTGCGGTCCTTCCGAATCTTTCCCCACACAAATCTATTCTGCTGCGGTCTTTCCGAACCACTCCAGCGAGATTCGGAAGGACCGCAGCAGAAAACATTCTGCTGCGGTTCTTCCGGTTTCCTGCTGCGGTCCTTCCGAATCTTTCCCCACACAAATCTATTCTGCTGCGGTCTTTCCGAACCACTCCAGCGAGATTCGGAAGGACCGCAGCAGAAAACATTCTGCTGCGGTCCTTCCGAAAATTTTTATCTCTGCGTCTCTCGCTTCTTAACCACACGAGCGCGATCTCTTTCTGCTGCGGTCCTTCCGACAATTTGTCTGAGGTGTGCAGGGATTGCTGCTTTGATCGTGTCGGGCCTGAAAAGACGAGTTCTTGAAATAGTTCACATTTTGGAAGACATCACTTGACGACGTGAGCAGATTCCAAAGCAATAGTCGCTCTCATCGGCACTCAGAGGCTTTACCAGAACATCTTGCAATTTTACCCATTCAGTGGAACATGTCAATGGGGACCGAGTGCATACGTTGTTTTAGGCAAAACTCCTACCCATTAGATTTAGTTTAACAGAATTTAGATTTCTGTCCTCGAAAAGCTTCAAAAACTTATGAGTTCAGTCAATTGTTTGGAGTAGTTCCCACAAAAAGCACTCATTATTCTTTTACCAGTCTGGCCGTCCGGCTAACGCCGGACTTCCAGACTTTTATTGATGCTCGCTTCGCTCGCATACTGTATGTTGAAAGCAGGCACAAAAGTGTAAATGGATTGATAAAATCTGTATCCTTCCACGCACTTCTTCCGCTACCCTGAGATGCCCTCGATCCCGTAGTTGTTGCTTTCTCGCATATGAACGAAGTTACGTCCTCCCATAAGAGCGAAGTTAGTGGTCGTGAAGAATTGAGTGTAAACGATTCAGTGCGAATGTTATCTCGAAATGATTTAGGCTGAACTTGTTGTTGTGGTAATTCAAGTGATAAGGGTCCACCGGTGTATATAAACGGAAAGGAAGGAGTGGTTCATTCAGAAGCAAACGGAATGGGAAGAGAACACGGATACGAAAGGAAACAATGTACAGCTAGGTGATCTGGGTAGGAGGGTCTGCCGAAATAGCGTAAGCGTACCCCTCATGCAAAAATAGACCCGCCTCGCGAATTCCTTTTACTTGTGCAAGCCGGCGCACCCTTATCACACCGTTGGACCCGACTCCAGGCGTTTCCCCACTTTTGGACGCCGGCGCACCCTTATCAAACCGTTCGCACCCTTATCACACCGTTGGACCCGACTCTAGGCGTTTTCCCACTTTTGGACGCCGGCGCACCCTTATCACACCGTTGGACCCGACTCCAGGCGTTTCCCCACTTTTGGACGCCGGCGCACCCTTATCACACCGTTGGACCCGACTCCAGGCGTTTCCCCACTTTTGGACGCCGGCGCACCCTTATCACACCGTTGGACCCGACTCCAGGCGTTTCCCCACTTTTGGACGCCGGCGCACCCTTATCACACCGTTGGACCCGACTCCAGGCGTTTCCCCACTTTTGGACGCCGGCGCACCCTTATCACACCGTTGGACCCGACTCCAGGCGTTTCCCCACTTTTGGACGCCGGCGCACCCTTATCACATCGTTGGACCCGACTCCCAGGTTTCCTCACTTTTGGACGCCGGCGCACCCTTATCACATCGTTGGACCCGACTCCAAGCGTTTCCTCACTTTTGGACGCCGGCGCACCCTTATCATACCGTTGGACCCGACCCGTTGGACCCGCGTTTCCCGTTTCACTTTTGGACGCCGGCGCACCCTTATCACATCGTTGGACCCGACTCCTGGCGTTTCCTCACTTTTGGACGCCGGCGCACCCTTATCACATCGTTGGACCCGACTCCCGGCGTTTCCCCACTTTTGGACGCCGGCGCACCCTTATCACATCGTTGGACCCGACTCCCGGCGTTTCCTCACTTTTGGACGCCGGCGCACCCTTATCACATCGTTGGACCCGACTCCCGGCGTTTCCCCACTTTTGGACGCCGGCGCACCCTTATCACATCGTTGGACCCGACTCCAGGCGTTTCCCCACTTTTGGACGCCGGCGCACCCTTATCACACCGTTGGACCCGACTCCAGGCGTTTCCCCACTTTTGGACGCCGGCGCACCCTTATCACACCGTTGGACCCGACTCCAGGCGTTTCCCCACTTTTGGACGCCGGCGCACCCTTATCACACCGTTGGACCCGACTCCAGGCGTTTCCCCACTTTTGGACGCCGGCGCACCCTTATCACACCGTTGGACCCGACTCCAGGCGTTTCCCCACTTTTGGACGCCGGCGCACCCTTATCACACCGTTGGACCCGACTCCAGGCGTTTCCCCACTTTTGGACGCCGGCGCACCCTTATCACACAGTTGGACCCGACTCCAGGCGTTTCTCCACTTTTGGACGCCGGCGCACTCCTACAGCAACAGTGGACCCGTTGTAGAGCATTTTCTTCGGTCTACGCCACGCCCTCGAATTTCGTTTCACACACACACTGACACACACACGTGACAGACAGACTAAGCCCGTTATTATAAGTCATGATTACAAAGTGAAAGTTACCCATAAACTCTGCAGTCATAGCCGTAGAATCTGAAAAATTTCGCGGGATCCGCGTCTTTCGCGGGATTTGTGGGATTTCCTCGTAACTCGCTTAAAAATGGTTTATTTTAAGAAGAGGAAGAACTGTGGGGTCTTGTACAATGTCCTGCTCACGCTCACACACCAATCGAGGACATCGTATAAGACCGCGAGCAGGACATTGAATAAGACCCCATATTCCTTTCCCTTCTCAAAATAAACCATTTTCGAGCAAGTTACGAGGAAATCCCATGAAAGACGCGTACGCGAAATTTTTCAGATTCGAGGACGATGACTGTAGGTACCTTTAAGTCATAAGACCGTCTTTCGATCTGCAAATGAAAAAGAGGTGAGAGTCTCGCGAGGCCCACTACTCTGGATTGACGTGTAGAACAACCATTACGAGATTCTTGCCCTTCTGCCACTCAAGAAGAGAATTCAGGGAAGAAACGAGGGTTTTGCGTTGCCTGCAAAGCCGAGACGTCGCTGCATGTGACTTCTTGTGAAGAGATGTTTTCAGAGCCGTCGAAAGTGGAATCGAGGGAGAATGAGTATCTTATTCGGGAACCGTGGAAAATGGCTTAGATTATAATATGTTCGATAAGACGCAGAATGAAGCGCAGAGGCAATATGCGCATATCCTTGTAGTCATTTTAAGATTCCGTAAATGATACTTAAATCCACTGACGAAGAAATCACCAGCAAAATTGTTGTACATACTCTAAAGGCAGTGTGCGCTTCATTTTTGTGGTTTTTTTGTTCATATTTGAAGGGAGTAAATATCTTTTTGCAGCCCCCATTTTTTGTATATTCGAAGTGCCCCGGTTTCAGCTGACATCTCAGAGTGATTTCTGAATAAATTTTACGATTGAATGCAAATTGATGGTACAAATCTTTCTTTTGTAGTCCTCCATTATTTTCGATTACGTGCTGCGGACCGTCTAGCGATAGATAAACACCACGGAGTATGCAGAATAATAATATTCCGCCGAGATTTTTTGCAGCAATCCTTCGCTATGACCATTGTTTACTCTAAATGCTACCCTACTCCCAGTTACATGCCAAATAGGAGGTGCTGTTATTAATCACTGAAGTTTCTTTTCCTCGTTGTTTAACAAAACGGGCACTACATTCTATTGTCTACGATTGTGCCTACTTTCGATGATGGTTTTTGACGTAAAAGCCACGTGTTTACGAGTGTGAAAATACTACATTTTCCGAATTTTTTCCTCAGGAATTTCGCAATGACCAGAAATCGTGTGCTTTGGGATTTTCTAGATGTACAGGGTGCGAGGATACGAGTTCGGGCTGATGGAAATTAAGCTCACGATTTGCTCTTAAATTCTGTTCCTTTATTGCCATCAGTCGCATTCCATCATGGATTGGAGCACCAGGAGAACTAACTTTCAGCACAAGATTTTGTTCTCCTCGAAAATGTTGTGCAAGTAAAACAGAGCGTTGCCTTGGAAGAAAAAAACCAAAACGGACCCAAATCTTAGGGAAAAGAAGGAGAACTTGATTCAGTTGCCGCTTTCGAATTCTCCAATGCTTTTCTAGTACATGCTCCATTGTGTTGGCGAGAAAGACTAGCTTTGCTCCTAAGAACGGCTCCAGTTTGAAGATAACATTGTTTTACCATGTCACAGTGAGAGCGCTTTCCACTTGCCATTGAACTACTACAAAAGTAAATTGCGACTTATCACTGATTTGGTAGGTTATTTGAGTTGTCAATGAGTTTTCTCATTGTGGCCACAGAGGTCATACAATAATGTTGAACTAGTCTGTTGTGGCAGCACTGAATATGGTGTGCCAAAACTGATGGAGCTGCCTGTACTCTCAGTAACACCAAGATGGTTCGGGAGAAATATCGTGAGAAAGAGAAAAACAAGCTTTCCCCCCAGTAAGCGTCGTTTGCGAAGTTCATAAGTATGGTTGTGTATTAGCTTTTTTCCGTTTCCTAACGTTTTTTTTTCTCAAAATTTCACAGTCTCACCAGAGAAGCATTTTAGGGGGATCCGACAACTTGTTACGAAATCTATACCGTCTACTCCAGTTTTCGATGCTTATCTCAAATCCGTTCTCCTTAGCTGCTATAGAGTTCTCTCTGAAGAGTTATGAGAGTTGATTCTAGCTCGGGAAAGGCAGCCAAAATTTGGCTTCTTGGATATATTCTGCCAAAAAACCGCATAAATTTACCTGGATCTGAGAAAATTTTGGAAGTACCAATCAATTTCAGCTGAAAAGCTTGAAATAGTTCCCGCGCATAATTTCAGCAGAATACAACTCGAAAGAAGATTAGGCCGGTCTAGTACAGCCGGAATTATGCCACGTAACTCCTCACATAGAACTCCGCAGCAAATAAGAATAACGGATTTGAGATCAGCGTCGGAAATTGCATTTGACACTTACATTTCACAAGCGCCCCTTCAGGACGCTAGAAAGTGGGGAGGGCAGCCACTTGGGGCGGCTGCGTGACAAGAGGTACGCCGCTGGTCTGTGATTGGTCGATCCATATGTGCGTCGCGGCTGTAGTCTTCGAGGGTGTGAGCAGTTCCGCTTGGATATGGACAACTTTTCTAAGCCTGAGTGGGACAGATGCATGTTATCGGAACCCACAGACTGTGAGAAGGTGGCCAGCAATGTCACTTAGTGCGTCGAATTTGAAGAAACACCCTGAACTCGAGAAGCATACGCGTGCGGAGCGGTCGCGTCGCGGCGTACGTCTTCACCGCCACCCACTTGGGGCTAGCTTCGCTCTTGCCAAATCCCTAGAAAATTGACAAAGAAGCAGAACTAATCACTAGATGGGCTCAAATATGGAATTCTTATGAGTTGAGAATGAGTATGAGAAGTCCGTCCTCCATTGCAGGGCGTATTCATGCGTCTTCCTCACTAATGCGCCAACGCTCCCGCGTTTTCCATGGGCGAACCTGTATCCTGGCGTTCTCCACACTATTGGGCCAAAGCGAACTCGTATCCTGTGCCCATAGTAATCCCCCATTCAGCCCTGCTGAGCTGGGTTGACCCAGTCGACTGCCAAAAAACTCGTCCAAAGGCAGCCCAGCTGCCTTGCGATGTTGTACATAGGATAGGCAGCTCAGGGGTAAGCCGAGCGTGCTCGGTTCTCTATTTCCCATCCCAGCTGAGATGGGATACAGCCCAGCTCAGCTTCTGGCTAGGCTGCCAAAGAAAAGAATTAGTGGGTCAGCCGAGTAGGGATCATGCATCCTGAGGATCCGTCTGTTATTAAGAAGAACACCACAATCAAATATACACGATGAAGGAACGAACACTGCGTCATCACAACAGCTTATGATGATGCGTTCTTCGTTCGTTCATCCTGTGTTTGATTGTGGTACCCTTCTCAATAATAGACGGATCCTCAGTCTGCATGATCCCCATGAGACCTGCGCAAGGAGCATATCCCAAATGAGGATTGTGACATTTTCTGAAACCAGTTGTGCAATCAAACTTTCTGAATACATATTTCCTAACTTTCTTCCATTACCCTCGAGATTTACAAAGAGTACGGGTGCACTGATGATGGGCAGATGTGCCGGACCCCCTGGTTCAGAAGAATATCAGGATAGGTGTCCAAGGGTCCACCGTGGCTCAACAGTGGGGAAACGGCAGGATACGGGTTCATCGATGGAGGTTGGGTCTGCAGGGGCTCATTAGTTTGGAAATACAGGGGACGAGTCTACGGATGGGGATTGGGTCTGCCCTGGCCCAGTGATGGGGGAAGCGCCAGGATACAGGTCCATGATGGAGACTGCGTCCGTCGCATCACAGTCGCAGCTCAGACGCACGCGTTTACGGCCTCGCGGCGGCCGCACGTTCTTTTCATTGAGGATGTACACGCAATGTTGACCGGTCTTCATGGAAAATCCCTTGCAAATGGATGCGTGCGACTGATGCGCGACTGACGCACGCAGCTAGTATGAATTACCCTTCAGTCGACCACCTCTTCTTCCTCCCTGTATATTGAAGCAGAATCTCATCAGTTGGACTATCTCACAACAGTAACATGAAGTTTGAATCATTTTAGGTGATTATCCGCACGGCGTTGGTAACACTGTATTGTTCACAAGTACCGAAGCTTGGTGAAAGATACTCCTGTGCAGATTTGGGTATGATTGTTCATAACGGGTCCATAGGCATGTTTCTCTAAAAATCGGCCATTTCGCTTCGTAGTCTGCGCCTCAAGATTACCGGTGTTTATGAGTGCCGCCGCGTTATTGAAACAATATGTCTGGCACTGTAGCCCCCTTACGGCGCTGGACTACGAGTACGAGTTGTTGCCCCCCCCCTATCCCTATGTGATCAGAGGCTCCAATTCTCACTTCCTCGATGCACATTATTTCTGAATCGTGGAATAGTCCTTTGCACATTCTGGTAATCCGTGCTTCTACAACCCAAAGCAAATGCATAAGCCGAACTCATTACCAAGGCAACAAGAGAGAATAAACGATCAGCGGAAATTTATTGATGTGGTTATTGATGTCCAGTGCTGAAGCCTGAATTATCAAGGTTTTCCTTACCCATTTCTGCTGCGGATCAACCTACATCTCATTTCAGTGATTGTGGAGCTCTTAATGTTTAAGGTGGTGGGAGGTCATCTCTGGTCAACGTGTACTCGAGATGGCTGATTCGAATAAAGTGGCTTTCATACATTTGCCGCGGCGGCAGTCGCCCATGGTTAAGCATAGACCGGCGACGTCGCGGCGGCGGCGCCGTGGCGACGTCGCCGCGACAAGAGCTTGTTTACTTTTTTGCCGCGGCGCCGCCCGGCGACGTCGCCCAGCGGCAAGCGGCAAGGAATGGTCGAGGGGGTATTTTGTCGCTGGGCGACGTTTGTGTGAAAGCGCGGCATGCCGCTCGGCGGCAACTTTTGCCGCGCACCCACTTTTGCCGCGGCGGCGGCGGCGCCGCCGCGGCAAATGTATGAAAGCCCCTTAAGAGTCGCTCGCGTTGAACGTATGGAGTGGGTCTTGGTAGCGCAAGGGGGAGGGGTGGCTCTGCCATCCGAATACTCCATAAAAAATATTCAAAGTAGTCAGCGCTGGTCAGTCCATATCTAGTCGACTTCGCACAATAATTTTCTGTTTTTTTTTTCTTATCTCATAGAAGGACAGGATGCTAGATTGATATTATTGCCTCTAAGAGAGCGCTTGAGTACTGCTTCGAAATTGTTTGGTGTTAGGCGTGAAGGTTTGGCACAGACATGGAGATCTTTTATTTCTATTATTAAAACATCTATTTTGAAATTATCCCATGTTTTTCCCTTGACAGTGGAGTGGGCGGGAAGATACATTTCATCTAGCAACGCCACTCTTGTAAACCATTTGAATACAAGTCACTGTAGTCGCCTTGTTCATTCGCACAGCTCCACATTCACTCAGCTCTCTTGTACCTTTACATGGAGTGGCTCATTAGATATGGTGGAAATGCGGAAGACATACCCGGATACGACTGCAAGTGAGTAGCTAATCTAACGTGTACTTCATGGTGACTTTACTTGCTGTCTTTTTGTGCAGTTTTCCAAATTTTGCACTTTTCTAGATGATTTGTCAGATAATTGAGAACCTTAACAGAATGTTTGCCTTAATGAGCCAGAGCAATGTACGAGTAGTATATGTGAGTGCAGTGCACCCATCAGATCGTATAATTTCCCCAGAATGTTGGTTCCATAACCAGAGCGTTTCACATGTCCGCATTCAAATAGTGCGTTTCCAGACTGTCGGACAGACAACCAGGAGCAAAAAATTACATAATTGGTTCGGCTTTCATCATTTACGGGTTGTTTGCCGAGGTAACTACTTAGATTTTATCACCTTAACTTCTTCTCAACCGGCTCAGAAAATCCCTTCGAACTAATTCAATGAGTCTAACATATTCCATTATTATTTCAAACATATTTTCTTTCAGTTCATCTACATGCTAGACTTAACGGTCATGTTGAAGAAGAAACATCGCCGACTGTCATGCTACAAAATTATGATAGTCTTAGGTACGAAATACTTGATAGTACATTGACAGAGTCATCATAGTACACAAAGCCTGCTACATTTTGAATTATTACATCAGCATTGAACAGATTTCGAATGTTTTCAGGTATATATGATATGGCTGCCATTTCTCTCAATTCTTTACTTACCGGATATTTTTGGATCAAAGGAGCCAATTTTTGCACTAATCCAACTTTGATGTTTGTAGCTGGAACTGCTGCTCTTGGTAACGTTCTTCAAATATACTTTTCTCCATAAAAGATGGTGGGACTCATGATGAGGAGTACCATTTGCATCACTTCACTCGAGTGTACATTTTGTGCTAGATCGATCCTGATAGGAAATAAAAAGAATTCCCCGGGAATCAATAGCGTCAACTAGTTCAAAGGAACTAGGTAAGGAGCCTCGTCGTTTAATTCCTAAAAGAATTAGCAACTCCATTATATAATTGGACAGTGAGAGAAGGATCCATGAGACGCGGACTTTATTGTAGCCGATGCTCTGTAGGTGTCGACGGTGGTTGTGCTGCCTTATGGTGTATTAAATCGAGTTATAGTTATGGTCTTGGAGGATGAACCGCGTAGATTTCCATACTGCTTGCCCTCTATCCACATATTGCATTACATTACGATACGTTATCTTTCCCTGCGAGCCATGACCAACCGTGGTCTCTAGTTCTCTAGAACACTGATCAATGATCTAATTGTTGTAGACAATGATAAAGTTGAAGCGTAGGAACGGTTCATCCTACTAAGTTACTGTTCTCACTCAGTATTGGACCATTTAGGGTTATGGTGTGGCGCGTGCATGAACTGCTTCGTTTTGGTTATAAATCGGCTACTCGACGTGTGGAATAAGAGCATTATGCAAACAGTAAGCTGCTTTCAGACCTATAGATGGGCATCAATGAGTCTTAAAAAACTTTTTTCAGTTGTTCATGGACGAAAGGACGTATTTCGTTCTGTTGATACCGCTAGCGTACAGCCTGTATTTCTGCTTCTTCACGTCACCACTTCTTTTCAACTCAGACGCAACAGCATGGTTTTTCTTTACATTTGCACCGGAGCATAATCATGAAATGGTGAGAAAGGGGTCTATGCAGGCGAACTATGAAGTTATTACTTGAATCAGTAATATGATTCGAGAAAGTGGTCCAGGTTCATGGATACATGTCAGCGCTCTAGCGAACAGATGCAGTAGACAAAATATAGTACAATAAAATAACAATAAGTGGATATAAAATTTGACGTTTGCTAGTATTGTATAGGATTGTTTTCATTTGGCGTTGTTTTTCTCATACAACAATCGTGAACTAGGTTTATGTTGGACATCTCATAGTTGCCGACATTTGGTATCTCTACCAAATCTTCCCTTACTATTTAACAAATGCCGCGTCATTGCAGTTCATTCACCATCAGCTTTTTTCTGCTCTTTTCAAAAGTATTATCATGGGTTTCATTGCTTTTATGTTGTTATTTTTATTTTATTCATTATTTATTATCACCGTGTATTTGCAGGATGCACTGAAAATCAACATTAGGTCGTTTTGATTAGTATGCCTTATTTTCAGTTCTACAACTATCCACACACGGCTAACAATCTACTTATCGTGGTGATTACCTGCCTTTTGTATGTGCAGTATTCCCGTGTTCTGCTGCGCCATTTTAAAGTTGGTAATGGCCTTTCTTGGACGCAAAAATCGGTAGGTGGGCTATCTTTTCAGAGGACAAATCTTGAAGAGCTATCCTTGTATGAAACTAAGCTGCATGACTGGTTGCGCAGCGGTGTTTCCGCCCAGCTACTTAACACTTTTATGTCCGAATGCTTATCTTAATAAATCATACTTTGTATATATTACAGACATTATGTGACTCTGTGCGTGCGTGTGCACACGCACTGTGATTGGTCAGTGATGGTGATTGGTGGTGATTGCGAGATCATATCAAAGACTAAGAACGGTATGGTGTGGTGGAGTGGGGTAGAGAGATGGTCGACCAGAAGGTCCAGCGATGTGCAACGGTGCCTCATAGAGTGAGGAAACGCTTGGCGTCGGGTCCAGCAGTGTAATAAGGGTGCGCCGGCGTCCAAAAGTGGGGAAACGCCTGGAGTTGGGTCCAGCAGTGTGATAAGGGTGCGCCGACGTCCAAAAGTGGGGAAACGCCTGGAGTCGGGTCCAGCAGTGTGATAAGGGTGCGCCGGCGTCCAAAAGTGGGGAAACGCCTGGAGTCGGGTCCAACGGTGTGATAAGGGTATGCCGGCGTCCAAAAGTGAGGAAACGCCTGGAGTTGGGTCCAACGGTGTGATAAGGGTGCGCCGGCGTCCAAAAGTGGGGAAACACCTGGAGTCGGGTCCAACGGTGTGATAAGGGTGCGCCGACGTCCAAAACTGGGGAAACGCCTGGAGTCGGGTCCAACGGCGTGATAAGGGTGCGCCGGCGTCCAAAAGTGGGGAAACGCCTGGAGTTGGGTCCAGCAGTGTGATAAGGGTGCGCCGGCGTCCAAAAGTGGGGAAACGCCTGGAGTCGGGTCCAGCAGTGTGATAAGGGTGCGCCGGCGTCCAAAAGTGGGGAAACGCCTGGAGTCGGGTCCAACGGTGTGATAAGGGTGCGCCGGCGTCCAAAAGTGAGGAAACGCCTGGAGTTGGGTCCAACGGTGTGATAAGGGTGCGCCGGCGTCCAAAAGTGGGGAAACGCCTGGAGTCGGGTCCAACGGTGTGATAAGGGTGCGCCGCGTCCAAAAGTGGGGAAACGCCTGGAGTCGGGTCCAACGGCGTGATAAGGGTGCGCCGGCGTCCAAAAGTGGGGAAACGCCTGGAGTCGGGTCCAACGGTGTGATAAGGGTGCGCCGGCGTTCAAAAGTGGGGAAACGCCTGGAGTCGGGTCCAACGGTGTGATAAGGGTGCGCCGGCGTCCAAAAGTGGGGAAACGCCTGGAGTCGGGTCGAACGGTGTGATAAGGGTGCGCCGGCGTCCAAAAGTGGGGAAACGCCTGGAGTCGGGTCCAACGGTGTGATAAGGGTGCGCCGGCGTCCAAAAGTGGGGAAACGCCTGGAGTCGGGTCCAACGGTGTGATAAGGGTGCGCCGGCGTCCAAAAGTGGGGAAACGCTTGGGGTCGGGTCCAACGGTGTGATATGGGTGCGCCGGCGTCCAAAAGTGGGGAAACGCCTGGAGTCGGGTCCAACGGTGTGATAAGGGTGCGTCGGCGTCCAAAAGTGGGGAAACACCTGGAGTCGGGTCCAACGGTGTGATAAGGGTGCGCCGGCGTCCAAAAGTGGGGAAACGCTTGGGGTCGGGTCCAACGGTGTGATAAGGGTGCGCCGGCGTCCAAAAGTGGGGAAACGCCTGGAGTCGGGTCCAACGGTGTGATAAGGGTGCGCCGGCGTCCAAAAGTGGGGAAACACCTGGAGTCGGGTCCAACGGTGTGATAAGGGTGTGGCATGAGGGTTACGCTTACCCTGTTTCTGCGGACGCTCCCACCTAGATCACCTAGATGTACATTGTTTCCTTTCGTATCCGTGTTCTCTTCCCATTCCGTTTGTGTTTGAATGAACCACTCCCTCCTTTGTGTTTATATACACCGGTGGCCCCTTATCACTTGAATTACCACAACAACCAGTTGAGCCTAAATCATTTCGAGATAACATTCGCACTGAATCGTTTACACTCAATTCTTCACGACCACTAACTTCGCTCTTATGGGAGGACGTAACTTCGTTCATATGCGAGAAAGCAACAACTACGGGATCGAGGGCATCTCAGGGTAGCGGAAGAAGTGCGTGGAAGGATACAGATTTTATCAATCCATTTACACTTTTGTGCCTGCTTTCAACATACAGTATGCGAGCGAAGCGAGCATCAATAAAAGTCTGGAAGTCCGGCGTTAGCCGGACGGCCAGACTGGTTTACTCAAAATGTGCACCAGTTTGGTGATTAGCATGCTCAGCACCATTTTTCTACTCACGTTCAAGCGATAAAATTGGGAAAATTAATAAGTCAGTGTTCCGCTTCTGAATGCTCGCCATAGTTTCGTGCAACATTCTTGGAAGCCCCACAACAGAAAACATGTCCTATGTCAAAAAGAATGTGGGAGAATCAATAAAATTAATTGACAAATGAATGAACTCTTCGTTGATGAATGTTTGCAGTGTCTTACATAGCTCAACGTAAACTAGAACCTCTATAGGAATGTCTACGCCATTATTAGGGATTAGACAATCTAGAAGTATACGTTTTACCTCCTCCCGAGCGAAAAATGGAAATACCAGTAAAATCAGACTTATTCACTCGCTTTTTTCAGTTCTTCATCCAGTGTTCGTCAATCTGTATGGCAAATCTTATAGCGGCTTTAATCTATGTCTATATGCAGTTTTTCACTACGCCTTCGTATTTCGTTGTCATCGGACATATCTGCTGGCAACTAGGTCATGGTAAGGATTTCTTTTAAAGACGTGAATTGTCCTGGATTCCGCGTGTCACTCTTTACGGCACATACGCACTCAACGCCTTTACGATGCTCTGATGAAGTCGGATGCTTGACGCATCCCAAAAATGGGACTGATTAGCGCCGTCAACTTTATCCATTTTGATAATGAACTCATACATAACGAATAGTAGTTGTAATGGACATATACTTGTGGTTTGAGTCGTAGTCATAAAATACTCTGCTCCATGGAAGAGACACTTTTTTTTCGTCAAGAATTAAAATTTTTGGACGGTCTTTCCGTAAAAAATAATCCTTTGTTTCATTCAGTGGAAATGCTATCAAATATCGTATCCACATTCGTCATCGCTTGCTCTGCCAATTCGGAAAAGGTTGTGATGCAACATCGCCATTTCGCGATCACTACGATGTTTTGGCTGAAGAACAATCAGAAAACCGAAGTCAAAAATTGTTTAATTGGTTGAAATAGTTGGGTGAAATCCTTACAGATACAGAAGAAAGATCTCTACTATCGAATTTTGACGTTTAGTAACTTTTGGCACCGGTGGAAGGGACGGTGGTTCTTCTGGTGAGATTGTTCAGGAATGGACTCCGTTTGTTTCGCTGCAGAAAATCTTTGGAAATTCTCACTAACAGTTCATGGGGACTCACTGAGCCAGTCTAATTAATTTTGGTGTTTTTTTTTTTGGAGAGGGAACGATGTCCGAATAATACACATCAAAGGCTTCGGCCAGGATCCTCTCTACCAATCTTTCGTGCTCTTGCACGGCCACCCGAAGTCCCTGTGGGTTGAAATTTGGTGTGTGCACTCTTAATTCTTTATCTGCGGAGCTTGCATATCATGAACATGAATACTCTTTCAACTTTGCTTCGGTGGCTGTTCGTTCGCCAAAATGTTCGCTGAGATCACAAAATGACTGTGCTATATTCCAAGATTTCCAGAAGTGATAGAGCATATGATGACGAAGATGGATACGATTTCCTTCAATAAGTGAGAACTATGGAATATTTCCATGAAAAACCCAGTCGAAAAACGTTATTTCTCAATTAGAAAACAAGTAACGAAAAAAAAGCCGCATTAATTATGCATCAACCTAATATTATTGCGAATCAATAACTCTATCCTTAACCTCTCTGCGCAGCAGCCAACTTTTTCGTTTGAAACTATCCAAAGATTTTTTTCTAGTTAATGTATACCCTCTCGCACCTACTTTGCAGTATTGCCGTATTGTATCGCAATGACCTAGTGGCAGATGTGGGCTACGATCTCTTTGCTTAAAACAGTTCTATGTCCCACAAGATATTCATTTTGAGGGTAGAAACTTCTCATCACACATTTTCTTATAACTTTTTTGCCATTCCCCACATAGGGAGCTTCATTTCCAGTGTGATTAAGCAAGCATGCTTAAGCACACACTTTCAGCAGCCTAATCTTATCGGCGCAACTCCCACTGCTTGAGCATTGTGCTCCCCCAGGCTATCAAGTACACCAACAATGATGAAAATGAAAATGCGAAAATCATCACATAGAATAGCGCCGCGACAAATCCTCTTCCGATGATCTTCAGCTGACCTTTCAGTGCTGAGAACGGTCCAGCAATGTATGTACGAATGATATTGTAGAAAGAGTGGAAATGATATCAGAAAAGACGTCAGCTCAAATAATTTGGTGCAGTCATATCTACAATCAACTTCAACAGATGAAGATACATAACTAGAACTCCAAAACCTCTACTCTATTCTTTTGTTTAGGCTTCCCAGCAATCGTATATCTGCTACTAAATCGTACTATCCAAAGAGAAGCATTGGCATTGCTGAGAATCCGCAAACCTCTCAAGTTGAGACCTTTTCAACATTCCGCTTCGAGATCGCCGAACACTGATTCATAGCAACTCAGGTGTGCTATACAAAAGTAATTGTTAATCTCAGAGTCCACGAAAATGAATTCGAAGCTTTCCGCTTGTAGTGTTACTCCAACAATGTTTCCTTTTTTAAAGCGAATAATTATAGAGTGAAAAATCAATTAGCGACGTATCTGAAAGGAACACAAGGTACCGATCTTCTTCAGTTATCCGGTTTTTGGAAGTACCAACGACGTGACAAAGACGGAAACAACAATGGATATGACGATGACAGAAGTGAAGACAAAGAAGAAGCTTATAAATTATATGATTTCCAAAGTTTGTCCTTCTTTTTGTCAAAACTATACTTGGAAGTCACGATCATAGCCAATCAAAAAAGCAAGTGCAAAAAGGAAAAAGAATCAGCTCCTTCCTGTAGTGTTACAGAGAAAATGGACCTCACATTTCAACTTCGCTTTGTAAAAGTCTACGCTTCATCGAAAATATCGTATTACAAGGAATGTTGGACATGACTATGATGGTAATAAAGTAGAAAGATGTTTGACGGTCCATTTTTAGCCGTTTTCCACAGCGTCCCTACGCATGGTCCAGCCGTGCATGGCCCTGTCCGCGGCCGCATTTCCCATAACGGATGAACTGGTATTCCGGCGCTCTTCCCTGGGCCTTCCGCCCACAAGTGCGCCATTTGCAAAGGTGCCTCTACGCCTTGAATGTTGTAGCACTGGATGCTAGTTGGTAGTACGCCTGTTCAGCCAAAGCGTTATACAGAATTACTATCATAGAATTGTGTACGTCTTTCAAGTAGAAAACAACACCTTTTTGATAGGTGCCACAAATCCTTCCGGTTGGATTTGATTGGTGAAGGGAAGCAATTTCATTGCCGGAACAAGATTCCGGAAATTTCCCATCCTTGCCCTTGATTAAACGTGTGCAGAAAATTCAGAACAGTGTTTACTATGAGTAACTAAAGGCTAAAGCGGAAGCTCTCATGAATGAGATTTTGTGCATTATATAACCTTAGAAATTGTCGCAGCAGCTGTGCAAGGACAGCAGCATCGAAAATCTAACCGTTCGCGAGTTATCGGCAGATGAATGTTTAGGATCTGGGACCAACAGGTTCAGTGCAAGGTCGTTTGATCAAGTTGTGTCGGCTGCAGAGTGTTGCTGCCTGGTTTTATGTGCAAGAATTCCTTTCTTGCTGTTAAAAGGCTCTCCCGAATTGTTAATCTTTCTCTTTGTGATATCTGGTGCAGCAAGTTTCTATTCGTCGTACATCACTACAAATGTACTTTTTATTTACTCGTATAACTGGTTCCCGTCGATGTTTGATTAACAAGTTTCTTCACTGTTCGTTTTGGAACTCGTCGTATTTCTCTGTCAGCAGAACTTTACTAGTCACTCCACCTCTTTCGGAATCACTTTTCCTTCATCATTTCCAAAAAAAAAAACTGCGAATTGTCTGCCCGGCCAAAACAATAGTTGAGAGGCTTTATAATAGTAATTTTGAATTCCCGTCAAACTTAAGCTGTGCAAAAATGTTCAGTGTTCGATCACACTTAACTCTAACTGGCGCCCCTTCGAGACGCTAGGAAGTGGGGTGGGGCAAATGCTTGAGGTAGGTAGAAAAGTTCCACACATGCGGAATACTTACAAGGGAAGTGCACAAAGAAAAGCTGCTAATTCATAACGTGACTTATATAGCTAGAGAGCCTGTCCAACGTGATGTTACGACCTATACTTGAAATCTGGTAAATGGTCTACAGAAGCTCAGAATACCACGTGGAGCAAGGGGAGGGAGAACACAATAGATGCTATGGATTTGTGGCTTGGTGGACCTTGCCTTTTGCAGCTCGCGACGCCGGTTTCAAATCTGTTTTCATCATTCCTGAATTTTGTCTGTAAAGAGTTACGCACGGTTTTATCAGGCGCATATGATATGGCTCTACGAGTGCAGAAGAACAATATAGCACTGGCAAATATTAGGTTGGTGCAAAAATAATGCGCGTTTGCATGCCTTTGATTCCAAACCTCACAACTCCGTTCAAAATTGATCTTTTTCAAAAGGCTTGGAACCTTTTAATCCGCAAATCTTTAGCAATTAGGTAGACGTTCTCCGACTACCGTGCAATTCAGACAGGACCTTCTAGAATCGACGACTTTCCGGAGGGCAGTTTTGGTATCACTTTAGTCTTCGAGAAAGTTCTCCTGGAAGAAGTCGCCCAGGTTCTCGGGGAAGCGGTAGTTGGTGAGCGAGAAGCTTGCTGATTATGATGTAGGACTCCGAGCTTCCTAGCTCAGTTGCTCCAACTTGTGAAGAATCTGTCGTGCAGGGTATGCCTGGACGGTACCGTGTAGGAGTGAAGAATCCATTTTATTGAGCAACGCTGGGGTCACAACGTGAAGTTTCTAATTTATTTCATTTACGTCTTGAAACCATTTACCAGATTAGGAAGAATGAATGAGCTGCAGTGAGCAATTCTTGCAGGAGGTCACCACAAATTCGCCGTGACCTTATTTTGGTGTTCCTTTGGTTTCTGGGTGTGTTTCAGTACATCTTCCTCGTCCAGCTGTTGGTGATGGCACTTCATTTTGCCCAAGAGGGTCTATATTTCATATTTAATTACTAAGCGACCGACTGTTTTGTCGCAATTCTTTCACTAAAGAAGCGCGAAGCAGACCTCTCAATGAGGACCAATGTGGTACACGTTCAGTATACGCGACATCGACTCTTCCAGCTTTTTCATCCTCCCATTTTTACCGAAGAGAGGAATGGTCCGACAACAATAACCGGCGAGGTTCTGCGAAACCAAATATGTTGTTTCGAATGGGTGCTGTTTGATAATTTTCATCAGTTGGGGGTCGCAAATCCCAGGAAGACCTATGCGACATCCCTTACTTTCGAAGCAGGGCACAGCAAGCCGAAAAATCCGGAAGCAGCTTGGTGGGATGCATTCGCTCACATTCCCTTCGCCAAAACTATGGTGGTATTCCGAGCGATTCCTGCCGCGATGCCGTCGAGTATCAGCTCGCTAAAGTGAGTTTGGCAAAAAACTCGTTTTGGCGCCTTTCGTTCCACAACTAAAAGTTCACCAAAAACATGAACTTCGCTCGAAATGCATGAGATATTTGAAAAGGCCATGAAATTTGCTACAAAACCATGTGCAAGTTCTCATACCGATGATAAGAAACACCGGAAGTTTGCTGCACCGAAGATGAAGCAGCGAAAAACGCGCATTATTTTTGCACCAACCTAATAGTTACGGCGCAGAGGTAAGTTTCTCGCTTGTCACAAGCATGCTCACAGGATCAAATCCTACCGTGTACGTCCGTTCAGCACTCTTTTTTCTGAGCTTCTATTGACTATTTAGGAAATCTCAAGTACAATAATGAACATAATTTTGGACTCTCTCGAACCATACAGGTGTCACATGAATCCGCAGCCCAATTTCGTGCTTTTCCCTTGTTAAAAAACTAACAGTAGAGCAAGACTAATCATTGACTAAGCTCAAACACGAAACCGTCCTTATGAATTGAGTATAACCAGTCTGGCCGCCTCGCCAACGTCGGGCCTCCACACTTCTCGTGTTCTTTACCTTCTTGTAAATTTTTAGTCACACACCAACACGTAAAACAATTTTCCGATACAATGATACTACCCACAGGTTTTGTCACTGCATTCATTCAACGCCTGTGGACCCGTTATGACCATCCACTTTCAACTCTGTACAGGAATCTCTTCCAGATGGCTCTAGAACCTGTGTACAACTCAGTGTAGCCCCGGCACATCTTTCCGGCATCAGTGCACCCGCACTCCTTGTAAATCTTGAGAATAATGGAGGAAAGTTAGGAAATACTCAGAAAGTTTGGTCACTTGCACAAGTGGTTTCAGGAAATGTCACAACAGTTTATGATGACGCGTTCTTTGTTCGTTCATCATGTGTATTTGACTGCACCGTCTTTCTTTTTTGAAAAATCAACGAATCTTAAGATTCTCTAGTCCCAGTGAGAGATCAATAGGAGGTGCGCCACGCGCACGTACCAAGTAAAAGAACAAAATGTGTCTCATCGCTGCGGAACCCCTCACGGCATATATCATTTTTTTCGAGTTGGTCATCATCACGTGTGTCGTAATTGTATAGGGCATTACCAAACGCCAATACGGGGTACTTTGCTGTTACGCAACGTCAAATCGTTGTAAACATTGCCTCACACGGAGGGCCCGCCAGCGGAGGACGCTGGTCCCACCGCGAAATCCCGAATACACTGTAGAAACCCCTGGCTTTCATATTTCTCCCACTTTCGCACTTACGGTGCTTTGTTAAGAGCATCTCCATACTGAAAATTTTTAGGGCTGCTTTCTTTAGCGACTAGCCACATAGTCCATGATTTCGAGCAAACCTTGCTCATGTGCATATAATTTTTTGTCAGTGCATGACAGTGTGCATGATCGAGCACTTTTCGAACAGCACGCACTTTTCCAACACTACTCGCTCTTTTCTTCTGTGTTGGAAAAATATGAGCGGCAAAGTGCTCACTTTGCAACCTCGCCCAAGGTTTTGTCGAAGTAACTAATGGGTTTCAACGGTGAACTAAACCAATAATTACTCCCTGTCCATTAATTTCACTATTTCCTAAAGTTGTAGACAGACCTGATGGTAATTATGAATAGCTTGAATAGCGGTATTTTGTTAAGAGCATCTCCATACTGAAAATTTTTAGGGCTGCTTTCTTTAGCGACTAGCCACATAGTCCATGATTTCGAGCAAACCTTGCTCATGTGCATATAATTTTTTGTCAGTGCATGACAGTGTGCATGATCGAGCACTTTTCGAACAGCACGCACTTTTCCAACACTACTCGCTCTTTCCTTCTGTGTTGGAAAAATATGAGCGGCAAAGTGCTCACTTTGCAACCTCGCCCAAGGTTTTGTCGAAGTAACTAATGGGTTTCAACGGTGAACTAAACCAATAAGTACTCCCTGTCCATTAATTTCACTATTTCCTAAAGTTGTAGACAGACCTGATGGTAATTATGAATAGCCACAAGCTTTTTTGTTAAACGCATTTTGGAGGCTTCTAGGCTTCTATGAGGTACAGAAGAACGAAGCACCAACTTTCATGAGCTAAAAAAGAGCAGAGAAAAATGCCGATTGCATTGTTATATGTCAATCCAGCAATAACATTACCGTGATCCTTTTCACAAGTTCGTAGAAAGGGAAAATAATGCTATCAACGTGTGACACTACTAAGATCGACGTGTTGTCAACACGTTGAAGATAAACAAGAATAGCAAGGAGAACAGCAGCAGCACTGAAAACACTATTAAAACCGTCAATAAAGAAATTCTGAAAATGTTCGGGGGATCCTATATACAGATCTATGGGAGTACATGTTAAATGAAACCAAAGCCAGAGCGACAATACAAGTTCAGAATACTGCATGAAAACAATTTCATTACAAGAGTTCAATTCAGTCAAAACATTGTTGAAGTAACACGAGAAAAATACTACGTACATGTTCGTGACACTTCAAAATGAAATAAGTCTGAATATTTTCGATCGATGACGCTGATCTCGATTTCATTCTTCATTCGTGCTAAGCACCGTTCCCAAAGAAGTTATGGACGTCTTCCTTTGCAGTACATTGTTTATCAAATGATACATTCGCAGCAATCACCTAATATTTTTTGCCCACTGTTTGCATATGGGGCTCACATGTGCTGCTGGTCGCGAATATCGTTTTCAGATGTTGCCTGAACATTTTACATGTCAACATCCGCATCGGCTCAATTTACGGGTGTAGCCTTATCAGTTTCCCGGACTCGCTGTTTCCTGACCAGGAAACGGAGGTTGCCTGACCAGATCACAGGTATAGGCTGTTGCCTGGCCAGAAAACAGGTGTTGCCTGACCAGGTTACGGGTATCAACTGTTGCCTGACCAGATTACGGGTATTGCCAGGCAATTTTTGTATTCCCACCCATATTTTTGGACATTTAGAGCTGCAGCTTATGCCAGATGGATGCGTCCTTAACGTCCTCCCATAAAGTCAAAAATCGAACGATTTTCCGATCAAAAAGGATTTTCTCCATGCTAGCATACGAGTTGCAACCTGCCGCATGTACGCAGCACAATGAAGGGGGGACTCGCTGTGGGAGCCGTCTTCTAAGCTTCAAGGCAAAAATGGCTGTGTCATGAGGTGCCTCGTGTGCACAAAGCAGGTAGAGTTCCATGGGGCTTCGTGTGACCTCACACTGTGAAGAACCATGTTATTTGATTTTCGCAAGGACGTCCGGGTGATGGCCGACCAGGCCAGACTCCAAGGCCAGTTTCCCGGTGTTGCCTGGCCAGTTTCCGGGTGATGCCTGACTAGTTGACGGCTTTTGCGTGCCTGACCAGAAGGCAAGCACGTCTGCCCGTAAAATGTTCAGGCAGCGCACTTCAAAGTGCAGAGGTCGTCGCGATCGCCACATGGAATGAGGAGACTTCAGACGTGGGAGAGACGATAACGGATGTGGCGTGGCGATCGATAGGCATCGTTTCCGCTATCGCTATCACTCACATCGCCACTTCATTTTGGACACATCTTCGAGAGTATGGGCGATGAGTGCCGTTTGGCAGCGATCCATGGCGTAACTTGGCAATCTATACGTATCATTTCCACGACCCTCATCTCTTATATCGCCGGTTCATTTCTATTCATTTTGAACTGGTGAACTTTAGGGATACTCTAACACTAACACAAGAAGGTAGTAAGTACCACAAATGGCTCGCTCACATGAAAGTTACGCCGTTCACTTCTGAATCTCCTCCAAGAAGTTCAGAAAGTTCTCGCTGAGAACGGATATGCGCGTTTAAAGAGTCGATGATCTAATGTTGTTGAGTGTTGGTGGAAATCGGATTTTTGTCTTTCAGTTTTACGCCATATCAAAGAAAAAGGAAAGGTGGAAGAAGCTGAAAGCAAGCCTCTCGAGCGGAAGAGTAAATCTCTGGTCAATTATGACTGAATGATTACCAACAATGGCCTTATTTCTTCGAAGGTGTTACGACCTCAAAAACTTGCTCATATGTAGTCAGAATTACATGAAGAATTGCTAGTAATATAGGAAATAATTCTTAATTAGTAGTTCCAAAAGAAGTGAATGAGGTGAGGTTTGCAATAGCAAAGCATGATTGTCAAAAGAAAAAAAACCAGACTAAAGTGTTTTGAATTTCAATCTATACCTAAGGTTTGAATCAACCCTCCCTGTCGCAGCCATTTTTCTAGCAAGAAAGAATAACTGTCGCTGCGAAATGTGTGAAGGGATGCCCTTTCGGCATCGGACTCAGTCTGAACTCAAAACATGTCGTCTGGCTGCTCCAATTCTGAGTTATTTACTCCTATTCTGATTACTTCAATTCTGATTTAAGTTTTCTGGACGCAATCCTGAAATCTATCTGGTACGCTGCAATTCTGGCGGTAGCAAACGTTTTAGAATATATGTTCAGAAGGGCAGGTTCTGAGTATTGCTTTGTAACTCGTCACGTCAACAAACCCAGAGTTCTGTGACTCCATGAAGCAGTTGTAGTTGTTTCAGCGCTGTTTTCAGGGAACCCATAAATATTGTACATTGCATCTCCTCTTATTCTCAGTATGTAGTTTCATATAGCAATGTCATGGAATGGTCCGACAATTGTTGCGAAAAAGGGAAAAGAACAACTGAACACCCCAATCTTTCTAAACGTGAAAATACCTTTTCATTTTCTTACTACAAATATTCTCCCGAAGAAACCTGAAGGTTTTTCGAGTGTTCTTCAAAGATTCTTTAGTTACTTAATAGTGCAAACGATCTCTCATTCTTTGAATCAGTAACTACACTCAACTACCTCCCACTCATGCAAATAAACATCGATTATGACAAGTCTTACAAAATATTATTTGCATAATTGAATAGCGAACAAATGTTTCCATTCAAAAACTGGTGGTAATTCACTGGTGTTTTTGCGAAACATGCTCGCTTGGGATAAAATGGCTAACCTCACTAGCGAAATGCAGAAGAAAATCAGAAATGCTAGAGAAGTCGATAGAATTGGTCCAGCAAAAGCCTCGAATGTTGCAGCTATGTTCAAATGACCTGAAAAATCGAATCCTTGATTATCGTTGATGGTAAGGGATCAACATTAAGTGATGTAAAATTCGCTACGATAAATAAATTAATAAATAAACAAACAAATAAATAAATAAATAAATAAATAAATAAATATATATATATATATACTAGTGGCCCCGTAAGCCACGTTACTGTGCTACTTTCCGTAGTGTGACAATATTGGCCCGGTGTGGTTTTTCGTGCGTGCGCACAGGTTGTGTGAGATTCACGCCCTCAACTCGAGCTACACTATTTCACAACTGTATATGTATACAGTGTTGTAGATCCGCCGCGTCCTCCTCCCGCACCGCATGAGATCACACGTGGCGTCCTGCTGGCGATCGATATTCAGCCGGTTGGCTGCGGGAACACTGCCAGCGGGACGCCACGTGTGATCTCAGGCGGTGCGAGAGGAGGACGCGGCGGACGTATGGCACTGTATCTATAATATTATTCAGTCCAAAATGTGCACGTAGCGTAGCGAATGAGAGGAGATAACTCACAGAACCCGTGGATCAATTTGTTTTGTTCTTTCTATCTCTGTCTTTCGCGAGCAGCGAGCATACCAAGGACTGCTTGAAATACAGAACACAACTGCTTTTGCATTGTATAAATCACTTTGTCAATAACTCAGTAAGCCAATCATACAAACACACCCTCAGCATTACCACTGTATGTGACTTATAGTTCAAACCAAACTTATTCTAAAAACTTTATACTTTCCCAAAGTTTTGGACAAAAACTGAAAAAAAATGTTGTGAGAAGAGAATAAGCATCACGAGCGCCTATTTCCACCAATCTTCTTTGTCATTCCTCATCGATATTCACCGACACGATGTGGCTCATTTATACTAAACCAAAAAAGTTCCAAGTGATGAGTAAGAAAGTGATTAAGAAATTACAAAGCAATGAATTGAATTCGCTGACTATTCAAATTCACGTGGCCTAGGGAAGGGAGATGATCAACAGGTTGATGGGATAAATGAGTAGGAGCATAAGTTATTGGTTATTTTTCGCTTAAGCTCAGGAAACGAACATGCTTCATGAGATTGGTGGGATACTTGAGGAGGTGATCCACGGTGTTGGCGGGATACATGGGGTGGGTGCGTAAATTATTGTTCAAGCTTTTGCCTGAGTTTCTGGGAAGCGAGGTAATCCACGGGGTTGGCGGGATGCATGAGGTGGGTGCGCAAGTTATCTTATAAAGTTTTGCCTGAGTTTCTAGAAAGGGAGGTGGTCCACGGGGTTGGCGAGATACATTGGGTGAGTGCGCGAATTATTGTCTAGACTTTTTGCCTACGCTTCTGGGAAGGGAGGTAATCCACGGTGTTGGCGGGATACATGGGGTGGGTGCGTAAATTATTGTTCAAGCTTTTGCCTGAGTTTCTGGAAAGGGAGGTAATCCATGGGGTTAGCGGTTTGTGGGGTACATGAGGTGGGTGCGTAAGTTACTGTCTAGGTTTTTGCCTAAGCTTCTGGGGAAGGAAGGTAATCAATGGGGATGGCGAGATACATTGGGTGGTGCGCAATTTATTGTCCAGACTTTTGTTTGAGTTTCTAGCAAGGGAGGTGGTCCACAGGGTTGGCGGGATACATGGGGTGGGTGCGCAATTTTTTTCTTGACTTTTGCTTGAGTTTCTGGAAAGGGTGGTAATCCACCGGGCTGGCGGGATACATGGGGTGGGTGCGCGAATTATTGTCCAGGCTTTTGTGCGAGATAGCGACCCCGTGAGTTCCTTGGCTCAAAGTTTCACCGCATTCTATCAGCGTTGCCATTAGAGTTCGAGTAAAGTGTCTGCAAACAAACCTAATTAAGCACTTCATTCAGTCTCAACACTTGTCTGAATAGAACTAATCTTTAGATTTTGAGAAACTTAAACTAAACACTGGCAAACATCTTGTCGAGGAGTCACAAAATGCCAAAACTGACTGACTTTTAGACGACCACGACCTTCTTTTTTTTTGACGACCAATGAACACGTGTTCCCTTTTGGCTGAAGCCAACGCCGCTTTACCACTGAGCCAGCCAGCCGAACACAAGGGAAAATCCCGCCCAACAGATCTCGCCACTTCACTAATGGCTCAGTCGAACTCAAGGAAAAGTTCCGACCAATGGACCTGCGCGCCCTCTTACCAGAGACCAGCACCTGTTTACCACTGGCGGAAAAATTCTGACCAACGGACCCATGTGCCCCTTTACCAGAGACCAGCACCTATTTACCACTGGCGAGAAAACTCTGACCAATGGACCCGTGTGCCCCTTTACCTGAGAAGGGCACCTGTTTACCACTGGCCCAGTCGAACCCAAGGGAAAATGTTGACCAACGACCCATGTGCTCCTTTACCAGAGACCAGCACCTGTTTACCACTGGACCAGTGGAACCCAAGGGAAAGTCCTGACCAACGGACCCGTGTGCCCCTTTACCAGAGACCAGCACCTGTTTACCACTGGCGGGAAAATTCTGACCAACGGACCCGTGTGCCCCTTCACCAGAGACCAGCACCTGTTTACCACTGGCGAGAAAATTGTGACCAACGGACCCATGTCCCCCTTTACCAGAGACCAGCACCTGTTTACCACTGGCGGGAAAATTCTGACCAACGGACCCGTGTGCTCCTTCACCAGAGACCAGCACCTGTTTACCACTAGCGGGAAAATTATGACCAACGGACCCATGTGCCCCTTTACCAGAGACCAGCACCTGTTTACCACTGGCCCAGTAGAACCCAAGGGAAAATCCTGACCAACGGACCCATGTCCCCCTTTACCAGAGACCAGCACCTGTTTACCACTGGCGGGAAAATTCTGACCAACGGACCCATGTGCCCCTTTACCAGAGACCAGCACCTGTTTACCGCTGGCAGGAAAATTCTGACCAACGGACCCGGGTGCCCCTTTACCTGAGAGGGGCACCTGTTTACCACTGGCCCAGTCGAACCCAAGGGGAAGTCCGAATGGACTCGTGTGCACCTTAGATGGGACCAGCGCTACTTTACCACTTGCACAGCCTGCTGAACTCAAGTGAAAATCCCGACCAATGGACCCGTGTGCTTCTTTACCTGAGATCGGCACATGTTTACCACCGGCCCAGTCAAAATCAAGGAAGAACCCCCAACCGATGAGAACAGCGGTACCACTTCGTCTCAAGGAGGGTCTCTATCGCTAGGATTTTGTTGTAACGTTAATCGACATTATTATTAGGATTATTGGGCTCCAAAGCGGATTTGCAGGGAGCCCCTCCCCCTGAGAATGACTTGCTGGGTTTGAAAAATCTTATATCTGTTTGATTCTCCAAATCCAGCTGCTTAATTTCACCATTATTTTTTGAATATTCATTACTAGTCGGTGTACCCGGCTTTGCTCGGGTCCTCTATTTCTCCCGGCTATTTGAATCTGATGCCAACATCTCTTGAGCCAAAAGAAACCTATCGAGATATTCATCACTTAGTGATCAGCCTAAATGACACTTCTTCATCCCGTCCCCTTCCCTCAAAAGTAAGGTAAAGTTGTTTGGCTGGTAAATTCTTCTAAAATGCTCCCCATATTCACGTTGAAAGTTTCGGAAAGTCCCAGAAGACACGGTTTCACCGACCTGTGAGCATTAATACCAAAAAATCAATAAAATCGATAAATCGATAGTGCTGTACACAACGGTTGTTATGTTCGTGTTCAGCGTATTGATATACCCCAGTAGCCGTGTCTTCGCCGCGCCCGGGGAAAAACAGCGAAAAATCAATAAAATCGATAAATCCGTACAAAACGGTTGTCATATTCGTGTTCAGCGTATTGATGTACCCCAGTAGCCATGTCTTCACCGCGCCCGGGGCAGAAATAGCGAAAAATCAATAAAATCGAGGAATCGATAGTACCGTACAAAACGGTTGTCATATTCGTGTTCAGCGTATTGACATACCCCAGTAGCCATGTCTTCACCGCGCCCGGGGCAAAAATAGCGAAAAATCAATAAAATCGATAAATCGATAGTACCGTACAAAACGGTTGTCATATTCGTGTTCAGCGTATTGATATACCCCAGTAGCCGTGTCTTCGCCGCGCCCGGGGAAAAACAGCAAAAAATCAATAAAATCGATAAATCCGTACAAAACGGTTGTCATATTCGTGTTCAGCGTATTGATGTACCCCAGTAGCCATGTCTTCACCGCGCCCGGGGCAAAATAGCGAAAAATCAATAAAATCGATAAATCGATAGTGCCGTACAAAACGGTTGTCATGTTCGTGTTCAGCGTATTGACATACCCCAGTAGCCATGCCTTCACCGCGCCCGGGGCAAAAATAGCGAAAAATCACTAAAATCGATAATTCGATAAACCAGTCGATAATCGAAGGTGCAAAGTAACCTAAAACCTATGCCGGCCCTTAGGGGAGTTTCACTCTATAACAAGAAAGATAGATCTAGTCTAGGACGAAAAAAGCGTTCAATGTGGAAATTTAGGCCAGGGGCCCCTTTTTTTAAACGACTTGTCACAACACTGCGTATCGACAATGCGCTGAGAGTCGACGCGCAGTAACAGAACAGTTTTCGGGGATTAGCGACCAAATCTTTTAATATAGTAGGATATATATATATATATATATATATATATATATATATATATATATATATATATATATATATATATATATATATATATATATAGCAAACAGATACGCACTGCCACTGATTATGAGACGAGCTTCTACATGGGCACAGAAGTGGCCAGATGCTACATTTACAAGAATAATCAGTCAGAAATGTAATAACGACTTCTCATGGGTGGTCGAGATTGACCCCTGCCAAAACTGCTCCTCTTCGGCTTGAAAAAACTCTCACTTGAAATCACTTCCTAGGAGGTCGAATAAGAAAGAATTTTCCACATGAGTGGTCTAGAAGCAATCGCTTGTTACACGATTTTCCAGCCTTTCAGTTCAAGGAGCATCATTAAAAAGTTGCAACCTGAGGGTAGGGAGAGTCGACTCGAGCGATGCGGGTTTCAACAGAAGATGATTCCATACGCTTGCAGGAAAAGAACCGCACGATGCAGGAAATCTTAGACATTGTTAAACGAGCCTCGTTATCCCCTCTTCTGATTCGCTCATTTGGATCAAATCTGCTATGCAGTGGAACAAAATTAGAGTGGAAAAGTTGGGCGATTTTGGCAGCATAAATAGCAACAATCCGCTCCTGGAAAATTGAATGTATCCAAAATGCATGTTAGTACAGTAGTATTGATTTCGGAGTGGCTTGGTCCAGTCACGATGTGGCCACTTGAGCCACGTGTGACTAGGCGAAGCCGCATTTCACATTCCGACTGTTTTCAGGTTTCTTCGGGAGAATATTTGTAGTAAGAATTTGACCTCCTAGGGAGTGATTTCAAGTGATGGTTTTTTCAAGCCGAAGAGGAGCAGTATTGGCAGGGGTCAATCTCGACCACCCATGAGAAGTCGTTATTACATTTCTGACTGATTATTCTTGTAAATGTAGCATCTGGCCACTTCCGTGCCCAGAAGTAGAAGCTCGTCTCATAATCTGTAGCAGTGCATATCTGCCTGCTATCCAATCGTTGCGAATTTTACATCACTTAATGTTGATCCATCAACGATAATCAAGGATTCGACTTTTCAGGTCATTTGGACATAGTTGCAACATTCGAGGCTTTTGCTGGACCAATTCTATCGACTTCTCTAGCATTTCTGATTTTCTTCTGCATTTCGCTAGTGAGGTTAGCCATTTTAAGCTGCAGCTCTACATAAATGTCCAAAAATATGGGTGGGAATACAAAAATTGCCTGGCAATACCCGTAATCTGGTCAGGCAACAGTTGATACCCGTAACCTGGTCAGGCAACACCTGTTTTCTGGCCAGGCAACAGCCTATACCTGTGATCTGGTCAGGCAACCTCCGTTTCCTGGTCAGGAAACAGCGAGTCCGGGAAACTGATAAGGCTACACCCGTAAATTGAGCCGATGCGGATGTTGACATGTAAAATGTTCAGGCAACATCTGAAAACGTCGGTTCAGCCGTAAACTGGTCACGCAAACTTCAGATCTCCCTTTTCCTGGTCAGGACCTCCCTTCTCCCACCTGCTGTTCCGACGGCGGACTTCAGAGTTAGAACTTAGTGAACATTGTGAATGACAGCAATTGACTCGGCTTCTGCGTATTTCAAGCGCTCCTCATAGTGAATACATTCCGTCTATAAAATAAGATTGGGGAGGCGTCAAGACAATCTTTTCTGGATTTTTTTTTGGTTCTATCGAACCAGTATTTCCCCCAATCTGCGAATCTCTCCCACTATTTTCACAGCTATAAAAGGCGATGATCTTCCAGAAGGGCGACGATCTCCTCTGTTCGCACATGCGTGCTCTAGCAGTGACGTGGCTGGCAATGACCTGCCATCCTATATCCCGTGGATGTGAGCTGACATGCAGTCATCGCATCGCCTAAAGCGTGGTGGTGAGTTTTGGAGTTCATCTCACCGCCATGATCCTTTACTACGGGAACAATTTTCACTGTAAAGTTTCCTCCTGCTCTGTAAATCCAGAGGTGTTCGGTTAGGAAGCTGAAGCTTTGAAGCTGTCCAAATTGTCGCGACATTTCCCTTGACGATGACACTCCAACATGGGCGTCTACGGACACTTACAACCCGCACGCGTCGCGTCAGGCCCTTTCACCTTTTTGAACCAGGGAAGAAAAGCCAAGTATGCTTCATAAGGGGCCCTTATATACTCTAACACCTTATTAGGCATATTGAGTCAAAGTTGACCTGCTCTTCCTAGGAAAGGACCGGAAACAGGACCTTCTGTGCATTGCCTCACCCGGGCCTGACGCGCACGGTAGATGTCTGATAATCCAACATGAAGTACGAATGGAATGGAGTTTCCCTGGTTGCAATATCGCTCTCTCTCTCACTCTCTCTGAGCTGAGTAACAATATTTTTGGATGTCGATCAATCATAACCACAGAACATATCAGCAACCTACAGTTGCGGCGTCAGCGATTGCAGCGCTAGCAGTTGCCATGTTACTACAGAAAGAGTTCAGGAATGCAGACCAAGATTTCTGTGTTAGTAAGAGTCAACTATTTCTCATATTACGAGGAATGATGGATGACAGCAACTTTCTTGCTTCCTCTTGAATTTCACCCGAAAGAGAAGGATCCATGCTCTGCAACCACCCTTTCATTTTGGAAAACCCTTCTTATCATTGCGGTTTCACCAACAGCTTAAGAGTTCGGAGAGCAAGTGACGATGGAGTGGCAATGGGCGTGTCGTGTCAGGAATTGAAAATTTCCCCTGGAAGGAAGTGATCCGACCTTCCAAACCATGAATTGGTCCTCAAATCGAGCATGGTTTAGCGATGGTGGGTAACCGGCATATTTCTAGCCCTTCTCCTGTAAGCATCATCGTTCTGTGAAAGTATTTCACTTTTGAGAGTTCAACAGATGAGGATTCGATTATTGGTCTACCTGGCCGATTATTACGAATATTGCAGAATTAATAGGGCGTGAACGTCATACCTCGCTGCTTGTGTACACCAAGCTCGAGATCTGTTATCATTTGGGATAAACTGCTTTACCCATACAAAACTATTGCGTTTATGAGGAGCTTGACTTCAAAAATGGCACGATTTTTGGCCTCCTGTAGTTTCATAGAATTTGCTGCTAAGAAAAAGTTCGAACGTCTGTCAAAAATCCACCTACATCTTGAAAATGGGAGAATACAGCGTGCCAATAAGTGAGGAAAAAGGTTCGCCTACCTTTGGGCTATCAGAATGATAGCATAGAAAAATCCGACGTTTCATTCTTGTCTACCTAATATTTGTTCTCCTAGTGTGTTTGTTATTCAGCTTCCATCGTAAGAAGTACCTTATGGCTTGTCGCACATTTTCTTCGCTACAAATTAGGAGATCCTTTGTTTTCCTAGTTCTCATAGTTTGAATATCACAATCCTCTAGTAGCTTGACTTGCAGGCTCGTAGAAAATTATGAAATGTCTACAAATATAACAGTTTGCTACCTCTATAGATAGATAATACTTTTAAAAAATTCAAATAACACCTGGTTGGTAGTTATTTGTCACTTGAAGGGTAGACTCTTCCTCATCAGTCTTGAGGGAGTAGGTCCTTCAGCATACTTCTAAATTCTCGCCGGTTATTGGCCACATATTGCCATGATCTTCCTTCAATTTGTCTTGTAATGATTCCCATGTGCTTTCTTCTCTAAACCTGGGTATTATGTTCTAACGATGCTTCCAATTCTTCTGCCAGCCAGGTTGTTAGGTGGTAGACTTTATTGGCCACACTTTGAACAGATCGTTGTTTTCAGAGGTCTAAAAGTGACTCGCGGTCCTCTATGTTCAGTTGGAACGGTGGTGAAAAGGTTGGTTTATGCTTCGCTCTGAGTCTCTTGGAGTAGCAAGCTTGGAGTAATGTTGGGAAACTGGCAGGATGAGTTTGTACGTCACTTATAGAAATCGCGGAGCATTAACCGATCCGGACTAAATTTTGCAGGTAGACCCTCCACGGGCCGTCGGAGGTTCTAGGCTATTTTGCACCTGGGACTACCGACTAGTTTATCGATTACATCGATTTTACTGATTTTTCGCCCTTCTTGACCAGAGACTAGCGAGTACATGTCCACTGGGCTACCTCAATACGCTGAACACGAATATGGCAACCATTTTGCGCAAAATTATCGATTTATTGACTTTATCGATTTTTCGGCATTCTTGATCATGGGGTGGTAAAGGCATGTCTACTGGGGTATAACATGAATATGTCAACCACTTCGCGCCAAATTATCAATTTATTGATTTTAGCTATTTTCCTCTTTTCTTGGTCATGGGGTAATAAAGACATGTCTACTGGGGTATCCCAATACGCTGAACACGAATAAGGCAACCATTTTGCGCCAAATTATCGATTTATTGGTTTTCTTGATTTTTCGGCATTCTTGCACACGGGTTGGTGAAAACGTGCCTTCTGGGTTTTTCTAAAACGCTGAACGTGGGTAAGGCAAGCATTTTGGAAGGATTTATTCAGCAGTCAAGCAAGTTCACCCCATTTTTTGAGAGAGGGGGAGGGGTGAAGAAGGGTCACTAAAGCTGATCACCAAACGATGAACATTTTGAGAGGATTTTTTGATCCAACAAGTGTTGACATCAGGTTCAAATTGCCAGAAAAGAAATTGAACACCCGAACGAAGCAGCCAGCCGGGTACGGCAGCTAGTTCTCGATATTTTTCCCCTTGTCGTTGTGACTGCCAACGTATGACAACGACCGTGTTTCACCAAATACAGCAACCACGGAAATTTTGATGTCGATAGTCAGTCAGGAATCCCATGCAAATCCCATGCAGGTTAGCCATCTTAAAGGTGGACGAATGACAATTTGAGGAGCAATCGCCACGAATATTAAATGGCAAAGCATAGTTCCTGCCCCTATGATGTGTCAACTACTCCTTATAGTTGATATCTCCTCACATCCTTAAATATTTCGCTCCAGATGATTGCTATTAAGGGCATTTTTGCCTTCCAACGCTCCCATGAGGTCCGTGGAATTTCTCTCAAGTATTCTTTTTCTTTTCGAGAACGACTTGTGAACATAAACAGCTGCCAAGGAAACCAACTTTCTATGAGTACAACACGACTTCCATAGCATCACAAAACTCGGTAAAGTCTCCCGCCTACGATTCACTGGCCGCTGAGCGTTAAACAGTGGCTTACCTCATCTAATCTCTTTCACCTTGAGAACTTTCAGAGGTTCAACATTGGTGGAGTTATCGGGATCACTGTTAGAGCTCTGAAACACCCAGAATACCTCACTTGAAAATTATCATGGGTGCTGCTTTCAAGCAATATGAAAAACACTTCGTGTCTTGTAATGAGATGGATGTTATGTAAATTTTAGAGTGATTTTTTGCGAGTAAAATTAGTGTGATGTCCAGTCCCCGCCTAGCTGCATTCAATTTCAAGCACTCAACTTTTGTGGGCGGAGGTAACGGCTGGCTCACAGTTCGCTTTCTTATGAATGCATACATTCTATCTATAATCATGAGCTCTGCCATTCATTTGTTTCTATCCCCAACAATGTAACAGAAGAAGCGGTGCTACCCTTCAAACTATCAGAGATGTTCAAAACTTTTGCATCTGTTACCTATTGATTGCTTTAATTAGGAAAAAACTCTATGTACTTCTGAACACGTTGACTGTTCTATTTTCAGATGGAGTGGCTAATCAAAAATGAATGGGATTCTCAGAAGATACCGGCCTATGGATGCGAGTGGGTTAAATGTAGCAACGTTTAATACGAAAAACCTCACGAATCTTAGCATCATTCTAAAGTTCTTTTTGCGTCAGTTTCTTGTTCTCTCATCGCGAGAGGACTAGTCGAGGTTTAAAATGAAGTCCTCATGAACTGCGTCGCGAAACAATAGGCTAATGTCCAAAGTTCTTGAGAAAAAGGAATTGGAGCGAATGAGGACTAAGGATTGCTTCCTTATGACAAATACTATGATTAGGGAAATGATTGACACACTCTAGTCTTCCACAGATCCTCGTACATTTTCTGTTCTATTAGAAACAGTCTGGACACTCTTTTCTCCAATAATGACGGCTGTCGCATATAGAAGCATGGTCCAGCCAAAATTTCCGGTTTTTTAAAATCTCTTCACCGTTTTTCGGTATACTTACCTACTTACTTACTTGGTGATCCGTGCTTCAAACTCGGCGGTTGACTTGTTGCGGATCGTAGCATCTTTTCCAATCGTTTCTGGTTTGAGCTCCTGTGGACCATTCTGTCATCAACGATGAAAGAGAGTCACTTCACCTGGTTGGAGATGTTTCAAGGGGGCGTTTATTCTCACGCGGGTACCACTCGATGACTGTCTTACTCCATCACCACTCATTCCTTCTCATCACATACCAGGCTCAACGGCGCTTTGAGTGATTCGCGTATTCGAGAGCATTCGTGACTTTGGACAGGGAGCGGATATCAGGGTTATGTAGACCCTTGCATCGTTGTCCACGCTGCGTGGTCCTCAACTGTGTTTCCATCGCTCTAGTCAACGTCCACGTCTTGCTTCCACACCGCGTGGATTAGGTTCGAGAGCGCTTCTCAAAGACAGTCCTAATTTTAAGCAAAAATACCCCACAATTTCGATTCGCCTCGATATCTTCTTCTAGTCCTGTGACACATGACCTTACAATCCTCATTGTAGCGACAATCTAGTGTCGCTGTGGCGACTTACACAATAGCGCGCTGCGGCATTCACCGATACAACATACAGGTGGTGTAGCATCTTCCTTTGCAATACCACATCGGTCATTGTGACACTTTTACGTGGCCGGTTCTTTAGTGGTCTTCCTCTCGCTGCACATATGTACTAAACAACCATGCAAACAGAATGCCAACAATTCATTGTAACTTGACGGATTTTCTTCGGACTTTAATTAATTAATTAATTGATTTAAAGCCACTGCCTAATTTAAGGCCACTGACATACTAGACCCAACATTTCCAGCACGGAACCGAGAATTAAGCTACATTCTGGCTGGACCTTGCCTTCAGTCTGAATTTCCCTACTTTTCCATGAACTGACAGGCCCTCCAGGTGAATTCTCGGCTGTTGTGAACGTTAATGTTGCCCACCTCGTCGCTTACCAGCAATTTCGGTGGAGTCTATCCTGCTACTCAGCCCAGTAGATCACATATCAGGTAAATAACTTTGACGAGGAGTATCGTCCGAAACGAAGCGTTTGAAGCGACATTACACAGTTTCATTGCCGACGGCGAGTGCCGTGGTGCCCTTCTTGCTCACACTTGCACCCCCAAGAAGCTTGTGCAAGAAATTCGGATGAGATGGCTGCTCGTGCATTTTTGTGCCTCCATGGGAAACGGCGCAGTGTCACGCCTCCATATCCACATAACGCAGGCGCCCAGAGGACGGCTTTCAGGTAGCCGCAATACTCCCCGAGGAGTATAGCACCTTGCGTCGCCGTCGCCGGCGACGGTGGCCCGCCAATGTTGGCTACCGCTTACAATCGATTTGCACCGAAGCCGCAGTCGCCAACATTGGCGGCCGCCGCGACGCCCCGCCCACAGTCGATGCGCACCGGTGTCACAGTAGCTGGCGACGGCGACGCAGGGTGCTACAGTCCTCGGGAACTATAGCGACAGTGTCACAGACTCACACATCCTTGTCATAAGTCACGTAGAAGGAATGCAAGGGAGAATTTTTAGTGGAGTGTCTCAATCATTTCCCAATAATTTACTGTTGAATATTTTGGTTAGTTAAGTGGACTTGATATGGTGGAAGCATTGGTATTGAATATCTGTTCTCTGGTTTTTTGTTATATTCACATAAAGAACGTTAAGAGCAGCGAGCTTTCCAGGAATACGCCAAAAGATGCTGGACAAAGAAGTTACGTTATAGGAATCTGCTTCATCACATATGGTATCATAATTGAAGTTAGTTTCACCTCTTTGAAAAACGTGTACACAACGTCTTCACTTTCAAAATTGGTCTATTCTACTTAGCGCTTCCTCTGGCATTGAAAATTCTACTTGATTTTCTCCTCCAGTTTCTTTACGCGGTGGACATGGTGGTTATGGCGAGGAAGCAACAGCGCCGTCTGTCGTGTTACAAAGTCATGATAATGTTAGGTAGACGTTCATTTATCATTCGCTTCAATCAAGTTATAAGGAGTATCTTCGGACCAGCACACTATCACCCTATGCACTACGCCTATGGCACACTTTACAACAACGCTGTCATTGCGACCGTTACCTCCATCATTTTCGTTGACCGCCCCTACGCCATAAAGATTTCGCGCACAAATAGATGATTGGATATGAGAACTTGCGAAATTGCATTTCCAATTTCCTTCAATTTTTCCCGCAGCGACGATGTTGCTGTGAGGTATACCGTAGGCACTCTAAACTCCTCAAGGAATATAGCACCTAGCATGGGGATAGCAGGAGATTGGCGACCGCTAGTCGCTGAAGAATCGCGATGGATTGTCATTAAGAAGATCGACGACAGCGACAGAACAGCGCCGGCGACGGAGCGTCTAGGACTTCAACTCTCTGAATCCACTTTGCCACAGCGTATTCAATTGCTATGTTGGTAAAGGAAAGCGTGTTACATCAGATACAGATTTCTATTACCTCATATAATGATCCAAATACATAGTAGTATGATTCCATTTGACCGGACGGATGCTGAATCGTCGCAATTTGGTTTTGTTTCAGGATTTAGAAACACAATCTCCAAAACTCTGAAATGTAAATAGAGCACTAAGCTTTTTCATTAACTGTGAGAGGAGGAAAGATAGATCGAGAGTGAGTGAGTGAGACAGAAGAGACCGAACATGAATGTGAAGAGGAGTATCTATGGTGTAAGAGGTGTCGCAGCTTAAATTATCGTTTAAGGCGTAATGTGATGTTCTGATGAGAGATTTGAGAAGGATTCTAGAGAGAAAAAAGAGCAATTTACTCACTAGAGTATTTTTACATTAAATCAAAATATTTCCAAGTTTGGAAAGTAGGGATGACTCATAAGGGTGCCATTCCATATGCTGAGCCAAAAAAAACCTTGAGATTCAGCCACTCAAAGTTGCTGAGGGAGGTTTTCTATGAGCTAAACACAAGTGCCGTTCTGTAGGGGTACCGTAGTTAGCCTATGCTAACCATAACTGCAGGAGTAATTCTAGAAACTGATCACTAGTGCCAATATCACTTCGCATAAAGCTGCCATCCTCATGCGGAAATCGCTGCTTTCTCAATTTTCTACAATGTACCTACTGTAGGCCCACAAAACTAGGCTGCGGTAGAGGATGGATATGATATTGTGTTCAGATTATTAAATATTAGGTTGTACATAACACAACCTTCCGCTGTTTTAAAATTTTCGACAAAAATTTTTTATAAAAAAATCAAATAACAGTAGATATCAAACGAAGTATGCACCACATTAGTCGCTTGCCTTTTGCCATTTTTTAACAGGAGCTTGAATCCACTGCTCCAGAAATCCGTGGACGACGAGGCAAAGAACTGAGTCGCCCGGTGCTGGAAGTCACTAACTTTGGCAAATCGGTTCTCGCTCAGTTGGCATTCTTATGATCTGATGACCTGCAAATGATTAGCGCAAGATTTATGCTACATAATGCGCGCTTAAAAATTCCTCTGCGTGCTCTTTGCCTTTCCGGAGAGTTCGACCAACAAAATTAAGGTGCCCTCTGCGGTATGGCTAAATGGTGTGATATCCACAGAGCGCTTGGAACTTGACCAGAAAATCCACCAAACAGTGTCCGCAAACGGTTGATGTTTGTAGCCACTGTGGAAGAAATCCCACTCCGGTTCGCTCCAACTCCAGAGAGAAAAGTGGCACAATCAAAATTTTGGGTTACCAAGTTTGTTGTACGTATATGCTTAAGACTGCACAACAATAAAATGGGGGCAGAAGGTTTTATGGAGAATGAGAATGGCCTCGAGATCACTACAGCCAAATTTGGTTGGCCTCATGCAATGCTATGATAAAATTATTATGCGTGGAAGTGCAGTCACCAAATTTGCGTTCTTGAACGGTTCACTTCGGAGTTCATTACATTTTCAGAATGAGACGCAAAAATAGGTTTCACATTCCAGGATGTTCGCGGGATCATGCGCTTCGAAACATTATCAAAACATGCGCGAAATCCAATCGGTATTCATTTATTAGAAGCGTTTGAAAATGCCATGTGAAAACAATGGAGACTTATGTTACAACCTAATAGTTCTGCAATGCAAAGTTTCACCGGAAAAACCCATTGAAGTAGTTGGGGATCCTGTGTGAAATACTGCCTTCCCCCCAATCCTTCAGGGCTCATGAATGCCTATCAGACCAGGAAAGATATGAGTTCGTTCGTCTTTCAAAGTTTACTAGTGTTTGTTTTTACACCATTGCTGTAATTCGGTGTAATTTTGCTACTGCTTATGTTCGCAAAATGCGTTTTTATGACACGTGGCATTGGATACAGAAGCAAAATATGACAAATGACACTACTTTCTTATGTAATACCATTGCTGTTATCAGTGTATTACAATGAAATAAGTACTAGTCAAGTGGATTCTCAAAACTGAATTACTAAACGCATCGTCGCTCACGTTGTTGTGTCATCGTCGTCGATCTTTCCTGATGCACACACCCAATCTCTAGCGACTGGGCGACCATTTTTTATCGGCGAGCGATCGGCAATCTTGCATACGAGTATCACTCCTCCAGCAATGCTTAATCATCGACGACAATCGCTGCGGTTCTCATAGCGACCTGCCTGCAATCAGTACCTACGGAAATGAATCCATCGATCTTCGCTGCTAATTGTTGTAGTCCTTGAGCAATATAGAGGCAGCTTAAGGGATTGGCAACACTGTTTGGATTTGTAATAATCATGTTTCAGGGGTTTATGACATGGCTGCAATATCTCTTAATTCACTTTTAACTGGATATTTTTGGTTGGAGGGGGTGAACTACTGCACGAGTCCAACCCTCATGTATGTAGTCGGCTGTTTAGCCCTTGGTGAGCGTTTTGAATGATATAACAAAGAAAAACAATTAATTTGACGCAATATTAGAATATTAGAATATATCAGCGGTTAAAAATGTGCCTTCTCTGTAGAACACATTCTACTAGAAGCACTGGGAAGGTAGGGATATGCCTACCAAGCAGGTCCCAATCAAAGATAACGCCAAAGATCTGAGTGGTATTTTTCATAAATAGCACCCCCCATGGGACGCTAGAAAGTGTGGTGAAGCAGCCACATGAGGTCTGCGTAAAAGCTCACAAATGCAAAGTCCTCAGAAAATTAGCGAAGAAACAGATCTAACCATTAATTGAACTCAAATACAGAATTCTCGTACTAAGTTGCGTATGTTCTATTCATCTGGCTGCCTGGCTAACGCTGAACTTCCTTCTTCTGATGCCAGCATTGCAAATTTCTCATCACACATCTACACGTAAATTTCCGATGTGATGGTATATCCTCCCGTTTGATGACAACGCATTTGTTACATGCCTAGGGACACTATGATTAGTCACTGCGAACTCTGCGGGGGATGCCCTTTATATGCAGGGTCAAGCGTTCGATGGGAATTTCCCATAAGGGGGGGGGGAGTCGAACGGATGGTCCGCCCTTGCCAGCAAAAACGATCACGTCATTACGTGTCAGAACAGGACTGATTGGGCAGTGCATGCGAGGAATCAGTTCCAGAGCATTCCGGGTTCGATTCCCGGCGCCTTTAAAAGATTTTTGTACGGGTTAGAACCACTTCAGAGTTCAGTGTAATGTAAAGAGGGTGTAATATTTAAAAATAAAGTGAGAAAAGCGAAACCATTCGATTGTACGAGAATTCGCCTGCACACCTCGTGCTGAAGTTCTCTGACTCGAAATCAGCAAATGCTATTATAAATGTCCATAGTGGGCGATAACTCCTATCTTTTCCCGGAGTTTCAACTTTCTAGATCTTCATAGGTTTTTGGGAGCGGGACGGGAAATTCTCAAAATTTTTAGGTCTCCGAAGTGAAATTTCCCATCTAACTCACTCAAGCAGGAGCAAACCTCGGGCCGCGATAATGAGGCAAAGGAATGAATGCTTGGAGCTCTCTTGAGTGAACGTAGTCTCGTTCTCGATAGAAGGCAAACACTGTTTGTAAGAAATGAAAACCTCGCGATTCGAAGAAATGGTGAAAATGGAGTAAATCTGTTCGGGAAATCATTGGAAAGCCATTTGCAGATATCACAAAAACTTTTCTTCTTTGAGTTTCAGAGGATGGAATTTTCCATTGCTTGTTCTCGAGCAATTCAGATGGGAAACGATGGGAAGTTCGCCAAATTTCCCATCGATTCCCCATCGAGTCGCCTCTATGAGCATATTAAGAAGCGTTTGCCGATTTTGCGTCACACAACTTCGGCGTGAGGTCTCATTCTCCCTCTCTCCTTTTCCACGAACTCACAGGCCCTCCAAGTGAATTCTCGCATGTGCAACCTATCGATTTCGCTTCCCACACTTCATCTTCGAATACTTGCATCTTCTTTACTCCATGCTTAATTCCGAAGTGTTTCCGACCCGTGCAAAAGTCTTTTGTAGGAGCCGGGAATCGAACCCGTGGGTGAGCTGATACCGATTTCTCGCATGCGCTGCGCAATCAGTCCTGTTCTGACACGTAATGACCTGATCGTTCTTGCCAGTCAGATCCGATCGGATAAGAAAGAATGCACATCGACTTCAAGGTTGTTTTGCTCCAATTTCGGGTTTTCAGTGCGTTTTTTTTCATGTCTTGTTCTGTGAAACTGTTTCGAGTACAGAGAAGGCATGCCGGAGCAGGACGGATGCGGAGAAGGGGGGGGGGGGTTGTGAAGTGGTGGGGGTCGGACGAGGGAACAGGCGGGGTCGTATTGAAGATTGGTTTTCCACATCGTCATGCTTGACCTTGTTAATATGACTCAAGTTGTTATGACCAATTTCCCTCCAACCCACACAATGCGAATAGTCACTCGACGACCCAAGTTAAGATTATTGCTGCGTAACCGATGGGGACCTGCTTGGATATCTAAGAGAAAATAGAGTTGGTTGATTGAAAGAAAATATGAGTGCGGAAGAGAGCAGGAAACAAAATGGACGACAGCGGACCCATCCTCGATCGGTGGACTTGAATTCTGGCGTCTTTCTCACCAGTGGGAGTGAAGATGCCCGCTTTCCTTTCCTTCGGCGGATCCGCATCCTGGCCTTCTACACACTAGTCGCCCACGTCGGATCCTTCCTCTATCTGTGGATCCAAATTCTTGCTTTTTCCACACTGAATGGGTACTTGGCGGATGCGTATTTAGGTTTTCTATTGCATCAAAGCGAACCCGCATCCCAGCATCCTATTTACGGTTAATCCAAACCGGTCCTCTTTCTCTATCGGCGGAGCCGTAGCCTGGCGGTTTCACCACTTTTGAGCCCCAACACACCTGTCCTCGATGGGAGCCCCCGTACCATTTGTAAATTCCAAGAGTAATGGGAGAACTTGGGTGGTATTCAGGACATTTGGGGTGGTACTAAATTGGCCGAGATTGCCGTCTTCACCTGAGGTGTAAACCCAATTAAATGCCAATCGACAATCAATAATGACATTCAGAAATATGCTGTTCCAGATCTGGTATAACCAATAATCAAACTTGGATTGAAAATTGGCACCTATGTTGGAGCGAATGTCAAGCTTCGACATCTCGAGCACGAGATCGCAAGACGCTGGCCTAGCGCTGGACCCGACCTCGTCAATAACTGCTCAGCGTGCGTGGAAGAGCGTACAATTGCAAGAGGCGCAGACTCCTTGCGGAATCGGCAGCAAAATGTATCCCTGAGTACATTTCGTTGCCGATTTCGCTGACAATTTTGATGAGACAACCGTGCTGCGAGCACACACGTCCACATTATGCCCTTCGTTCACGAGCAGATACAGGAAATGCGGAGAAGATCATTACTTACATTAAATTCTTGGCCAGAGATCACTAACTGCATAGAAATGTGGGCAATGGCATAGTGATAGAGAAGCTTGTTCAACGTGGAATCAGTCGATGGTTCGATTCCGCTGCAATGTCAGGGCTTTCTTAACGATTATTCAAGTGCTTTCTGCACAGAAAGCTGCTTCAGTCACTCTTGCTAGTTTCCAGCTAGCCGCGTGAACTAGATGCTCCACCACTGATGCATGAAAAATCCTTTGTATGCTTGCGAAGGGCAGAAATGTCGTCTAGTGGGTGGCGTAATGGTTGGGAGGCTTGATCGTAGTGATGTCGGTGGTTGGTTCGAGGCCTCTCCAAGGCAACTCCTTTGCAAATAGTTGTTCGGATGTTTTGTACACAAGAGCTATATTGCAATTGCTATGTCTATCACAAACTAACAGCTGAGCGGTGAATCACCCTTCATTTAGTCAGTAGTATGCATAGTTCGAAATGTGGATGCTCAAACAATTTCTTCGGGGCTGGCTTCTCATACCTAACTTGACTTGGATTTTGTTATGTACCCACCTCTTTCCGGATACAGAAACTGTTTAACTGTTTACCTTTCTAGGGTCTCTTTTCTACGACTCTTTACTTTCCAACCCTGTCTTACTCCCCTCCCCTACAACAGAACCGTAACATGTCTCATCACTTCCGGGTATCGATAACCGATTCCTGGGAAATGCATAGCCTTGCATACGTTTCGCCCTTTATCAATGGGATTCTCTGGTGAGCTTGCCAAAAGATACTCACCAAGTGTCCTAAGCCGGCTCTCCAAGAATGGATCATGTTCGGGCCTCACTAAGATCGTAAATACTCGTCTCTCTCAGTCGCTGCAAGCAACAACTGAGACCACGCATGAAGCCAACCAGGGATCAGGTTGCACTCTATCTGCTCCATACTTTCTGGGACACAAAATAAATCTGTTGTGGCTGATGGCGTTTCCCCAGAGAGTTAACTCTGTTATCAGCAAGCAGGAGACCGATGATCTCCCTAGGTGGCGCGGAGATGTACCGTCTGGATTGGCCGCATGTCGAGGCCATGGCGGGAAACAGAGCTGTATATAAGGCCGTGGTTTGGGGTCTTACAAGGGAAGTGCAAGAGGCTAACCCCAGGGATCGAAACGAAACACCCATTTTTGGTAAGATTGTCTAAGGCTATGTTAATGTATGTACATCATTTTTGCCCAACGGTCCTGATGCGCGCAGGAAAGCGCACCAAAGACTTTTCGGCGTCATTGATCTCCCACACGCCCTAGATCTTTGAAAAGGTTTTCTGGATTGAAACTTTGCATACGGGGGTTATTTGAGGTGCTGAAGACGAACACCATATATATTTTGTACCGTAACGCTATTTTTGTAGGGTTACGGCAAGTGGACCACCCCATACTACCGTGCACCTACCGTAACCCTACAAAAATAGCCTTACGGTACAAAATGGATATGATATTCGTATTCAGCACCTCAAATAACCCCCATATGCAAAGTCTCAGTCAAATTTTTTTTGAAGAGTTTGGGTTCATGATGGTTGAATAATATCAATTTTCTAGTGCGCTGTCAATGGAGTCCTGGCTTCGATTCATGGAACTTTGGCCACGCAATCCAGCAGTGGTTGGCGTGATTAGCTGTCCCATGAATCATCGAACGTTTGCAGCTGCATTTTTGAATAACCTGGTTCCGCCTGGTTACGCGACCATGAGTCCTTGCGCCAATCATGGCAGCCGCGATGAGGTGGCCGAGTGAGTAACGAATCGAACGAAGTTCCTGCAGTAATTCTTGTAATGACGCACATATCTGATGTGTTTTAGTCATTAGAAATACTAGAAACAAGTTTAAAAGCCTCAAATTCAAAAATGCAAAATGGATTCCGCGGACGGGATCCGAACCCTCGACCCTCTGGCTGACAATCCGACCACTCGGCCACTCCGCCACGGCTGACATGCCTGTGGCAATTGCTCATGATCGCATAACCAGCGGAGCAGGGTCTTTCACAATTCCACAGTCCATGAGACAGCTAATTACAGTAATCTCAGCAAGTTTGAGCAGTCAACGTTGCATAAATCGCCTGTAAAATGGACCCCTATTGCAGCGAAGAAGAAAAATCTTGGACGCGCTCTCCTGGGCGCATCCTGACCATTGGGCAAAAATAATATGTATGCATTATAATCACCGTAGACAAGGCTCCTGAAAATGGGTGGCTCGCTTGGATCACCGGGGTTAGCCTCTTGCACTTCCCTTGTTAGGTGTTTAGTGAGGAGTCAGCCGAAGCAGCGACCGCCCTCCACGTACTGTATTATCATACTTCTTCTTAATTGGCAGTTCATGTGTGTGTGTGCGTGTGTGGGCACGAGAACCAGCCATCGAAAACGGAAAATACCTACACCATCGTGTTCAGCGGATCGAGTTATGTATGAAAACGTGGTAAATTTTGATTTTTACCTTGATTTAAGGGTGTTTCGGGCCACTTCTGTCATGTTCAGACATGTTAATGGCCTGCAGTTGTTTTCACCGCGGTCGGAATGAATGAGATAAGTTTATGATCACAGGATCGTATAAAAGGAAGGAGAAGGGTAGTATGCCTTTATAACGAGGATGAAGAACCAGACGAGTGAGGAGTGACAAGGATGGGGATTGCAGCATAGAGTATGTTAGAGGTGGGCTAGCGGTTTCATCGGCGTCCAAAATAGGGGGGAAGGCCTGGAGACGGGTCCAAAAGTGTGGTAAGGGTGCACTGGCGTCCGAAAGTGGGGAAACGCCTGAAGTCGGGTCCAACGGCGTGATAAGGGCGCGCCGGCGTCTAAAAGTGGGGAAACGCGTGAAATTGGGTCCAACGGCGTGATAAGGATGCGCCGGCGTCTAAAAGTGGGAAAACGCGTGGAGTTGGGTCCAACGGTGTGATAAGGGTGCACCGACGTCTAAAAGCGCGGAAACGCGTGGAGTCGGGTCCAACGGCATGATAAGGGTGCACCGGCGTTCAAAAGTGGTGAAATGCCAGGAGTCGGGTCTAGCGGTGTGATAAGGGTGCACCGGCGTCCAAAAGTGGTGGAAAGCCTGGCGACAGGTCCAACGACGTGATAAGGGTGCGCCGATGTTCATCTCCAACCCCAATTTGTCCTGATTCGGTCACTTTTTACCATTTACATCCACCATAGCGAACCGAAATGCGTTACCACAAATGAATGGAAAAGAGCTGTCTATAATGGGTCAATGGTTTCGGGAGACTACTTCTCTGTGGATAGTGTCTGTTTTCCCACCTACATTAGTCTTATCTACGGACACTGAAACTATGCGAGCGAAGCGAGCACGAAAAAAAGCCTGAGAGTCCGGCTAACGCCGGACTCTCAGGCTCGTCATGACTTATAATAACGGGCTTAGTCTGTTTTCATGTCTGTCTGTATGTATGTGTGTCAGACCGTTACGAAATTCTACAATTGGTCAGTGATCGTGATTGTGAGATCATATAAAAGCCTAGGAATGGGTGTGGTATGGTTGAGTGGGGTTGGGATGAGATCGAGGAGAAGGTTGGACAATGTGCAACGGGTCCTTCAATTGAGTCGATACAGAAGGGCTGCGCCGGCGGCCAAAAGTGGGGGGACGGGTCCACCACTATGGTAAAGAAGTGGGGGAGGCGGGTCCACCACTGTGATATGTGTGCGTCGGCGCCCAGAAGTGGGGGAGATGGGTCCACCACTGTAATAAGGGTGCGCCGGCGCCCAGAAGTGGGGGAGACGAGTCCACCACTGTGATAAGGGTGCGTCGGTGCCCAGAAGTGGGGAAGGCGGGTCCACCACTATGGTAAGGGTGCGCCGGCGCCCAGAAGTGGGGGAGACGGGTTCACCACGGTGATAAGGGTGCGCTGGCGCCCAGAAGTGGGGAAACGCATGACGGTCCAGCGTTGTGATAAGGGCGCCCGCGTCCAGAAAAGGAAGTTCGTCACGGCCTAGGTAAATATCTTCGTGAATGGTGTCCTGGCACCCGTTCCGGCAATTCCTTCTACCATTGTGACCTAGGTGCACGTTATTCCAATCCGTATTCCCCTCCTCATTCCAGTCCATTTGTATATGAATCGACCCCACCCTTCACTCTGTTTTTACACATGGGCAGACCCTTATCACTTGAGTGACCACATCAACCTGCTAAAGATAGATTATTTCAAGAGAGCATTTCCACTGAATCGGCAACGTCCAATTAACAACGGCCACTTGGGCCAATCAGAAGAAATTCTTCTCCCACGTGGAGGAAGGCTACCGCTCACGCGATCGAGAGCTTTTCAAAAGTCGATGGACCTACTCGAGAGGATACAGGATCTACTAAATCTGTCCACCTTTTTTTCTGCATCGTATGCGGAGTATGCGAGGGAAGCGAGCATCAGTAGAAGTTCGGAAGTCTGGCGTTAGCCGGACCGCCACACTGGTTCACTAATAAATCCATTATTCTGGATAGTGTGTTGCTACAGAAGTAGTGGCAAGAGCTAGGGTCTCTCGCAAATAAGAAAGGGTTGGAAAGAAAAGGACCGTAAGGAAGAGACCCTAGAAAGGTAAACAGTTAAACAGTTTCTGTATCCGGAGAGAGGTGGGTACACAACAAAATCCAAGTTAAGTTAGGTATGAGAAGCCAGCACTGAAGAAATTGTTTGAGGATCCACATTTCGAACCCAAAACAACCTTGAAGTCGATATGCATTCTTTCTTATCCGATCGGACCTGACTGGCAAGAACGGTCAGGTCATTACGTGTCAGAACAGGACCGATTGCGCAGCGCATGCGAGAAATCGGCATCAGCTCACCCACGGGTTCGATTCCCGGCTTCTACAAAAGACTTTTGCACGGGTCGGAATCACTTCAGAATTAAGCATAGAGTGAAGAAGATGCAAGTATTCGAAGATGAAGTGTGGGAAGCGAAATCGATAGGTTGCACATGCGAGAATTCACTTGGAGGGCCTGTGAGTTCGTGGAAAAGGAGAGAGGGAGAATGAGACCTCACGCCGAAGTTGTGTGACGCAAAATCGGCAAACGCTTCTTAATATGCTCATAGAGGCGACTCGATGGGGAATCGATGGGAAATTTGGCGAACTTCCCATCGTTTCCCATCTGAATTGCTCGAGAACAAGCAATGGAAAATTCCATCCTCTGAAACTCAAAGAAGAAAAGTTTTTGTGATATCTGCAAATGGCTTTCCAATGATTTCCCGAACAGATTTACTCCATTTTCACCATTTCTTCGAATCGCGAGGTTTTCATTTCTTACAAACAGTGTTTGCCTTCTATCGAGAACGAGACTACGTTCACTCAAGAGAGCTCCAAGCATTCATTCCTTTGCCTCATTATCGCGGCCCGAGGTTTGCTCCTGCTTGAGTGAGTTAGATGGGAAATTTCACTTCGGAGACCTAAAAATTTTGAGAATTTCCCGTCCCGCTCCCAAAAACCTATGAAGATCTAGAAAGTTGAAACTCCGGGAAAAGATAGGAGTTATCGCCCACTATGGACATTTATAATAGCATTTGCTGATTTCGAGTCAGAGAACTTCAGCACGAGGTGTGCAGGCGAATTCTCGTACAATCGAATGGTTTCGCTTTTCTCACTTCATTTTTAAATATTACACCCTCTTTACATTACACTCAATTCTGAAGTGGTTCTAACCCGTAAAAAAATCTTTTAAAGGCGCCGGGAATCGAACCCGAAATGCTCTGGAACTGATTCCTCGCATGCGCTGCCCAATCAGTCCTGTTTTGACACGTAATGACGTGATCGTTTTTGCTGGCAAGGGCGGACCATCCGTACGACTCCCCCCCCCCTTATGGGAAATTCCCATCGAACGCCTGACCCTGCATATAAAGGGCAGCCCCTCGCTAATCATAGTGTCCCTAGGCATGTAACAAATGCGTTGTCATCGAACGGGAGGATATACCATCACATTTACGTGTAGATGTGTGATGAGAAATTTGAAATGCTGGCATCAGAAGAAGGAAGTTCAGCGTTAGCCAGGCAGCCAGATGAATAGAACATACGCAACTTAGTAGGAGAATTCTGTATTTGAGTTCAATTAATGGTTAGATCTGTTTCTTCGCTAATTTTCTGAGGACTTCGCAATTGTGAGCTTTTACGCAGACCTCAAGTGGCTGCTTCACCACACTTTCTAGCAGGGGGTGGATCCCATTTCTACCTGCAGTAGATCCCCTCGAATGTCTGTGTAACATTCCTCATCAACCTCTTCTATATACTCAATGTAACCTTTATCACTTTAACAACAATAACGTGCAAGAAACAGTAATCATTCGCTTTCACCATTCCACGGTAAATCGGTGGGACTGGCTTTGTCAATCGAGAATTTATTGTGCACCAAGACGGGACGTTACTACTTTGTACAGGGTTCACTGGCCTGGAGTAAAGGCAGCAGGAGAAAGCAATGTAATGCTACATTCTGAGTTGGTTTTCCATTGGGAAACTCGATTGGACAATAAATTATATTAATGTGGATATGAAATGAATTAATGCCTGCGAAGCGAGCATGAGATGAAGTCTGGAATTTCGGAGTCAGCCGGGCGGACTAGGCAATAGCTGTGCTCGACTCCAAGCGATTGATTGATGACTAGCAGCAGCAATAATATACAGGTTGGGTGTTAAGAATGTGTCGTTTTTTTTTCAACTAATAAAGTTGAAACGAGGAAGCAGCTGTTAGCTGCCTCTTGTGATAATAGGATAGCTTTTGTAGTAATAGAATGGTTTCTATAAATGGCGTGAAAATTTTGGTGACGCAACGGTATGCGCGCAGTTATTATTTGCCTTTGGGGGCGTATGGTGTCGGATCGGGTGAGGAGGGAGTGTTTTCATAAAACCAAAAAAGTTTTCAAGCAGGATTTTAATGCCCGCCTCCGTTTGTACAAATTTCTCACTAAAGGGCCGCGTAAAATCTTTGAGAGCCTACACAACTACTGTCGTTGATTCATATGGTGGGGGCCTACACAACTACTCGATCCCTGGTTCTTTATTCTGCCATGACGTCAGCGGGGTGCACTCTGCGTTTTTCAATTGGCAAACATTGACGCCGAGTTTCATTAGGAAGCAGTATTAAAATGTACGCATACTCCTTTCACAGATCGAGGGGCACCATGCACACATCGATTCACCACCCAACAAGACTAGGCTTTTGACCGCGTCACAAAATCCGCTAACCTTCTGCGTTTCTAACTTTCCCAACAAGTGAGGTGAGAACATATGGCCCTGCTACACCTTGCTCTCTCTCTCAAATGCATTGCTCTCCCTCAAGTGCATTCGAATGGAAACGGTGCGAGACTGTCGTCAACTTCATGCAGCCAAGTATAGTTTTACTTGAGAAGCGACTGAGGTCCTGCATCAAATAGACCACTTCGAGCAGCGCCCTGCATCAAGTAGACCACTTCGAGCAGCACCTTGTGATGATGGCTTATGCTCAAAGGTAGCACTTAAGGGAATCGTTACTTCTTAAGAAAGTTGCCTACCGTGTGACCAGTCGCTAGACAATCTAAGTTGAACATAATGAATAGCCGCGTATCTGCAAAGATGCTGACACATGTGCCTACCTGGACAAAGCGGTTTCATCCCGTCAGCCAACTTTGTAGACCTGGAGTGCTCGTGTGATCTAGCGCAGCTGGTGAAGAGGAGAGCGTACCATCTTCAGGGTTTCGTGGCGTGGCGGGACCCATCACGGAACACTCGTAGCACAGGAAACACCGCAATCATTTTCTAAGTTTCCTGCTTGTTTTATGCCACTTGAACACCGTTGATGAGTGATGACTTCGCCACCCATAGAATCCCCGAATCCTCTCCTAAATTAAAATTTCCGTGAGTGCCTTCTTTAAGTGAAACGGCAAGTAAGTATGAAGTCCCAATAATTTGCATTTTTGGAGCAGGAAGTTGACAAACTGAGCGATCCATACTCAACAGCCACCCTGTAAAATATGAGCAACAAAAAATAACAACTTCATTGTCTTTTGCTTCTATCGCTACTGCGGTATTAAGACCATTTTCAGCAGTTTTTTTTGCTAGCGCAAGTATGGTTCAGTTGCTAATCCCAAAACAAATGGCGTTGTCTGGAAAGACGGAGTTCGATGTGATTAAATACGAGCATATCAATATTAATGAGGGCATCTAATTTTCAAACTTTCTGCCTAGAAAAAGGAAATATTTAGGTGTGAAAAATTTTCTAAATATTCAGGATTGTGGTGCGGTGCGTGCTTGAATACCTTTATCTTGGTAATAAACCGTTTGCTGGAAGTGTCGAACAAGAAGTTGATGTGCATGGTAAGTAAGAAATACGTCCGCTACTTCTACAAGGCTATTATCAACCAATGGCGAACTATTCCAGCTCTTCAAGAATGGACGAACATATACTGTTTTATTACTGCCACTCCTTTACAGCTTGTATTTTTGTTTCTTCACCCCTCCTCTTCTCTTTAATTCTGATCACATGGCTTGGTTTTTCTTCACGTTTGCGCAGGGACGCGATCCAGAAAAGGTTTGCCTTAATTCTCTGAACCAATTGAAAGACTTGAAGGCAGCACCCACGAAAATTTTTGTGTCTGAGATTTTTATCGTTGTGGAATCTCAGCAATTGTCCCAACAATTCTACGAAAGAATAGCATGTAAAACTCAGCCGTTTCTAAGATATAACTAGTTGAATGTCCAAGTTCCTGAATCAGCAGGATCAGCGTGGGGCCTTTCGATCGAGTTGTAGCGGCAGTGGACTATTGCTGCCAGCTGATCATGTGGTCAGACATTTCTTTTCTTGGGGTTATGAAGCTCCTTTTTACTCTATAGCTCTCCTTTTTCAATTGTCTACCACAGCAAAATATTTTCTATTTGTTATTTTACTACAAATCTAATTGCTTAGTTGTTTGGCTAGCTAGTGTGACCTGATTTTCGTCAGTTATTTCACTTTCGAAATCTTTCATCGTTTCGGGGTCATTTCAGAATTTGTTAGCGTTTTTGCAACACCTTGGCTGGTTATGCAATCTTTTTCAAAATTTGTTTTCTTTCATCACCCTTAGCAACACTGCAAAACAGTGCAAAGGACCGACTTTGCCAAAAAAAAGCTGACAAAGAAGGCAGCGATATCGGTTTTTTGGACCGCTCCACACCGAATAGGTCGCGTAACTTCTCGAACGCTCGAAAGCGATAAGATAAGAGGTTACAGAAAATGGGGACTTTGAAGGCTTCGACTGTTTTCGGCACTGTAGCAGTGTTCAGCGTACGCGGTTACCCCAAACTGTGCCGAACTCTCGAGGTCGAAATTTCCGTGGGTGCTGCCTTTAAATTCCAGAATGTAGAAGCCCCGATGAAACAAAAATTGCATAACTAACCGAACATGCATCCATTAATGCAGTCGAGAGTTTTTTTCTGACTTATTGGTACTGGAAGCGTAACAACACGAAAACTATCAAAGGATAAGCTTCAGCTGAAAATTTAACGAAGGAAGACTCTTTTACGAGAAGAAGATGTCTCCGACGACTTTTCCTCTAATGAAAGTCCTCTGAAAAATCGGGAAAAGTTCCACCTGGGTCACAAAGCTTTCAAAAAAATGCAGCATTATCGTTCACACTCTTGCACTACTCAGCCTTTTTACGAACATCAGAAAGGAAAATGTTGGTTTTTTTGGCTTTTGGAAAAGTTCCTAAAAAGGTTCTATTAATATGAAAAGTCCTACTTCCTGACTACTAAATGTGATATGTATGTATGTATTTATCTATTACATGGTAAACCATGCATAAAACTGTGAAAAGAGAAAACAAAGAAGTAAAAAATGATCATATGAAAGCAGTAACAACAACCTGAATACGGAATGAAATCATGACTTCAAGTACTAGCGCCCCTTCGGGACGCTAGAAAGTGGGGTGGGGCAGCCACTTGGGACATGTGCAAACGCTTCACACTTGCCAAATCTCTAGAAAATTGATAAAGAAGCAGAACCAATCTTCCAATGGGCCCAAACATGAAGTCCTTCTTATGAGTTGAGTATGAGCATGAGGAGTTCGTTCTCCGTCGTATGGCGTATTCGTGCGTATTCCTCACTACCGGGCTAACGCAGACGCGTTCTCCATCGGCGGAACTGTATCCTGCCGTTCCCCACACTATTGGACAAGGCAAAATCGTATCCGAGTGTTTTCCAGACTACTGGGCCGCAGCGGGCCCTTCCTCCATCAGAGCGCCCGTATTCTGGCGCCTTCCTCACAGTTAGTGCAAGCCGGATCCGTTCTCCAGGGGCGGGTTTGCATCCTGGCATTCTCAACTATCGGACTTGAGTGAACCCGTATCCTGACGTTCTCCACACCATTATGCTACGACGGGTCCTTCCTCCATCGGTGGACCCGTATCCTGGCGTCCCCCACACCACTGGGCCACGGGGGGGCCTTTCTCCATCGGTGGACCCGCATCCTTGTGTCCCCCGCACCATTGGGCCCTGTCAGGCCTTTTCTCCATCGCTGGACCCGTGTCATGGCGTTCCCCACAGCACTGGGCCACGGCGGGCCCTTTCTCCATCGGTGGACCTGTGTCATGGCGTTCCCCACAGCACTGGGCCACGGCGGGCCTTTTCTCCATCGGTGGACCGGTATCCTGGCGTCCGCCAGACGACTGGGCCACCTTTATCAGTGGACCCGCATGCTGGCGTCCCCCGCACCACTGGGCCATGGCGGGCCCTTTCTCCATCGATGGACCTGTGTCATGGCGTTCTCCACAACACTGGGCCGTGGCCGGCCCTTTGTCCATCGGTGGACCCGTATCTCGGCGTCCTCCGCATCACTGGGCCAGGGTGGGCCCTTTCTCATCGCTGGTCCCGTGTCCGTATATAGTTGATTGGATACACAATGTCATGCCTTCATATTCAGAGGCTTTTACTCTTTGTTAGAGCAGAAGCTTTCTCGAAACGAACGGATGTCGTGACTACACAATCGCTGCGAGGAATTCAGCAGGGGATGCGACAGTAGCATCCACCAGGCGAGGCGACCGCGTAGGTCCAGCCTCACCGAAGCTTCCGAGACGCTGCAGCTCTCTTAACACCCGTCCATTTCTTCCTGCAAGTGCACACAGCGTTGTAACAGTGAAAGGCTGGTCTTCCTGCTGCGTACATTGTGCAGCCTGAAAGCTCGTAAATATTCCCTCACTCCTATGCGGCGAGACCGCCAGCGAAGGTGATGAAACCACTAACTCGTGCATGCGGGAGAGCTAGCAATGACGTAATCGCGAGTCCCGAAACGAACGTGTCTGCGTCCATGGAAATCGGCCATTTCGCCCCACAGTCTGCTCCTCAAGATTGCGGTGTCTATGAGTGCCGCCCCGTATCTCTAACCGCTCTAGCCCCCTTACGGCGCTTTGTTTAATAGATTATATAATACTAGTTCAGCACTCTCTCAAGTGATCTGAAGGGTTTAGAAGGAATGGGCTATTTTTTGCTGTCTCTCGTAATCTGTACCTGCTTCATAAGCAGAACACCGTCTCGCCGTCTCCTTACATTTTTCCTTAGCCTCGAAATTACCAGTTTATTGGCTTGTGCTCTAGGATGTCCTAATTCCGAATATACTACTGGGAATGAGACCAACCGATCCAACCAAAATCTTATACACTAAGAGTAAGTCGTATTTACGTCTCTTGCAACTCACAAGGGAGGTGTACGAGGCTAACTCCGGGGATCGAAACGAAACATCCATTTTTGGTATCATTGTCTAAGGCGATGTTAATTTATGTACATCATTATCAAATGTATTCGTGTTCAGCACCTCAATTAACCCCCGTATGCAAAGTTTCAGCCAGAAATTTTTTTTTGAAGAGTTTAATTACATGATGTACAGTCCTTGTCGAAAAGATAGACGGATTCCGTGACTGCGGAAACGCGGTGGGACCCGAACGATGGATGCGGAGAGAGCATGCTCTAAGTGAGGGGGTGCAGTAGGTCCCAACGCGATTCTGCGGCCGCGACGATATGAAACCGCACGCGCAATCCGTCTATCTTTTCGACAAGGACTGTACCAATTTTCTAGTGCCCTGTCAATAGAAACCTGGCTTGGATTCATAGACCTTTGGCCAAGAAGTCCAGCCGCGGTCGCTGTGATAGCTGTCCTATGGACTATCGAACGTTTGCAGACGCACTTTTGAATAACTTGGTTCCGTCTGGTTACTCGATCAAGAGTTCTAGCTCCAAGGTTGGCAGCCGCGGTGAGATGGCAGAGTGAGTAACTAATCTGACAAAGTTCCTGCAATAGTTCTTGCAGTGGTGCACGTATCTGATGTGTTTTAGTCATTAGAAATACTCGAAACAAGTTCAAAAGCATGAAATTCAAAAATGCAACAGTACTGCAACGGCGGGATTCAAACCCTCGGCTTCCTGCTTCATAGCATGACGCGCTATCCACCCGGCTACCTCGCCGTCGATGCCGTGCTAGGCCCCTCATTCCATAATCAAAGGGAAGCAACTCATTAGAAAATGGGTCTTTAAACACTCCATGGTCCCAGGAAAGGTAATCAAGGTAATCACAGTTGCTTTGAGTGGTCAAAATTTCATAAATTCCAGCTCTACATGGAGTCCTGTGGCAGTGCAATATAGAAATTTTTGGCGCACTCTCCTGATCGCATCAGGACCATTGGGCCAAATTTATATATACACATCAATATTATCTTAGACAATGCTTCGCTAAGTGGATGTTTCGTTTCGATCCCTGGGGTTAGCCTCGTGTGTTTCCCTTGTCAGGGAGCGAAGTCCTAAGTTTTCATTCCTCACCTCACAGCGAGGTATAGCATCGTAAATGAAGCCAACCACATCACTAGTTTACTCATAAAGTTATTCTGAACCTTTTCTAACTCTAAAATACTCTTGCGCTTAGAGGGATTGAACACCACCCTACCATACTCAAGAATAGGAGGTATATAAGTATTGTAGACTGAGCGCTGAAGTGTTAATATGAATTGTTTGGTTTGTCATTTCTTCCTTTTGTAATAATAAGGAGACACTCCCTTCGTCACATGGGTTCGCGCTCTTGATTGTTAGGTCACTTGATTTGAGAGCACTTCGAATGAAGCCATTGCGGAGCGTGAAATTTGCGTTATCTCCGAATGTAACTTTCATCATGGTGCCAGTAAAATGGACACTGCATGAAATATCAATGAAACATCTGCTAAGGGTATGGGAAGTAGGGCATGATATGCATTTCAGTGTCAAAAAGTTTTCGACCTAGACTACTTCCGAAGGGTCTATGGCGACGAAATTTTGTTGTAGTCACGTATAGGCCCCTTCAGCACTAACACTTTCAATAGCTCGATTCCTATCCTATGAACAGTTCAAAGAGATCTCTTATCACATGAGTCAGAGTAACTTTCAACGACGACTTCAAATCGTTTTTGCCTCTGAATCTCATTGCTCGTAGATGGTGTTTCAAATTTCCAGACATAAAATAGCTGCCGGGTGCAGAATCCGGCGTACTGGATGTGCGACTCAATATTTTGGATTTGTATTCGCGCGTCGCAGCAACGACAGCTCTCAATCGTGGACGGGTGCGCTGTCCAGAAGCACGAGAACCCCACCACCGAAAAAGAAAGGCCATACTTTTTGGATGCGTAGAATTGAGGGTATGCAACTTGGCATGATGGCTTTAAAGACTTTATGCTACACTACCGCTTCCAAAGTTTTGAGAAAAAGGAATGGAGCAGGTAAAGATCGCAAACTTTTTGATACTCCTGTAACTATTAGAATGGTCCGAAAGTTTTTCAACTGACCATACTTCTTTCAAAGAATGTTAAGTTCATTTTGAAAAGTACATCAATCAGCAAAATAATTACCTTCATGATCCACGAGGTATGGCCAACGGTCCACTAGAGCATCAGCTCCAGAAGTCAAGAACTCTGGCAGCTGCTAGTTTAAGAAGCTTCTGATCTCAATTTTCGGTTTGGTCCAATCATAGAACTTCTTTTCTCGTAGATGCAGCTTCAGGACTCCGAGCAAGGAGTTTTCAGATGGGGATAAGTCAAGCGAATAAAATCTTCTCAACTCAATTAGGTAATTTTTTGGCGGGTAAGCTTTGTCATGTGAGGTCGGGCGCTGTCACGAGGTGAAGCAACAAGGTTAAACATGGTCAATTTTTCCCCGCTCTAGGAGAGTTGCGTCTGTCAGTTTCTGTATCTGAGAAGAGTAAATGTATGCAGTCACAGTGGCCCAGGCGACAGCAGTTCTCGATGCAGCATTCCCTCGAAATTCCACCAACAACACAGGAGAACCTTCTTTCGTGCACTTCTCATTTTGGCTGTTTTGGAGATAGTTCGCCACGCGCGAGTCAATGTCTCTCTCGTGTAGGATTAACGCACAGCCTCGAACCCTCATCTCCAACAATGAGTTGGCGGAGAAAGTTCTTCCTGTGTGGACGCAGCAGCAAAGAGTGGCACACACCCAGTCCTGCAAAGCACTCAGTTTGTGGGGGACCCAACCTGTCATCAGTTTTCCGTAACCCAGCGCTTCGAGATGTCTGATGATTATTGTACGGCCGCAGTCAGGCGTGTTCTACAGTTCACATGTAGTGGCATTTTGATTCAAAGTCTATGGAATTCTAGATCCTAAAAAATATCTTGGTGCAAAGCTTTCGGACCAACCTAATAGCTTGTAAGGTCCTGATAGTATTAGCCATCAAAATGAGTCTAAATGCCTGGTGAACATTAACAATGACGCCCAGAGAGCTGTGTCAAGACTGGATACGTCTCATGATGCGAGAGCTTAGTAAGAAGCAGTGCTTGACATTATTATTTGAACATCTGTTAACCTTCTGAAAAAGGAGTATGAGAATGTGGTTTTTTTTTCTCCTCAGAATGAATGACTGATCAAATGTACACCGCTTAAGAACATTCGTCATAGCTTTTTCGGAGTTGCTCGAATCACGAAAGGCCATCAATCTCAATGCGCACTCCGTGGAAGAGCATTGCTGACAGGCCCTGCCAACTGACCATTCGCAGAGCCCATCGTTGGCACAGTTCCCAAGGAATACAGTGCGTTCATAAATATTGGGACACCCGAATTTTTGCTGTACCAAGCTTTATTGTAAACGAATTCACGATGTGAATTAACCTCCAGAGGCTTACTCTTCATTAGCATCATTGATGTATAACATTTTAATAGAAAAAGATAGAAAAACCAACGTATCAAAATTAAAGGGGCACCTGGACTTGATGAAACGGTTTACTCAGAAAGAGGCAATTAACAGCGCAATTGTTACCAGTGAGTTCTTCCCTATTCAGTGCTAGTCCAAACATCCTATTCTCCAAATTAGTGAGAGGGTTCCAGATTAGGTCCGGCACAAAATTGATCTTAGTTTCTTGAACAGTCCTTTCGGATTTTTCAGCATGAAAATTCTAACTGCATCAAGCATGTTCCATGTAGGATTTGCGCTAGAAACATTTTCCGTTAGAAATGAGTGTTCAGAGACATTTTCACGTACAAGGCGTCGAGTTTGGGGCAGCTTTTCCGTGCTGTGGTAGCCTGTCTCAGGGGAATGACTGCACTTTCTTCACCCAAAGCAAACTTCTGTCAGAGGTATAATCTCTGATGTGATGTTAAATGATCAAACAGGATTTGCTGAATGTCACTACGTTGAATTCTAATTAATATAGAGGCGTGGAACAACTTACGCTTCTGGTGAAAAAATTCAATAACACAAATGAATAAGCTATAAAGAAGGCAAAGACGCAAATTTCACAGAAGGGTAAAATGTTTGCGTAGGACATAAACTTCACTAAAATATTTGAAGCAGGTTTCACTCCTAGCAAGAAGAGCGCCACCATATAACATGAAACAACAAGACCTGCAATTACTGTACAACCTCCTTTATGTGATAGAAAACGATGGGAAGACAAGACTCCGAAAGAGTGTTCTTCATTCTATGCGTTTTCATTAGGTTTGCACCAGGGATGAGCGGGTACGAGATTTTCCACAACCCGGATAATGGTGCGGATAACAGATAGGCCAAAAATGAAATAATATACCGGATACCGGGTAACTGATAACGGATAAGGGCTCAACATGGAACGGGTTATGAAACACTTATCCGTTAGATAACGTTAACTTTCAACAGTGTCATATTAAGTAACGGATAGTTTCATATGTATGCTACAAGACACCACCTTCTAAAACATTAAAAATGATGAAGGGGAAATATGACATGAATATAATGAAGGAGAATTAGCACAAATTCTTCATCTCGTTATCATCAAAATTCGCCATTCTCAGAACAACGTCGTTATTAAGAGGTGTAGGTATAGTGTCTGTAGCTTGCCATGAAAACAACAGTTCTCAGTGATATTTGGATGTTCGATAATTATATGGGTGTATGAGTTGCTTGAGATGATACATGTTCACGACATTTTCAATACAGAGGTTTCCATAACAAAGGCCAGTCCTTCCAGGCTTTCGTTCCTAAACCCATTAACGACAACGCGATGATTTGGATGCACTCACATTGGCTTTGCTTCATACATCTTTTGCGGAACTCTGATGAACTTTCTGGTACTGATCATTGTGATCATATGGAATCCTTAACGCTTGATTAGTAGATTCGAAAATTGTAATGAACCACGCGTAGAAGAAGCACTGCTCATGGGTGAGCTGTGAGCTCATCAATTTCAACGTTGTTAATGGTCACATTATTAGGCGGCGTTGTTGATAATCTTACAAGTAGATAAATTCGGAGATTATTGCCTCACATTTTCGATCAACCCACGAAATCTGAGCAAAACCTTTCGATTTGGGCAAGTACAGGTCTGTGTTACCTCTTTCCACTTCAATTCAAGATTCTAAAGCACAAATAAAGTATGACAGAAAACGAGCTAGAGCGGGGGTAACGATTGCTTTTCTTGAAACGAAAGCTCCTCTATGTCGAAAATGTTCGATATGAAGCCACTATTTCCGATCTTATCCGCACCGTTATTCGGTGCCAAAAGTCCGGATAACGGATAGGCCAGACGTACGTATAGTGTCTAAACGGATAACCAGATATGGATAATCCCCTCAACCCTAGTTTGCACCGATGAAGGATGTGTGATCTTTTCAACAAGTTGAGTATTCCTGTGAGGCAACTTTTCCGCTGATATGAGCGACATTTTAATCTGAACATTGGACCAAATCACGGTTTTCAAAGCATATCTCAAATTTCAGTACTTCAATTACCCACATACTGCAAACAATTTGCTAGTCGTGGTAGTAACATGTTTGCTATACGTTCAGTATTCACGCGTTTTCCTGCGGTATTCAAGAGTGGGAGGAGGCCTGACGTGGGCACAGAAATCAGTAAGTCTCCGTTCAAAATTTTATTTTGAGAACAATGTTTTGAGACATCATTTCTCCATTTTTCTTTGAGTTCTCATGAAAACTTTTAAGTTTTTCATTCAATGTTCATCTATATGTACGGCTAACCTCATAGCTGCGTTAATTTATGTATATATGAAATTTTTTAAAACGCCTTCCTACTTTGTACTCATTGGGCATATATGCTGGCAGCTAGGACACGGTGAGTCCAAGTTGATTTGTTAATCGTGAGAATGCGCAAATACAATAATATGTTGACATATTTGGAATCAAGCAAATGTACGTGAACCTGCAAAAGTCGAGTCGAGTCCAATCAATTTATTTCTTCCATATGTTAAAGAATCTAACTGCTGCACTGAGCAAAAGAGAGAAATAGAAAAATGTTTTCCAGTGAGAGCGTGCATCAGGGATAAGCATGCGAAACTGAATTTTATGTGAACATATGAGCAGAATTATTGCAGCGGAAATGCAACTGTCCGTGTTAAAACGATAAAAGATAGAGAACGATGGAAAACAATGAAAAATTTCTTCTAATATAGCCCACCATATTACAACCGGGGATTCGCATAATTGAGATTCACGATTTAAGGGTTGCGGCTATTCTTTGAGATTTTTTTCAACGTTTTAAGATTTATTTGAAAGTTGCTTAAGTCCATTAAACAAAGCGCCGTAAGGGGGCTAGAGCGCCAGGGATAAACGCGGCGCCACTCATAGACACCGGTAATCTTCAGGCGCAGATTGCGAGGCGAAATGGCCGATTTTTGGGGACTCAGACACTTTCGTTTCTTGACTCGCCAATTTCATCATCTTCGCTGGCGGTCTAGCTGCATAGGGGTGAGAAAGTGTTTAAAGCTTTCAGGCTGCACAATGTACGCAGCTAGAAAACCACCCTTCCACTGTTGCGGCAATTTGGTCACCACCACTGGAGAGATGGGCGGGTCCTCTGTGAACGGCTAGACCTAGGCGGTTGACTCGTTTGGTGGATACATCTGTCACATCCCCTGCGGAGTTCTCGCCGCGATTGTGCAATCACGACATCCGTTCATTTCGAGAAAGCTTCTGCAGCAACATGCATAGTAAATGCTTCCATATAGCACGACATTGCATTGTTTAACGCAAAATCTTTGAAAAACTCCCAACCCTTCATGGAAGAAGGATCCTCCTTGACCCAGTGGTGTGGGGAACGCCAGATACGGATCCACCAGTGGCGGACGCGGGGGAGGGCAACCCCCCCCCCGAGAATGGGTCGCCAAATTCTTGAAATTCCTTTACAATACAAATAAGAATCTTGTATTAGTTTATTTTTAATTGTTTATTTTATCATTACTTTCAGTATATTTTTTGTTAATTATTTATTACTACAATTAATATCTTTATCAATTTTATTTCCCCTCAGGGTCCCCAAAACGGTGGAGACCCCACTTTTTTCCAACCCCGCCTACTTTCTGCGTCCGCCACTAGGGTCCACCGATGGAAGAAGGGCCCGCCGTGGCCCAGTGGTGTGGGGAGCGCCAGAACACGGGTCCGCCAATATAGGATGGGTTCGTTGTGACTTAATAAGTTGGAGAACATCAGGATACGGGTCCGCCGACGGGGAAGCGGTCCATTTTGGCCCAGCAGTGAGAAAATCGCCAGAACGCTGGCCTACCGATGGAGGAAGGACTGGCCGTAGCTCAATGGTGTGGAGAGCGGCAGGATACAGGCCCTCCAATGGAAAAACGCGCTGTTGGCCCAGTAGTGAAGAAGACGCACGGATACGCCCAACGATGGAGAAGGGACCTCTCAAACTTGTGCTCAACTCATGAGAAAGATTTCATATTTGAGCCCATTCAATGATTAGTCTTGCTTCTTTGTCATTTTCTAGGAATTGGGCTAGTCCGAAGCTTTTGCACATGCCCCACGTGGCTGCCCCACCCCGCTTTGTAGCGTCCCGAAGGGGCGCTAGGCGCTTGTTTTGTATATAGTCGTAAATAACAACTGTGAAAGGAGCACACCATAGCGCTCGCGAATAGACGCAAATATGCCTGGTTCTACGGTGTTCTGATTTCACAGTAAGACTAGTTCAGGTATTTTTGCATGTCAGTATTACCATTTCCAAGCACTTTTTCGTAAGAAATTCGTTTCTGGGCTTCTGTAGAAGTACCTCTGCAAAAATATGGGAATATAAGGATTATGTCAAGGTCCATGTTGACGTCGATAACAACCATTCAAGTATACTTTGCACCGAATAGCATATTCGAATTAAAATTCGAAATAACATTAGAATTCGAATAAGTCGAAGACCAAATGCTCGAAATAAGGCCGTTTTTGAATTCGACTCCTCGAAAAGTCCATTTTCAAATCTATTCGATATCCCACTCGATTTCGCCTTGAATAAGCGAATAACATCCCACCCTCCTTTTCTATGTGAGCATCCAACTGCATAAAAGATAGTAATGCAATCGTAATGAGCCAACGCTCGCATTTTGCTACCGTAACCACCAATCACCGTCCGAGTATGTCCCTACAGTCCTCGTCTTCTACGACTAGAAGTTCCACTGTGAAGGAAACAACAAAGAACAACAACCACACTTTATTAAGATTTCTTGTCATATTATGTTTTGCCTTGAATAAGTAGAACACTGAAGTACATAGTTCTTTAGGAAGGTAACGGTTGAAGTTGGTTCTACTTGCTGATTGTTTATGGTAGTAAATTAAAGAAATCTTTACGGCCATATGTTGAAATTCTCGAGTCTTTGCAAGTTTTACTACTTCCAAAACACTCAAATTGTTCAAGTAGGCTAATAAGTTTGAAATTTTGAAAAAAACGATTAAATTCGGACTGAAATTTGAAAGAAAGTGAGAATCGAACAAACCCGAAGTTTGCTTATTTGGAAAATTGAAAAACCGAATAAATTTACGATTCGGTCATTCATCCAAAAAAGTCGAAAAATCGAATAAATTCGAAAACTGATTTTAAAAAATTCAAATATTCTGAAGTGTACTTTCAAGCTTTCCTTCCTTGCTTAGAGCACGAACATTCCTCCAAACGCAGTTCACATCGTCGTTGTTCGACGCCTTGGCTGCCTGCTGCACTCTGCCAATACTATCGCTTCCCAACCAAGGCCAGCCCTACCATGACAACGTTGATCACCTTGACTACCGTCTATCTCCGGGTATACCGAGCAGGCACCAGCAATCCTTCCATGACAGACTCGACCCATGAATTCTGTCTGTTTGAGAGACACGGATAGCATCGAATCGCGTGAGTCCCTGCGTCCAGCGGAGCATTCTCATTTCCATTGTATGGAGAGACTGCTAGTATTCCAATATGGTCGGCCAGCATTCCGCTCCATACAATGCTACAGGCTGTACAACTGTACGGTATATCTTCGACATCAACTTCAACGCGATCTTCCGATCACATATCACTCCTGTTACCTGCCTCCACTTAATCCATGCAGCGTCTGCTCGGCACTCAGTTTCAACTAGAGTGCTGCCGTCAGCGGAGAATCAGAGATACTTGAAAGCCGAGGCTTTCGAAAGTTTGGTATTACCAATAAAGGTTGTACCATTCCGCATTCAACGTACTCTGTCTTCTTGATTTTGAGCCCCATCCCGTACTGTTCCAGTCGGTCTTCCAAAGCCTGCACTTTTTGCTGGAGTTCCTCTCGAGTGCTCGTCTCAGTCGTCACATCGTCTGCATAGAGGAGCGTCCATGGTACCCTGGTGTGGAGGTCGCTTGATATCGTATCCATGCAGAAGATAAAGAGTAGAGGTGAGAGCGCAGAACCTTAATGAACTCCCACGGTAGTGACGTTCTTGCAGCACATCTGACTGAGCTTGAAATATTCCTATAGAGAAGCTGAGTCCATCTGACGTATTCTTCCGGGACCCGTGAGCACGTAATGAGATCCAGATCAGTTCACGTGGTACCCTGCCGGAAGCTTTCTCGAGATCGAAAAGGGCTAGATGCACGGTCTTCTTCTTCTCTCGATGCATCTCAGTCAGCAGCCGGACTGCGTGAATTGCGCCGGTCGTGCTGCAGCCCTTGACGAATCCACACTGGTTCCGTGTAACCTCAACGATGCGCGAAGTCGTCTATCCAGAACCCGCTGGAAGATTTTCATCGTATGACACAGCAGCCCTTTCCCTTCCAAATAGGTACTGTGGTGCTGGTCGTCCCATGAGTTGGCTTTACTTTCGTAAACGGGATACTCCTAGCGTCACCCTCTCAATGGAGTGTTCGACGACGCTGAGCGCATTCGCTTACAACGTTTTCAGTTTTCTGAGGCGTGCATTAAAACATGGAGAACCATCGTCTTGAAGATGGTCACGTGGTTTGGTGTTTTTCGTCTTCTTCTCTGCATCCGCGATGGTTTCGTAAGCTTCCTAAGCCGCTTTTTTCCTCCTGTCCAGCTCTAGAACGAGGTTTTAAATCGTGTTGCCTTCTTGACCTAGATACATGCTGGAGCATTCAAATATGGTTGTTCCTTTGAGTGATAACGAGGCATTCAGGACCCATCAATTTTTCATGAAAATCGTCTTCGCCAGGTTCAGTCGGCGACCAGCTAGTACCGAGTGAAAGGCTTTGTTTGCGTTTGACAGCTGTGCCTTTGGGGCTATGAAAGTTGCTTCTCCCTCCATCCTGGTCTCACTGCGCTTTTTGAATTTACACGCCAACGCGCCACTATCACTGTTCCATTCCTCATCCAAGTTCAATGAGACGTTATTAGTTCGCTATTCTCACACTTCTTGTACCATATTACGGAACCATAGGTTTGTTTGCTCCGGCAGCACCACCCAAATCTGGACTTCTGTCTAGGTGAGATGAGTAGTATTACTTGGGAACCAGATCGAATGCTAGATAAAAAAGTTAGGTGTTGAGTAATTCTGCAATAGATACCTTTGTATGCTTTCAACGGCGACTTTTATGGAATGACTTCACAGTTGTTAGTGGTTAGTGGTACTTATTGGGTTGGGGAATAAGTTCGTTCGGTTTTTTTTCTACATGTTTTTTCACGGTGATATGAGCTTGGCCTGATGAGCCATCACAGCTCATTTTGTAGCATTTGATCTGCTCTTTGCAGCCGTTACAACCTCCCTTCTCAATTCTCGCTTTACCTTATTTTCTACCGCATGGAACGTGACTCCCCAAGTCGATAAAATTGAACCTCCCCTCAACCGAGTTGGTTTGGCCCTCGCGGATGGTCCAACGTTTATTGCAACAAGAGCGCCCACACATCGATACACACAGTATACATGCGGACAAAGAGATGACAAATCTCAATTTTCTTGAGTGAGGAATGCTGCTAGACATAACATATGCCGCCATTTTAACACTTTAGCTGTTGGATTTCTCAGAAAGCAATGATTCACTCGAAGAATTTTCTAATATGTGTGAGAAGTGGCATTTGATGGCATTCAGTAGTCAACATTTCTGTACAGTTACAGAAACTCCCAGCAAGAGAAGATTAATGTGCTTTGTCGTGAAGCGGTTTAGGAAACAACTTAATGGTCAACTCTAACAGAACTATGATGACAATGAGAAACACTAGAGTCTTCCAAAAGGGAAAGAATGACGTAATTTTGTTTACAAACGAAGATATCACTTCTGACAGGTGATTCACAAAAGAGAAGTCTCTCTTGATATTTCTTTCAACGTCCATTGCACTGTAGCTTTGTGAGATGATCCTTTCGTTGACAAACGCGAGCAGTCCTTTGATTGTGAAGTTCACGGTCCCTCCGGGGCAGGCGGCGGTGCAGTCGGCAAGAATCTCAGATGTGTCGAACATAAGCAATATATTGTTGATGAATCCGCTTTCGGTACATCTGATCACGTGAGTTGGTTCATTGCACTTCACGTTAGCGAGGACTTCATCGTTGTCGCTCTTGCACGATAATGTCAAAGACGCGCCATTAGTGCGGCTGTAGCAGCCTGATAAATCGCTTGGTTCCATTTGGCAGTGAGTGATGTGTGGTGATCTTCAGGTCCTCTGCCACTATGTGGAGTTGTAGAGCAGATCCGACGTGTGTTTTGGCATAAATGTTGCAATCCTTTTCAAAGAAGAGGAAGTTTTCCGATGTTTGTGGGAGCAGCAGAGTCTCCATGTGGTCTTCTATACTCGTGAAATTGTATCTTCACTGTCGGGAGCAGAATACCGCGTAACCTGCATCAACCACGAACCCTGGTGAGTACGATATATGCCATTATCGATTGGCCGATCTATGTGAGGAGCCAACATCCGAAACGTAGTGGCTGTCACGACGCCCGCAGCAATGTCCAGAACGTCCTCAACGCATACGTAGTGCTCCAACATCTTGTTAGCCTGATACCACTCATCCTCTCCAGGGTCAGATAACTTCTCGACGGTCGGCCAGGTGGTCCACGTCTTTCCTGTCAGTGCTCGGAGGATGTTGTTCGTGACGCGCGTCGGAATAGCAGTGCTACCTGCCTTGCGCACGTTTGCTGTGATTGAATTCCCAATCGGCCCTACTGTCACCGCATCTGGATACGATCTTGACGATGCGTCAACGATGACCAGCAAAATTTTTGTTGGGCCGGGTACGTGTATAGTGTCCGAATATGGTGCAAAGATGGTATCAAATTGTGACTCTTCGGTGTATCCTCGCTCTTTGACCTTGTCTTGATCGGTTAACTCCATGTTCAAAGTGCCGGTAACTATGTACTTGGACAACCCTTGCCATAGGACTGTGTCGACGAAGCTGGCAACGTACAGCCAGAGTGCGGGGTCCCGTATCTCGTTCGCCGCTGTTGGTATTACAGTGACAACGGCACTGAAGTTCGCACTCGTAACTCCTGACCACCCAGTGAGGGGCCGGTCTGCTGTCTTGATGGCGACAAACTCGTCTAGGGTCGTAATCACCATCTCGACTGCCAGGGAAGTAAACGTTGACGGTATCTTCGGCGTCTCTATCTCGTCCATTTCAATATTTTCATGTTTGGGAACTGTTGATAGTGCCTCGGGTCTCATAAAAGATCCAGGCCACCGGGCCAGGACCTGCGCATTAAAAAAAGCCCTGTGGGTGCTGCTTCTTCGAATTACACGCCTGTAACAGCGGCCCTCATTTTGATCAGGTTGTAAATCGCCGCGTTGTCGACTCGTCCCGCTGCTGTAACCAAATTCATCATCACGCCTAAGATCTCGCTTGCATCTTTCGTCCTCAAAGTCGCGTCACAAGTCGCCAAACTGTGTCGTCGGCACAGGCTGATGAACGCGTCCTGCCGTGGTCGCCACTAGATTTGGCCCTTGCGGATGGTCCAACGGTTATTGCAACAAGAGCGTCCACACATCGATACACACAGTATATATACGGACAAAGAGATGACAAATCTCAATTTTCTTGAGTGAGGAATGCTGCTAGACATAACATAGGCCTGCCATTTTAACACTTCAGCTGTTGGATTTCTCAGAAAGCAATGATTCACTCGAAGAATTTTCTAATATGTGCGAGAAGTGGCATTTGATGGCATTCAGTAGTCATCATTTCTGTACAGTTACAGAAACGAGTACTGTTCCACTTCAATCCTGGATCAAATGTGGCTGAATTGTCCAGGGATACTAATGATGTTTGGAAAGGAACCTTTACTACTGAAAGGACAGCGTAGACGTGGTAAACCCACTTTAGACAGGGCAATTTTGGCCTCAAAGTTGTTTTTCTTTCTGGATGCCCATTTTGCGGGAAATAAAGACAATTATCTGCCAAGGTTGTTTTAGATGTAAGGAATAATCATTACTGATGCTAACTCTCAACGATGTATAAGTTTAGCAAACGCATTCCGTGCACAACCCCAAAATGCTCGAAATGAGGTGATCGTCCGCATTGGGTATGCTCGATCTCTCCACGCAAATTTCACTGAGATCATTAGCAAAAAAACTCGATAGTAGGAGATTTTAACTACTACCGATTCTAAAGGTCTAGTGCAGTCATACACAGCTTATTTTGTACAGTTTCCTACTCATTCATAAAGTCCATCCGAGAGTTGCAGTTGCGGACTGGAAATTTAGTCATCTCAAACAATGCAATTTTTCGTGGACATAGAGATTGCGAGCTGCCTTGTCTCTAGCAACATAAATAGAAGAGTGAAGGAGCTACGCAACCCCTTCAGTGTGTTTACAATGTTCATAGAAAGTGGTGGTTTCTATGCCCATGAAAAACCGAACGAACTTATTCCCCAACCCAATAAATGTTCATTTACAAAAAATTACTATTTACGAGAGCCAAAATCATTTAAGTACGTCCATAGTTCGAATACACTGAGAAATTTCGAAATTAGGAAATTCAAGGCGTGTGAGGGAACTAGCGAATTTCAAAGAACTTCTATACCAGTACTTTGCAACCTTAGACCACAACTTCCTGTTCAACGGTGAAGCAACGCCCAACCACGTACTGTAAAATGATCTGTTGGAGCAAATGGATTTTTTCAGGTTTCCCAGCAATCGTTTACTTGGTTCTGAACGGTACTATCCGAAAAGAGGCTCTGATGTTGCTAAGGATTTGCAAGCCGTTCAAGCCTATTATCCAAACGACTCCCGCTAGCGCTTCAAAGACTCCCGCTAGCGCATGGATCTCCTAAACGGGCACACTCATGTGCTTATAATGGAAATATTGTGGATCTTATTCACTAGTTTGTGACTATGATGCGTTGAATACACCTGGAATTTTAACTTATTCGCATAGACATTCAAGTATTGATGAAGTTCTCATGATCCCACTTTGGTCCAAGAACACCAAAACCATCTTAGAAATATCTGAATTGAGTAACCTCACTATGATTTTTTTTCGTAAATCAAATTATCCCAGAAGCGGATCGGGATATTTCTGCATTTTCCTTTCTGTTCATGTACTAGCAGTGGTAGAATAAATGTGGCATAGCATAAAAGCTATGGCAAACTTTATCGTCGGTTCTCAGTACGACAAAAATTTTCATCATGGGTTCGACTCGTTCATGACTGTTCGAGCAGAACCATTCGTGGAAATTCACCACCGCAATGTTACTTTCCTCATGGAATGCAAAGCAACAAACACATCCTCTATGGTTGTCCCATTCAGACCTCTATCATTATTAAAAATAGTGGTCTGCGAGCAACCACATATTATTCTCGATGAACAGACAGTGAAAGACGTTCTTCTCTGTTGTTGAGTTGAGTTAGAATGCAATGAACTGCTTTCCTCTTCAACACAACTACAGCAAAAATCCGTTGGATCCAAGTTCGGGCTGTAAAGGCGCATTTTCCATGCCTTATAAACTCAGGCAAGCGCTAACTACTTTACTCTTTAACAATTTGTTTCTGCTAGCGCAGGAGCGGAGCCCTGTCGCAGGCCATGCCTGCTATTTTCGAAAGGTGCAGCTCTCCATGATTTCGAAGTGTCCCATAGAAATATCTCCTTGCACACGTAACTTCAAATTTTAGCGTCAGAGTCCACAAAAATAGGGAAGCCTTGCCAGTGGGTATTGTGTCGCCCTATCGCGTCAAAGGTAATTGTTGAAATGCTCTAGCAACAGTTCTACCTTAGAGTAGGCCCAAGCAATAGATTTAACTATGACTCTGTCCCTCTCGGAGTCTGCTACAGTAAAACATTTCTCGATAGCAAAGAAGATCGAGTGGTAGCGAGAATGAGGGAGTTGCTTAAGCATCCATCTGCACAAATTCTTCATGTTTCCTACCACATTTTCGCACGCCATATACTTCCACTCCCGATGTGGTCAAATAATGGCAGTGCTCATGATGTTGGAGGCAACTATCAGGAGATAACTATCACTTGGGAATAAAAGATAAGGAAGTAATCTAAAAGCAATAAATGAATGCAAAAAAATCCGGGAATCCCGCAGAAGTGGGAGTGAACAGGTAATTTTCGGCTACCCTGTAATTATGCACAAACTTATTAACCCGTTGACGACCGCGCGCATTTCTGCTTGTCTGGGACCAACGCTCCTTTCAATAGTGGGGCACCCACGGAGTTCCACACTGTTATGCTGAGATAATTAGGACCAAAACCGATCTTTTCGCAAGAATAATTTAGAATCTAGTTTTAGAAGGTTACTGGTATCAGCGGACCACAAATGGAGAGAATCTAAACGCTTCTGGATTCCATTAAGCCGAAAGGACTTGTTAAAAGGTGTTCTGAGTGCTATAATGAAGTGTTCATAGAGTATACATGTTCGTATGGCTCTAACCTGACGGATAAGGAAGTGCTAGATGTAGCGAACGTATTTCTATGTAAGAAATGAGGCTTTTACCCGGATTGTTCCCATCCATTACGGGAGAAATGCAAAGCAATCTCACTCGATCTCAAAATCCCATCCTTTTCATGGTATTTGTAGCAAGAAAGAAGAACTCTTTTTTTAACCACAGTTGTTTGAGACCCTTTCAGGTAGTATTGTACCTATTTCATATGGAAATGCTGCAAAATACTTCGAAAATGAGGTCCAGTACTTGATAAGAAGGGCGCGGCTCACCGGTGAGCCGCGCGATCCCACGCGACCAAAAAAAGCGCGGCTCACCGGTCAGCCACGCGGTCGTCAATGGGTTAAGAAAAGACTCCCTCACAATGTGTGCAGGCAGCAGTGAACGCGTATTCGCGGCATCCTAGTGGGCATCGACATAGCAGAATAGAACATGTTTAGATATTTGTCATGAATTTCAATCTTCATAGATATTATTCAAGAGCATTCAGAGTGGTTTTGCATGGAATAATCTCCTTCAGCAATCACTGAAAATGGCTACGAGTAGCTTGCTAAGGGTTGAGTACACGAAATCTACGCCTTGTGAGTAGAAAGCGTAAAATCGCAAGCGAATCCGTAACATTTCTACCCGACAAATTCTCCTTCTTAGCATTGCAGAGAGTTTTGATGACCTTAACTACTCCATTAACCTTTGCTTCAGTCATTTGCAAGATCACTTTCTCAACTTCCTCCGGTGTAAATGGCACTGCATTATTACCAGTTATGGCCATCCGAAGTTTCACATGCCTAATTTAAACACTTGTCTAAAAACATCAAGTAAGCATGAATTCAACAATGCAACTTCACAATACAGCCAAATTCAAAGTTACAGGGTTGACGGTTCTTTTACACATACATGTACATATACACATATAGCGAAATACAGCGGTGTTACAGCCTATATGTCAGTTTGCTCACCTTCTTTTAGCTATTGTAGTGGCTAATTTTGTGACATTCAATTCTCACATTGTTCTTTTTTCCAGCAACAATCTCACAGTTTCAAAACGATCATAACACTTCGGCAGACTCAAAGTATTGTTCACGATGTTATATTTTAGCAAAAGGTGAGGGCTTCCTTGTCAAAAGTCTATTCCATTGGTTTTCGGCGCTTAGCCCCTCCTTCAGACCTTAATAGACTAAAAAACTTCCGAAGATAACAGTTGTGAGAGGAATCGATCACAGAGGCGAGAGGAGGAGAAGTGTTAATACCCTAAGCATTGTGACAAACAAGTTGAACAATGATAAAACAATGTACAACTGCGGTGCCTATAAGAGCAGTGGTTGTCAATCAATGGGTTTCAGGGCTTCAGCCAACTCATCCCTGCTGTAAACCTTCAGGTTATGGCGCTTCATTTCCCGAGCTTCATGATCTTCCTTTCGACGTGGCGCTCGATATAACCGTGCAACGCGGCGATTTCCAGAAGCGGTGGACATTCTCGAGTCTACACCTTGTGCAGTGTGGTGAGAAGATATTAGTAGGGTATGACCGCGGGCAGGTGGATGTTCGACGATGTTCATTAGCTGTTCCCTTATTGGTCGTCCAGTATCTCCTGTACTTATATCGGTGCTGCAATGATCATAGGCAGCTGATTTAGTGATCACTGCAATAGTAGCAGTCATCTGCTTCGCATCCACTTTCGTGTAGCCGGAATGATGTCAGAATCCCTCTGAGAACGGGGGAGGTCGATATACAACTTGCACTGGGAGTCAAAATCTTTTCACGACGGTGTTGACTTATTTGGAAATAAAAACAAAACAGCCACAATCTTTTTCCCGGGGGCGGTCGCATGGCGCGATTCGTCGGCGGGCACCGTGGACAGGCTGAGTCTGGGGCGCGCTACTACCACCCGATTGCGGTCATGCGTCGAGGTTTGCCTGGATTTGCCAGATTGAACAACTCATCCATCTAACCATCACCCGAGCTTAGAGAAGAACGCTGAACTAGCGGTACTAGTGGTTTTAAGATATACGGATGAGAGAACGTTTCGAGTATCAAGCTTATCCGAATAGCCAAGTGAATGTGCTGTCAAAACAAAGAAATATTTAAGCCCAATGACTACTCTGTTCGAATTAAATAAAAACCTTTCTGAAACATTCGAACAAATACTTCCAATATGTAGATCTTTTAGACTGCTGGATAATTGAGTTACCCAAACTTGCGGCTCTCTGGATTTCTTGTGATATCTGGTGACGCTAGGAATGATTCCTATCAAGGTTGAACCTAACGTCACATTGGTCTATGTGAAGATAAATTTCGTCAAAATCCTATCAATTCTGCATAAAAAAGCAGCGCATATGAAAGCGAAACCTAGTTAGAGGTATCACGAGTCTATAAGCTCTCTTCTACTTTAGTATTATGGAGGAAATGTAGACGAGTTGTTCTGTCAAGCTGATCTAGTCAAACTGCGACTCATGACCGTAATCGGGTGGTAGTAGCGGACTCAGATTGTCTATAGTTCTACCCGAAGAATCGCGCTATACGTACGACCTTCACCCAGCACTGACTCTGCTAGGATAAGAGAGAACATTGTCTTTTGAGCTTCTGAATTCTATCGAACTTTTTTCAGCCTCAATATTATACTTCAATAAATCACAGCCTTCACACGCTCAATGACTTTGAATTACAGATGTACTTTCGTTATATCCGAAAAACCGAAAGAAAACCCACAATTTCACCTTAATAAGCATGCTCTGCTTTGTCTTTGTAGTATCTCACGGATAAATGCGTATTTGCCTGTCTACGCACACTTTTCTTCCAAAACGAATTGCTTGGCGCAAAGGGGAGCAACAAACAGGGTGGTCCAAAAATTATGGAGAGTAATCAAGGAATTCATATCTAACGCCAGAAAGCAGGTTGACCATTCTCTCTCGGACATAGCAATTTCATTCACTCATGGACAGAACCTACCTCCGTATTTTATGAATTATGCTCTTAAATGGGCACCGAGTGGATGGCGCGTCGTGGGAATGATGTTACTCGGTAGCGCGAGTCAACTTCCACCAAAAAAGCGTGAGAGTCCGGCATAACAGGCTGACATGCCGTCGGGTGCTGTTTTTCTCACTTCTGACTTGTGAGCATTCCTCAACAACTGTAGAACCCTTCTTCCTCTCCGTTTCCTTCCACCCTCTGAATTGTGCGCTGGCGCACCCCTCATTGTTGTTGTCTCCTACTTATCTGGCCCCTCCGCTTTTCTCTAACAAAATCGCACCCGTTTCTTCCCTTCTAAATGGACTGTTAACCAGCGATGTGCGGAAGTAAAATTTTAAACCCCGTAAAACGTAAAACTGAAGGCCAAAAATGGGCGGAAAACGGAAAGCGTAACACGGAAAACGGAAAATTTTGCCTAAGCATAGGTTTGTGACTAAAAGTCCTCTTAAACATTGAATTTTCTAGGTACCTTCTTGATGAGCATGAGTGGTGACTCTTTCCAGTGATTAAGCAACTTCAAGTCCACTGATACGTACTTCTAACGCATAGAACATAGGCAGATCGAGGATTGTTTATCCTTCACCTAGTTACGAGAGGTTATCAGAGCTATATAATCGATAAGTATCTTTATCACTGAATGTTTGAGTATACGAGAAGCTGTAAAGTTTCAAAAGTGCGACTTCTTTGCTTTACTTTGGAGCAGACCTACTCTGCAAAAATTCGGACAAAAAGGTAACTGTGGTAATTAATACGCCTGAAATCAGAGAAGGATCACTTTATCCACAAAAGATCCTGTTGGGGCGAGTTAGCGATGGAGGAAGGAGGCAAAGAAGAGCGTGTAGGGGAAGTGAAACACAAGCAGCCCAAACACTGCGAAAAACATCAGGCGCCAATGGCGCCAGTGTGGAGCTAAGGATCATCGTCAGATTAAAACAGTGACAATTACGATGTAGCCGTATGCATTTGTCAAGCTGAAAAAAAGCCTACATTATGCGTTGCTTCGCAAGAATGCTTGATGCTCCTACCATGACACGTCACAGTTTCATGGAGATTTTATATCAGTTCACCCCAGATTGATGTGGAACCTTGTTTTTTTTTTAAGAACTTTGACGAGAGCAGGGCATTTGTATGGCATATTTCGAAGAACGATGAAGACCAGCAAAATCGCGATGGGAAGTTTACACTGCAGCTGATACAATAAAAGTCAAACAAAATATTAGGTTGGTGCAAAAATAATGCGCGTTTTCATGCCTTTGATCCCGAACCTCATAACTCCTTTCAAAATCGGTCTTTTTTAAAAGGCTCAGAAATATTATAATCCGCAAATCTTTAGCAATAATGTAGATGTTCTTCGACTACCGTGCAATTCTTACAGGACCTTCTAGAATCGACGAACTTCCGGAGGGCAATTTTGGTATCACTTTGGTCTTCGAGAAAGTTTTCCAGAAGAATTGGTCCAGCTTCTCGGAGAAGTGGTAGTCGGTGAGCTAGAAGCTTGCTGGTTATGAACTAGGAGTCCGAGCTTCCTAGCTCAGTTGCTCCAACCTGTGAAGAATCTGTCGTGCAGGGTGTGCCTGGACGGTGCAGTGTAGGAGTGAAGAATCCATTTTATTGAGCAACGCTGAGGTCACACAGTGAAGTTTCTGATTTATTCTATTTACGTCCTAAAAGCACTTACCAGATTAAGAAGAATAAACGAGCAGCAGTGAGCGATTTTTTGCAGCGTTCACCAGAAAGTCGCAGTGACCTTATATTGGTGTTGCATCGATTTCTGAGAGTGTTTCGGTGAATCTTCCTCGTCCAACAGTTGAGCAAGGCAATTTTGTCGAAGAGAGTCCACACTTCATATTTGATTACTGAGCGACCAATTGTTTGGTCGTAATTCTTCACTACAGAGGCGCGAAGCAGACCTCTTAATGAGGATCAATGTGGTACCCGTTCAGTATGCGCGACATCAACTCGTCGAGCTTTTCCATCCTCCCATTTTTACTGAAAGGAGGGATGGTCTGACAACAATTACCGGCTATATTCTGCGAAACCAAATATATTGTTTTGGATGGGTGCTCTTTGATAATTGTCATCAGTTGGGGATCGCAAACCCCAGGAAGACCTATGCGACATTCCTTATTTTAGAAGCAAGACACACCAAGCCAAAAAACCCGGAAGTAGCTCGGTGGAATGCATTCGCTCACACTCCCTCCGCCAAAACTATGGTGGTATTCCAAGCGATTCCTGCTGCGATGCCGCCGAGTTTTAGCTCGCTGAAGTGAATTTGGTAAAAAACTTGTTTTGGCGCCTTTCGTTCCACAACTAAAAATTCACGAGAAACGCGAACTTCGCTCAAAATGCATGACATATTTGAAAAGGCCATAAAATTTGCTACAAAACTATGTGCAAACTCTCATACCGATGTGAGGAAACACCGGGAGTTTTCTGCACCGAAGATGAAACAACAAAAAACGCGCATTATTTTTGCACCAACCTAATAGTTCGAATTTCGTTAACGGCGTTGAACAACAATTTTGGTTTTGTTGTTGTGAACTCCTGTACACTACGCATCGAAACACGTGAATCCTTTTCAGGATAGGGAAATACGTCGAAAACAGTGATCCCTTTCTCTTCACAGTTTCCCGGGATTCGCCGTTTTCTGGGCCAAAACCCGTAAAACGTAAAACGGAAGGCCAAAAATGGGCGGAAAACGGAAAGCGTGAAACGGAAAACGGAAATTCCGCACACCCCTGCTATTAACCATAGAAACGTCTCACTCTTTTTCAATATGTGCGAACAGCCTAGGGTCTTCCAGGCAAGACAGCATACAAGTTCACCGAAACACTTGCCGGTCGCTGTGAAACTGCAACAAGTTTCGGAAATCCGAACACATCTAGCGCTATTTCTGTATGAGTTCGTGGGGGCCTATTTAGCAAATTTTACTGCTTTCTTAGTTTCTTGAGAAAGAAAACGATGGTCGATTGGTGCATATTGAAGTCTTCGGCCCCCAGCGTTATCGTTGCCAAGCTTCCGCCCTCTACGGCTGCCCAAAGTTTCCGATGCTTGAGGTTTTTTTTCAGAACTGCTACAGCATTTAATGGCAAATGTGGTACGATTTTCAAAAGCACCTTCATTTGGTGGAAAAAGAGAATTGCTTTCATAAAAAAACACAAAAACATTTTTGACATACTCTAGAACAAACCGCTAGGGCATATTACGAAATATGTCTGTCTGTCGCCGTGTGACTCATCGCCGTAGGGAGTCGAGGGAACGCCGTTTTCGAATAGAATCGTCGGTGATTGAAGTAGAGATTCGCAAAAAGAAAAGACAGGGAAATATTGAAGAAGGTACCCCACACCTATTTCCCTACACCTACTGGAAAGAGTATTTTGCAATTTACCGAGAATGAAAAGTCGAGGGCGTTGTGAGGTGAAGACAACCCTCAGGTAAAGTGGGGCTCAGGTGTACCATATAAACCGCTATGGAAGGTGTGCAGGATGGCAGGGTGGTGAGAAGTCTCCAAGAAAACTTGGCTGAAAGAACTAGGAAAGATTTCTGTTGTTCCCAAATACGCTTGCAATGGGCCAAGATCCTGGCATTAGAGAGAGGTCGCTATAGAGAATCACGAAAAGCTTTTTTTTTCTTATTAACGGATTCGCGACCTTACGCCTTTGGCATGGTGTATCACGTGGGATACGCGCATTTACACGCACATGGGTCCTGTCCATTTCTTAATTTGGCATTCCACCATTCAAAGAAGAATAATTTCATTCTTAACGAAAATTTTCTTCCGCTTGATACGAATAGCCCCAAACGTAGCTGTCACCGATCCAGCATGTAATGACCACAGGAAATGGTTCATCTCTTCTGTCTGTTGTGGTTGGTCCGGTGATAAGAGTTGATCAAATATAAAGAGAGGACGATGCCGTTTGCTTAGACAGGAATGGGGTGAAATTGAGGTGAGCGCAACGCGGAAGAGAAATGATGGGGACAGAACCACATGGATGGTGGATAATAATCTACATTCACTGCTGTACTCTCAAACTTATGTGTTGTTAGAAGCTAACAGAGCGATCGAGGTCTATCTCATAGCACCGCCGGCGCATCATTACAGTCACGGACTTGTCTTCCGGGAGCTTCCAGCTCCCCACCTTGTGGGCAAACAATTAGCACACTTAATAAAACTCGATCTAATCGTGGAGTCTCAACTCTGGAAACATACTGAAATTATCGCACCGTTGAACCCATCTCCTGGTGTGTCCTCACTTTTAGGAGCACCCTTAACGCCACCGTGGGCCCGTCCCCCCACTTTTGCACGTCTGCGCAACGTTATCACCACTGCGGGATCTGGGATGTGCGTAATTATGATTTATGATTTACGATTTACGACTTACGGCCAATTTTGGCAACTTTTCTTACGATATACGATTCACGAAAAATTTTCGTAACAAAGTCGTAAATGAGGGCAAAGAATAATCTTGCCATAACACTTCTGCTCATGGTGCAAATATGCATGATTTGGCTGTGTTTGCATCTTGCAGCAATATTAGGAGTAATTTTGTTCATAGGCTATTCCAGAGGTGACGTGGCGCACGTGTCCGAGCCAGAGCATCATCTGCATCGGACCGATACGCCACGTTACCTCTAAATAGCTAGCAGCACGTTACCTCTAAAATAGCTACGGAAAAAAAACTGTGCCGAGCCGGAGCGCCGCTTCGCAGCGCTCTGCCTCGGTCCCGTGCGCCACTTTACCTCTAGAATAGCTACACTCTGGGAAGAAGTTCTATAATGTTTTATTGAGCCTCTTTTACATTGAACTGCGCGTGTCTATTTTGTTAGCTTAGGCGTAGTGCGTATGATGTTGCATCGTTGTGAATGTTGCAAGGGTGCTTCGGAAAACGTTATTTGATGTAGAGAGATCAGGGAAGTGAAGGTTGTCTTCACCTGTTTTGTCTGGATTCTGTTCACCTGGACTCCAAACGTGCTTGCCATTCAAGCATTCCAACCGTGGGCACGCAATCACAACGCCCTTGACTTTTCATTCTCGATAAATTTCAAAATGCTCTTTCCAGTATGGGGAATCCTCTTCAATCTTTCGTTTTCTTTTTTTTCAGCGAATCTGTACCTTAATCACAAAAGATTCTATTCGAAAACGGAAAAATCGGCGTTCTCTCGACTCCCCCAGGCGATCAGTCACCCGGCGACAGACATATTTCGTAATATGTCCTAGCGCTTCATCATAAAGCACGATAGGATGGCGTCTCATTCCAATTTCATCGAGACTTCTGTAGAGAAAATCTGTGGAGATCAAATGTTCGCATGGATTGCCACAAGAACATCAAAAGCCGCATCCTTAGCTCTCGTTTTCTAACGGATCTGAGCGTTCGACGGTGTTGCGAGCCGTCTGGCAACTATCTGTCGTTCTTCAAAAAGTGTTGCTTTACTCTTCTGATTTGAACTGCGGCGTGATGTCGTGCGCAAGTGGTTTTTTTCCTGACCGAGCGCTCATGCGAATTGATAATGGCCTTAAACACAGATAATAAAGTGGAAGAAATTATTCTGCCCTGGCTACATAGTGATTTGCTCCGAACCTCCGATGTGTCACGTCAATGCTTCATCCTTACCGATTCTTCTGGTAGCTATTAACATGCCCCGCCGGTATGGAAGGCTTAGTTGGCACGGAGGCAAATGGAACTATCTATCATGTGGACTTCTGAAAAAGCAAGCTAACAAGAAACTTTCCTTCTGCAGAGGTAAATAATACTTTTACAACTAAATAGCCCGTACAGAAAAGTTGTCTCTTCATCACAATGTTATCACTCCAAGGATAAGGAGGCGGAGTTCGATGAAGACAAATTCCGCGGCAGATACATACCTCAGATCGTTTTAGAACGACTTTGGCACGAGCAGTGAACGAAGTGGTGAAGCAGTCAGGCTTGCCCATTCGACTAATGTTTCGCCCGCCACCGACGCTAAAACAACTATTGGCCTTCACACGCATCTATGAAAGTAAATGCCCCGGACTGGACTACCAGTATTGTACCGAAGAGGAGAAGATTTGCCAGCTACGGGGTACGGTCTACCTCATCAGGTGTGACGGTTGCCGAGAGAAATATGTGGGTGAAACAATGAGACCACTACGAAGAATACTGGATGAGCACCGTAGAGCATTAGCAAACCCCTCCTCCTATCCGTCAGAAAGTTTCTCAAGGCACCGTACATTGAGCCATAGCAACGAGCGCGCCCCAAAATTCAGAGTTGCCATCCTCCATCGGCACTTGACACGGATTCTGGAGAGAAAAATCATGGAGGCAGTCGAAATAAGGAGAAACAGCTCAGAAATTAATAATAAAGAAGAGCTAAGGGAGGTGGTACGATTAATCGCGTGATAGAAAGTATAAGCGATCCTCCTATCTCTTTCTTTCTCACCTGGTGCTAGTCTCATTCTGTAGTTAAAACCGTAGGGGTGAGGTTTGCTTTACGTGTTAACATGTGTTCATGTGGCTAAGTTATCGATGTGTACGTGAACGAATACCATTTGGCCCGAAGTCTCAGGACTTAATCATTGACTGCCCGTTGGTATTGTTAGTATTTCGAATATTCATATGCTTGTGATGAGGTGCAATTGATTGTGAGGTTCAAGGTCTGATGAAGGCGTTATCGCCGAAAGCTAACGAATAAAGAAGTTGGAGAGTCTTCACTTTATCAACCAAACAAGTAAACAATAAAGCTCAGAGACAGAAAAATACTGAACAACTTTGTTACGAAATGAGCTGAAATTCTCTGGATCTTATCTATGGTGCCCGGAGCTTCAGTTACGACTTACGATATACGGTGGAAAGTTTACGATTAACGAAAACTGAAATTTTTATTACACACATCTCTGCCGTGGACCCGACCGCTCACATTCGGATGCTGGCGCACCCTCTACGCAACGGTGGACCCTGCTCTGCTCTTCTCTTTCCATTAGAGCTTTTCTCCATTGTTTGAACCTGACCATACCCGTCTCTTCCCCATTATACATATAGTGATCTCGTAACCACCATCGCTGACCAGTTGTAGACTTTCGTAGTGGCTCTGACACAACGCAGACTACGCTCTTTATAAGTCATGACCATATTATGGAACATAATACATACTTTGATATGCGATGTAGTCCAGCACTACTTTAGCAGCGTCTTGCACTTTTCGCAAAAAGGTCATGAGTTTTCAAGTTGCTCCTGTCATGCGATGCACAACATTACTTCCCTGATAATTAATAGCTTTTCAGATTAATGCACTACACATTCATATACATTCACAGCTGGAATGATGTGGATGTTGTTATTTCGATAAAATTCCTTTATATTCCCATTTACTCATGTTCGTCGAAAGTCTAACGTGTAGCTATTAAAAGAGGAATGATTAAATTGATCCCGTTGAACCCATCTCCAGGTGTGTACTCACTTCTACTTTTTATTTCCTCACTCTTTTTTCACTGTCCTCCTCATTCTTCACTTCTTAACAAAATTGTCAGCCAACTTTTAGATGAAGCACCCTCCCAATTAACAAACACTGGCCAGTTTCAAAGTTCGACCAAAACTGCGTTATGGAGTCATTTGAGGTGACATCGCATTATCTGCCCTACAGGCTCTCTCTGAAATGCTTAAAATGCATGGTAGAGATATGCTAACGTATGGGTTAAGTAAAGCACGAATAATGACCCTGATCAAGGAATGCCTTAGTTGTAACACCTTCAAGTGGTCGGGAAACTATTTTTCACAAATAAGAGGGTTGGCAGTGGGTCAGAGACCAGCACCTATGCTTGCTATATGCTCCATGAGCAAAATAGGAGAGCCTGTGCTGTCAAGGTGCCCGCTTATTTACTGTCGTTACATCGACGAGTGTTGTATAGTAACTTCAACACAATCCGAAACGGATGAATGTTTCTGAGTACTTAATCAACAGTCACAGTACATTAGCTTTATGAGAGAAAAACCAAACGATGGTTGGCTGCCTTACCTCAACACCCAGCTGGTGCACGCAAGTGGCAAGCTGCACGTCAAATAGAAAGTTCAAAAAACATTATTTTACATGCGCGCTCCGCCCACCCTATGGCCGTGAAACGGGCCATTGTCCGCAATGTGCTCAAAACGGCTTCAAACGTCTCGAGTGGCGAAGCTGAGCGGCAGGAATCACTGAGAATGGCGAACGAAATTATAAACTGCAATGGTTACCCACTGCGACCTAGGCGGTTGAGAAAACCAACAGCTGTAACGAATACATGCAATCGAAAAGAAAGTAAACTTCCCCTTTGTATTCATTTCCGAAAGGTGAGTGCCGCAATCATCAATGTCTGAATCAAGCCCAATTAAAAAATGTCGTCTTGGTGAATATACCGAACGAAAATGTAAGACGACAACTAGTCCGTAATATACTATAGGACAAGGCTTGCATATCACGGAACTGCGCCATTTGCCCTAATGGAAAAGTTGGTGACTGGATCAGGGGTGGTTTAAAAAATAGAATGCAGAAATTGCCATGCCATTGATATCGGTGAAAGCGGCCGCTCACTTAGTGTTCGCATGAATGAACATCAGGCAAGTAAAAGACGGCAGAGCTTGATAACACCACTGGGAAAACATAGTAAAGAGAACCACGGCGGAAATGACTTTGATATAAGGTGCACCATTCTGGCGCTCGAAAGTGAAATTTCGGCCAGGAAAGCACTTGAGGCGCTCTGGCTTTTCGCACGTGCCGCCAAGCTGACCTCAGAAATAAACAATGTTTAAAACAAGTGATTTCATACCGTTCCAATCACTTTGTCAGCTTTAAGATCGTCGAGATACTAACGCGAGCCTCATAAGAACCATGGCTGCGGTATACGGTATCCATTCGCCAGCTTGGACGATCAGCTGCTGGCTGTTGTGGTTGCATACCGCTCCGCAAAATCGGTGGGACACGTGGTGAGTTCGTCCATCGGCTGGAGGCTTAGTGTTATCTGACCTGGATGAGTTGGACAAACAGGTGTGAGGAGGTCTTTGGTGGTGTACAGCACAGATGGAAAACTTGAACCACTTTCAGGCCTTGAAGACGACGTTCGGTCGAAACGTAGGCTGGAATAAAAAATGTCCTTATAATAACCTGCGTGGCATAGAAGAATAATTGTTTACAATCAAACAAAGATGCCAGGTTTTATGACCAGAGAACATGGGCTATTAAAAGATTTTGCTAGTGCAGATTCTTTTCTCTCCTGATTTGCCTTAACAACCATTGTCTTACCGAGTTGTAGACTCATTTAGATTTACTCCTTTAGCAGTGTCAACATAGTAATTTTAGCAGAAAGGTCACGAGATCTTTGTGTTGTTCCTACTGTACGTTACACTAGATTATTCTGAATTATTTTTCTTGTAAATGCTTGAACGTTTCGGAATTACAGACTATACTGTCCGAAATGCACTAATTGATAGGCAAGCTGAGATCTAAAGCAAAGCTCTCATGTCCTTTACTCTACGAAAGATCTGCTAACTGCACTTTAGTGGAGCGCTTAGTGAGCTACAAACTTATGTGTACGCTCAAATGTGCGGTTGAGAAGTGCCAGGGCTCTGTTAGTGAACATATCTTCTCTTTCAACAAAATCATAGTTATTCCATATATACTGAGTGCAACAGCACAGCCAGTAGTTTACTCTACGAGTAATCGCATTTTTTTATCATGATGGAAACGATGCCTGCTTTAACCATCAAGGAAATTGGAACGCATCCTACCAGCAAAGTTTCTGAAATTGAAGAGAGGCATGAGAGCTATTTTGCTTCACTGCAACGAGATCCTTCGCAAATCATCAAATCAAGCTTTCCGCGGTCGTCTCTCCTCATTCGTACTTCTTTGTGGTAGTGGACACAACAAGCGTACCACCTGTTAGCCTTTGAAATGACATTCTGCTGTACATATTTCATGAGCATCAACGAAATTATTTCATGCAGCAAACTTCAGCCTCAAACAGTCAGTTGCGTCTATGACGATTCCAGATACATGGCATAATTTCATTTAGGTCACGTTGTCTTGAGTCAATCCAACTTATGATTCCAGATTACATCTCCTGAATGAAACTTTAAGGAATTTCATGGAAAACGAACAAAACAAGTCACAAACAACTGCTTCAGGGAGTAAGCAGTTCAACTGATCCGTCTCATGACTTCCATGAAAGACACACTGTTTGAGGCATCTCATGGGCAGGAGCTTTTTGTGTGGTACTTTTGGTGAGTATTTGGATCCGTCACTGGGAACCGGAACATCATAATCAAGGCTATTGAAGACCCATTTCTCAATTCAGTAATTTGAAATTGAGCATTCAAAAATAATATCAAAGATAGGAAATCAAGAATAAGCCAGTACAATGATTAGGTTGGGGAACTACGGATACGTATTATCACGCCTCGGTTCACCTCGCTACCATTTTTTGTTTTTCCAAACAAACGATGATCACTTGTGCGACGTTCAATCTTCCTTGAATCTCGGTACAGTAAATATACGTAGTTCTCTCAAGTAAGTCGAGTAGTAAACCAGTTTTTTATTCCGACTAACCTTTCGGCGTCGTCGCCTTCGGCACAGCCTGAAAAGTCAAAACCAAATGTATTAGTATATCCTCTCAAACGTCGAACCAGCCCACACGCTATAATTCAACATAAGACTAAGCATGAAAAATCGAAAATCATTCAAAAAAGGATCATAACTTGACCTATCATAGTAGAAAAAAGATAAACGGCCTCCAGTGGTCACTCCATATTGAATCGGTTACATATAATCTTCTTGTTAGCTATTTTAATCCGTCGTCGGCCGGTCAGTCACAGTGAACAAGGCTATACAAGATTGTGAGTTCTCCTATGAATCCGTGACGAATTTCTCGCTGAAGGACCTCAAACAGTTGAGCACAGGCCTACAATACCACTTTGATGAAGATGTTTTACATCCTAATATGTAATTCCACTGAGGGCCTATTTTGTAAAGCATTTACCTTACATGGTAAGGGAACGGATCAGGCAAATAGGCTGCTCTATTTTGTGGATTTTCACAGTCTTTTTTTATATGAGATCTTTGCACAACATCAACAACTTCATTGGTGAAGTAATTACATATCTTGTAGTCGCTGATCCTTTATCGCAGGTTAGCGGCTGGGGAAGGGGGGAGGGGTGGTGAGTGAGAACGCCTGGGAAGGAGAAAATGCGTAATTTTGTTTAAAATGCAGAACTCCATACTAACAGTCCTTGTGCTTTGATAGCAGTACGCACTGCTGTGCGCGAAAAGCGAGCGCCATCACCGATTTAGGGCCGGAATGCACTCCACCGGCTCATCGCTATCAAATATCAACTGTTTTTGTCGCCGCTCTGCAACTGAGCAAACCGGATGCCGCTGTTTGACGAGGAAATCATTGGCCTGCCGCCTCGTGTGATAAACCTGACGTTACCCGTCGCTGATAGGCGGATTGGTCAGCGCGTAAACAGATCAGTGAAATTTCGAGAGGCTGACGTGCTCTGATTGTTGGACGACTCCGAACGGCGACGGTGACGTCGGCATGAGATTTTTCCGGATTTTTTCACAAGTGTAGCCGATTATTTTGCCAAAAGCTTATCAGTGTGATATGTGATTCTCTGGATTTTCACAGGAATGGTTTTGATGTCTACGCAGACAGTCACTTTGGAATGGTCTGAAGTGAGGATCGGATCCAAAGATATTCGTTCTCGTTGTGTGAAGCCATAAACTCATAAGAGTTCAGATATCATATAAAAGTGGATATAAAACTTCATTCTCACGTTATTATGAAAATTTATCTCTTCCACAATATTGGAAAAACGCAGCTCCAAGATAACTCGCAAACATTTGTGTATGTCACCCCTTTGAAAGGTGAAGCGAGCCCTCTCTTTTCTGGTTTCGGGAATCGCTGGAAAATGTTAATGTTTTTTTTTCATTTTTAAACAATACTTGCTAATAATTTGCGTTAAAATTTATTTTTTAACAAATTCGCTCTGAGATTGGGGCCAACAAGGATCTGTTCCTTCAATGGCTCAGTATATTTCCCTTCTCCCACTCCCTTCTTCAACTTCCACTGGCTGCAACAGCCATTAATAGGGTTGCTGGTCAACCAATAATGAACGAAGATAAAGACAGCATTACTTATCCTCCATAGGCCGAGCTTATATTGCAGTAAATAAGAGGAAAAAACATCCACACTCATGGACCTAGGCTTTTCCGCGCTCACGTGGATTTCTTTTGGGGAATGTTGGAGTTCTGAAATAGGACCCCATGTCCATTTTCAAACAGGTGTCTCTCATGCTCAATAATGAATTTTTGCGTAAATCTAGACCCGTGATAACTACTTGGACTACATTTCTAGAATTTTCAAGAAAGCTTTGTAAAATTAAACCAAAGTGAATGTTACTTAAATGGCACATCAAAAATGAAAACCACTTTGTTCTCAGGAACTGAAGATTAATAATCTTCTATGTAGTACACACCACCAGCCACATTTCTTTCTGGTTTTTACGTGAAAAGCACTGAATACAATTATGGATCATGTTAGTGGAAAACAATGATAACCGCGAAATGGGTTAGATGACGAAGCCAGGAATATGTGTGTCATTCGTTCAGATGCCACAAAAAAGTCTAGAAAAATGTTCTCCGCCTTCTATTCCAGAATGGAGAGAAATTAAGGCGAGGGAGGGAGGTGGGGTGCTGCGCAGATCATGGTAGTCACGATCATCCCACAAACATACATGCAGTAGAAAATCTGAGTGATGTTCTCCAGCAGGATGTCTGCTGCATGGTATTTGCCCATGAAAAATGAAGTCAGATGAGGATGATAGCAAAAAGCATCTGATAACAGTATCGGGAAGACTATCCCATTCTGTTGACTAACGCTTGTGACTAGTAGTTGTTTGCTTGACACAAACAACAAATCAAATCGGGATAGCATGCATTATTCTGCATATTTAGTACAGCGTACAAAAGGATACCATGTGAATACAATCATAAAACTTGCGCAATAAAAGACTAAGCACCAGAAGAAATGTCTACTTGACCGCTGTGCTCAGCACTCCTCTTGCGATCGGAATGCGTGCTTTGTTTTAGCGAAGAATAATCATAATTTTAATCACTCTTCCACATGTACGACTTGCTTTCAATGTAGAGCAGACCTTAGCAAATACAGTACAATAGTCATAATTCTTGTTCCAAAATCAGTTCCCGATGGATCAATCCGTCGAAAACTGTCAGCATCTTTGGCGAAATCAATATTGAAGGTATTAATCGAAAGCGCTCGAGCTCCTGCTTCCAGACATCTATATAAAAATTCTGTTTGAGTCTACATTGGCAAACAAAAGTTAAGTCATTTCGTAGATTTGGTCCATTTTCACACGCAAATAAAAGGGCTTGTGAACAATTTTCTCCAAACTTGAGCGAAGCAACCGTCAGAGTATCTTCTGATTAACTTGTCCGCAACAGTGCTTTGCCTGCAGGTAAGTGGCTTGACGTAGAAATTGCCTCGGTGAAGGCGAAAATTTGGAAATTTTTTTGCACGACAGCTCTTAATTAGAGGTATGTTGCTGGTATGTTACACTGTGAAGTTTATTTTTAAGAATTGCATGTCCACACAAATTGGGCTCACCTCCAGTCATTGTGCACGCAGAACGTGTAGTTAGCAGTGGCCATTTTGTTTTCGTTTGTTTGAACTTCACAAAATTATTAATAGGTATTTGGAATCAGGAGTTCAAAAGCTGTCGACCCTCAGAGTTTAATTTTGTCCATTTCCGAAGATCCTGAAGCTTTCCGATGGATTAATCTGTTAGAAACGAATTTTGGGACAAGAATTATGACTGGCCAATCACGGCTGCTAACTTTTAACATTCAAAAACTAAAAGCAATATTACATTCATTTTTTGATAATCTTATATGTATACTGTTACACTTCACAGGGTAACAGATCACACATAAAGTAGTATGAAGACATCAAACAGCGAAAAGATTTCAGTGATCCTAAATACTACTACATGAATGAGCATTACATATGAATCGAGAAAAACACAATTGCAAGAGTTGTGAGACAGTGCTGCTGCATTACTGTAGAATACCGTAATACCCACAGTTCAGTTAAGGTTAGATGAATGAGTTTCTTCAGGATCAAACCCGCATACGCATATCATCAACCATATTTCACCCTTTTTTATCGTAATAAATCCTAATACACATGGAGCACTAATCATTTCATTTTTTTTTCTTCTCAAATGAAGAGGATTTGCGTTTGAGATTTTGCGATTCGGTTGCATTAGTTCCCTGAGCTCATAGAGTGACCCAAAGAAAGCCTGCAATTCTTCATAGATCATATGCGAAAACTGTTCCATCACAGCAACAACGAGTGGCATTTGAAAACTGTCACTTCGAGAACTACAAGATAAAAAATTATATAAAAACTAGAATAAGAAGTTATATTGCCTTGTTTAAGAACGATCAGGACAATTTTTTGTGTTCTTCCGGGCTTCCGCGTATTCAGGCCTCCGCGTGTTCCACGTACATTTATGAAATTTCTTACCCCTGTTCTGGTACAAAACATATCATTGCGCTTCCTTTGGCAAATCGGTGATATTCCTAATGGCCACCTACAAAATTACAACACATATGTGGCTCTTCTCGGAAAATTATGAGTGTCCACGAATACTTCTAATGTACGTATAATTACTAGTGGCTGAGAAAATTGTAAAAATATCTCCATTCAAGAGCAACGTAAGAATGGGTTGATTAAGTGCTCGGTATACAATGGAAACAATCCACAGGTTCTTCGAGCAAGCAAGTGCAAATGCCATGAGTTACGAGAGAAGTACTCAATCGTGGAGCACCAGTTAGTAGTAGTAGCAAACAACAGTGAGAACACGCGGTAGTAGATATGTATGCAGCTGATAGAAAAAAAAACAAAAACAAAAAAGAAACCAAAAAGCAACATCAAATGTACATATGTAGACAATCAATGAATAAATAAGAGTCAAAAAAGAAAAAAAAAGTTAAAACAAAACGCAAAGTGAAAATCGATAGAATTGCTAAACTAAGAGTAAGTTCAATACTTTACTCCATCCTTCAATGTCTGTTGGGTTTTGATCTATTGTGAACTTACTCCATACCAACCTTCTACGCGCTGTACAGCATTTCATGTCAACCATAAACAAATGTCAGGTGCTCTGGCTACATACCCACAAAGAGATAAAATATGACCTGAAATTTTGATTCTAAAAAATATAAATTGCAGTCCTCCGAAACTCATGATCAGGTGGGATTTGAATCCCACAGTTCGAAATTGTGCTCATAAACAGACATCAAAAACGAGCGCAAATATTGCTTGCAGGCCTGAATTGGAGGCCCGAAGTCTGAAGGGTAATGCTCAAAGTGCAATTTTGAAGTACTACACATTCATCTCGGCTTCATCTGCTATACATATATGTATTACTCAGCTGGAAAAGTTCGAGCAGATTTCGTGTGCTTTCGAGCAGATTTCGCTTATTTCTTACCGAAGTATTTCCCGATTCCAAACGAAAAATACAGGCGAAATCTCCGGAAAATATGCGAAATATGCTCGAATTTTTCCCCTGAATAACAAAAATGTGGAGCAACAATATATACTGTAGTGTACCAGCATGTGTCTTACTAGAATCTGATCAAATTTCGATTCTCTCAAAATTTCAGCTGTTACATCATCACCGATCAATAATTATGAATGAATAATAAATAGGTACAGTGCATTCCCTGTAAATGTGCGAGTGTCTAAGCTCCTTACCAGATTTTCCTCGCCCCAGACTGTAAGAAACTCGCTGGGATAATACATTGTGGTTTACGTACAGTCTTAAGGGTCAGAAAAACCTGAAAAGAAAGGAAGAGAGCACTGAAAACAATTAGGTCAAATACAGATTTTTACAATGGTTTCAAAATCAGCCTACGACTAATCAAATATTAGAGTATGCGTAGCTTCGGAGGGCATGTGAATATGAACTTTTGCAAAGTTGTTACCTGGAAAGACAATTTTTGGAGCATCATTGCAAATTACAAATTTGCACAGACAGGACTATCCTATCGTGCATCGCAGAAAATAGATGGCATTTAACTGCTCCTGCAATGCATCCCATAATTCTTCAGCCATAAAGACTAGGATATGCCCCGTATCTTTGCACAACCTCAGGCAAATGCACTGCTTTTAAACAACAGGTAGTGTCACAGGAGGTCTCAAAAAGTTATTTGTAGAATGCTTGATCATGGTTGTAAGTTTGTAAATGAGCGAAAAACGCAGGCTTTTAGAAGAGTTCAGGCTACGACTAATCAAATATTAGAGTGGAATCTAGAAATTCCGCCTGCTCGGAGAATGCCAACAGCCGGAAGCGTGATGCGTGGGCGTGACCTCAAGTGACTCATGAGAGTAGCTCTGCGTAAAAATAGGAAAACTTTGACAACTTCCCCATACTAGGATGTCAACTCTTGTATAGGTAGAATATAACGATACACAGTCAATGAGTACGGTAAACAGTGCAGATAAGTTCTGAACAATTTGAGGGTCCTGTGGTCAGCTTCTACTGTCATTTTTTCCATGAAAGAGTAGCAGAAAGTGGCTAGAAAGGTATTTCCTCAGTCTACATTCCATTTTCTAATGTTATTTTCCACGCTACTTTTTTGGGAGAGTAGAAATGTATATGCTATTCCATCATTGAGAGTCCTGTTGATCATGGTTGTAAGTTTGTAAATGGGCGAAAAATGCAGGCTCTTAGAAGAGTTCAGGCTACGACTAATCAAATATTAGAGTTGAATCCAGAAATTCATGGAGGATGGTGTTGCAAGCAGGAAACATAGTAGTAAGTGGCTCATTTGGAAAGGGGCACGGAACGGAGCTGATGCTCTCGGTTTTTTTTTTGGTTCACTAGGATTTTTTGACTTTTTCAATGATCTGGGAATATTCCAAAGCACCAGCACCGTTGTGACCAAACGGAGCCCCACAGCAGCTTTGGTTACACCAGCATTAGGCTCTTAATAGAAAAATACGTAGAGTCAACGTGAAACTTGTTGGGTAAAAAATGCTATTTCACCTCAAAATCTCTGGAAGTCCCCCAGGGAAGGCCTTCTGTCGCCACTGTTATGCGTACGTACCTGAGGAATACCGTTGTGATGCACCACTGGGAAAACGACGAGTTTGCACAACATAACACCTTTCAAGGCTTACGTACAAACAGAGAACGTCTAACAAAAGTGCATTCCGCCGCAGAAGAAAATTCCACAATCTGCTTACTAATCTTATGCAGATTCCTCACTTTCCAAAAAGCAAATGTCAATAAGAGGAGCTTTTACTCACAAACTCGGGTTCTAAAAGAACTGTGGCTAGAAAACGATATCTACCTCAGTCCTATTTTGGTTATTTATGACAACATACATCGCAAAGGCATATGAGCAAATCGAATCTCGGCAAAATAACAAACAAACCTGCCTTTTCTGAGAAGACATACCCACAGTCACCTTACGGAAATACGTAGAGTACCCTTTGATTCTGCTCAATTGACTATTGTTGAATTTCAGTTTGTTGGTACAGTTCCTTTACATGTCTTCGTGTTGGATTTAACGCTGGACTCGAAGAAATTTGCAAATAGAAAAAGTTTTTTTTCATGGAATTTATTCGTACAAGGAAGGAGTATCGTAACACATGTTTGTGAGGAGCCGAAAAAATTCGCTGTCGTCGTCCCAGACTTTAAAACTATTCATCTAAGGGGTCAGATGCGAGGGCTACCTTCTTACTACTAAAAGCTACATAACTCATGCACAAGGTGCTCCGCCACGATCTCAGAGCTACAGCTAGAGGGGGTATTACAACAGATTTGTGCCCTTTCGAGTGCTTTTTTGTTCTGTCCTCCAGTTGCGCCGTATCTATTACTCTTATAAGGCATTTGAGGTAGTAAACTGCACATAATCCTGGCTTCTCAAACTCTGACAAGAGCTGCGACGCTGGGAGCTTAGCCGAATAAATGTGGAGTCAATCCCGGAGCACTGCTCAGCTATCGCTATTCAGCAAGAACTCTTCGAAATATTGAAATAGGCTTTTAAAGGCACTTTCTAATGATGTTTCTTTCTCAGTGCTAAATAAATAGAAGCAAACAAATACGTAGATCGAAGAAATAGTCAGTACAGGTCATCACTAAGAAAAGGTTTTTAAACAAAAAATTCGTTTCGTAGGACTTTTATAAAAGCCTTGCTCAAATCTCAAAGCCGATGAGCCTAAAAAGGATATTACAGGATAACCTCTCTTGAGCAAACCCATTGCACATGTTTTCCAGCAACTCTCTCTTTATTCGTGATTCTTTCGGCTGATTTTCTTCCACGCGCCTTTTTTCTGCGCATTTCGATGGCATTGCGTGATTACGCTGTGCTCGGCATTCCGGAAGGGTTGAGTCATGCGGACGCGGACCGGTTGACCGCGGAATTGGCGTCGTATAAAAGCGCCGTGAGCGGATGCTCCAACAACACACACACCACCACCACACACACAACACAGACAGACATCGGGATGGCTCGTCTGATGGCTCGGCTTGCTTTCGTCGTTCTCCTTACCGGCTCGGCTGTCCTTGCTGAGCTTGAAAAGGTAATCTTTGGTTTAAAAAATCCAATTCCATCACCTCTCCATGCATATCCTTGCAGGATTCCACGTCTATCCAGCTATCCAGAGCCAAGCGTCAGTGTTGCTCTAGCCAGTCAACCTCGTGTTGTCCTCAGCAACAGCAGGTGAATGACTTTTCCGTTCACGTAGATGCACAATATTATGCAAAATTGTCTCACATCGTAGAACCCTAACATTTTTCTAAACAGATTCAGATGCAATGTGTGCCAGTGTGTATCCAGCAATGCCAATCCGCTTGCCAAACCCCCCAATGTGCCCAGACCTGCGCCCCAAGCTGTAACCAGCAGTGCGGTGGTGGTAATCAGGTGGGTGTGTTACTGATTTTCAAACAAATTTTAGCTATGTTCAGCAGACAGGAACACAAATCGTTTGAGGACAGAGAAACTAGCTGTTAGGGCTTACGGTCACTCTTACCCAAAAAGTTTTTTTTTCTTCAAAAAGACCCTTCTCCAGTGGATATTTGTAGTATTATAGCCATTAGAAGTCATTATTACTGTAAGATAATCCGCACTGTAACAAATCGACGCTGTATTATACAATAGCTCTTACGACCGTTCTTCTGAAATGAGGGTGGTGCACCCGCGATCTATGATTGGCCAATTCATGCAGCCGGGAAACCATAGTAGAGCTCCGTCCCTCAGCAAATCCTCAGCACAACGTTTCACACGTGCTAGAAGAAGGCAGCGTATGGGTCTCAAAGGATGCACTATTAAGTATCTGCTTTTTCACGAAACCTTCAGTCAAAAGAAAACATGAGTGGTGAAAAAACGAAGTTAGGCGCTCGAATGACATGAATTCACATAATGCTAGCTTCTCCTCAGCTATAGATGTCCGATAACTTTCTTCTTTCTCCATTAGCTGGTAACCCTCTCAGATCATTGTCTATTGTTAACTTACTCATTTACTCATTTTTATGCGTCATACGTACGCCTCATCACTATAACACAATATTTAGTGGGGATAGTTATTGAGCACAAAGTTACCTGGAAAAAGAGAACGATTCAAACTGCTGTGGCAAACCATGCGGGTCATGAATTGGTAAACATAGGAAGCAGGAGAGTTTGAGCAGGAGAGTCTCTAACTTTTTCATCCCAACACTTGCTAGAAGCTGCGAAACCTCAAACGAAAAAAAGCTTCCGCCTTCTCTTAGCGGCTCAAACTACTCATCTTCGGAAATCCTCGCACTGTTTGCTGATTACGTGTTCTCCAGCTTCTTAGCGTTCTTCTCAACAGCTCGTGAGTGAGCCGAGAGAACAACAACATGAGCTGGTCGACTCCACGAGCATCATTGAGTTTTGGCTGTGATGTAGTTGAGAAAAGTGGTGCTGCAGTCCATTCCACTGATGAAAATTCATATAAATGCAGCTATTAATGAGAATTGTAACTCAATAACGGATATTTTAGCAAGTGATCCTCCTCCCACAGCAGCAGAATTCTTGCCAGTCTTGCCAACAGTCCTGCTCGAACTCGTGCTCAACCCCAATGTGCCAGAGCACTTGCCAAGCCAGCTGCGCCCCAGCATGCGGCGGACAGTCGCCACCTCAGGTGAGTACAGTGACGTCCATCTGTCCATCCGGGTAACTGTAGTCCTGGAGGATCCAGTTTTTCTGGATGCCTTCTATAATAGGCCTTGATCCGCACACAAAGATTCGCAGTCGTCGATTGTCGTATTGTGTTGCGTCGTCGCCGCGACGCCGCCGAGGGTTTCCTTAACGCGGACCGCGGAAATTTGATCTATCAAAGATCAACATACTGGCCCGCGGCGGCGCGAGCAGCAACATGCCTATGGACTGGACGCTTTAAATGGGCCAAATGGCTGTGATGACGCAGTCGAGGGACACTAGGCACTGTGAGCTGCTTGCTAAATGGATCCATTTGTAGGTTATCGTCATCCCTGCTCAAGACCAATGCGGCGCCTGCCAGCAGACTTGCCAAGCCACATGCAGCTCTTCCAACTGTAACTGCCAGCAGTCATGCGCACCAGCCTGTGGAAACAACAACAACAACCAGGTGAGGGCCTGCGGTTGTTTCGCAGCCATCTGAAAAATTCAAAAATGCTTACGGAAAAAAAAGGACTTTACTATCTTCCACCGCATGTAACATTAGTCAAAACTGCGGAGGGAGCGCTTATGAAGAGTTGACGCCCACGCGCGCAACGTCAGACCTCTTTACCTTGTTCAACTCGGGAAAAACCGCCTTATCCAACAACCTGCATCGATGCTCAATTGTTCCAAAAAAAAAAAACACGAAAGTGGAGTTTCCCGCACATTCTTCTACCAGAGTGGGGGTGGCATGTGTCCGGCATTCCAAGGAGAGTGTACTCGAGCGCGTTAGTTACAGAGGAAGGCGCATTCGTTCACGCTGCGAGCGTCTTTCGTGCCCTGTCTATTAGAGTGTGCACTCACCAATGGTAAAATTGTTCACAAGCAAAAAAAATGTTCAGTTTTGCGGTCATGAACATGCCGATATTGTTCTGCGACTGTGCATTGCTTCTGACATGTTCTGACACTCACCACTATTCCTATTACGTGTGTATTCCGTCCTTGTCCATGAAGATCCACGTGATTCATGTCAGCTGATGTCAGAACGGTGATGGAATCGCGTTACATGAGGAGGTGGCTAACGGATGAGCGGCGGTGCCAGCGAAAGAGCCAAGGTTGAGTTAGGTTCAACTGATCAAAGTCAGAGTTGACTGCTCATTTCTACTTTTTCGAATTTTTCCTGGAAATCGTACCATGGGACCTCAGTCGGGATTATATGAATTAATTAACTTATTTATGGCGAAAAATGATAGAGCAAAAAAGACCTTCGCATGTGCACAAGAACTGTAGAGATTCCGCCGGGCCGCAACAAAATGCTCCGCGTGTCACCGCAGCAGCTTGACTGCAGTAGCCTGAGCACTGGAAACGCGGGATTTCAATTAACTATACTCGAAATTCGCTTAAGCTGCAGCTCCCTTCCTAGTATCATCACTAAAATTGGTGTCCATCGGCAGATAGAGACTATTCGCGACTTTTCATTAGAGTTCAAATGGCTAGCTAACTCATTACAATCATGCGTGCGCCTATAAAAGCTGAACAAGCTTGTTCCAGGTCATCGTCATTCAAGCCAGCTCAGACAGCTGCAACAACCAATGCAACCAACAGTGCGCCTCTTCGTGCTCCACCCCAGTCTGCGCGGCTTCGTGCCAGTCGTCCTGCTCGTCTGCCTGCGCTCCACAGCAACAATGCGCTCCAGCCTGCATGCCATCCTGTCAGCCACAGTGCACCCAGCAGCAATCGCAGCCAATCGTGATCGTCGTCCCACAAGGCGACAGCTGCTCCAACTCGTGCCAGAATCAGTGCAGCTCTGCGTGCTCAACCCCTGTCTGCCAGCAGTCCTGCAACAACCAATGCCAGGCGTCGTGCAGTCCGTGCCAAGGCAGCTCGTGCAATAACAACCAGCAGCAGGTACTGTGTTGTAGGGTGACTTAGTAGTATCGAACGGTGTTTATGTCCTCTTTTTCAGGTTATCGTCGTCCAGCAGCAACAGCAAAATTGCCAGAACCAATGCCAGAGCAGCTGCATGAACACTTGCCAGTCGTCTGCCCCCACCGTCTCCTGCCAACCAGTCTGCCAACAGACTTGCCAACAGACCTGCCAGCAGGCTCAGCAGATTGTGGTTAGTGATTTCTTCCCAAAATCCAGCTAAGCAGCGCAACACACCTTCCACTGCAGATTCCCTGCCAGCAAACCTCGTCATCCAGCTGCGGTTGCTCGAGCGGATACAGCCAGTGCGGAGGCTCATGCTGTCGAAGACGTTGAATTCTGAAGCTGTTTAGAAGAGATAACTATTAGAATTGTCGTGTCTGTACAAAGTATTAGTTGCTAAACTGTGCAATATTTGGCGTAAATGAGCTTATTGTGCTTAACTAAGGTGCTTATTTGGTCGTAATGTGGACATGACCTGATAAATGATGAATGGAACGTGTCACGTACATAGACAGAATTTCATGTCATATACAGTACCTCTCCTGTGGTGCCATATATGGAACTGTCACCAGAGATCAGAGAGGAGAGTACAGGGGTGCAGATGTGTTTCGCGCTGCAACACCTGCGTTTTGGTACTCTGATCGTCTTCACATCCTCAAGCGTTCTCATGGAAACTTCGAAAAACGAACCACATTATTGGGAAGCAGTTTAATGAACTTCCGATGACCTTAAATTGCATTTGAGTTGCATTGCATTGACCGCTACTACTTTCTATGGGTGCAAGTTCTTAGAAGATCCTGCATCGACAAGTTTTCCAAGTTCATTCTTTGGAACCTCAGAGTTTATCATTGTATGCTTCATTAAATTCCGCCGATTTCAAGGCAAAATCAGGCTGCTGAACGTTGTTTACATCGGTCATTTTTCGAAAAAAAGACCAATGGATTCAAATGTTACGCCTCGCCTGAAGTCAAAGCAAAAGCCGAAAAAAGATCAGCTTTCGCTCTAACTTCGGATAGACTTGGTGGTTTCCATCTTGAACCCAGCACAAGTTCTGCTATTTTCCCCTTGTGTTTCTCATTTTTCCCCTGATTTGAGGCTAGACTCGCTCGGGTAGAGCTTTCCCTTCTTTTGAAATGGAAACCTTTCGAGTACAGTCACCAGAGAAGAAGTATGGAGGTGGATGTAACGCAGCTGGGAGTGTGAAAACGAGGAAAGAATCTTGTAGCTAAAAAGCAGATTTGGATTAAGTGCGTGCGTTCGACACGCACTTAACACGACACATAAGCGGTACGCTGCAATTTAACTCAAGGTGTGCATTAACTGGTCCATGGAAAATCATCTGCAAATAGATGTGTAGGTCTAAAGCGCGACAGCTGAGCGCATCCAAATATTAGGTCGTCAAGTATGAAATGTCTGATTTTATGAGCGGTCAGTTTGACAGTCTGTATCTTTGAAATTTTACTAGATCTCTTCTCATCTTTATTTTCATTATGAAGATACATCCTCTTCCTTTCAAAATCACTTCCTGGGTTTTTGATCAGTTTTCGAATTTTTGTTTGAAAGCATTTCTTGTAGAACTACTCAGAGACGAAAAATCGTGTCGTTTTGGAACATCGGCTCCATTTTTCAGCTATTAGAGCCGGGGAAGCTGGGAACATCAGGGTAGTGTTAAGGGACATTTGGCTAGTTAATGCACTGAACAGCGTTTGCTTGGGAAGTTCTGCTCAGGTGACATGAAGCTGCAAAGTGAGCCTTATGATGAACCTGGATTTCGATGAGCTGGAAGCCATAGCCGAGGCGTATAGGAGTCAAACCAAGTCAGCATAAGTACCAAGATATGATCTTGATAATCCAATAATATTTAGGTTTTCAAGGCAATATGACCATTAAAAGTGGTTCGGTAAACGAATTTTTCCCATTTGACCCTCAAAAATGGGTGTCAATTTTTGACCATTTTTTTTACAAATCCACGCTGCTTAAGCCAGAGGAGCAGGGGTGAGGACCCACCTGCCACCCACTGCACTGGGCAAACCTTGCTCTATTTGACCACAACCAAAGACCAAAGACCAAAGCTATGGAGATAGTATAGGAGTATATTCGGATATCTTATACTGCATCTTGCTTTAGAAACAAAACTCAAAATCTTCTCATCCAAAATCAGACATTTCATACTTGACGACCTAATAGAATAAATTTATCATTACAGGGAGACCTCAGGCTGAAACTACTGGAAGAAAGATGTGTTTGAATCGAAAGAAATTTGTGTTGCAGATCCCTGCATACCAACGTAGTACAGTATACATTGAACCGAATAAAAACCGAATAATTTTTAACTTCAATTAACAGTTCAGGAAAGAATTCAAACATCCACATGAGAAAGCTCTTTTTCTCTCTCATATAACACCACATTGTCTCTAATGCCGGAAAATTCGAATTTTCCATTTACTCGAAATCGAATATTTCCGCTTTCGAATACCGAATACTTCGAATAAATGGAAAATTCGAATGTTCCAGCATTAGAGAGCAAGACTGTTGCATGGGAGTGAAGAGGAGCTTCAGGCCTTTATCATTCTCAAACATCTGAATGTTTATGCCGTTTCCTTGAATGTTAAATAAAGCTACAAAATTATTCGGTTTTCGTTCGGTCCAATGTATGATGTACAGTCAGCTTCGGTAGAGCTGACGATTTTGCTGATTTGGACGGTGGCAGCTCGAGCTGCAATAGTTGTCTTGCCCTTCCGTAGTGGCTGACCTTAGCGATATTCAGCGCTTCATAGTAGCAATGATTATAAAAATGCTATACATCGTTACGGTTAGCCATTACGGCTGTGCAAGATGACGATTCTTATGTGCGGCTTGATCGCGCACGCTGCTACAGGCCCTCAAGACGTCAAATTCGACACCTCTATCGACCTTTGCTGTACTCAACAGAGACGACGAGCATGTTGGCACTTTGCTTCCGTGCTGGCTGTCGTTGAGCATAGAGAGTTGTTTCAGTACTCGATGAAATGCACTATGAAAACTGTGTCACGTTGTAGAAAAAATCGCTCATGCCAAAAATCAAGTCAAGTACCACGATTTCATAAGCGATCCTCGGGTTGTGACCGAGAACATTTGTCTCATTTCACAAAATTATTGAGAGTTTGTGTTGAGCCAAAAAATCATGACTCGCCGCATCAGAGCACATAATTTCCGCAAGTGACCATGTGTTTCTGAGTCCTGTTTGCATAGTGAGAGAGTCCGAATGTTAAAGCGTCGGCAAACATCAAACAATACCGCTCGAGCGCGGCGCTTCTCCATTGCGGAAAGCGTTTTTTTCCTGGATTCTCATAATAGCAATTGCAGAACGAAATGAATGACGAATCTGAGTACTGCTACGACAAGATATTCCTGTTAGGACTTAGCAGGTTAGGAAAAAAATTGCAGTCTCGGCGTAAGGAAGAAGGACGGCATGGCTCAACATGAACACGCGCATTTAGGGGCACGACGGTCGATATCCACAAACTTCAGGGAACTCCGCTATATAACCAAGATGCATGCATATTATTTGGGGGGTTACACAATTCCTACTACAAAGAAAAAATGAGATGGCCTAATCTGCTGCAATAACGACTGGGGCACAAGGGCGGTTTGAAAAGTTTCCGGGATGACCATGAAAACAAAACGAAAAGCTCAACACACGTGGTCTTATCTGTTTTCAATTTTTCATTCCTTACCAAGAATGGAATTTTTGAATCACTCAGAATAACCAGGTAATGTCACGATTGACTCGTCGCTTGATCGGAATCTCTTCCTACACGGAATGAAATTAACTTTCAAAGACAAACAGAAGCACGACGAAGCCAATGGACAATTATCGTCGAGTGAGCTGGAATTCTGGATTTCATTATTACAAGTCTTTTCACAAGCCGTAGCAGTTGCGTGAGCGATCATGCCGACATGGAGGGAGAAATCTTTTTTCTTGGCATAACCTGCGCGTGTTGCTGGGATTATCACTTATAGAATTTTAAAAAATATAGGCTAATATTCAGTAGCAATAGCGTTTCCATCAATCCTTTGAAACTCCCGAAACAGACGCCGTCTCCATTCCGCCTCAGTGAACGGTACATTCTTCTCCAGAACCCATTCTTCGTGCTAATCTACTGTTTTCATTGCATCTTTTGTGACCAAGATGTAGCGGTTGATCTGGTCTTTAACAAGGACCACAATTTCGGATTGAAATCCCATTCGACCATACAAAGTAATAGGCTGACTTTCAAGTCCGACTGTGCTCTGGATCAAGATTGTCCAAATGCGGCGCTCACTTTCATAAACGTTTTTTGAACTATGCTCGTGAAGTAAAATGAAATTCAGTCACAACGGAGATGTGCTAGGCACCTTCACATACATGCTCTCCCTTCCAATGTCACCTCCTTATTTCTTTATTGACTTCTAAATCATTGTTCGAAAGCAACTTCGCGAGACTAGTCGGTGACAAAAATCGCATCATATTAGCAGGTACGTAGATTTAACCGCGGGGCCGATAGAGCAGGAGCAATCGAAAAGATTGTAGAAGTATCAATGAACTGCGTAGCTAATAAATGCACTGAATATCTTTCTCTCAAGGAACTCACTTGTGGTTATAGAAGCTGCGAAGTGAGCTTTGCAATGGAAAGTATGTATAAGGATGACGTGAAAGCTGTAGCAAAAGTGGATGAGTGTCAAAGTGGGCCTGCTTAGGCCGCAAGATTTGGCGTTCATAATACATAGTAATATATTGAGGTATTTGAGAGAATACGACAAAGTAGAGTGGTTCAATAATCGAATTTTTCAGTTTAACCCTGAGAAATGGATGTCAATGTTCGACCATTTTTCGCAAAACCACGTTGTTTACACCGGAGTAGCTTACACCGGAGTAGCAACTGCCACTCACTGTACTACACCACCCTGCTCGAAATAAGCATAACTCTCATCAAAGGGCAGCCCAGTTCTTACCACAAAAAAGTTCAATTTCCAACATGACGTTCAAAACACCCTTCACTACTCCATTTCCACGTGCTTCCCCCACACTTTTAACCTGTTGACTCAATAAAGCTACCGTTGAGATGTCAGGGCAGTGCCGGTAGTAAAGAAGCATACTTGGATTACCTGTACTTAACACTGCCTGAAAAGCAATAGTAAAATTTCTGTTGTTCAAAATCAGACATTTCTGACTTGACACGTAATATCATTCAGTTGGCGGCGTTGAGTGCAGCTTCGTGAGGAAGGCCACTGATCTAACACAGGAGGAAATAAAACTGCTGGGACATAATGAATGACCTTCAACACCTTCACACGAGTCATATTAATTTGTGCGGTTTGCATGAACATCGAAACCATGATTTTTTCACGAGCAAGATCAACGGCAATTATAGAGATAAACAATAAAAGTGCATCGATACTAACATTCTATCTGCTCTATGGAGTAGTTTCCAGAATTCGGCCACCCCCTCCTTCCTATGTCCACCACTGGCATCTGCGTGTACGCGTACGCCGTAGCTTGGCCACCACATGTGGCCCGAGCAGTAACGACGGTGAAAAATGGTATGTGTCTCGAACAGCAATAGAATAGCAATCACAGGCTACTTGTAGAAGCGCAAAAGCACACGCATTCGCTATTGCAACTACAGGTGCTGCAGGTTGTGTTGCAAGTGATAAAAGTGGAAGGAGTCGGATCGGCTCCAATCAGCTTACGATCGAAACTGAACATCTATGTTCAGAGGTATTCTCTGGGATGGTGTTAAGGAACGTGTAAGAAGCTCCAAATGTCCGCAATCAAGAGGGGCGTTTTAGGCAGAGACACAGGCGCTCTGCATGCTGCCACTGGTTGTCCGCAGAGTCAGAGAAGCCAGAGGCAGCATAGAGAGCGCTTGTGTCTGATCAAGGAGCCGCGTCATTGTCAAGCCCCTCTTAACTGCGGACATTTGGAGCTTCCTGTATATCATTTTTCCTCGACGGTCCTGAATAGCTCCATCGATCATGTCAAAGATTTCTTCTTGTGCTACAATACCATGTACAGGCCATTCACCGAGCAGTCGGTATGCCACTTATCGGAGACATATGTTCCACGTACTCCCACATCTTTTCCGGGACCCTTTCTAACATGTTAAGCAGTTAGAAATCACTGCGACTAACAAGCTTGAACATGCACGACTTGCCAAAGGCCTCTCCAATCTCTTTACGTAAAAATGCACCATTACCGACTCATTTCTGAACCACCTGTAGTTCATGCGGCACAGTGGGGGTAGCCGAGTGGTCGAGTAGGTGACACAGCGGACTGTTAGAAATTTTTTCAAGAACATAGGTGACTTTTGTTTTGCAATTTTTCCTTTATGGCTTTGACTTCTTCTGAAGTACCTTTAAAGGTTAGAACATATAATAGATTGATATACTACTGCATGCTATTTTGATATGTGCATGAAAGTTACGGGGCATTGGTCGTATTTCACCGTTTAACGTCGTTTCGCTTCTTGTGGTTCCGATAACAAGCAAGATTTTTCATGCCTGTTTTTAGTCCAGAATATCTGCTACCACTACCAACTTTGGCTAGGCTCTATGTCATAGCGTTGCTGTATTTTAGCTTCAAAACTAATGTCATGTGGAGTTAGCTAATTCGTGGAATTTTGCTTCATGAACTCAAGTCCTGCTGATCAGGAAGAGAAACGATCTGCTGCATCAATAATACTTTGTGTGCCCTGCAAGATGCCGGAGGCACGTGGATTATTATGAATTCCAAGTGGCGATGATACGTTGGAAAGTGCTCCACAAGCTAGTCAGAAATTCGGCCGTCACAAAGGCATCCGGAAAGGGCTGGTTAAAGCAGATCAAGTGGGCAGGACACTACGGGATATATGCCGTCCACGTTTTATCACTTAAAGAAAACTGATAAGAAGGGGAAGATGGGAGAAGATAAGAAGATGGCGTTAACCAAGCGACAAATGCCAATGTCGCCACCTGCAGCTATTTGTAGATATTTCATCTTCACGTCATCTAACTAGTCCTTTCTTGGAAAGGCTATTATTCTTCAAAGAAAATGAGTCTTCAAAGACAATAAGAGGTGGTCGTGCCGGTATCCAAGCTTCCGGGACCTACCCAAAAAGTGGACAAACCATTGCTTTACCCTAGAGAGTTTCTTTGACCTTTTTTGGTCCGCTTCTTGAGTCATCCCCGACGGATTTTCTTCTCGAACGGATGCACAGTGACTGTCAGGTACTGCAATCTCGCTTGAAGCAATGAAGGAAAGGTCTTATGTATAAGGCCAACACAGGAAAACTTACACGGTGCCCTACTGCCGTGGGATAACGCATACCAGCATGTCACAGTGTCAATCGTATGAAGAGTTGGCTGTTTTAGCTTTAAAACTCAACTTCTAATGTGTTACTCCCTAGGCCTGTCTCCAACAGGCTATCGCCTGTTCAAGCTTCTACACCAAGGATGAGCGAATTATCCGTATCCGACTATCCGTTCAGCTCTCATCCGCACGTTTCAGCCTATCCGTTGCCTGCACCGTTATCCGGGCTTTTGGCGCTGGATAATGGTGCAGATAAGGTTAGAAACAATGGCTTCATGTGGCACGTTTCCAACATGGGAGAGTTTTTATCTAAGGAGAAGTTTTGTTCTAGCGCCTTTTCCGTAGTATTTTATTAGTAGTTCGAAAACTTGAGGTGAGGTAGGAAGAGGTAGTACGGACTTGTACTCACCCAGAAAGAAGAGCTCTTGCTCACGGTTTCTTGGTGGTCCGACAATCTGAAGCCTTAACCCCGAAACCATTACTTCCTTGTAAAATTACTCGAAAACGTTGACTAGTGTTGTGACCAGGGTCAAGCATGACGAAGGGAAAAACCGACCCTCAATACGACATCCCCCTATTCCCTCGTCCAACCCCCACCTTTTCACGACCCCCCCCCCTTCTGCTACCGCATGTTTTCTCTGTACACTGAACAGTTTCAGGAAAGAAGACACGAAAGAAACATATTGAAAATCCGAAATTTGAACTAAAACAAACTTGAGGTCCATATGCATCGTTTCTTATCCGATAGGACCAGAATGCCCGCAGGAACGACCATGTCATTATGTGTCAAAACAGGACTGGTTGGCAGCGCATGCGAGGGGTCGGTTTCAGCGCTGACATTTGCGCACCCACGGGTTCGATTCCCGGCGCCTTCAAGAAATTTTTGCACTAGCTGGAACCGCTTCAGGATTTAGTGTGGAATAGAGATGATTCACAGGTTTGAAAATGAAGTGAGGAAAGCGAAATCGATCGATTATACATGCGAGAATTCGCCTACAAGGAATGCCAGTTTGTGGAAAACTAGGGTCACTTACACCTTGTACTGAGGTTCTCTGACTCAAAATCAGCAAATGCTTTTCTAGGTACGATAATCTCCATATCCTCTGATTCTTGAGCCTGGGCATTTCGATGATCGTGAAATGATGCTTCTGCCTCTTCCAAGTTGTTAGGTGGATCTTTTATTATTGGCCTAACGTTTCGACGAGAACGTCTTTGTTAAAGGCCTGACAGTGGTGTGGAGTTCAAATTCACGTTCTCAGCCACCAAATGTTTCCTCTCTCCTGTCTAGTCCGGCATTGTTCTGGACTCACCAAAGAGAAACACTCTTAGGGGCAAGGCGAACCAACCTCTAGAATCCACCGCTTTTCGAATGTTCGCACTGATGCAGACACTCTTCGCGAACGACTGGGTGTCACTGTGCACCATAGATGGTATATAAGTGCGATTATCGCGCCAATCTACAGCTTGCATAGTGATAGGAAGGGAAGAAAGTCATTAGTGATTGACAGACATTCGTGGGGACATTCGTCGCAGAAGCCTAATATCTCCGCTCGGAAAACACAAGCACGAAAAACGCAACGGTTCTGGATTTGATGTGATGTGTACGATATTGAGCTGCGAGAAGGATATCACGGCGAAGAAGGCATTAGAAGCGCTCTGGATATCCGCCAGGAATCCGAGCATGAAAAACCGCAACGAATGTCTGTCAATCACTAATGACTTTCTTCCCTTCCTATCACTATGCAAGCTGTAGATGGGCGCGACAATCGCACTTATATACCATCTATGGTGCACAGTGACACCCAGTCGTTTGCGAAGAGTGTGTGCATCAGTGCGAACATTCGAAAAGCGGTGGATTCCAGAGGTTGGTTCGCCTTGCCCCTAAGAGTGTTTCTCTTTGGTGAGTCCAGAATAATGCCGGACTAGCCAGGAGGGAGGAAACATTTAGTGGCTGAGAACGTGAATTTGAACTTCACACCACTTTCAGGGTTTTGACAAAGACGTTCTCGTCGAAACGTTAGGCCAATAATAAAAGATCCACCTAACAACCTGGAAGAAGCAGAAGCATCATTTTACGCTTTTCTAGGTGTTTATAAAGGATTATCAGCTCTATCTTTAGCCAGCGTTTCAATTTTCTAGACCTTCACACGTTTTTGGGAGCTCGATGTGAAATCGATGGGAAATTTGGCGAATTTCCGATCGAATTCCCATCTAAATTGCTGGAGAACGAGCAAACTTCGTGGAGCCAGATTCTGTACTCAAATGGGAAATTTCCTCAACGAAAACTCATAGAAGAAAAGTTTTGATATCTGCAAATTGCTTCTCAGTGATTTCCCAAGTAGATTTACTCCATTTTCACCATCTGTTCAAATTGTGAGGTTTTCACTTCTTCAACTCCCATGAAAAGAGTTTGAGAGTTTGCCTTTTACCGAAATTTCACTACCCTTACGTAATAGAGCTCCAAGCAATGATTCTTCATTCCCATTATCGCACCCCAATAATCGTTCCTGCTTGCGTGAGTTAGATGGGAATTTTCAAATCGGAGAACCCGAAAATTTTAAAAATTTCCCATCGAGCTCCCAAAAGCATATGAAGTTCTATAAAATTGAAACTCTGGCAAAAGACAAAGCTGATCGTCTTCTATGAAGACATAGAAAAGCATTTGCTGATTTCGAGTCAGAGAACTTTAGCACGAGGTCTAAGTAACCCTAATTGTCCACGTTCTGACGCTACCCACACTCTATTTTTTTAAACATTTCCACCCTCTTTACTCCACATGATTCTGAAGTGATCCCGACCCGTGCAAAAATCTATTGAAGGCGCTGGTAATCGAAACCGTGGGTGCGCTGAAGTCGATTTCTCTCATACACTGCCAAGCAGTCCTGCTTTGACTCGTAATGACGTGATCGTTCTTGGGCGGAACGTCATTTCTCATGTCATAAAACAATCATGAAATTACATTCAGTGGTCAAGCCACCCCTCTACGTACTTACCCCACCCACACCTCTCTAATACGACCCCTCCCCCTTCCAAGCCCTCTCGCATACGACGTTAATTTCCCTCATGGGAAATTCCCATCAGACGCTTGACCCTGGTTGTGACCATTGACAACTATTGAAGTTGATGACCTCGCAGCTCACCCATGAGCGATGTCTCTTGCTGTTCATTTTGACCAAACATTGAGCCTTACTATTTTTATCAATTTTTGAATCTATTAATCGAATTGCGTTTAGGATACAATGCGATCATAGTAGCCAGTCAGTACTAGAAAGTTTATCAGAATTTCAGGAAAGACATGCGAAGTGAAGCTTCAGCCTACGTGAGGTTACCGTTAAAAAATCGCGTTCGCGTCAATGGTTTTAGGTATGAAACGTTCGGAAGAGCAGCCTTCGTAACACAAACTTTTGCACTAAAAAGTCGCGAACCCATATCATTTCAAAGAATGAATCAGACTATCGAATGTCCAAATATCACTGGAAACTTTGTTCTCATGGTACGCTCTAGGCAGTGACACCTCTTCACCACAACGCCATGGCCAACATCACTATGAGTATGGTGAATTTTGATTATGACGAGGTGAGGAATTGAAGAACTCCATAATATTCTTGTCGTATTTCACCTTTATCATGTTGACTATTCAGGTGGTGTCTCGTAGATAATGGAACTGTTCGTTATCTAATAAAACATTCTGCTGCGTTATCGTTATCCAGCGGATAAGTGTTTGATGAGTTATTCATTATTGAATGCTTATCCGTTATCCGGAATCCGTTATCCGGTTGTTTTTAGCCGATCTGTTGTCCGCACCGTTATCCAGGTCGTGGAAAATCTCGTACCCGCTCATCCTTGTTCTACAACTATGCATCCGTTGTAGAAGTTTTGATGAACATACCCCACTCTAAAGTGACTTGTGCCGCTCTTTCGAGCATGAACTTGTCAAATTTCTAGCATTCCTAGCTGCCGAAGATCTTCTTTATGCCGTGCTGGCAGCATTACAGAGAACCCCATGGTCTGTTAGTTGTGGGGCGAGGTGCATCCACACCGCTCACCCTCCCTCTCTAGCAAGCCAGACGCGCTGGTGATAGTCAGTGGTGATGGTTGGCTATTATACGCAGACAATGATAACGACATAGACGAACGTTGGGCGCTGCGGATGCAAGCCATCCCAGTACAAACAACATATGCTTTTTGATATGAGTAAAAATGTCGGCTTCGAGCCGAGTTATGGTGTTTCAAAGAATTAGGTACAAATGCTCCAGGCGTTTGCACGCACCTAGTAAAAATTTCCACTATTCAAAGAGTACTTCACTGTCAGGAAAAACCATGAGGATAGATAGACATGCTGTTCATGGCTATGTCTTTGATTGTGTCCTGAACTGTTATTTTCTTCTACAATATGATCGGCGATCCCTTTATTCCTCTTGCGTGCCAGAGGACTAACGCGTTTCGTCAGCTTTAAAGATACGAAAAGCATTATATCGTTCGTTAAAGGACTTCGCCAAGAAGTCCGACTATCGCCTGGACCGTGTCATGTCGCGTGGATCACGTGTTCGGCCCACCCATCTCTAATTAACTTAAGGGAAGTAGCAACGTTCCTGATTTTTCGATGTTGATGAGGGTGGAACTCTAGGTTAAAGCTTCTACAATATGTGAATCGGACTCATCACCCCATTTTCTGCATCGAACCACCTCTTGGTGTAGACACATGCATCAGTGCCCCCACCCCCACCCCTTCCCCCTCAACGGGACCTAAAATGCCCTATCCGCCACCTGTGGACAGGTCATGAGCCTCGCCACTAACCAGCTGATCCCTCGTATGAGAGAGGTCCGTGTGATGGTTGTAATGGATGGCCTTAAGAACTACCAGCTTTTTTGATTTTGAGTTTTTTTGTTTTGTTGTGTTTTTGAGTTTCGAGTGTGCGTAACGGTCATTAGCATAAATTTGGGAAATGGATGCAAAAGGAAAGTACGGTTTGAAATATGTGTGTAGCATCCCAGTGAGATTTTCGATCCAGGTGAACAGTCTTTGAGAGGGAGACCTCTTATTAATAACCAGTCTGGCCGTCCGGCTGACGCCGGACTTCCAGACTTTTCCTAATGCTCGCTTCGCTCGCATGGCTTCATCCCTTATTTTTGCTATAATGTGTCCCACACCCTTTCCATTGCTTTTTCTCATGTAAAAATGCACTTATCAAGGAGGATTAACATTCTCGAAGCAATTTTATCATTTGTTCAACTGAAAATGCTTTTCGTAACTATATATAACCGGTTCAACCTGGATTGACCGCAGAAAATGGTCTATCATTCTTTGTTTGTTATAACTGGTCAAGTGATAAGAGTCAGTTAGAACATATAAAAGTGGAGGGTGCGGTGTGTTCATAAACAAATGAGAAGAGAAGAACGCGGGGGAGGACGTAAGGAGGGAGGATTCACACGGATTGCATACTAATCCGCGCAGTGGTCTGACATCTAGTTTTTTTTACGATTGATGTTAGACGCGAATCGATTTAACAAATATGGACCTAACTCATGACATTTGGACACCGGCGCACCCCTACTACATCGGTAGCTATATTTTCAGGCGCTCCTCCACTTTTTAGCGCAGGCGCAGCCCTATCACAGCAGTGGACCCGTCTCCCCCACTTTGGGCGCCGGTGCACCCTTATCACAGCAGTGGACCCGTCTCCCCCCACTTTGAGCGCCGACGCACCCTTATCACACCGTTGGACCCGACTCCAGGCGGTTCCTCACTTTTGGACGCCGGCGCACCCTTATCACACCGTTGGACCCGTCTCCCCCACTTTGGGCGCCGGTGCACCCTTATCACAGCAGTGGACCCGTCTCCCCCCACTTTGGGCGCCGGTGCACCCTTATCACAGCAGTGGACCCGTCTCCCCCACTTTGGGCGCCGGTGCACCCTTATCACAGCAGTGGACCCGTCTCCCCACTTTGGACGCCGGTGCACCCTTATCACAGCAGTGGACCCGTCTCCCCCCACTTTGGGCGCCGGTGCACCCTTATCACAGCAGTGGACTCGTCTCCCCCACTTTGGGCGCCGGTGCACCCTTATCACAGCAGTGGACCCGTCTCCCCCACTTTGGGCGCCGGCGCACCCTTATCACAGCAGTGGATCCGATTCCAGGCGTTTCCCCACTTTGGGCGCCGGTGCACCCTTATCACAGCAGTGGACCCGACTCCAGGCGTTTCCCCACTTTTGGACGCCGGCGCACCCTTATCACACCATTGGACCCGACTCCAGGCGTTTCCCCACTTTTGGACGCCGGCGCACCCTTATCACATCGTTGGAGCCGACTCCAGGCGTTTCCCCACTTTTGGACGCCGGCGCACCCTTATCACGCCGTTGGACCCGACTCCAGACGTTTCCCCACTTTTCGACGCCGGCGCACCCTTATCACACCATTGGACCCGACTCCAGACGTTTCCCCACTTTTCGACGCCGGTGCACCCTTATCACGCCGTTGGACCCGACTCCAGACGTTTCCCCACTTTTCGACGCCGGCGCACCCTTATCACGCCGTTGGACCCGACTCCAGGTGTTTCCCCTCTTTCGGACGCCGGCACACTCCTACAGCAACAGTGGACCCGTTGTAGAGCATTTTCTTCGATCTAGGCCACGCCCTCGAATTTCGTTTCACACACACTGACTGACTGACACACACACGCACACACACACGTGACAGACTAAGCCCTTTATTATAAGTCATGATAATGGAAGTGTCCCTTATCTCGAATGCAGGCTGCTTTCTACCAGACACGTGACTATATGCTAAAGATAAGGCTGAGATAAAATACGTGCCAGGTTGATCATTCATGATGGAGAATTTGCCCGTGATTGTGATTCGGGAGGCAGAGTTGATTTGAGATAAACATATGTTAAGAATGATGAATATTGTGGGTCAAATATAGTGATCCAGACATGTTAGGGAAAATATCGGAATCGTTGGGAACAAGAGAGGCTTTGCTGGCCCTCTCTAGGTTTCTTGAGAAATACTAATGATCGAAGCATAAGAAATTGAAAGTCTGATGTTACGAATATCTAGTGACCTTGAAGATATTGCTTATCTCCAATAATTTAAACAGGTATGCTTTTAAAAGATAATGACACTTTTATTTTAACGATTTTTCCTTTTCAACATGTTTTTATGATATTCTGCTACGAACTGTTCTAATCGAATTCACTATTTGTAGCTTTTGTTTCCTTCTCGGAATCTTTTATAAACTGTGGCTCCAATATGTAGCCTGAGCTAAGGAACTGCGATGGGAAGTGTTGAACGAACTTTCTCACGAAGTAGTTTTTGCGGTTGCCCAGAACTGACCTACAATGAAATGAGAATTTGTTAGTAGGAGCTGCCATACTGTGAGGCTTTATTGTACTAAAGCTTACTTACGTGAGCACTTCTGATCGCCTGGAGGAATCACGTTTGTATTCCTGCTTAATCTCATCCAGTGTCATACCAGCATTTATAGCTAACACCGCCATTTCAACAGCCGTCCACTAAATCTCGATATGTATATGGACGATTGCTTCAATTATTAGTTGGGATTCTCCTGTACTACTTAAAATGGGCAGGGTTCGGGCTCAATGCGGAGCTATTCAGGCTACAATAGGCGCATTTGATCGTTATACGATTGCTATCCCATTGCAATATGTCCGCTATCCGTGGTTTCATGACTATTGTTTGGCTACTATTCGGTAGACACCCTGCTATGGTGCGCTTATTTATAATTGGTGTGAAGCATACGATGGGAATTTCACAGGTGGTCATATGGAGAGACTTGCCTAGGAGACCAATTTTAAGCCGAAGGTGCCGTTGCTTATTAGCTCTGCTTAAGTAACAAGGCAAAAATACGAGATGACCAGAAAAAAGAAATTATTCCTTCTTTCCTCTTCCAAATTTTGCTGCGAACTTAGGTTTATTTTTATAGTGAGAACGGCGCATTGACCCGGACTTCAGAATCGCTTAGCTTGCTCAGCTTTCGTAACAATAACTCCTTGAAAGCCACATACTCAGACACTTGGTGCGGCCGGCCCCCTACCAGTAGGTGCTGACCGGCCGAGCGGCTGCTGATCACTGGCCGGCGTCCAGCCCATCACCGCATACCGCCGGGCAGCAGCCCGCTCTACCACACCTACGACCGGCCGCCCGGTAGACCATGATAGCCTTCCGGCCGGCCGATCGACTATGGTAGCGTTCCGGCGAACCCGATCGGAATGGTCGGTTAGTGAAAGTAGGGCAGTGAAAAGGGATCAAGGTACCAGCCGAGAGAGCCAGATCAGAAGCACGGATGGCCGAATGGATAAAGCAGCGAACTCTCAAATAGCCAGAAACAAAGGTCAGGTTGATTCGATTCCAATCGGTGGTAGAAAAAGCTAACACTGCAGAAGAGGTGAGGGATTTACAAAAAGGCACATTTTCCAATTCCTGATGGGAATTTGCTGATTTTTGCTGCCTTTTTATCACTACGGACCTGCAGCTACGTAGAGCCCGGAGCTGTGCAGGACAATCGGACGCCAAGCTGCCAGAGGTTGTAACACTACTTGTTGCTATTTGAGGGGTAATCGTGGACAACTCTGCCCTGAGAAGCAATAGCGGCTGTGCCCGCTCGAGTTGGAGCAGTTCCAGGTGAGCGGGAGCCCACACCCGGCCGATCCCTTTAACCATTACCGGCCGGGCTCCGACCCGGTGAAACCCGGCCGGTAACGGTAGAGCGGGCCGGCCGCATGAAGTGTCTGAGTAGAAATGAGAATGCCGATATCGTCCTCAAACTGGTTGAATATAACATCATTTGACCAAGCATGATGGTGGCGATATAGCTGGCTGTCAAGGTCAACGAAATTATTATCAAACCTCTCAGCGTCGATGTAGCAGCAGAAGGAGGATATTTGCGAATTTAATGTTCGTTTCTGTCTATTATTCAGTAAAAAAAAACAATGAAGTGCAAGGCTTTGTTACCCTAATTAAAGGTCATCACCCTGCATGCAACTTGCGATAAATCAGGGCATAGGTCACCAATATTGTCAGAAGCCTTGCCAGTAATAAAGCAGTCTGGCGGTAAACTCCGAGCATTGTCTTATGTGCTTGAAGTGCTCGTTTTGATGTTGGTATTAGTTTAGCCGCGTCGACCCTACAGACGCCTCTGCATGTGATTTGCGTAATACATGTTCAGTTCTCGTCGATGGCAACCAAGCTGACGAGCGCTTTACACAGCGTAAAGAAGGATGAGCAGTTGGCGGTGCATGCAGTCCAGCGCAATTCCCTCTCCAATAGTCACAAAGAAATGCTTAATTTTGAAGTAGGATGTAAACAAACTCTTTTCCATTTCCCGGACGGGAAATTAGAGAACTGCGTGTTGCTGAAAAATTCTTTTTTTTTTAAAATTCCCCTACACTCAATCTTGTGTGTTGCTGAAGCAGCACACAAGATTGATTGTAGGGAAATTTCAACGATACCCCTACAGTACAGGGTGGCCGAAAATTACCCGTGCACCTACCTAAAATTGAATAAAATTTTAGACAAGGACTGAGTTCTCGCGAACGCAATTCAGATATTAAGTAGCCCTTATGAGGGCAATGCACTAGCTGTGATTTAGATTTCCATTTTCTGGCTCGCTAGAGTAGAGGACTTCCAAATACAATCTTGCCGAACTTTTAATCCAGCATTGGAATCGCCCTAGCCCACATCTTTCTCGTACACATTAAACTTCAAAGCTTGCTTAATGTTGTAAAGCAGGATCTCTTCTGTTCACTCCAAAAATTTGGGATCGAAAGATTCTGTTATGCTATAGCAGTGGCACAAACAGAGTGTTATTTTTATAATCGAGAACCGGGCTGTGGCGTATTTTAGATTCCGAGCGCATGTATCCCCGCTGATAGAGAAAAATCCGAAAACTGCTTAATAATTATTAATAAGCAGAGGTTCTGCAAACTTCCCTTAAAATCTGAAGACAAGATGATTCACGTAAAGTTCTAGCGTCAATAAATATTCAGACAATTTCGGGGGCAAATCCCGTTCCGAACGAGCGGGGGGCGAGGGTCGGAACGAGCGTTTGGGTGTTTTCGCGCGAGAAGTAGTCGCGTTCAGGCCGCTGTAGGGCCGCTGAAAACGGGCTTGCGTTCCTATCCGCCCGAGTACTGTCCGCGTTCAGGCTGCCATGAGCCCACAAATCACCAGGCGCTACTGCTCCTAATCCAACGCACAAGGCGGTATTCTCCACAATCACCTGTCAGCTGGACGCCGGCACCGTGACAACCTCTGGCAGCTTGGTCACTGCTTAGGCACACTCTCGCACGGAGGAACTCCGGGTTCGAAGCTATTGTGGATCCAAGTGATCCACCGGAGTATAAAAGCAACACAAATATGCAGATTCTTATAAGAAATACGAAAAGGTGGCTGTTTGCAAGGCATGTCCATGGTTCCGTAGTGCTAGCCTTTTTCTATTACTAAGAGGATTCGAACCAACCTGACCATTCTTTATGAACGACTCCCGCTCGTTCGGAACGGGATTTGCCCCCGAAATTGACTGAGTAGGTGGACGGGTAGTTTTTGACCACCCTGTACAAATTTCTCCGTTCTCATTCATGTCGTGCTTGTCGCATTGTCCGGTGTTCATGAAAAATTCTCCGCCGAATAATCATCTTCATCTGATGCACGCGGGCTTAGCCATTTTCGCTGCATGAGAAGATATGAGAGAGTTGCGTCTCACAGTACGATTGCGGAAGGACTATTATAGACGACATTCACACTGGTCAATGAAAGAGCAGTTATGGAGAAGTTTCATAAGCATTAAAAGATCCAATCCAGCAGACTACAAGATTCTAAATTGAGTTCAACACTGCAGGAGTCATTTTGTTAGTCAAACTTACTTTTCCACAGCGCAAAGACTTCTTCGCCTTTTCAATCGCTTCTGTGATCCTGCCCAGATCATTGCGTTTCTTTGTTCGGTAAAAGACATAGTTTTGATAGACACTGGCTACTACTAGTAGTATGCTGACGAGTATTGTACCGATAGAGTAAATCAATGACACCTGCCACGAAGTGAATATGTGAGGTGATGAAAACCTGGTCTACAAACATACTTGGAAATCATCAGTCGCCATGGACCTCTCGTCGCATTAGTAGTTGCATAAATGAGGCAAACTCTTACTTCTAGAAAAGTCATGGCATTGTTTTTGTTTCGAAATGTGCTGACAATGATATCACAATAGTGATGAGTACTCTAAGGCTCATGGCATACTTCCCAGCGACACCATAGCGGTGAAGAAAATCCTCCTACATACAGTGCGTTTCATAAATATGTAGGCACCCAGAAATTTATAAGTCCCGTTATGTTGCGCTGATTTTTGGAACCCATCACCCTGCCTAATGGAATTGACATGTGGTAAACCCCTTGTCTCCAATTTTCATGTCATCACCTCTAGAGTCAGGTCCACTGGCTCCAATCCTCCTATATAAAGACTGGTAAGGGTCCAGATTTTTCTGGCGTCAGACCATGAGAGTCTTGTGAAATCTTTTGTGCAGTGCAGTGCATAGACAATGGTGGAGGGAGAGATGCGCAGACGTCATACGAAAAACCGATTTATGGAGCGAGATGAGACTAGATCTTCGCGGGACCCGCAATTTCGAAATCCTTGCACAGTGACTGTCCTACGCTAGCGGTCTCGCAGCCAACCGATGAGACAGAGCTAGCAAGGCTTTAAGGCCGCACATTACACGGAGCAGGATAGCCACTGCTCTTCACTCAAAACCAACTGTTGCACCACAGATCAACATGAGCGAGATTCGTGTGCGGCCTGGGGGCTCTCCAGGCCCACTCAGACAATTTCGGGGGCAAATCCCGTTCCAACCGCCGGCAAATCCCCGACGAAACGTTTGAACGAGGACCAATAGCGGACAAACAGCGGGCGGAAACCACGAATGTTGCGGGCCAAACGCGCTGTCGGGCGAATCGCGGGCTGAACGCCGAGTCATTCGGGCTAAAGCACCACCGTCGGGGTTCGGCCCGCTATGTGAAGAGTGTCGGGCATCTGCCCGCTTTCTGCGGCCACTGACCGCCGGCAAATCTCTCCAAAAAGCGGTCTGAACGACTACGTATTTCGGCTCAATAAGGGAATGGCCCGGTCGGAATGATTGGTTGGTGGTAGTACGCACATGATAAAGGATGAAGGCAACACCGGTATGGAAGAGATCAGCAGCATGGATGGCCTAGTGGATAAAGCAGCGGACTCTCAGTCGTTCATAAAGAGTGGTCAGGTTGGTTCGAATCCTCTCAGTAATAGAAAAAGGCTAGCACTACGAAACCATGGACATGCCTTGCAAACAGCCATCTTTTCGTATTTCTGATAAGAATTTGCATATTTGTGTTGCTTTTTTACTCCGGTGGATCACGTTGGATCCACAATAGCTTCGAACCCGGAGCTCCTCCGTGCGAGACTGTGCCCAAGCAGTGACCAAGCTGCCAGAGGTTGTCACTGTGCGTCCAGCTGACAGGTAATTGTGGAGAATACCACCTTGTGCGCTGGGTTAGGAGCAGTAGCGCCTGGTACTCTGCGGGCTCATGGCGGCCTGAACGCGGACAGTATGCGGGCGGATAGGAATGGAAGCCCCGTTTTCAGCGGCCCCGCAGCGGCCTGAACGCGACTACTTCTCGGGCGAAAACACCCAAACGCTCGTTTCGACCCTCGCCCCCCCGCTCGTTCGGAACGGGATTTGCCCCCGAAATTGTCTGAGCAGTGCAGCGGTGGTATCCGCCGCACGTTCCCGTCTCAGCATCCGTCCGAAAACTCTGAGCGATCCTGCAGCCACAGAAGAGATTCCAATTGTACACTCACATGCATAGAAAAAGTGCGTCATTACAGACCACTGTGACACTTCCTGTGATCAAGTATGTAATTATTCAAATTTTCTGGATAACTCCTAACTTCCTCACGTTGCTCTCGGGATTTACAATTTTTGATATCAGTCCGATATCATACCTCTTCATAAATATGTAGGCAGTAGGAACAACCTCAAATTAATTGAGGTTGAGCTCACTTTAAATTACAAAAGCGAAGGCATGTGTAGAAAAACCACATCAATACTATTAGGGTGGTAAGAAAGTCTTGAGCCGTTTTAGACTTTTTTTGTGCTTTATTTTATTACTCAGCACACAGTGGAATTTGCTCAACAATATAATAGCCATAGTTAGTCACTGCAGTGTCCCACCTAATGGGCAGGTCAGCGGTCCCCTTTTCCCAGGAATGGGAAGACTGGGAGCCAAAGAAATCGCTGACCTCCCTTCCAACATGGTCAACTTTGGCGGATTTTTTCTTGACTTGAAATGCCTTGAAAGAGCAAAATAAGTGGTAGTCGGAAGGGGCAACGTCAGGAGAATAGGGTGAGTGAGAAACCGTAACCCAGCCCAGCTCCGCCAATTTTTCACCGGTCTCTTTAGCTATTTGGGGCCTACCCTCATCATGGCGTAGGTGTACAAGAAACTCGTTTCGACCGTTTTTCTCAAACAGCATCCGCGGCTCTCTGGAGCTGATTGGCGTATGTGTTACCGGTGACTGTGTGTGTTTGCGGGAGCCGCTCATAATACAATATTTCTAGCGAATTCCAGAAGTAGCAAAGGAGACAGATGTTTGGGTGGGGGTGCGATTTGGCCGATCTTCTCCTTGACGGAACCACATGGCACGATGCGTTTTAAAATCGTAGAGGACCCCACTCTCATCTCCAATAATTGGGTATTCTAGAAACTCCTTTCGATGTGGACAGAGGAGGAAAAACTGATTTTGGCTAGGGGGACCGCTCGTGGAACTGACGTCGTAATTGAAGTTGAGGAAAGCTACTTGGCTATATGCATGCCAAATTGCCAATTTATATACACTATGTATGCCTATTATGGAGAAGCCCCAAGTTTGTCTACAAAATGCACGTGGTAGGTCATGGATCCCGATCATTAAGCAAATATTCTGGAACTTTTGTAAAAATCGGCTCAAGACTTTCTTACCGCCCTAATATGTTACGAGTCCCACTTTCCTTGTCTGAGGAGATAGGCTCAAGCTAAACCCTTCCATTTATCTGGCTTGTCAAATCACCCTGTAGCCAACATCTTTGGCGCTTTTCCCATAGAGCCTGGACCTATTTTTCAGCAGATTTTATTGAATGCGACCAGAATGGGTCTCTAGCACATCCCTATATGCTGTGCGGCCAAGATTGAAAGCGAATTTTCCAATTGGCATCATGTTCAACCCACATAATGCATGATGTATCCTCTCACTTAAACACTTTTCAAATCAAAAAAGTAGAGTTCTTGTCTGAAATTAGAGAATTGATCAAAATTCTGGGCTCGCTGTATTGCTTCAACCAATTTCACAATAGCTGAAGTACAGAGGGCTGCTCGATAGAACAGTAAGTTTGGGGGGTGAGACTTGGCCGAATTCTCAATCTTCACGGACAGACACAAGGTGGCCGGTCTTACCTGTGCACATGCTAATTTTAGTACGGATATGTCGATTATGATATTTCTGCACAGGAGAAGTAAAATCTAGGCGGCTTGGATATTACACACCGTTACAGGAGCTAGTTCTGAAAATGGGCACTCCTATGCCACCCAAACCTTGGACTGAGAAGTTCGTTGATGTCTACTGGGGTTTTTTTTCTAGAAAGCGGCAGCTGACTACCACTTTCTCACGCATGGGTGCACAAGAACGTTGGCATGCATTTGATCTGCACGCTCGGCAGGACGACGTAACTGTGCCTGAGCACAGTTCTACCAAAAGCTGATCAAACCAACACAAGATTCGCCTGGTTTACTAGCTAGTGTGCAGGTTAACCTTCAGCTTGATTGAGAACCTGTAGGGAATACTTTTGCTACGTGTATACGCTACTGCGTTGCAGTATAATCTTGTGGTGGAGTTGGAGGTCGTACTAGTCGCTGCTGGACGATGGTAGCATCGAGAAACTTGTGGATGTTATGCGAAGAAGAATTTTCAAGCCAATATGTAATGAAGAAATTCTTACAAACTCCTGGGACACAGTTATCCTAGAAAAGCTTTCGGTTTTTTCCACTGCCTACATATTTATGAAACGGTCTGATATCGAAAATTGGAGCCAGTGGACCAGGATTAAGAGGTCGTGTTATTAATTTGTAGGAAAGGGGTTTTCTGACACGCCAGTTTCACTGGGCTTGATGGCGGGTTCCAAAAATCAGCACAACATAGCGGAACTTATAAATTTTGGGGTGCCTACATATTTATGAAACGCACTGTATATAAAGAGTGGTAAGCGTCCTGGTCTACCTGGCGTCAGACCACAAGAGTCTTGCAAAGTCCTTTGTATCTTTTAAATTGCACTGCAGTGCATAGACAATGGTAATTCTTTTGTTTTCGTGGAACATTTGTGATGGGCTGGCATTAGCGTAACTACCAGATTTCGGCAGGAACTTAACTCAAGGCAAGTGGGACTTTGTAAAAGATGGGGTGACCAAAGGGGACTTCGTAGCTGAAACTCGAACTTTAGTCGAATGACCATCCTTTCTTTTGCAAATAAGTGGGAGATTGAGCGGAAGAATTCTTCTTCTATCAATATCTCAGACGTCAAACGAAAAACCGATTTACGGAGCGAGATTAGGCTAGGGACACGGACCCACACTTTCGAAATCCTTGCATAGTGAGTGATTCAAATTCCTAATGACGGAATGATGGATACAGTGTCCAATGATAAAAGCGAAAGACTTATGTAATGATTTCAGGGTTTAGCGGCTGGACCAGTGCTCTCCACTCGCGGTCTCGCAGTCACCGAATGAGATAGTACTAACAAGTTTCTCAGCCAGCACAATGCACAATTGTGTGCAACGCCAGGATACGGGTCCTTCTCAGACATTCGTGGGGGTCGACTGGAGGTAGAAAAGGGGTCCACCCCCAGTTGTACCTGGGGGTGGACCCCCAATCGCGGGGCACCTACCCCCCACATATGGCCGACGACCCCCCACGTGCCCCCACTGACGACCCCCCACGTGCCCCCACCGTGACGACGTCCCCCCACGTGCCCCCACAGACGTCCCCCCACGTGCCCCCACCGACGTCCCCCCATATTGTAACCAATATATTATAATATCTCCTATTCTTCTTGTCATGGAAATATGCTATTCTGTCAACGACATGTGTTATCCATAGGCAATATCTGTAGGCACTTATACGTGCCCTAGTTTCTCAAGTAATTGGGGTATGATCCCCTATCGTTCAGGTGCTAACGGGAGCGGTATCGACTTTGAACTATCTATCAAATGGCCCCCTGTGGCAACCTCTCACAAAGTAGGTCGGCACCGCCCCCAACCTTGTGCATATAAACCCCCCGATTTGCATTATTATTGTCGCTCACTATCTTCGACAGACTGTTAATAAACCGTTATTAACAGTATCTTCAACTGCCACGGCCACCAAATTGGTGCATCGGCCGTTGGTAGACCCTCGCCCCTAGCCAATCTCTCCTCCGCGAGCCTTCCCTGAGGGACCAGGAGAGATCTAGGCTTTTCCTGTGCTTCCTCCCAAGGGAACCAGGACAGATCTCCTCTCTCTTCCTACAGTTCCTGCCTGAGGAACCGGAAGAGCTGAGTCGAGTTCACCGACACCTCGGTCGGTAAAAGCCTTCTCCTCTGCGCTACCTCCCTGAGGTACCCCAGGAGAACTAAAGGCTTTCTGAGTCCTGTGCTTCCTTCCTAAGGAACCAGGACAAATCTCCTCTCTCTTCCTCCAGTTCCTGCCTGAGGAACCGGAAGAGCTGAGTCGAGTTCACCGACACCTCTGTCGGTAAAAGCCTTCTCCTCTGCGCTACCTCCCTGAGGTACCCCAGGAGAACTAAAGGCTTTCTGAGTCCTGTGCTTCCTTCCTAAGGAACCAGGACAAATCTCCTCTCTCTTCCTCCAGTTCCTGCCTGAGGAACCGGAAGAGCTGAGTCGAGTTCACCGACACCTCTGTCGGTAAAAGCCTTCTCCTCTGCGCTACCTCCCTGAGGTACCCCAGGAGAACTAAAGGCTTTCTGAGTTCTGTGCTTCCTTCCTAAGGAACCAGGACAAATCTCCTCTCTCTTCCTCCAGTTCCTGCCTGAGGAACCGGAAGAGCTGAGTCGAGTTCACCGACACCTCTGTCCGTAAAAGCCTTCTCCTCTGCGCTACCTCCCTGAGGTACCCCAGGAGAACTGGGCTTCTGCTTGCTGCTTCCTCCCTGAGGAAACACCACAACCACTCACTCTTCCCCCCGATTCCTCCCTGAGGAGCCGGAAGAGTTGAGTCGGCTTCGACGACATCTCAGTCGTTGATCAAGCCTCTCTTTGCGCTACCTCCCTGAGGTACCAAGAGAACTAAAGGCTTGTCCATTGTGCTTCCTCCCTGAGGAAACAGCACAACCACTCACTCTTCCCCCGATTCCTCCCTGAGGAGCCGGAAGAGTTGAGTCGGCTTCGACGACATCTCAGTCGTTGATCAAGCCTCTCTTTGCGCTACCTCCCTGAGGTGCCAAGAGAACTAAAGGCTTGTCCATTGCGCTTCCTCCCTGAGGAACAGCACAGCTCCTCACTCCTTGACAACTCCTCCCTGAGGAATCGAAGAGTCGAGTCGAGTTTAACGACATCTTAGTCGTTAATAGCCTTCCTTCGCACGTCTCCTCCCACGAGGAACCAGAAGGAACAAAGGCCGTCACACTTTTGTGACTCCTTCCTGAGGAAAAGAAGTAGTATTGAACTCAAGACCCGCGTGGCAGAAGAGCAACAAACAGAACTATCCACAATGGCAGAAATTCAAGTATTCAAGACCAAAATCACGAATGCTTGTGGTCTGCTCAAGTCCAGCGAAAGAGAATTGAATCGCTTGGACGAACCATTCGCATTCCCAACAACCAAAGCTGAATGTGAAGCCTTCATAAGGCAAAAGACAGCTGAGCTTAATCATCTACAAAGGACGATTTCGACATCGAAACAGCTCCATGACTCACACGTCAATGCTGCTATTGCCAACATCACATTACGACAAGAAGCAAAGGAGCGTGAAAAGCTGATGTTGGATCTCAACAAATACCTTGAAGCAGAGTCGAACCATCTGGAAATGACAACAATCCAGTGGCTGAACAAGATTGAGTTCAGAAAGGAGGAACTTTCACAACAAACGTCACTCATCACGTGTTCAGAACCAAGCACCTCAAACAATCAGAGTGACTGCGGTCAAAGCGACCACCCAGTTGAATGGCAAAGCAGAGACATCAGGGTCCGCCGTCCACTGCTTGAAGTTCCCACATACTCCGGTCAATACCGCGAGTTCAGTGCCTTCTGGTCCGTGTTTGAGTCTCTTATTCACAACGATAGGGATCTCACGGACACAGAGAAATTCTTGTTTCTGAAGCAATCTCTCAAAGGAAAGGCAGCCTCCACCATCCACAGCATTCCAGTCATAGGAGAGAAATACCACACTGCCGTAAACTTGCTGAAGAAACATTTCGACAAATCTGCTAGCATAGCAGACATACTCATAACGGAGATTAAGCGCCTACCCAGAGCACTCGAAAATCCGTCAAGCTGTCGGGAAACATTTGACGCAATCAACACTCGTCTCATACATCTGGAACAAACAGGAGTACCCATGAATGCGGATCGCGTCTGGAGACATATGATTCTTTGCAAATTTCCAGAATCAATATGCGATAAGGTCATCCAGAAAGAAAACGAAGAAGGCGCTCCATTTACCGTCAATGACATCATGACGGCAGTTGACGACATAATCACTCTTCGAGAAACTACTTCAATAACGACAAGAGCATTGTTTGGTCATGAAGCTAGACCTGTGCTACCGAGCAACAAGGTTGACAACAAGCAGAGGAACACCATGGAAAGATTCCAAACCAAACGATTGCGGCAACAATGCTTGTGCGGAGGAACACATCCTCCTAGTCACTACACCAAGTACACTACTCCAGATGCACGACGAGCAGAGGCACGCCGCCAGAAAGTGTGTTGGAAATGCTTCAACAAGAACCACTTTTCAAAAGACTGCAATATCTTAGGACCATGTCCCAAATGCAGTGAACCTCACCATTCATCGCTTTGCTATGGAAAGAGAATGGGAGTAGAGACTGTAAGCTTACCTCAGCCAAGAACTTCTCTACTACCTGGAAAGAACATGAAACAGCCGCCTTCAAGACCAGTCTACCAATCACAGCCTAATCGATCAGGTCAACCATATCAGAGGAACACACGAGACACCACTAACGTCCAAGCAAACCAGAACTTCACGCCACTTCAGGACCTCTCAGTGGACTTCACGCAGTTAGCCAATGTGTTCTCCAAATAGCTTCAGCCCTGATTTTCAACGAAGCAGATCAGGATTACCAAATAACCATGCTGTTGGACTCAGGAGCGCAGAAGAGCTTCAAAAAGTCACACTACAGTGAAAGACTGAAATTGCCAATCGTTCGATCAAGATCATTCACAACAACTGAAATGAGTGAACTGAAAGAATCCTTCCAGTCCGATGAAGTGCTAGTCACACTCAAAAGTCTGCATTGCTCCAGAAAGCTCCAGCGACTGTCAGTCCATACCAAGGAGAAACTGACTTCCATGGTTAAAACTGCAGTTCTCTCGGAAGAAGACAAAACTTTCATCAAGGATCGGAACATCATCATAGCGCAGAAAGACAATTCATCGTCAGAAGTGTCCCCAGATCTACTCATTGGACAAGACCTTTTGAATACGATAATTGACCACAATGCTGCAGCTCTAAAGCTACCGTCAGGACTGATGCTTACTCCTACGATATTCGGATACACTATATCTGGGACCAGTCACATCATTCCATTCAATGAACGAGAAGATTTTCACTTTAGCACGCTAGTTGTGGCAACGCCAACTGTCACATCAGCAAAGGATGACTACAAGAAGGACATCAAACACCTGTATGAGCTTGAATCTCTGGGCTTGAACATCAGCAATGACTCCCACGAAGCAGCTATGATCAAGTTCATGAATACCTACAGAAAATCGATTATCATAGACAATGGAAGGATCACTGCCGGCTTTCCATTCACTGAAGACGTGGCAATGCTTCATGATAACTTCAACGTTGCATTCAGGCGACTACAAGGGCTCGTCAGAGTCCTTCGATCAGACACTGAAAAGTTATCTCTGTACAGTGATACGCTCATGGACTACCTCAACGAAGGAATAATAGAAGACTGCAGTAATACCGCTGACGGAATTGCTACCTTCTATCTTCCTCATAGGCACGTATGGACACCATCGAAATCAACAAAACTCAGAGTAGTTTTCGATGCATCGTCTCACGCTAAAGACCAGCTCAGCCTCAACGACGTTATATATGAAGGACACTCTCTCTCACCATTGATCCACGAGATACTGCTGAAGTTTCGAACTCATCAATATACGATGACAGCCGACATTCAGAAGGCTTTCCTTCAAATAAGACTTCCTCAGAACCACAGAGATGTCACGCGTTTCCTATGGGTGAAGGACATCAACAAACCGGCAGAAGGATCAAATCTCAGATACTTCCGATTCTGCAGAGTTCCCTTTGGCATAAATGCTGGCCCAGCAGTACTGAATCAATCTCTTCTTAAACACATCGAAGAGACATCATCGCTACTGGGACAGGAACTGTCGAATTCGCTCTATGTTGACAATGTCTTACTTGAAGGCGAAAGAAGAGAAGAAGAGCTTCTTACCAAGTACGCGGAATCAAAGAAGATATTTCTATCCATTGGAGTGAATCTTCGAGACTACCTCTCCAACAGCATTGAAGTCAACGAAAGAATCAACGAGCAGGACAGGGTTCTAGCAACTCCACCAAAATCCTCGGAGTATGTTGGAATGCTACAGATGACACGATCTCCTTCGAATGCAAAGACAAAGGAATCGAAAAGATCTCGAAACGGACAGTACTAAGCCAGATTAACGGATACTGTTACGATCCACTCGGTTTACTAACTCCTCTGATGACACCTGCAAAAGTTTTCCTCCAAGATCTCCACAAGCAGAAGTACGCATGGGACGTTGAACTGCTGGAAACAGATAAGGACTCATGGAAAACCATCAAAGCCAACATCACTGGTTTTAGAAAGGAATTACCAAGGAAGATTTCTGTGGACACGACCACAGATCACACCCTCTCAATATTCGTCGACAGCTCGAAAAGAGTCTATGCCTGCTGCGTATACGTCACATCCAAGTCCAGTGATGGCAGAACAGAATCAAGGCTGTTTACTGCAAAGTCCAAGGTGGCTCCTATAAACAAGGAACAAACAATACCTCGACTCGAGCTCCTCTCTGTGTTCATAGGACTGAGTCTTGCGGAATCAACGATCGAGAAAATCAACCTGAAGATCGCGAAAATCAATGTATTCAGTGACTCTACCATCGCACTATGCTGGATACAACGGCTACAATACACGCCACGCAGCCCAAGTACATGGAAACCTGCTGGGTAAAATGTGGGCCGACGCTCCACAACATCACCCTGTCCGGACTACTCGCCTATCACGCGTCATGGACGCAACAAGACCACAAGCAAGGAAACAAGCACGCCAATTACGTCGACATGTTCAACTACCCCAACCTGGAACACCTTCTGGACGTTGCGATGGAGAACTGGAAAACAGCCGTCATGACCTTCGTCGCCGTTGCTGTTTTCGTCGGCATTGGGACGCTCATGATCCCGAAACTAGTCTCAAAATTCGTGTGTTAATGTTTGTTTTCTGTTCTGAATTGTTTTGTGATTTAGATATTTGCGCATTATAGTCATTGCCATTACTTTCAGAATGTTAGTCATTTATGTCATTCATGTTGCAATTTTATGCTACCGCATTTTTTGCCCGCCCCCAGTGTTGTAACCAACTTACAATATATTATAATATCTCCTATTCTTCTTGTCATGGAAATATGCTATTCTGTCAACGACATGTGTTATCCATAGGCAATATCCGTAGGCACTCATACGTGCCCTAGTTTCTCAAGTAATTGGGGTATGATCCCCTATCGTTCAGGTGCTAACGGGAGCGGTATCGACTTTGAACTATCTATCAAATGGCCCCATGTGGCAACCTCTCACAAAGTAGGTCGGCACCGCCCCCAACCTTGTGCATATAAACCCCCCGATTTGCATTATTATTGTCGCTCACTATCTTCGACAGACTGTTAATAAACCGTTATTAACAGTATCTTCAACTGCCACGGCCACCAAACCCCACGTGCCCCCACAGACGACCCCCCACGTGCCCCCGGCCGACGTCCCCCCACGTGCTCTCAATGCTACCCCCGACGTACAGAACCACAACATTGAAGCTGGAATTGATCCGCTGCTTCAGGAAAAAGTCGGGTCCGGGGCTCTCCCGTCCGAGAATGTACGCAAGCAGTGACCTAATTGCCGGGGTTGTCGCGCAATCGTCGTCCAGTTGATGGGAATTGGTGACAATGCTGCCGTATGCACCAGATTTGGGGCAGTAGCGCCTGACGATCTGCGACTTCATAGCGGCCTGAACGCGGACAGTACTCAGGCGGATAGGAATGCAAGTCCAGTTTTCAGCGGCCCTACAGCGGCCTGAACGCGGCCACTTCTCGGGACAAAACACCCAAGCGCTCGCTTCGACTCAGACAATTTCGGGGGCAAATCCCGCTCGTTCCGAACGGGATTTGCCCCCGAAATTGTCTGAGTAATTATCCTATTATAGGGTAACTTATACTAGCTGCGTGCGTCAGTCGCGCATCAGTCGCACGTATCCATTTGCAAGGTATTTTCCATGAAGACCGGTCAACACGACATGTACATCCTCAATGAAAAGAACGCACGGCCGCCAGACCGTGAACGCGTGCGTCTGAGCTGCGACCAGGGTAAAGCACGGGGTGCGATTCGGATCTCCCAAATACGTGACCCCCTTATGCTTTCACATGGGCGTAAACCACGTCCATGATTCCGCCATTCTTGGTGGTACACAGTCTTGCATTGTAATGAGCAATTTAACAGCTTTCATTATATTTTTTATCAGGGTTTGGCCTCTCTCAATTTGTAACATTCCAGACATTATAGACATACCTGCCAGTTTTAAGGAAACGTGCCCAACAAGTTTGAGCATGTTGGACATACTGAACATAAAACAAAAAAGGAGGGATCAGATCGCTGGGAAAATGAAGTTGTTTAAACAATCTTGAACATGTTTTAACATGTTTTCAAGTGAACTTTCCTGTTTTCCCTCTCTGCTCCCTCTTCGCTCCGGATACTTTATGCGCATCTCTCCACCACTCCTCAATACTGTAGAGTCCACCACACGGCAGGTGCGATAAGGGTGCGATACACGCACCTTCTCCGCACCTGCCCTGTGGTAGAAACTACAGTAATCTTTTGCAATAGAGTGCGGAATCGCGTAGGAGCGCGAAATAGCCCCACAGGGGATTTCAGCCGAACTTCGGTGCAATTCTTGCAATATTGAACCGATCTAACGTGCGCGACTTGCACAGATGGAGTGAAACTTAGGGAAATTTACCGTGATTACTCTCCTGTGGCGGGCAATACATACTAACTTTACTAATTACTGCGTCTATAACTTATTACTGTTACTCTGTGTTGCTGTACCGATTTACTGTGATGGGAAAATTTTGATGTAACAGCAGGGATCGTAGAGGTGTGGAACATCTCATCCACGGCTCGAATAATATGTTAGGTCGTAAACGCCGTTCCCTTCACGATACTTCCTGAATAGAAGCCGTCGGCCATTCTGCAGAGTCAGTGCGTAGGTAAGATAGTATAGCGGTCGCAGGACGAGGATCAATCATAAAGAAAAAACACAACGTACCCCCCCCCCCCCCCCTTTGCTTTTTTCGCTTTGCTCCTCTAAATACGTAGGGGTGGTTTGAAATATCGCACCTGTGCTTTACCCTGGCTGCGACCGCGATGCGACTGCTATGCGACTGGGGCCTATTCTTCATCAAGTAGAGACTATTTCTACATATTTATTTCGGCTCCTTGGCAAATGCCAAGGCTGGCAGCGCTCATCGCTGGACCCTACTCAGGAACGCTGCGGTCTTTCGAACACTGTGTTGGGGAAGAGTTTGGAATAGGTTGTTGGTCCAGTTGCTGGTACAGTTGAGCAACTTTCCGTCGTCTGCCACGGCTCCATTATTTTGCCAGTGTTCTATTCCTGTCTTTATCGCGTTGTGGGCATTCCGACTAAGTACCTGACTGAACGTGAGCGTACTAAAATCTAGGATCTGTGCTGAAAATCCTTGAACAAATTAGCAAATGCAAACGCATGGCACCAAGTCGGAATGCCCACAGTGCGATAAAGGCAAGAATAGAACACTGACAGAATAATACAGCACCGGTAGGGGACGGAAAGTTGCTCAACTGTACCAGCAAACCTATTCCAAACTTTTCCCCAACACAGTGTTCGAAAGACCGCAGCATTCCTGAGTAGATGGGTCCAGCGATGAGCGCTGCCAGCCTTGGGATTTGCCAAGGAGCCGAATTAAATATGTAGAAATAGTCTCTACTTTCTTTATCATAGAGGCGCACGCGCGTCAGTCGCACGCATCCAGTATAAATTGCCCTTATGAGAACTCGTGAACACTCACCGCCGCTCCAAGGAAGTTAAATGATGAAAGTAAAGGTGAGGGAAAATGAAGTTGTTGATTAATCACATATACACGTGTTATCACGGTCCCGGCGGACAGCAGCACGTCTGGAAAATCTGGCGGACAGCAGCACTCGGGTGGTGAGCAGCACGTCGGGGGGTAGCAGCACGTTCTGCTATAGCAGAACGTCGAGACACGTTCCCCCAGTTCAAAAAGTGGGCGGGGCGATGGGGGTTCGACCTGCTGTTCGACGGCACAATTGTCTGAGTTCGAAAGGCGAAGTATAATTCGCGTGGCAGACGACACCGATCCCGGCGCGCGGCGTCCTTCTCGAAGCCGCGGCTTAGCCACCGCCATCTTCGTCCACTCTAAGTATATGTGCTAAAAGCAGCTGTTTTCGCGGCTGAGATTTGGATTTCCTCGTAGGAAAATCATAATTCTTTTGTTTTCGTGGAACATTTGTGATGGCCTGGCATTAGCGTAACTACCAGACTTCGGCAGGAACTTGACCCAAGGCAAGTGGGACTTTGTAAGAGATGGGGTGACCAAAGGGGACTTCGTAGCTGAAACTCGAACTTTAGTCGAATGACCATAATTCTTTTGCAAATAAGTGGGAGATTGAGCGGAAAAATTTTTCTTCTATCAATTCTATCAAATCTGGCTGAAAACAAGAACAGAATCAATTTTTTTCAATAAGTACACTTGGAAAAGTACCTAGTAGTACCCACAGCAATCGTTAGTGCTGAACCGATCCTGCTCAAGCTTTTTGAGAAGCTCAGACAAAAGTGCCGTGCGAGCGGGCCCCGGTAAACCGGGCCGCAGGCACATTTCGCTGCCCGCTCGCACGGTTGTCGCATCCCGCTTGCACGGTTGTCGTGGTCCACTCGCACGATTTTGCGGCCATTTTCGCTGCACGAGATTTTCTGTGCGAGTTGGCGCGAAAACCATGCAGGCGGGCTGTGACAATCATGCGAGCAGGCCGCCATATGACTGCGACCCACTTTACCCGGGCCCGCTCGCACGGCATTTTTGTCTGAGAGATTACGAATACTACTCAACCTCGAACTCCCAAAGGAAAGTGGAATTAATCGATTTCTGCAAGAGTTTCTATCTAGGGTTATCATGCGAAAACGTAAATCGCAGTGCTTTGAGCGCTTGTAAAGAACAGTTTCTGCACGAATCCTTACGCCAAACAGGTGCATATCTGCAGTCTACAATAAGCCACTCATTGCAACTTACGGGCAATAAGCAATCAATAGACAATATACTGATTATATATGGATTCCCATATAGTACATCAGATTCGTGGACAAGTTACATTCGACTTAAATAGCCATTCTTAAGTTAACTGTGAGGCATGCCAAGGACATTAAATAACACGCAACATTCCGCCCATGCTGTTTAAAGGCAGCACCTGTTTAAAGGCAGCATAACGGGAAATTTCACTTCGCAAATGAGTCGCCTACCAGGCAGCCGGCCGCTGGACAATCACAACAATAAGTTGAACACCATGAATGGCCGCCTACCTGCGAAGATACAGCCGTGGACATATCTGCTGCTCTGGACATTAGGGCTCCGTCGCGCCACCTAACGCCGTTGACAGGGTGTGCGCATATGGTTCAGCGGGGGCGTGTTCATGAAATGCGTACCATTTGCAGGGTTCCGTGGCGGGACCCATTACGGAACACTCGTCCGCGCTACGGACACACATGAAATACCACCGTCATTTTCTGTGTTCTTCGCGTGTTTCACGCAACTTCATCGTTGTCAATGAGTTCATCGTCTCTAAAAAACCCCGATATACCGCGAAATCTTCAACCCAAAAATTTCCGTGAGTGCTGCCTTTAAGTTACCAGCACGAAGTTAACTATCATGTGCAAGGCCGCGACGGTCCTACGAAGAACGAGTCCGCCGGGGAACCAAATTACGTAACATGTCATGCCACGTAGTACAATCGATATCGCAAGCGATCGATCGACCTGAAAGCGGCCCGGCGGTCAAACTTCGTAAACTTTCTAAGTAACTTTGTACTTTCTTCGCCCGTTCACTCGAGTCTTCCTTTTCGATCCGGTTCGTATTCCACACCGTTTTCTAACAGTAGAATTGTAATGGATTGAAGAGTTCCGATTTCTTCTGTTCTACTGAGCTCATTAAATCACTCATTCGTTTTTGAGTTCTCTTTTACCATAACAGAATGCGAGCAGGGATCAGCAAAGATTTTCTTATGTAGTCCGTTCCGAAAACGACGATAGTTGAGTACTTGTGCCTATGATTCGCATCTTTCGGCTGCTTCTGCGAACACGGCACGATTTCTTGAGCTCTCTCCTTCTCTAATATCTTCATAACTACATATGTTACCCGGTGGTGAGCGCATGGAAATCGACTCTACAGGAGCATGTCAGTCATGAACCCGTCTCACGCAATATGCTGCATGTTCAGTTGTAAAATAGTGAGTAGTCTAAGGTGGAGACTTGAAAGCCCTATAACTGAACCTCCTGCAGCGTTCTCGACTTCGCACTGCCTCCGACCACATAACATCCTTTAACACGTTCACCCATCGCGTCGTCTTAACGGTGACTGCTTCTACTAGACTCTACCAACTCACGGCAGACTAATTTTTCCAGATGTACTACCGCCAATATTGGCACCAAATCACAGCCAGAACAAAGGGTAGGAATAACGACTGCGATGTCGTCAACAGTAACGTGATCATTGGTGAGTTTCCTGTGTTACAGTCCGCATACAGTAAATGAAGTGTTTGCAGAATTCATTCGAACCGTTTATCTGAGAAACAACTACGCTCTCAAGGACTCTTTTTACGAGGACAAATCTACATGGTCAAGGTTGCCCTGTAAGTTGCTTTTGATTTAATTTTGTTGAATTCAATGCAATATGTACCTATTTCGTTTACGGTCAACTTCCGTAGAACAAGCCGTTCCTCGATAATTTAGGCACACGGATGGACAGTCGTCGATGATGCAGCGCCAGAGCTTGCGGAAGAAGCTGAAGTCCATACGGAGCAACGCGAAGAAGATTATCTCTCCACCGACCAGAAGCCGGTGATAAGTCTTTTCGACTATGAGCAGCTTTAGTTTTTTTCTTTTTTGTTGTCGGTTTTCCACAAATTCTGTTTTCTGTTATAGTTGATACTGCCTTTTTTGAAACTCCGTTAACAACGCGTCTTTTTGAGATCTTCATTTATCGTTTTAAAGCTCTTTAAAATGGAGTTTTTCGCATAATTTCGGAGGGGCGCTCAAATGCGATTTCACTTATTCAATCTCGAAAACGAAGAGTTTGCACTTCCTCACACTGAGGCCTAAATTCGTGATTCTTATGTCTACTGGTTTTGGAGAAACTATGCCGGTCACTTGCATACACATTATTTCGCTAGTTTTGTAGTTTTTGTTCGTAGAACGATTTTTCAGTTTGGTCTCCTTTCTGCATGAAGTGCTCTCGCAGTTCACTCATTTGCTTATTTTCTACGTGTATTGGAAACCAAATGCCAATGAAGTATTGTTGGATTCGGTGTTTCACTTTCATATACTGTTTGTTCAAATTATCTCTCACAATTCGCTGCAGCTGGTGGCGCAGCTGGCGGAGGCCACGGAGTGTTTAACGTACACGTTCTCTTTCTGGTCCAGGTAAGTTACATACCCTTAAAGGCAGTGTCCGGGCAAAATTTTCGAGTACTGGGTTTCTGTGGTTTCTAGGCCAGCATGGCTCACTCATACCAGGTATGGACTTGAAAGATCACAAAACGCTCGGAAAAACCATTTTCCGAACCCTAAGCCCTTCTGACTGATGCGGACGAGATGTCCGACAACACTCTCGTCATAGAGGGCACAGAGAAAATTTTTGTCGATTGATAGTGCCATTTCGCTGATTCAATTTTAGCTTCAACAGGTCAGTTACTATCCTTTATGGGACCGCATCTCTGCTGAAATGCTACTTTTTAACCAGTTGAAGCAGGTAGAGGTAAGTTTCGGTATGAATAGCCATCTCCCGACATAATGTGATTGTCGAATACTCCATCAAGTATAGACCCATAAACTGTAGATCCAGAATCATCTAAAATGAAGAGCCGGAGTATTGAGCAACAGTACCTGAATGTTTAGAACTTATACGCAAACTCGAGACGCATACATAGAGATGAATCAACCACAGTAGAGAGACGCTGCAACAATAAGTTTGATATTTTCCAACGATGCTCCACGTTACACCACCTATACACGCAAAATGGCAGACGCCGGGTGGGATGGGACTGGAGATGGGTTTGGGTACTGGGTCTAGAGCGCATATCTCGCTTATTTCTACGGCTTTTTCGCTGAAACTTTGGCAATCGCCTATGGAGTGGACCCGTTATCATAATCTAATGAGCACTCGAACTCAAAGGTTTTGCCTGGATACTGCTTTTAAAGGACTTTCACTTACATGCGATTGCGAGTTATTTACTTGAAGCTATCAAGTAACTCGCGCCGCATATCACATGTAACTTGTCCACAGAGTTCTGAGTAAGCCATCTTTTTCCTTGCTTCTCATTCAAAGGCTGTTATTACATACAAGCTGACTCCGACTACGCTTAGGGCCACGGTATTTCAACAAAAAGTGCTGTGAAATAGAGCAAATCAATCGTTGTTTTGACGCTAGTCGACCAAAATGTTCTTCCAGAGACTGTGACATATTCTATACTTGCGCATTATTTTTCATTTGTTTGTTTTTGCAGATTTCATCTTTTTTTTTGAGGGGTAAATCCACGACACATTCACTTTGCTGTGTTTTCCAGTAGTGTACGTAGCTTATCCATGGGGAGCGTGGCTTTCGATCCAGCGAACACGTTTGTTTTTCTTCTTTCTTACGGATTGTAAATTCGAATATGTAACACTGCGGGGAATTGTGCTGATTTTTCTGATATTCGGTACGATTTCAAACAGCACGCTCAAACCGTCTATCTTGTTGATAAGGATTATACCTCAAGACCACAGAATAATTACGGTCGACCCAGCAGCTCCTTAGTTTGATTTATTTTTCTTGATTCCTTTTTTAGTTTGGTTTTTTTTTACTTTCTTTTTTTTCAGCGAGAGGTCACACCGTAACTCTCCGTGGTATTGCTCTCAACCAAACCTGAAGCCTCCACAAAGCAATGGAATTTATTAGCAAGATAACTTCAACTGCATATCCAGGTGATGGAACTAATGATTCTTGGAAAGTTGGGACTGCAGAAAATGGTCATCCTTCTCAAAATATAAGCTAGCCTTCTGCTCGGCACTATTCCATATTAAAGCCCAAAAACTTTCAAAAACATGTTTCGCTGGAATTTTGAGCTGCTGAACACGAATATCGCATCCGTCTTGCCTGAACGAGTATGGAAAGAAGTTATTCCCTGAACCTTGCTATTTACAATCTCAGACAAAAAGAGACAAAAGAGCACCAAGAAGCTTATCTGTGTTACTTTGTCGAAAAGTTTCGTTGATATCTGTTATTTTCTTGTCGCAGTTACGTTTTCGTTAGGACCTTTCACCCAAATCACCTAGGTTTTTCAGGCTGAACAAGCAGATAGCCAAATGAGCATTGTCTGATGAAAGTCCTCAGCAAATCTCATCTCACAAAGTTACAGCTTTCCCAGTGAGGTTAATAAAGTCACTTCTCTTTTTACCTTTTCTCGTTGGTAGTATTTTCTCAGGAAAGCGACCTAGACACATGAAGATCGATGTTGTGTACTAGTTATTGACCCTGGAACTCATCTCATAGTTGAAAAGCTCATACACGAGGGCTGGTAGTAAACCCCCTGATGTCGCGAACTCTCGGCTGCCAACAAGTCGTGACATTCTCGTTCACATTTGTCGCGAGATGTTCATGAACTTCCTATAATAAAGCGTGTGTTCTCGCTGATGTCGCGACATAGTTGGCAGCTCAGTTCAATGACATTCTCACGAATGTGGTCGCGATCCACGTTCATGACCTCGTGGTCATGAGGCGCAGACGGCCAAAGTTAGGGGAAATAGTGTGCGATTCAACGAGGTGCGATGTCGCGAACCCGAACGGAGTTCGTGGACGTCCAGTTCGTTGACAACGGTCAGGCATCGGTACAGGCCTCTGGTCAAGATCAAAACGAAGTTTCTTTGAAACAGAGCAAATTTACGCAGCTCCCAAGCCTTCGTCCACATCGTTCGTTTTGTCCAGTTGCAAGCTCGACATGCAGTTCGATATGAAGACACAAAATGACTGGATTTCCAGATATCCGAACCATATTGAGCACCCTTGATCTTTTGAGATCTGCGAAGTAGATGATAATAAAAGCCGTAGAAACAATCCACAAAGAAGTGTTCTTTATGGATTATCGACAAGGATATCCTTCTTTCAGCGCACAGGACAACTAAACAGCGGCTACGTGGCAAAAATGAGCGGAAAATCACAAAGAGAACACGAAACATGCAGAGCGGAAGTTTCATATACAACTGACACTGGGGAGCTGTTCATTACTGCTTGAATAGCGTGTCTCGGCACGAATTTCAAAAAAGAATTTTGCAAACTGAGGAAAGGTTAAAAACACCCGTGAAGTCCAGTCTTCCTAGGACGATTCAAAATTCGCAGTGGAAGAGAAGAGAAGACTGTACTGTAACTGTCTGAGAAACCGCACCAAACTTATGCACCTAGCTAGAAATATGTGGCGAGAACGCCTCAGACCTTCTCGAAGCTCATCTGTGACAGTTTTCCGTTCATTTAGGAGGCATAAGCAAAGCTAGTTCCACATCCAAATTTGTCAAAAAGTGGATATACGTACTGCTATTTGCGGTTTTGCAGAAGGGGTTTTGCAAAAGGATTGAAATGCGGTTTTGCAAAGAGGTTGAAATGCGGTTTTGCAAAAGGGTTGAAATGAACTGGAATCGAACCCCGCTAACACAGTAGTGTTCTTCATCGGCAATAACGCTAACTGCAGCGCCATGAGCACATGTTTTTCCTACCGAAGGGTTCAACGAAGACACATTGATTCGCAAACCGCGCCTTACATTGATTCGCAAACCGCGTCGCGAGATTCTCGCGAGGTGTTCGCAGATGTCGCGAACCTAGTGCCAACGCGTTCGCATCTTGGCTACATGGGGGGTTTACTACCGGCCAAGAAGTCACTTGCGCCTATTGCTAAACTTCCTGCCAATATTCGTCCTGAGCAGATTGCTATCACCGTCAGTGGTTTCCTCCTTTTTCAACACAGTTCATTATTTCAACTTTCATTGTAACTAGACGGCATACCCGGCTTCGCTCGGGTGTTTTACTACCCCGACAATTGCTAGTGCCGACAAATTCATTGCGGATGCCTATAATTTTGGTGGTATACATATTAGCAGGCTCATGTAACCCTCTTCCACCGACTCGTAAGCGAAAAGTCAGTAAAGTTATTTCAGTGTCAAATTCATGGAAAGCAGTTGCCATATTCGTACTTAGGGTTTAGCGTTTTCGGTTGATCCAGTGACACATTCTTACAACGTCCCTTCCCAAAAGCGGAGAAAGAGCAAAAGAAGTTTCTGAGTCGATATATCCATGAAGAATAGTTCTCACAATCGTGTACAGCGCAATGGAAAATCCCAGTAGACACGTCCTCACCGCCCTCTGGGCGGAAATAGCAAAAAATCAGAAAATCGATAAATCGATATTCTGTGCAAAACGGTTGTCATATTCGTGTTCAGCGCATTGACAAACCTCAGTAGACCTGTCCCTGCCGACTCTTGGGCAGAAATATCGAAAAATCAATAAAATCGATAAATCGATATTTCGTGCAAAACGGTTATCATATTCGTGTTCAGCGCACCGACAAACCCCAGTAGACCTGTCCCTACTGATTGTCGGGCAAAAATGTCGAAAAATCAATAAAATCGATAAATCGATATTTCGTGCATAACGGTTATCATATTCGTGTTCAGCGCATTGAGAAACCCCAGTAGACATGTCCTCCCCGCCCCCTGAGCAAAAATAGCGAAAAATCAATAAAATCGATAAATCAATCGATAATGCCTGGCACGAAGTAGCCTAAAACCTCCGCCGGCCCATAAGGAATAAGCTTGCAAAGTTTGGTCCCGATCGGTTCACCCTCCGCGATTTCTATAAGGAACATACATACATACACACACACATACATTCTACTTTATATATACAGAAGTCGCTATGTAGCTTACTGCAGCGGCAAAGAGGTCTTTGCGGTTCCATTCGAGGGTGATTCAGGCATTTTTCCAAGCAGCTATGTGTGTGAGACGCACACTGAGGGTTAGTAGCTGTATTTCAACCACAGTTATTTTACATTATGTATATTGTGCTAGTCATATTATGTTATGTATTTCAACCACAGTTAGTTTATTTATTTATATTTATATTAGTATGTTTTCATTCCTTCTATTGGTTTAGGAAATTTCGTTCAATATATCTTTAAATGGCTCATGTTCCACGGAAAGGCATCCAAGACTCCGCTTTCACCATCCTTTGGCACAAGGTAAGTTTTGTCATTCGATAGTTTTGAATTCAAAGAGCTACTTATAGACTTATAGGGAAAAGGCTACTTATAGACTCAATATCGAAAATAATAAAATAATAACTAAACTTTAGAATAAAACTGAACACTAGAATTACCGAGTTATCAGGTTTCCACATTCGTATTCCAAGCTTTCAATACGAGTTAAGAAGGCTACGATTTATACAGAAGTTTTACCTATTGCGAGAACGTGTACCTTAATGGAAGATTTCGTTAAAAGAATCGAACATATAGAAGAAATGTTGAAGATTAACGGTTTCGAGAATGGAATAATTGAAAGCAGTATTAAAAATACATCCATAAGAATACGTTTATTCTGCTAAAATGCGGTTACAGTTTGGACAACAAGCAATTTGAATCCATTGTCAAAAAATATTTTAATTAACATCATACAACAAGTCAATAAGATTGATCAAGCAGTAGAAGTGTTGAATTTATGCATGTAGCTTACTCATACGTACATATAGATACATGCAGACACGGATTCATATGTGCATAAAGATAAACATTCAGATATTTAGTATAGACATACATACAAAATATATTAGTACACTCTAGAACGCATATTATATACAAGTAGATATACATGCATATTGATTTACATACGGACATGTACACATATACGTACACATAAACACATAGATACTTGTACACATACATTCACATGCACAAGTATAGCATAAAATGATAATGAGACTACAATATTACTATAATTTTTAGTACTACATATAGAAATATCCAGTGGCAACCTATATTTAAGTTTTTAATCTTTTGCACACGTGTTGAACAAGACTCTATTTACTCTCCTAACTCTGCATTTTGCAATTACGCCAGTATAAGCAAGTTGCATCCTCTGCAGTATACAAAAATAGCACGCTCCAATCCATAATGTGAACGAAATTTGAATCACGCGCCAACTGATGAGAGTTGCACAGAAACAGTCTTTTAAACCAAAATCATAATTTCTCATTTTTTCCTACTCTTACCTTTCTTCTTTTCTCCTCACGTATTTGCTCCCTCTCTACTCCTTTTCTATTCTATTGCTCTTATATACATTACACATTCTTTCAGAAAGCAAACAAGCCACGCGAGCAGATGGAGGTAGGAGACGTGGGAACGGGAAGAAGAGCCACAAGAAGAACGATAGGACCAAAAAGGCAGGAGGTTAGTTATTTTCGACAATTTTCATGTTCTTGTTTCTTGTTTTTATTCTTCAATGGCCTTCTTTCGCTGCTAATGAGTTCCGGGGAAGGCCATACTCTTTATCTGTTCTCTGTACAGTGGAAGGAACGAAACGTTAAATAGGTATTTTGATATTGGTTTTTTTTTTCTTATTATGGCTTTCTACGATCCGAATGGCCTCACCTCTGGGCCCCGAAATTCGGGGTCGTGGGTTCCGCCCGCAGGAAAGTATGAATGGGCGCCACTCCTGGAATAACCCGCGCCGCCCTGCCCCGTGCCATACATTGAAATTGTTGCGATTTCGATATTGGTCTCTTTCGCCGTCGTGCTATTTGTTGAGTGGCTCCGCCACAAGGTAGGTTCCTACCATCTCTTCTCGGTTCTTGGACTTCAACTTATCTGTCCATTTTTCAGTTGTGGCGCCGGGAGCAAGTGCTCTCGGCCCACGTTATTTATGCGGGATGAGGGCGGCTGTGGCCGTCATGCAGGCGCCCCCCCCCCCCCCCCCGCCGCCCGAGGCCTCGAGACGAATCTGCTCATACGTAAGTGTCAATATTACTTAACATATTTTTCTACAGTTCCACGGATCTCCCTCATTCGAGGGATCTCAGCCGGTTAGTCGCGAGGCTACGGGGCGCGTCCCTAGGTGGCGGATAGGGGGCTAATCGCTGACCAAACACGACCTTGTGTCTGCCCTGAGACGCGGGTGGATTAAGGGGATGGACTCCCTGCCTCTGCATTGTCGGAATGATTCATACATTCTGTCAGCGCGCAGGTATGTTCATGCATGCGTGCGTGGGTGTGCTTGCGTGTCTGCAGATTGTATCATGCACATCTATCTGACCAAAAGCCCTGCATTCAAATGACTGTGAGGTACAAGGGAGGCGGTTCGGAGTCACCTTCAACAAATAAGCTCCATCGTCCACTCCCGGGAAGCCCGACTAACTTCCCTGTGAAATCACACTCCAGCCTCCCACGAGTGAATAGAGCCCAGCACGCTATCTCCTGTGGGTTTAAAATTTCTTCAAGCTCGAAACAGCAACAACAGAGAATGTTCCCCTGATATCGGAAGAGTCACTGGTATGGCAGCGCCAGTGAGAACGAAGTCCGAGAGGTTATCTAGGCTGCCTAAAACCAGAAGGACTATGATGACGGTCTGTACCTTCAACGCACACTTGCATCGGAGGCTTTCATCGAGGATTTGATGATGCAGGCCAGGCACGACGTCATCGGACTGACTGAGACGAGGGACACCGGCCACTGAACGCCACCTTCGACACTTCGCCGGAGAAGAACTGTTCCTTGGGACCTGCTACAGCAGAGGAGTTGGTGGAGTCGGTGTCCTTGTCATCATGAACTTGGTCATGAACATCGATTCGTTCGAACAACTAATAACCCGAATCAGACGTTTGCGATTGAGAAGATGTGGATCAGTGCCGGCCGTGACAATCTTCGTCGCCTAGGCTCCAACATCCAGCTATGACGAAGAGAATTAGGCCTTCTTTATGGACTTATGGACTTGAAGAATCTCAAAGAGGACTTCGTAAATTTTCGATTTTTCAAAGGGGACTTCGCTTCAATTTTGACCCACGAAAAGCTGCTGGGGTACGGACCCTCTCAATTGATTTCTGCAGTCACGGAACCCATCTATCTTTCCAATGAGGACTGTAACTAGGCTAGATAGGTACCAGTAAAGTCCGATACACTTACCTTTTACTGGAGAAACACTCCATATTGCCTGAAATGTTCAGCTTCTGGCATTCCCGCGTAATAAAAACCATCCTCTAGGTATAAATGAACTTAACACACTTATGGTTCTTTACCTTCTTGGGTAAAAACATCCTTTGCAAAAAAAAACTGAAAAAAAGCTCGGAAACATGGGACACCATCCGAATATGGCGGAGGGCCTAGGACACCGTCCACCGGATAGTGTCGATCCGGATGTCGATTTATCGATCGATTTTATCGATTCTCCTCGGTTTAGCTCCAACCCGGATCGAAAGTGACATACTGGGGTAATAATTTACACGCTGATCACGTATCTGAAGGCCACTTTGTACCACGTGGTTATTGATTCATTGATTTTACTGATTTTCCGCAAGCTGTGCTGTAGGTGTGGCGAAACCATACCCACCGGGGTTTCTCACCACGCTAATCACAAATCTGATAGCCATCTTGCGCGTGGTTATTAATTTATTGATTTTTCTCAAGTTGTGCTACAGGCGTGCCGGAAAAACCCACAGGGTTTTTTTTTCAAGACATGGTCACAAGAACAACAACCATCTAGCACAGCCGCTATCGACTGATTGAACAATGATCCATCAATATTCCTTACCTGTTGGATAGGCTATAAGGTGGTGCGAAACCAACCTCCTGCGGAAAACGACTATTCAAATACTTTAATAGGCTATTCTAAATAAGATGATCTTGTATCAGTATTGAAGCGTTTTTGATGCTACGAGTCCGCGCAGAAAATTATCCTTCCCTCTTCGTCATGCGTCAAAATCAGATGCTAAGTAATTGATGAGCACGAAACCTACATAGTGAAAATACTGTCCGTCTTTTGTCTGTGAATCTCAATTCTCACTTACTAAGCACACTGCGAACCATTACGCCGTTCGGACCGCATTCATGCTGCACAATTATCAGGGTTTGTGCACAAACATTGTCGATTAAATTATTTCATCTACTTTTCATGATTTCATTCCGGTGTAGTGGAACGAAGTTCATTGAGGTTGTCTGAAATGCCGAACATCAGTAAAGGCTTGAGCACAGTAAACATTTGGAAATACACTGACACAATCAGTGTATCAATACCTGCGCGGGAAATGTTCTTTAGTTGCGCCCATTACGTAGGCCTTGAGGGCAGTCCATGTATGAAAATTATCGTGGCGTGAACGACGACAGTTTCCACATCTGATATTTTGAGATTCAAACCTACATTGCAACCGGTATGACAAGCCATTCTTAACATCAAGCAACTAGTTAAAATAATAAAGTTACTAATTTAAACATTGAATGAGTAATAATAATGACTGCTTGGAAATAGTCATAGAAATAAGCAATTAAAAACGAACTAATGCACGATTTTTGTTCATTTTATGAAGTAATATCAAGAATTCATTCTCATTCATTCATTCCCAAGAACTCCTTCTCGAATGAGGGGGCACCCCCCTCCTGTGTCCACTACTGGTACCCATTTAGTGTGAGAATTTTCTCGTCAGAGATCCAGTAGACAGTTGACGGCGATTGGCATCTTAACAATGTTTGTCCACAAGAATGTTGCTGACCAAAAGCACACAAGTACGAAGGCACGGGACTGGCCTGTGGGCCGGTTTGCTCGCATCCCCAACCCGCCACAGCAGCGCCGGCCGCGACGAGCAAAAACACGCGCGTTTATTGTTCTACCGCGTGACTCATTCGAGAGTTGAGCACATTCCTCGAGGTGCTGAGATGCTGCTGAGCAAACTGGTCGAAAGTGCACCCAGTTGAGGATGTGACTGATCGCTTTCTTCTATTTGAGGAGCAGCTCATCACCATCGCTATTCAGCAGCGGATTTGTATTGGCTCAGCGTTTGTTCATAAAATTTGCACAAGTAGCTATTTTTGAACATCATGAAAGAACCGAGTTTGTGCTTTGGTGAGCAAGTTGAATGAGCCGAACAGCTTTTGGAAAACTAGTGTTTTTATCTATTATAGAATCCTGGTTCTTCATCATTGGTATCGCTGAATAAATTATTCATCGTGTGTTCTAATTATATGTGTAGAGAGTGATCGATCTCATGATGTGAAGATTCTGCTGCAAAGCAATACGCAGCAAGTCGTGAATGCTGCTCATTTCAGTACATACATCTAGTTTCTACCCCTCGCCTACATTACTCTATAAAATTAGCATGAATAAAGTTTGTGAACAGCACTGAAAATATACTCCATAGACAAATGCATAACTACGGCGAGAACTTCCTAGAGTGAACTTGGTCGCTTCAGTAAATGTCTACATTTAGTGAACGAGCCAAGCAGGAGGAAATTACACAGCGGTCAAGTTATGAGCATAAAGCTGTGCAGCCTACACAGTCCTCTTGGTTTCATCGGATCTAGGTTCGAACGGTGTTTCACATTGTAACGGCCTCGGAAGATGCAATGCTAGCATAGACTCCAAAGCCTTTTTGGGTCCAGGCAATTAATTTTTCAGCACAATGTGAACCTGGTACATGTCCCAAAATCGCCTCAAAATCCAAGTACACATCATCCATTTTACCCACATCGTATCCTTCTCCCTCGCTGCATAGGTTTAATACTCCTGATGATATGGTTCAGGTAATTTGGAGGCTAATGTCTTGCAAATATCAATGAGACTACTGCTTTCCTGGGGACTCCATTTGGACAAAGTCTGAAAGAGAAGTCCGGGAGACGTGCTGATGTCCAAGGGCAGCTCCACCATGGGATGTTTTCGCATCTGCTGCACCAAGAGGAGAACGTATTCTGTGATCGGTGTGGGATATTTGTGCTGCTACTATCTCTGGTTATTCGGAAAAGCGGGCCAAAGTCTTTTGGCATCGCGTTAACCACAAATTGACCCTCTACGGAGGTGTTTCCACGAACAGTGGTTAAAACGGCAAGACTCAAAACGCGTGTTTGGAATATACTTTAAAACTGAAGCCTATTAATCGGCTTGATCTCATGTCAAGATGCACTGGTGAGCACTTCATTAATTCTATATTATTTATGAATGTTGTATGTCTCCCTGTATTTTTTGGTAGATGTCGATTCACTCGAATCATTTTCGGATTTTTGCTCGCAAGCGACTTCAATCGTAAACGCTTGCAGCACGCGCACCACCACATCTTACGCGACACTCTGACTGTCTGGGCATCCACAGGCTTCGTTTATATCCCCGGTCTCACTCTCGGTTGATCCTTCTGCTTCATGTTTTTACGTCAGACATGGAACAAAATTGTGTTCTCCAATAATTATGCAACCTTAGATTCCTTAATTATCCATTGTTCCTATGCTTGTGATAATTTCTATTTCCTATGTGTATTTGTCCTTCACAGAGTTATCAAAAAATTATAGACTATGCACTCATTGCAAAAAAAAACTATAAAGGGATATGTAGACCCCCCTTCAGCTCCACTAAAACCTGTCAGACGAGAGCTAGGAAGTCCAAAAAGAAGGAAACTTCCTTCCTGTCAGCTGCGATTCCCTAGGAACCAGAATCGCAGGAGATTTATTTACAATTCTTTTTCAATAAATTTCACACATTACGTGCGAACCACTCTTCGTTCGGCAAACATTAAAAGACAAGAAACCCAGAGCTTCTCCCTCGTTGCGACTAAAAACCAATCATGGTCACCTCGACTCAGGATAGCCACTGATTTTTGCCGCATCACGGCCAGATCACAGAAGCTCTCAGTAGTGGGAACATCGAGTGCAAGAAGTGCAAACAGTGACTGAGCAAATTTCAAGTTTGGAATTCCTCAAGACGCAAAAAGTAGGGCAGAATCAGCGAAAATTGCTCGCATACCACAGAAACAACACCTGATCTTGAGAGCATCGTGCATCTGAAACCACTGAAAACCTTGAGTGCTCTTGTGCTTCCATATACATGTTGTTCAGGAGTTTGGACAAAATCTTGCAAATATCATTCTACCGTCATTCAAAGAAGAAACCGTTAAAGTGGCTGCAGAAAGAAGTACGCACTTCTTGCTAATACGTTCAAATTGCGATTTCTATGAACAGGTAATAATAAAGGATAAAATGGTCGGCGTAAATCAATCCTGTTCGTGAAATGCGCCACGCATTCGACTTCCACTCTGAGCATGGCACTGGACGCGTATGTGCCCTGAACAGTGAATTGCAGGGGTCACCCGATGCACCAGGTCAGGCTCTCTCCTCCCGTACTCCTCTGGTACAAATTAACCGACCCCAGAAAGATTGAACCGTTGACAGTGCGAGCGAAGAGCGGGCCGCTGTTACTGTGCTGCGTGTGTCATTAGTAGATATAAAAGCCGAAAAGGGATACAGTTAAGCTGCATGGTGCATCAGAATTAGATATGCTTTTGATTGGATGTTTTCAATGAAACCTTCTTGGGAAACGCTTGAGAATCCCTAATGTTTTACTCACGCACAAACTCCAGCTATTATTATGCACATGTACTATCAAATAATAAGAATGGAGAAAGTTTTCCTTGATTTGATTTTTACTATGTGTTTACTACTTGATAAACCTGAAACAAACAGAGAATATTTAGAATAAGAGAATGTAATTTTTCAAAGTGAGTTTTTCAGAATAGGTCAGAAGAAATACAAAAAAAAATCAACCAGTGAGGATAACTTCACTGGATTCGTCTTCTGACTGAACTTTTCAGTGTTACGTATGTACATGGCGGCCACATACATGTATTTACATGTATTTATCACGGTGCCAATTTCGGGCGATCAACTGATGAAAATTTAAAATTTATATTTCAAGTCTGAAATGAGCTATCAGGACAATGCTCGAGAATGTGATGAGGCATACATAGTATTCCCTTCCTTGCCTCCACTTTACTCCTCAAGAAAGTGTTTCTGAATGGAATTGCACTCATTCCTCGCATTTAGTGCTCAAAATGCAGTACTTTTGCAAATATTTTCGTTTCCCTTCTACATCATTTTACTGAATCGGGGCAAAATGTGATTTTATTTCTGATATAAGTGTGTGTTTTGCACCAGCAGCTTTGATGCGCAGTTGTTGAGCTGAGGGGAGATCAACGATTGTCAACAGGCGCAGAAATTGCGAAAAAAGGGAATCGCGTTAATTGCAAGGAGAGAAATGCTCTTTAGCTGTTGATTTTCCTCCCATTTGTGCTGCTGACAAGCAATCAGTTATTCATCGGAAATTTTTGAGAATTGCTATAGTTTCGAGATTCAATAAAATGAAATTTTCAAAAAATTTGATGGTTTGCTTCTGTCCCCGGATCCAGCTAGTACGGAGGGTGCTGTAGTAGCATTCCAGTGAGAGTGTTGAAGAGAAAAGTGCTTAGTTTAAATCACCACTTCACTTCTTTTCATAGGGAGGTACAAAACATATACATCTATGTAATTCTAATAAAATTTCAGAATTTCTGAATTTTAGATAGCCCCTGTGATAGAACAGAGGGCGCTGATTCCGAATATGTGGCTCTCACCTCAAATAGATCACGTTGAACAGAGTTACTGCGAGGCGGCGCTTCCGACGCGACATCGCGTTTATTTCGCAGATTTTAAAGGCGGCACCGACGGGACCGTAGTTTGGGAAAACCGACGAAAATGAAACTTTATTTTTTAATCTAATTCCAACTAACTCTTAGCTCGTGCTAAACAACAGGAATGAAGCCCCCACAGAGCCTCAACATATTCTCGAGCTTTGTTATGATTGCTCATCCTAGGGCTGAGATATGCAGAAAATTCTGTGGTCCAAAATCGTGGTTGCGCTAGATGTGTGGCAGCTAGTGCAGGCACCTCCACTGTCGAGTGTCGAACACGTCTTATGAAATCAGATTATGATAGTGGAAAATGGCCGTTCGTTGCTTTGCATCTGTTTAGTGGAAATTCATGAATCTCAAGAGTAAGGACGAAAAACACTCTTTTCCTTCCCTTTCCCAGTAGTTAAAATTCGAAAAAGATATTATAAATTATAACAAACAAATAAATACTGAGTGCTCGTAATCTGACCCACACGGATTCCACGGTAGATAGACCCGTTTCGAGGAGAATGGGGTAAAAATGGTGTTCACCAAAATTAAGATGGGGTGCATTCCACAGCTGCTTGGTAGCAGTTGCTTAGTCTTCACACACGGTGAAACTTCTCCGTCCACACTATATGTGCTGCATAGTGTGCGACAACAGCGAACACCAGTGGCATGAATTCAGTGCCGTTTTCAAAACACAGTGTACCATTGATAAGAACATGTTGGGTGTTGACATGAGTTCTTGCGGTTTTATTTCTCAGTTGTTTGTTTCCTCCTCCCATTTGTTATTTTGTAGTCAAATGTCATGTAAGACTTGAATGTGCTATTCTTGCTCTACAAGAATAATGTAACTTTCTTCTGGAGAACCAACGATTTTCTTGAGGCTTAAACCCACGAACTGGAGTGTTGACTTTATGGAAAACAGCGCCACCGACATCTGCCTTTCCCGAATTTCAGCTGGAATTCGAAAGGCCACCAGAACTGCTGGAGCGACCTGTGTCTTTCTGCTCAACCGCGTTCTTCCAATTTCAAAGAAGGCATATTTATAACATTTCGTATCCATGACTTCAATCAATCGCGGATGAGTAAAGCGCAATGACTTATGTTAAAATCCAATACTAATTTTACTCACTTTGTGTATGTTCAGGAGCAGCGGTTTATTGTACGCGCAAACAAACTTTCGATCATGTTGAAAGTGAGCCATGCCTGGAGTAACCCACTTGTGCTCCCCTTTCTCACCCACAAATGAAGTGTACTACATGGACAAGATTATCGTACTAGACCAGGTGTTCCGAATGATAACTGAACCATTTCAGGGAGTGTAGGTCAGACCATAAAGTTCCAGACATCAGATGCCAACTGTAGTCGCCACGCAATATGGGTGCAAAACCGAATAGAGGGTGTTCCGTAGGGGAGGAAAATGAATGGACAAACGAAATTTTTAATAGTCACCCAAACCGTACTTTTTCAAGGACGACTGGAGCGCAGCACATGTACAGGAACTCCTTAGATCTCAATAACTCTTTAAGCTCTACTGTTGGAAATCTTCACTACCTCAACAAACCCCGGAATCAAGAGTATTTTCCCGTACAGTGGCTGTTTTTTTTCGCACAGAGCCAGTTCGCGCGATCCACCCCTTTGGTGGAGCAGGTCTCTATAAAAGCTGTCCATGCTGCTCCGAGTGCACATTCAGCAATGATCTCGTTATTCGGTAGTTTTGTGTATCTTCTTTTAGCTCAAGCGACACTGGCAGATAAAACCAACAAGACCTCAGCACCTGACGAGGTATGCCTCTTCCCTTTGGACCTCATGCACTACCATTTCCAACTTCTCACTAAATAGATTACGAATTCGCTCTCACTGGCAAGGCCTTCGTCCTTATTCTTCTTAGAAATGTAAAGAGCACCAAATTTTCTTCATTAATCTTGTCTGCTCTTCTAAAATCACCCTTCCAGGCATTTCCCGTCGCTTTTAAATTAAACGCGCTATTAAAATTAGAGAAAACAAAAGAATTTTTAGGGGAGTTCTATGTTGATTCTGTGTTCCTCTCTCATTGTAAGATTCCATGATATTTTTCATCTCTTTGTTCATGATATTCTCAGCTTTAGACCCGGCCAGTAGTCTCGCGTGCTAAACGATGCTGCTCGCAAATGTCCACATCGTGCTGTCCGCAGGTAACGTCTATTGTTGTTTCTTTGAGGGTATGAACCAGAACACAAAGCGTATCAGGATTAGATATGCGACAAAGGTGGATAACTGGGCTTTTCAAGTAAGGGCTAGGGAGAATCCAGAATGTCGGGGAATTTCTGGACCACAAATATGCGTTGCCCAAAAACGCGGCCGTTATATTTTTCCTACAGAGAGCCTGGTTTATAACCAGACACAGATTCAAAGTCGTAATTAGTACTATAACACCTTTACTAAACGTAAAAGGAGCAGCACCTGTTTTGAACTATTTTATTTACTTCAGGCTACTCTCGCATGCTTCGATGCGTGTAAAGGTCAATGCATTCCACAGTGCAGGACGCAGATCTGCATCACAGGTATGTGAAAAGGAACCTAAAATCTTTATCAGAATTTGTTTGGAATATGTGGAAAGAAGCGGACTCAGGGTCAAGCGTGTGTCGATAAATTATCAAGGGGGGGGGGGTCGTACGGGGGGTGGGGAAAGAGGGGGGTCGTAAGGGGGGTCGTGGCCGGGAGGGGGGTGCCTTAGTGTGGAATAGGAGGTAGAAATTTAGGCCGAAATTTTCGCACGTCCGTGCTGAAAGTCCTACCCAGTCCTGCAGGCCGGTAAAAAGTCATTTTATGGACCCTACCCAATAGTGCTTTATCCCAGAGTTTCAGGTCTCCAGCTTCAAGAGAAAAGATTCAGCACGGGAATTACGGAGATGAGGTTTCGTCGATAAAATTGGCCTTTTTTTCCATGTTTTTATCGACGGAGTTGAATCGCGGTGGAAGCAGCTGCGGAAAAACGAGCTGTACAACCTGAAAGCGCGAACCTTCGACTATTAAAAACCTGAAAAAAAAATTGGGACCTCAACAGACCAGATCTTCTGATATTCGTGTCCGACTACAACCATGCCTCTGAACGAGTCAAAATTTTAGGCCGAAATTTTCGCACGTCCGTGCTGAAAGTCCTACCCAGTCCTGCAGGCCGGTAAAAAGTCATTTTATGGACCCTACCCAATAGTGCTTTATCCCAGAGTTTCAGGTCTCCAGCTTCAAGGGAAAAGATTCAGCACGGGAATTACGGAGATGAGGTTTCGTCGATAAAATTGACCTTTTTTCCATGTTCTTATCGACGGAGTTGAATCGCGGTGGAAGCAGCTGCGGAAAAACGAGCTGTACAGCCTGACAGCGCAAACCTTCGACTATTAAAAACCTGAAGAAATTGGGACCTCAACGGGCCATATCTTCTGATATTCGTGTCCGACTACAACCATGTCTCTGAACGAGAAAAAATTTTGGGCTGAAATTTTCGCACGTCCGTATTGAAAGTCCTACCCAGTCCTCCACCTCTATAAACAGCTATTTCGTGCTTTACGGTCGACCATCTCGAATCTACTACAAGCGCGTGTCATTTTACGCCATGCGAAAATTCTAGCCTCGGAGAGGATCGAACCCTTGACCATGTCGATCATGTGTATGGTTGTTTTTCGTGACGAATACGAAGGTATTTCATTTAGAAAACTCTGTACGGACGCTTTCAGACTGAAATTCGCTCACCGCACACGCTCTAACCCTCAGCAAAAATTTTAGCCTCGGTAGGGATCGAACCCTTCACCATGTAGATGATGTATATAGATGTTCTTTCTTGATGTGTTCGAGCCTCATTAGTTACGTAAGCAACATTGCATAGTTAATGCACGTTTTTTGTCCACCGCGTACATTTCAGCGTTTTCCAAAAAACTTCCAAACAACTAGTTAGATACAAAAGAGCCTCTTTCTCCTTGCTATGCTCTGGCTCCACCACACCTCTCGCAGTACGAACACCTGAAATGGGATATCTAAACATCTAAATTCTGCAAGCATGGAAGGAAATTTGTGGGCAAAGGGGGGGTCGTATTTTTGATGGCTCAAAGGGGGGGGGGTCGTATGGGGGTCGACTTTTTACCATCATCACGCTTGACCCTGAGCGGACTGCATTTAATCGCGTTTGGAAGCATGCTTCTTTTCTAGTCAAAATTAATTATATGTGATTAAGAGGATCTCTAGTTGCAATGTCAAGATTTTACCGTGTGTTTTAGATTTGATGAAATCATCGACTCGGCTCTGTATGGAGTCTCTTCCTCGTAAATTCTACCTTTTTTAGTGGTAGCTACTATACTTTCAAGGCATACACATTTTTCCGCTTCGGACCCTCAAACAGTTCCATGTACAGTGAGCGTCAATGGCGGCGCGTTTTTCGCGGACACAGAACCAAGGGGCGCTGCCCCGCCGCTCACGCCAGAGACGCTGCTGTCTATCATCATATCTTGATAGTTTTTCATCATATTGGTTCTCAACTATCACGACTACTAATAACTCTCAACAAAAACCTATACTCCGTTGTTGCGGGGAAGATTCCAACACGAGTGGAGCGGTCGCGCGGCGTGCCTCATGAGTTCGCAGAAAAAAACACGGGGCGCCATCGATTCTTACTGTATTTAGTTGGGTCTTGAAAAACTTTCAAGATCATATTTAGCATGTTATTTTTGTTTTATTTTACATTCCATTTGTTTCACGATGTCTAATTTTCAAACGCGAGGAGATAAACGCAGCTTTTTTCTTTTGAATTCACTGAAAAACTGAATAGGAGCATGATCGGATTAAAACTTATATAGAAGTTCCGTTCTTATTGTACCCTGATTAGTCGATTGACTGAAATACTAAGCTGAAGAGACCTACAGGGTGCGGCAAAAGTCTTTGGACAAGCATAATCAATCTTCGAAACATGGGTAGGAAGAATTTGAGAAAATCGGTAGTTGTTATGTCAGCAGTTTAGTTGTTAACATGATTACTATTTTTGATCCTAAAATTTCCTCCACTGCCAGTGACCCAGGCTTGGAAAATGGTAGATGCGACATTAGCCTGGCCCGGGAATTGATGTAGTCAAATTCATCTCGGGCCTCTTCCAAAATTTCGGAACAGAGTCCAAATTCCTGTGTGGTCTTGAGAAAGCCTTAGCTCATAGAATCTTCAAAACACCACGAAATCTCCCAGGGTAGATGTATGTAGGACCTCGACAGGCAATAATTTACCCCCATCTTCACAGTAGAAAAGAATACTCACTTTAGAAGACGATTTCAGCATTTTATAAATCCCAAATTAGCATGTGTACATCAAGAAGGAGCGAATTAGCAAGTCTGTCACAAAAAATAGAGGTGAAATCGCCGCTAAACAAGCGAAAATAGCAATGGTAGCGCGATTCCCATGTCTGTTGACAAAAATTTTGACCACTGTCAAAATAGAAGCTGACAATGAACCTAGAGATATCCTGACTATTTCCCAAATTTTCTGGAAATTTTCGTAGGTTCCAAAACAGGAGGCTCCTACTAACTCCCGCAGGATTTTGGGATCTCTTCGCGAATAGATAGAGAAGTGGTGAGAGAAGCGGTAAGAAGAACCACCTCCACTACGTGCGCCAGAGTTCACGTCTCACCTGGACCTTTCGAAGTCTACCTACGAGAGAAGCGAACCTTGCTATCAAAAATAATACTCATGCGTACAATTTAGTTATAAACATAAAATGACCATTGATTTTTAGAGGTTGCTATTCCGTATGTCTTTAGCAAGCGGTTATGGTTGTTCAAAGACTTTGCTGCAGCCTGTAAAAAGCTCAAGTTCATCCATGTACTTCACTAGCTACAACCGGCAATATTATGGAAGGTGTTTCTAGAGACCACCGTCGCGATGGATCAAAGATAAACGACGATTCCTTCGACAATGAGTAGGAAAATATTGTTGAGACGGTTATGGGGCTTTACTCGCTGTCACAAGCATTCGCAAAATTTTCCGTACAGTCATGCTTTACCCGGCCACCCGGCTTGAGAATCTTTCGTAATTTGCTACAATAATCGATAGCATATGTATAAGTGAAGCTAGCCCCATCATCGCTCCGAGTGACAAGAGTGTGGTGATTCTATGCGGATTGATTGTCAGAGTTCAGAAATAGCATGTAGATTTGAATACAATAAGCGCAACAAGAAAAGCACGAGACTTACTCCAAGAATGATCGTGCTTATTATGATCGCTCGATACATCTATAGAACCTTTAAGTCCCTCGTGTCAATATGGGAGAATCATCTAAACTAGGAATGCAAGATGAAGACCATGCGAATATTCTTTTCGTTTCACTCTGTATTTCCACAGTTTAATCTCTAGTTTGTTTATCTCTAAGTCTCTGAGTCCTACGAGCTTGTGATATCTGGCAATAATAATTTAGTGAAAAATCCTTTATTTTCTTTCCAGAATGCGTCACCACGTGCTCGAACGTCTGTGCTGTTCCCGTGCAAGTCCAAACCCAACCGCCTGTTCAGACGCTACCTCCTATTACCATAACTATGCCACCCCTCACCCTACCACAAGTTACTTATCCACCACAAACTCTACCACCCATGCCACAACCGCAGCCAACACCGCAACCAGCACCACAGCCTATCGTCATTGTCCTGCCACCTCCGCCGAAATCTCCTGAGACTTGTCAGCCTACATGTCAGCAAACCTGTCAAAGCACATGCCCATCAAAGATCTGCATTGACATATGTCTAAAGAAGTGTGAAACCGTCTGTCAAACATGCTGCGCACCAATTGTCCCAGTAGTTCCAACCCTTCCACCACCACCGCCAACTCTACCACCAACTCTACCACCAACGCTCCCACCAACAATGCCTCCTAGTGTACAAGTACCAATCATGCAGGTGAGGACTGTGTTCTCTATTTAGAAAACTTGAACATAATTTCGAGAATATTCTATGCTTGATGTTAAATTCCGGTGCTCATTCGATGAACTTAAGCGCCAAATTTAAACAAAACTTACTGTAAGATTGCAGCGGCTAAGGCTTATAAATGGTCATGTTCTCATTCTAGTGTATCGCTTTGTGCATCCAACCGTGCGAGATCCAATGCCGTGAGACTCGACCAGCGACTGTGTGCCTTCCACTCTGCCAACAGACATGCGAGACTACATGCCTGCAAACTCAACAGAATGTGGTAAGACACAATGTGTTCATAACCTCAACAGAATCAAATCGATTAGTCCGATCTTTGTAGATGCCTTGTCAAGTAGCTGCGGGAGGAGGATGCAACTGCAACTCTGGCTACACACAATGCGGCGGAATGTGCTGTCGGGCTTAATTCAATCGGTTATCCTCCTTTCCTCCAATTCCTCTAATTATTCCGAAGGCTGTCGATGATTTGTACATAACTTGATATTTATAAATATTAACTAACTACTGTTTGTGGCAAGCTTTAACAAATGATAGGGTATTTGAAATGGTATCAGGTTGATGCAAATGCAAAGAAATGGCGCGCTTTTGTGTTGCCTATACATTTTTCCACAACTTTAATGAACGGTACTTTCGACATCCCCCTAAAATCTTAGAAATAACAAGGAAAATGCTTTGAAAAGTAGTCACTCACATTTTTCCAACAGCGACGCCGACGTACCAGGGCTCACAAATGGTGTAATTACTGACATCCTGATCGATTCCTGAAGATATTCAGAAGACGACAGACCACAATTAGTAGTTTTCCTTCCTTGTGTTATGCGGTTATGCGGTTTTAACAGGCGAAGATAGCACCAGAATTGCAGGGAGATCCGCTTGCCACTATGATATGTACATTCGTAAATCAACTCTTCCCAATAATTGGTAACTGGACAGAAATTCCAGATCTTGCTCGATCTTTCGGTTGCCTTCATCTCCTAATAAAGCTGGAAGGTTGCCCCATGGTCGAAACGTAACCCATGTTTAGCACTATCAGGCGATCATTTACTTCCGTCAAGGAAACTTTCCTTGGCAAGAAAAGTGCAAAAATTGCGCCAAAGTCAGAATTGGAGTAAGCGGCTGATTTTCCTCGAGGCGTGGCGATTTCCTTTAAGAATGCATTTGTTCCCTCTCCTGGCGAAGAGTCATTGATGTGAACGGTGTAACCATCTAGATATGAACTGATGTATCATCGGCCCTGTAATTTGTTTTCACCATCGAAAGCGCATTTAGTTTTACATCTTAAAAGCAGTCGCCGCTATCCGCGATCTACAACACCCTCGCACAAAAATGTGCTTCAGAAACTCTTTACCTGCATTCACCGCGAAGTATAAGGAAAGAGATCCCTCCGGCCAAAAAAAAGGAGTTGGTGCAAAATCTTCGCTCTTGGGTGAGAATTTGGAACAAAGATCTCTTTATTTCCTATTTTACTGATCTTGTGCACTTGACCCTGATTTGATCCTACTCCTTGAAGCTTACTTGTCAGTGAAAAAACTTTTCGAAATGAATCGTATGAAATTGAGGATCTTTACTTTTTCGAACCCAGGAGCCTAAGCTCTAGAGAATGAGATTAGTTCGTATTCAATACATAATATTGGGTTTTAAAAAAATCTGCAACACTTTTTATTTCCATTTCTAAAACGCAAAAGCGGCTAAAAAGGTGGATCTTGTGTCGGTATAAGGTTGTATGTTCTCGAAGCTTTCAAGTGAAAGGCATACGAGGGAAGCTATTTTAGTATCCGAGTAATAATGCCTTTGGCCAGTCGAGTCTCACTTCGCTCCTTTGTGTATTATGGTTTCCTGCAAGGAAATCCTGTAAGAAGCGCCGACGCCAATAAATGTGCTGCGTTTGAAAAGACCGTTATTCTTCATTCGGTGGCCCCCGGTACCAGTGCTTCGAGTCTGACGAAATGATGCTTGAAAGTCACTCATGGTCTGGACGTGCGTCGACCGTTAGTGACGACGATTTGCGGGATGACCTGAAGACGAGGTCAGATGTCGACAACTGCAAGTCGGATTCTCACCTTTTCATGACCACGAGCAGCCACCTATGGGAAATGAGGCTTGGCAATTAACAGGGGTTCAGAAATGCGGTATCAAAGTTTATCGAACCACAGGCTTCTGCGTTCTGGTAGAAACAGACAAAGAAGCTGCCCAAAAGATGGGCAAAGGTACTACACAGTAATGATAAATATAGCATTGATTGAGAATCTGTTTTGATGAAGAAGTCCATTTCCAATCCTTGTAAGTGTTGCAGAACTTTTACCCAACCCAATACATGGTCACTGCCAAGAGCCATGATAAAAACAAGCGGGGATCAAAAATTCGGACAGGACTATTGCGCCAACGACGTGTTTTTATTCACAACTTAGTGAACTATCATGACTTATAATAAGGCGCTCACTCTTCCTATCACGCGTGTTCGTCAGACAAAATTCCGTAATTAGTCAACGATGGTGGTTATGAGATCATATAAAAAAGCAATAGGCTAAGATGGGTGTGGTGTGAAAGATGAAGAGGAGTGCTAACGACTGGCGAAGAGCACAGCAATAACTCCACAGCTGCGGGAGCTGCTCAGCAGTGCGACGGGCCAACTGAGGAGCGCACTGGCGTCCGAAAGTTGGGGCACGTCGAGAAATGGTACCAGAGCTGGAATAAGGGTATTCCGTTGAGCAAGAGTGCCTGCTTCCTGCTCATACATTCGCTGATTTCAAGCCCAAACCAAATGAGTTGAAGCCTCCTGACAATTGGGATCCAATCTCCAGAGTGGGTATGATTAACGCCTGTATATGTGCAGTCGCTGCCTCCATTGTTGGCTCCTGCCCCTCAAGTTCCCTACTTACCTGCTCAGCAGCTGAAGCACACGTGCAATTTGCAGTACGAATGCGGTATTTCCCAAATTTTCTCCCTCAAACGAGAGTAAGAGGCGCGTCAAACGTGACGAATGCCATTCTTCAACGCCTATATGGCAGAAAATGATGGAACAATGAAATATCAAAAAAAAACACACACACGCAAAAAGTAGGGTTTATCGAAGAAGTCAGACGTAATGCAGGGAGAACGCAGATGGATGACCATAAAAGCATGCATAAAAAAGTGAAGAAAGAGCAATACTGATGACTTCGATTGAGATGTATGCGAGCAGAACCTTCCTTTTGAGTTACAAACATCTGAGACCCATGAAAATGAACAGTAGAACCAGCGTCAGTCCGCCACCAAGCGAAACTCACGATTACAAAAAAATATAGGAAAAGACTATTAGGTTTTAACATAAGTTTCCGCTGTTTCTGCATAGGCATTCTCGAAGGCTTCTAATAAATGAATATCGGTTAGATTTCGCTTGTCTCTAGATGCTATTTTAAAACCCATGATCCCGTGAACATTCTGGAATGTGAGACAGGTTTTTGCGTCTTATTTTGAAGATGTAATTAACTTCGGAGTGAACCTTTCAAGAATGCAAATTCGGTAACTGCACTTGCACGACTAATAATTTTCCCATAACGTTGAAAGAGACTAACCAAATTTGGAAGCAGCAATCTCAAGACCATTCATATTCTCCCTGATACTTTCCCTCCTCATTTTATTGTCGAGCGGTCTCAGGCACCTACACCAAATTTGACGCAAAATTTTGATTATGCAGTACTTCTCTCTGGTGTTGAAACGATATGAAGTGGGATTTTTCCACTATAGCCACAAACATCAACCTTTTGCGGACACGAATCAGTGGAATTTTGGCATGAGTTCCAAGCGCTCTGCAGAAATCACATCATTCTGGCATACCGCTGATATGTTCGAAAAGTCGACTGAGTTGGATCAGTCTTCCATATCGTGTCCGTTTGCATGGGAGGGCGAGTCTCTTTAACAGGTTTTTTGGTCTGCTTGCTGGCAATTCTGCGAATTTCCTTGTGTATTAGCATTTTTTGCTATTACATCCTCATCTTAAGCTACGAGTTGCCGGTTTCGTCTTCCACTTTTTCAGAAAAATCCTAGGTTGAGTGTGCATTTTTCATTCCGATCAAGTTCATCTATGTTTACAGTGTTATATTTTCGTTCACTTTACTACCAGGACGGCAAATGAGGTTTCTGAATCGTCTTCCTAGATATGCCAACACCTTTTTGTTGATGTGGGCCATCGCATGTTTAGGAGCAGCACGTTATGGGTTAGCGTTGAATTTGAAAACGAGAAAGTTCCCCTTTACTACTTGAAGACGAAACCAGCGACTTGACATATACAACCGAATTCCATTGGAAAGGGTGTAGGCGCTTTGGAAAGTGTGAACATCGTTAAGGAAAGTACTCAGAGAAACTATCTAGGTACTTTGAGAAAGAAAAAACAACATTTGACTAGTAGGATCGAGTGAGAGTGCCAAAAAACAAAGCTCTGTTACTGGCCGCAGCATTTTGGAGACTCTCTTGACTAAAAGCTTACGATGTGCAACTAATTATAGGAAGCACAGAAAACGAAAATGTTTGAATTGTATGAATAAGCACGTCGGAGACAGGAGCATGACTCGCACACGAGTAAAATGATGTGAATTATGAATGGGCGGAACACAGAGATGAAACCCGCAACATGCAGCTAAAGCGGAGAATATCGCAAGAACAGAAAACTCAGAACCCCTGGAGCAAATTGCAAACAAGGATTTCTCAAAAACAACTTGCAAACAAGCTCAAATAAAGTAGTTTGCAAGCATTTGCTGAAAACAGCTTGCAAACCAGTGTGACGTCATCACCAGCCTGGAAAAAATAGTTGCCGACCAGCTTTTCATTTTGCAACTATTTTACTAGGAATTCAAAACAACTATTTTACCAGCTTTCTCCAAAAACAACTATTTAACTAGCTTTGCGATGATACTCTGCGGCTATCATGCAGAAATGAAAGAATCCTTCGTATGTGATAGGGTATTTTAACGGTCCCATGCTATGAAGAGCGGCGGTTACTTCGCTTTCATACAAAGCGTGAGTTATACATGTTTTCAGACTTTGTCTCCGTTTTTTGAATCTCCTCAAAACAGGTATTCAAATAGTTCAGTCCACTCAATCAGTTGCTAGTGAAACCACATATAGTATTAGCGGAAACAAAGGTCTGGAAAAGCTATATCCTAGAACTCTCGAAAAGATAGGATAGCTCTTTAAGTTAAGTTTTCAGAATGTACTTACTCTTACCTATGCACCAATTCACTGGCAGTGCTCTGTTCGAGACCTTTCAAGGGAGATTTGCAAATTAGTCATGACTACTATAGATCGGTTAAAGAAGATCATTTAAACAAGCTTGATTTCTTTTCTCAGAACCCATTCTGAAGCAAGGCAAGTTTGCTTATTAGAAAACTATTTAAATTAATAGACTGCACACTGAATTAGAATTCCTTTGATAACTGTGCAGCACATCGAACGCAGCTCGAACAGCGTAGTGCGAGAAGTAGAAACCCACCTTCCCCTCAGTTGCTGCTTTGAAGAGAAAAATTTTGCAGCAAGGGCAGGATGGCAGCAACTGGAAGGAAGTACTGCTAAAATTTTCACTAGGCGCATTACGTTGTTTGGTTGCGTTCGCGCTGCACAGTTATCAGAGTCCCTGTTGAGGCATCTAAACTCTAATCTAATGTAGAAACAATTTCCGAAGTTTGCAGCCTGTTTGGATAATTTCGAATCTTGGCTGAGTGAAGTACGACTGCGAAAGGTGATGAACTAATCTGAGCAGTAGCCGAAGATTGCCCAATCACAGTAAACTATGAGAACTACGGAAGCAGTCCTCTGGCACGAGTTGTTCCTACAATCAGATTTGTGGCTGGGTTGCGCCACACAGTTTGGAGACGTTTATGAATGGCACCAATAAAGTTGTTGTATTCTGAATGAGTGTGATCCACAAAACGTTCCTGTTCTAACGGGTTGACTTCGGAGAACAACTATTTCACTAGCTTTTCATTTTGCAACTATTTATCAAGGAAGTGGTCAGAACAACTACTCAGAACCCCAAAAACAAGTTTCTGATCGCATCCGAAACTTGCTTTTCCAAAAGCTTGAAGTTGTTTTCACACTTCCTTGCCGACAAGTTGTTCGCCCGAAAAGCTTGTCGACAACTTGTTCTCAACAACGAAGCAGTGAAAACAAGTTGTCGACAAGCTTTTCGGGCGAACAACTTGTCGGCAAGGAAGTGTGAAAACAACTTGTCGACACGCTTTTGAGGAAGCTAGTTTCAGATGCGATCAGAAACTTGTTTTTGGGGTTCTGAGTAATCAACCAGCTTTTCATTTTACAACTATTTGGCAAGGAAGAGGTCAAAACAACTATTTTGCAAGCTTTTCATTTGCAACTATTTAGCAAGGAAGTGCCAAAAAATAGTATTCTACCAGCTTCCGAAAAACTAGTTTCAGATGCGATCTGAAACTAGTTTCTCAAAAGCTGGATAAATAGCTGTTGCAGAGGTTCTGAGTAGTGAATAATAAATACTACAAAATGCTAAAAGCAACCGCATGTAACGGTCGGCACTGCCTATCAAAAACACTTGACAATTCCAAGCAATGAGAAAATCACAACTACAAGAAACCTACAGTTCGTTGCAAAACATTTGAAGAACTCACTTTTTTTTTTTTGAAATATGGAGACAACGCTGGTCGCCGCCGTGGGCAGTAAGGCGGCGGATGTGTCAGACTGTTTTTTCAAACCGAAATAACAGCGGCAGAAATCCACCTTCATGCAGATTGGCGAGATAATTCCTCGATATCGACTTGGGCATCCACTTGTTCTGCCCCAAAATCTCAGAACCAAGAATTTCTCTGAAGCTTCGCCTAGGGGGGGGGGAGGTATTTGACATGCACATCACGAATATCATACTCATTTTGTGCCGCAAGCTCATTTGGGTAGGGTTGCGGTAGGATCAGGATAAGTGAGGTACCTCACGGAATTACCTGAGTTTTTGTCTGCGGAGGGTTATTTGACATGCTGATTACGAATATCATATTGATATTGCAAGTTGAAATCAATTTGAAGTTTTTCTACGTACAGCACTTGCACTAATCCTACCGCAACGTTACCCAAGTGGGGTTGCGGCACTAAACGAGTATGGTATTCGTTATAAGCATACGTATCAGATATCCCCCTTGACAAAAATTCAGATGATTCTGTGAGATCCCCACCTACCCATAACCCTACCAAAATGGGGTTACGGCAAAAAGTGAGTGTGATATTCGTGATCAACATGTCAAACAACCACAGTAGACGAAGTTTCAGAGGAGTTTTTGATTTTGCGATTTTGGGGCAGAACAAGTGGAATAGTGCCAAAACAAGATATCGACTTGGGCATCAAACAACATATGTATTTTGTTTGCCACTACGGATCCTGCGCTAATTAGGCGTAGATGCCGAGTTCGCTCACCCACGTTGGGTAAAGCTTCATGAATAGCTCCGTAGGCGTCACCCAATGTTTTGCCTTGGATTTGGATACCACTCAGTATGCGATTACCACCTTTGTAATGATGAATACCAGCCATGGGAACTACAACACAAAGGGGATGCGAAAATATCAAGCGAATGTTGAAAACGAATAACTGATTACTAGTTGGGGATAACAAGCTCTGATCCATAGATGTGTGACAAACCTGTCTTAGGTTACTTTATTCTTAATTTTCTCATGGTTTTCATCTGAATGAAGACCGGTCCAGCGCTGTGATACATAAAATTAAGAAGTGAACTTTCTGCACTCCGTCCAGGACGTAATTCCCACTTAGGATCCAAGTTGCTGGATGTCGAATATTGACAACGCTGACGACATCACAGCCAATGAACAAGAAAAAAAGAGTAAACTATTTGCACCAAAACAAAGAGAAAAAATGTTATGAGAGCAACAGCAGATCTGTTTCATTAGTGGAGCGGTGTGGTGTGAGTGAATGACAAATTACCGGCAGTCCAGACCAGGACAAGGATCGACTTCACATCAAGTTCCGGTCCAGTTCTTTAGTGTATGCCACTCTAGGAAGCTTCATGCTGCTTTAACACTAAAACTTAAGAGATCTCAGGTCATACTGACTTCGTCCCATCCACTCACGTCGGCTAGGAAGGTGCCCTGATTCTTCTGGCAGGCTCATCGAAACCTATATGAACTTCGACAAACGGGTGTACTACCTCACCTCGTTCACACTATAGATCGAATACGTATCTAAGCTTCAGAAAGGATAAGAAGCTCAATAAGAATCCGACAGTCAGACAACCAGGGGGAGGCGTTCTTCAATACGATGATGCGGTTTGTGAGCTACGACGTCAATTCAGTTCTTCACGTGTGCTAACCTCGGTACTGTCTCACAAAATAGATTGATGGGGGTGGCAGAACTGGGTCAATCAAAGAACTGATAAAGTTACCTTTTATACAGTGTGGAGTTTCTTGATAGGAAGAAATTCGAAAGGAAAATGTGTGGGACATGGCCACTTGGTATGAATAATTGTTGCCTAACAAACGCGAAATCAGTTGCCAAACATTTCCGAAAAGTTAAGTTGTTCGCTTTAAATTCACTTATTTTGCTCAAATTTCTATCATTTGACCGGGTAGCGTCAGAAGCAATTTTCTATTTACAGAAGAATCTTCCTATCATTTTCTGAATTACCCAATTTTACAAGAATTCCGGGTACTAGAAGGCGGGATAGGAAATGGGGCAGCTCTTAGAAGTAAGCAAGTTCGCCGAGAACAACCTCCGGTGATAATACAGCTTTGACTAGAAAGTCCGATCATAACGATCCTTATCCGCGTTGCCGGTTCTCTTGGAACTCGGCCTGACTATTTGAACGCTACGAAATTAGTCCTTCACCAAAAGATGAGAGCAAACGTTTTGTGCCTGCACACGACGATCTGGGCACTTATTTTGAGATTAGGAACTGGCCCGTAGTAGCAGCGAAATCCTTTCGTATCAAAAAATTGTGTGCATTTCTTCTTTTCGGTTATAGATTTCAACACATTTCTAATTAAAGCGGTCTCTGGGAAGTTTTCAGGACAAAAAAGGCAACTAATAATATCCATTTGTTTCCTTCACTTCTTTCGCTGCCGAAACGAAAAAAAACCCTTGGTACCAAACACTGTTCAACAGTTGTCGACACAGTCTTGATCATCATCTACGACATGAATTTTTGAATCTTCAAATAATCACGTAAAGATTTTCACAATCAGTAGGAAACGTTCAGTCATACAGAACAAGATGCCTGCGGACAGCTACGGAGCACTTTAAGAAATTCTTAGGCTACCACACGCACCACACATTCTTGGAAAAGCTCACAGACAGCAGAGCACCTCCTCTGATAGGGGCCTGGTTGCCGCTTTTTTCACTAGCCGAGCCAGTCCGCGTGATTCACCCTTTCTGAGGAGCACTATAAAAGCAGCTCTCATAGCTCCGTAGTCGCAGCAATGATTTCGATATTCGGTTGTTTGGTCTGTCTGCTTCTGGCTCAAGCAACGCTAGCCGCTGAAACCAACAAAACCTCAGCACTTGATGAGGTATGCCTACTAGTCTTTCTTCTTCATACGCTAATCTCTCCCACCTTCTAGTCAGCCAGCAGAATTCTACTCGAGACCCAACATTATGCGCAACTTTTCAGCCATATTAATTGTTCTTCAAGACACTGAGATAACCTTCTCAAAAAAAACCTGACTACAGAAAGCCTGAGTATTATTACTTGTAAATTTTGCTCTACCCAGATTTCCGTGTTGGTCGTATTTTCTCTCACTTTATTTTCATAACTTCAGAAGGACCCTGTAGTTTACCGTGCTAAACGATGCTGTTCGCAGTCCTCATCATGCTGTCCACAGGTGGGCGACCGAGCATTCATTTGTGAATATCATTTCAAGATTTTGTTCAATACTAGAGTCTAACTTAGCACAGTTCGACTATAGTTATGTTAACTTAATTTAACTATAGTTATCTTTCGCATGAATTTCCAGAATTTTTTGTTTGAGCTTTCTTACATTTCCAGGCTACGCTTGCCTGCTTCGATGCCTGCCAAGGTCAATGCATTCCACAGTGTAGGACGCAGATATGCATTACCAGTAAGTGAAAGAATTCCCCTCTGAAAGTTTGTCCGAAGAAATGATGTTGTTTAAATTTATCTGCGAGAAGATCCAGAAGACGACCATATTAGATATGATACTATGCAGTAAATGAAGGGGCGCGCAGGATAGATGAAATGATGTTTTTGACTTTTGCTGCTTTACTAGAACAAATATCTGTTTTCCGAGCGAAAAGCTGTTCATTCCTAACAATTGTGGTGCATGAAGTATAGGAGCTTGTGGCTGCGGAATCACGTAAATGCGATCTACCCTATTGGCCTGAGAAACCTTCCAGAGGTCTTCTTCGCAAAAATATGCAAATTTTTGTATGGTTGCACATTCTGTTTCTTTTCGTTTTGATAAGATTTTCTAGCAAAATTAGTGGAAGATTACTCTTCGTAAAAACTAAGAATCCAGCTATTGTAAACACCAAATCCTTGAATATCGCGACTGGCCGTTGGTCTCTTTTTTGGTGCTCCTGACGGGCTTGCAGACCGATGTGTATATCAGCTTTAAACGAGTTTCTAAATTATAATACATTCGTTTTCCTCATTACCTTAATCATCATCATTTTTCTCATTGAATATGCTGAATCGTTCACACCTAAGCGGGGAATCTTCTGAGGTGTTGCTCTAATTTATCAATGTTAGATCAGAAAAGAACCTTTACTTTTAGTTACAGATTGACTGAAAAGTTGTTATAGAAATCCCTAAAAACTGCAGAGAAAGTGCCTATTTTCCGGTTGACTCTGAATATATCGTTCTTTTTTTCAAAGAAACATGGGCATTTCTTGGAAGGCAAATCTCTCCTATAAAGCTATGCAGTCAAAAATGAGTGATCCAGCAGTTCTGGCACACGCTATACATCGCGTAGTGTTCACAATTATAGTAGTCATAAGGAATGATAGCCTGTCTGACCTGAAACGACTACTTTTCCCGCTTTGCTCACTGGGCCTTGATCGCGCCAGTAAAATATCTGTTGTAGCAAATAATATCGCAAAAAGATGTTTACGTTTCCAGCTTGTATCACCACCTGCTCCAACGTCTGCTCTGCTCCCGTTCAAATCCAAACGCCAGCGCCTGTTCAGACATTGCCTCCTATGACTATGCCACCAGTTACTCTACCACCGATCACTCTCCCACCAGTTACTTACCCACCACAAACTCCACCACCGATGCCACAACAACCGCAAACAACGCCACAGCCGATCATCATTGTCCTGCCGTCTCCGCCCAAGGCTCCTGAGACTTGCCAGCCTACTTGTCAACAGACTTGTCAGAGCTCATGTCCGACAAGGATCTGCGTTGACATTTGCTTGAAAGAGTGTCAGAACGTTTGTCAGATGTCGCCATCTGTCCCAGTAATTCCCACGCTTCCACCGCTACCACCGACGCTTCCTCCACCACCACCAACGCTTCCACCAGCACTCCCACCAACACCGCCACCAGCGATCCCTCCAGCAGTAGCACCACCTGTCATGCAGGTATGAATACTCCTCAGCCCATGGAATCTGTATCTAATTTTGAGAATCATACTCAACTTGCAAAAAAAATCGATGCTCAATTCCACTGCTCATTCCGAGACCATTACTTCCACATTTTAGTGTATCGCTCTGTGCATCCAACCATGTGAGATCCAATGCCGTGAAACTCGTCCAGCGACCGTCTGCCTTCCACTATGCCAACAAACGTGCGAGACTACCTGCCTGCAAACTCAGCAGAATGTGGTAAGGCACAATATATGCGCAATCATTAAGGTAACTGAAAGACTAGTTCGAACTTTGCAGATGCCCTGCCAGATCGCCATTAGCGGAGGATGCAATTGCAATTCTGGCTATGCACAGTGCGGAGGAATGTGCTGTCGAGCATAATCCAAGGGGTTATCTCCCACTCCCTTTAACCCTCCATTATTTATCTTCGAATGTTTGTACATAATTTTGACGTTATTTATAAAGCTCATATCGCGTTCATTTGTTCTCAGCTTACAATAAGACGTGACACTTCATATGTCCACAGTGCTCAGTGACAGGTTCATCCCAAGAAATGAAATTTGCGAGGAATGAAACGTAAACAGAAGGCGTGCCAGAGATGCGATGCACGCGTTTGCATTGACCAAGAGAGAAAAAGAGATAAGATGTAGCTGCACTATAATAGCGGCCACAACACTCTAGAATTCAAGTCTCTTGGTGACTTGCAGTGACCGTGCGCTATCACGACAACCGTCGTTATGCCAACATTAGCTGTGGGTGTCAATGCTCCCCGTGTTCATTCACACTTATTCTGCTCAGGAATTTGAAGAGAACAAATATATCTGTTCATCTTTTATGCTTGCGGGGAGGGGTTGGGCTCCACTTAAACTGGCAATGAGATTATTTCTGAAAATATTCTCAAAAAAAAGTGTGGCGAAAGGGGGAAGAGCTAAGACACCGTTGGCACTTGAAGACGCACACAGGCTCTGGTTATTGTTGGGAGACTCGTCTTGTCAAAAATAAGTTGAGTTCTGGTTCTCGATCAATTTTTTTTATCTTTAGGTGAGTGCAGGCCGCGAATCCCCACAACTATACGGTGGCAACTGTTCAGTCATAAAAAGTAGCATTGTGAATTTGACCTGAGCAACAAAATTTCTTATCAAATGTCTTGTGCTTATCTGTAAAAGGATGCGTTGAGAATTTTTCTCCTTGCTCGGTCCAAAGAGAGAAAAAAGTTCAAGCAACCAATTCAATTCCATCGCATTAATGACTGCATAATAGAGCTGCAGCATAGCAGTGATATATAATACATATGTAAAAGCTTTTCTGAACTCACTTGGTATGTTGACTCAGACAATATTCCGCAATCAAGAGATTTATTTCACTAAGCTTTTGGATTCCGTCGAACTTTGTTCCTCTCGAGGGGCAATGTGCGTGATGATATAATAAACAGAAATTGTTTGAAGAAAATCGAGTTCTTGAGAAATTTCCTGTTTAAAATTTAACCGTTGTTTTCACGCCCTGAATTACTTCAAATCTGCATGACTGTGTGCTGAAAAGTGGCAGACAGTAAATTGTGGACATAATGCCATTTTCAGAATGTTGTCCATGTTCGGTACTACATACATATGCTAATTTCGCATATGGATCTGAATGTATTCATTTATGCGTAGAGTAGAGCGTGTCAATACTGCCCTAATCTGTCAACAGGCATTCGTAGCTGCTCTCCTGCAAACCCAGTCAAAAATGGGAACACATGATGCCTCGTTAATTATAAAAGTCCGTTGTAGATCAGCCTGTTGGTTGTGAATGCGTGCCAAAATCCTTCGCAGAGTATGGAACTGCAACTGCGGCCACACACAACACGGAGGTATGTTGAAGTCCAGCCTCACTTGGCCGATTCTCGTCTCGTGTATTCTATTCCTCTAATTCTAACATATCTTTTCGTCTTTGTACGTAAATCTGTTATTCGTGGTACTCCGCTCACTGGTCATTTACCCAGGTTTTAAAGAAAGGGTGTAGCTCCAAGACCACTAGAGAGATTCAGGACTGAGGAAAAAGGCAAAGCCTGAAATTGTAAGATGAGCAGCGTCGACATGATGGTCCTTCTCGGAATCGGTTCAACAGCTCTTTAAAGCACATTGGAACGGGCATCCCATCACAAACAGGAAGCCCTAATCTAGCTGATACCATGCAGCGGCATCGATCATGTTCGCCGTTAGGGCTGGGCATAGTAGCAGCGACGCGATTTGGTCGCCGCGACTGAGTTTTGCACGAGCGATCCCGTCGCCGCGACTGAGTCGCGTGCCCTTTTTTCATGGGCATACTTACAGATCATGCTTAGATGAGTGCGGTCCAACAGTAATGAGGAAAAATGAGAAAAGAGAGCAATTTGCACGCATTTTTTTTCTCATTTCATGAAGGAAAGGGTGCTTGAAAGATCCCCGCAAAGTGTAAGAAGAATTGGACTCTACAATGAATATGTATAAGTTCACATCAGTAAATAAGAGTCGAGTACAGGAAAGTCGACGCACGCAAAGGTAAAGATGGACAAGACGTGTCCTCCAAAGTATGCGTCACATTTGCGGCTACAATTTCTTCAATAAATCATCGTTAGGCGAAAATTGCACATGGATGTGAGCAAAGGATTGAACGTAGGGTACTATTGATGATGAAACAAGAAGGTTACACAAAACGATGAGGTCTACTATCTTCCCAAACGCATATAATTGAAAAAGTCAGTAGTTACGTGCAAAAAAAATGAAGAGTAATATGCAAATTCAATCACTTTTTCGAGAAAATGAAGCAAGGAACCACGCGATTCAGTCGCGTCGCTACGTCTAGACGTAGCGACGCGACTGAATCGCCTAGTTCATGAGAAATGAAGAAAATCGCTGACGACTCACAACATGAACTATGCCCAGGCCATAATTGACTGGCGATTTGGTCGCCACGCGATTCCTCGTGAGATTTGGTCAAAATCGGCCGCGCGTTCACGGATAACTTTTGAAAATGAATGCGCGTGGAATGACCACGGCATCTTTTGTGAAGCTTGCAAGTTCAATCGCGTGACGATCAAATCGCCGTCGCTGCTACTATGCCCAGCCCTGTTGGCAATAGCGAAGAGTGACAATGGGCGGATCATGCATTGTTTCTCGAGAACGAACAAGCACTAGACAAGCCTCAAAATGATGTGCACTGACATCAACATTAAATGAACAATACACAAAATACAGTCAGTTAGAAATTGATGTGCGAAAAAAGCAATTCATTTGTACACAGCCTATATTATTTCCGAACCTTTTCACCAAGACTCGGTTTCGAGTGCGTCGTTTATCGTTGTAGCGCCGGTGGTCATCATTTTTCATTATGTGCCCTCAGTATGTACTTGAGCAGTATGTTGGTCGAACCCTCCATTGTGCCTGTTGGACTCGCTTGTCCCCATTGTTCGTGTACTTCTGAAACTACTGGCCGTCGCCTCTAGCTTCTTTATCATGCGATAATAATATGATGAGGTGAGGCAATCACTATGGCTACGCACTTTGCTCCACGTATTACTGGGTCTGAAATCATGTAATAACGCAGCGCAATTGGTGTTGGTTCTCTTATTGTCCGACATTCATTTGAGTATGGCTTGAGCCTAGCGGCGAGGGACGCAGTGTAGTCCCGAAGTTCACGGTACCTCCCTATATATGCCTCGATTTATACTATTTCGGCCATTCTGGGAACGGATCCAATGCGCGTCCCAGTCGTCCATATTTCACAAGGTTGTCAAACTTGAGTCATCTACTCTTTGCAATTTCAATATATTTCAGAGAAGTTTCCCGTTCGTTCAAATCTCTTATGATAAATATAAATATAAAATTCTTTCAAATTGTAAATTTAAAAAAAATAACGTCATCTACACCAGCCTCCATTGCCTCCTTTTGCGGACCACTCTTCAAAGGCGGAGATTAATAAAATCCATATCATTGAGTTGTCCAAAACATTTTACAACATTTTTTTATTCATTTTTAAAATGCGGCCGCGGTCAAACTCATCAAATTTCTTAATCATGGTGTTCTGCCCGCATTCAAGAAATTGGCCGAAGTCGCTCACTGATTTCCTAAATTCAATACACTTTACTACATTGTATTGCATATGTGTGCTCTACATATATTTACTACGTATGTGGTAGAGATGTATCATCTACCGTGTGAGCATTAGCTTGTGCCTTCAAATAAACAAGTATATAAACAAAAGTCTCAGCAGTTTCACGTGCGAAATTCTGCCTCGCTGTAAGCCACAATGGTCTTGCACATTGAAAACCATGTTGTAGATGTTACCTGACTTATTGTATATTCAATATTCTTATAACATAAGAGAAAAAAGTAGTATTTTTTTCGAAAATTTTCAACGATGACTGGCCTGAGAAATTTTACGAGATACCCTCAATAAGCCCTGTTGTGATTTGGTGACTCCAGGTTTTCGAGTGGTGTTGGTACAGTAAAATTTGGTCAACTTATGGTCAGCCCACTACTTCCTTTTTTGCCGCTCTCGGTTCTGCTCCAATTTTTATATCTACTGAGGTCATCAATTTTAACCCGATTTTGATGGAAATTTTTTTCTCCTTGCGCTATCAGGCAACATCTGTTGAGTCTGTTGTAAACCAGAGCCCAATAGTGTTTCTAAGAGTAAATCCTCATTGTGATGTAATTAACTTTCTAAAACCAGTAAGGTTACAGGTATAATCGCTGTTACCACGCGGCCGGTCACAGTCTGTTCCCGTTCGAGATTCAATAGAAACCAAATTTCCTTTGAGATAAGTCATGTCTAACAGTGAGTCGCAGCTACTGAAAATTCATGATGATTTAGACCACTAAGTGACGGCAATGGTCAAAAAGGCGTTCACATCTGATAGGCCCTTCTTTTTGCTGCTTTTCGCGAAGTCAGCAGTGGAATTCAGCAGTGAGAGCACGTCCAGTAAATGTTATGAAATAACGGCAATCCTCGATTCTGGTGGTTACCTTTGTTTTTGCACAATAGTTCAGTCTCAATTTACAGAGAAAAAATTAGTTCCAAAGTGGTTTCTCGTGGGATTTTCCAAATTTAGGACGCATGGTGTTTATCTTCTTTACTCACTCTAGACATAATTCTATAGAACTCTGTACTTATATGTTGATGCGTAATGTCTGTACTACGAGTTGAATGAAATGACACTGGTTGGAAAGCTTCACAAGAATTAGAAAAAAAAAATGCTAAGCAATACCTGCCTGACAATGGCAATCTAAAAGCAGGCTTTCTCAAGTCCTTCCAGACTGAAAAAAGTAACGATTTGCGAGACCAAATATTGTTGTTTATAGTAAGAATTGCTCTAGTAAACATATCTGTGAGATGGCTTGTGAATTAGTCTGACCATCCCTGATTGAGGCTCGAAAAGCCACGGGCCAATACTTTAAGCGTTCCCTGTAGCGAAAGATATGTACATTCTGAAGTGTCAAAGGCAGAATGGGTGGATGACTTTAGCACAGCATATGATGAGAACATAGTAAGAAGTTGTAAGAAATGCGAGGAACGATAGGTTTCTTGACTTCATTCTGAATCTATGCGTCTTCAGCTCGAGGTGGCCACTCTCTGCTGTCAGCGGAAGCCTTTGGAGATAGTCACAGCACTGGAAGATGGAGTTCTCTCGATTATTTGGCAAATGTGAGAATTTCCATGGAACTTCCCTGAAGCATCAAAGCAATGCTATGTAGGAAGTGCAATCGTCGTTCTTTAGATGTTGCGGAAGAAGATGCACATGTTTTTGCTTGCTTTTTTGGTGGTGTTCACGCTCTATGCAGTCAGTTCCACAACCCATCCACTACTGGCGCAAGTAAGTCCGCAGAATAAACCTCTGACATGAAAACCGAGTCACCTTTAAGCATTGGGATGGTATGGCTTGTCGCTTGACGAATAACTGTTCATTTGCTTTAGGAGAGATTCATAGACAATGAATGCTTTTGTCAGCACAAGAATATCTCCTATGATTTCTGCTACCATCTCCCTCAGAATCGCAGCATCAAAGGTCGTCGATTCAGCTGTGAGCATGCCTCACATCTTGAACGTCTTGGTATGTAAGAACATTTTTAAATGAGGATCACCACCGATACTGTAAAATAATCTGAAATTCCTTTAGGTCTTCTCTCAAACAAGAACATCATCGACGCTAGTAAAGAGGAGCTTCCTACACCTGCGTTTGTGACTGCCATGTCAGATAACCATTACCAGGAAGGACTTACCCTGGTGAGGTCAAACCAGTAGACATTATCGGTATCAGTGCGCATATTTCCTAACACCTTCCTTATCAGTCTCTCAGGCCTAGGAGCTCCAAATCTTCAGTTTTTGAACCAATGATCAGACTTCTTTACGAAGACTTTTCAGAAGAGATACGTACCTTTTTGTGCCCCCCCCCCCCTCTACCTTCCCCTCCTCCCCACCCCGAGCAGGCATCCACGACACACAAAAGGGCTTTGCTCTATTGCTTTCAGCTGCTCGTTTCACTCAAAAATCTACTCGAGAACAGCCATAACTGGTCTAGTGTCAATGATAATTACTATTAGCAGAAGTTATTGCAGATAGCTAACATTCGCAGTCATTGGCCTCGTCAGAAGATTATCGTTTACAATTTGGGCCTTAGCGCGGAAACGATAGCTGGATTGACGGTGGGTCCCACAATCTATTCAAGCAATTACACTTGTATCAACTTTGTCAGCTTTGAAATCTTGACATACTAGACATACAGCAACAACAGAAACAAACACTAAAGAGGAGATAAATTAATTATTGAGATTGATCAGCTGATGAGATCTCTTTGCCCTCTCGGCGTTCTGCTCCTAGTAGGACCCGTTCTAACAGGGGCAGCGGAAGGAGAGGTCCGAAAGGTGTATTTGGAACCACCACCTCGAGCTCTGTTCAATATGTTTCTGTTTCACGTACGTTAGCACCACTGTTGCTTCAGAAATCTTTTTATTTCTTCTCACCACACGATACAGTTCCTAATTTGCTTGTGTTTGCTTGCATCAGGATTATATTGCATTACATGGAAATTAAGGTCTATCGAAAGTATTACACGCCGAAAGCTCACCGAAATAAAAACTTCTCAACAGATACCCTCAACAAAACACCAAAAACTTCAATAAAAATTAGTATCAGATATAGAACTGGATCTTAACGTACTTCATCCTATCTCATTTTTATTAGACCAATCACGAAGAGGTGACAGTAGGCATGTGGAGCAGCGTATAGACAATAAAACAGCATAAGAATGCATGAGTTAGCCACACCTTATTCTACAGGAGCAGCTAGGTGTGCAACTTTTCTTGGAAGCTTGCGAGCAGGCTCGACGGTGTGAGCGTTCCTGTAGTTACAAAACAACCATAGACCACAAGCAACGGAGCCCTTTTGACCAGTGTTCCACGGAGATTTCCGTTGAGATTATAACGCAGAGGGGAACATAGTCATGGTATATATTCACGAATTTAAAGTGACGGCGTAGTTACCCATTCCAAAACAATTTTAGCCAAATCACTAGGACTTTCTTTGCATTTTTCTTTCGCAACATATCGCAACAGATAACATAGCGAATTTCGTTGTATTAGCATAATTCAGTTGTGATGAAAGAAACGGTATTTTGACCAGACGGGCTGAAGTTCATCAACAGCGTTATACTCAATCCGCTCGATATGAAGAGCTAGAATGATGTCTGATTTGTTAGGTTAGCTAGCTGGCTTGTTGATGAGTTGTACAGCACAATTCGACTTTGCAAACTCAAGAAACCGCTCTGAAACAGCCGCGATGAGTCGGATTAATCCTACCATTGAGAGAGAGTTTCACTTTTGAATAACCATTGCACTAAACAACCATTCATTCAACGATGGGAAAACATATCCTGAGAATGAGCCAAAACGGTATTAATGAACAGCTTAAAGTGAAGCATCTGAACACAATTTTTTTTACTTTCAGTGTTACCCTACTCAACTGTTTATCTAATACTCTTTTAAGAGCAAGTGTATGGTGGAAGTACGCGAGTTCCCATTCGACAAATACCCGCCGTACGTGAAGGTGTTGACGGAGTACAGATGGAAATCTCTTCTGATAGCGGTAAATTCTTCCACATTATTGTTCTGTTGCCGTGAGATTTCTCGCCTTGCACGATGAAGTAGAAGTGATCATCACAATGCCCAATTTGTGTGAAGGCCAAAGGATGATGTCGTGACATTCCAGAAATTCCCAAATCCTGAAGAAGAGTGAGTGTTACCTAAACATAATATCAGTAACTTCACCAATATTTTTAAATGTTCTAAGCACTGATCCAGCTTCCGAGTGGAAATGTTCATCTTTGGGCACTCAATTCCTGGATGATTCGTTTCGGCCGGCCCAAATCCATTGAAAACGAGCTGATCACAAGCACCTCTGAATCAAACTGTCTGTATCAGTTTTTTATTTGTCAGAGGAAACGGAAGTGAGCAGTTCGGTGACCGATGATTGAAGTGTGGAGTGCTAATTTGCAAATCACAACAATGTTAACATCGTGGTGCAATTATCGGGGAAAATTACAGGAAAAACTCGTGCCGCGGAAAGGTCATCATATGTATCTCCCACACTGCGAACAATAGGAGAAATATTAGATTACATCCGGTTTCAACTGAGTACTTTTTTCTATTTAGATTACATCCGGTTTCAACTGAGTACTTTGTTCTAATCTACTTCACATGTAAGGCAGCAATTGTCGAAGGTGACAGATCCAGAGAAAATTTCCTTCAGTTTCTGAAGTGCCAAAGTGAACACTACCAGTGAATGCTTTTTCGTCAAGTTTTGCGAAGAAATAAAGAAAGTCAGTGAATTCAACTAAATCGGCATTCTCTATCAAAGCCCTCACTACGCAAGCAACCAGCATACTAGAACTTTGAGGAAATTCGTTCATAAAACCATTCAACAATGACAGGTATTCGAATCTGTGGCCGAATTTTAAGGTCTCATCATGCCCCGGAAAGTGTGGGGGACGTATGCAAATAAACACCACGTGCATGCGTAGATACGAGCAATACATGCACGGATGCTCAGTATCATTAACACCACAGGCTAGAAACATAGGGCCTTTCCGAAAACTACGCATGAATTCATCTAAATGATGGACCGCAACCATCAAAAAAAAAGATAGATGGTGATTTTCAGAGACGTCGGTGCGGGCACATTCAAAAATGTCAAAGTTACTGTTGTATATTTTTTGAACGTTCATGTAGAAGAACCTTTCAACATCTTTTATCCCTCGTTTTCTGGAAAGGTTTCAAAAAATTCTTAGACGAAGCATTCGCAAAATGAATAAATAGTATCGGAAAGGAATGTTTGCAGAGGTCTTTTCCACTCTAAAACATACTTGTCTCGTCATTTTTCCCATGCTGTTTGTTTCTGTTACAGTTACCGGTATTTCAGATGGCACTTCGCGAATTTGGGGCCGTCTGGTACATGGACACGTCCGTGCGATGGAAGAAAGATCGACGTGAAGTTGTTTACAGAGAGATCACATGTCGCAGAATGAATGGATTAAGGTTCTTCAGGTAGCATTTTCTCTTAGAAGCTTTTTACTTGTTGCGGAAAGATTTTTGTGCGCTAGGGTGAGTTTATAATGCGAGATTACTATGACGCACATAATCTGTACGAAATCTCGAGATAGCAGGTCCGACCTCTATGTCTACCTTATCCGAGCTTTCCACGACCTGCACCACCACCACCGCCACCCATTTTCCGAGGTCTGGATAAGGGAATAGCCAAAAATTACTGGATAAAGATACCGGATAAGAATAACGGCTAAAGGTGTATGCTGCAGCATACCAGCTACCAAGGCAAGCAAGAAAACCTGAACAAAATTCTTTCCTTATGGCCTAGAGCAAATCCTCTGGAGTACCTTTTACTACTATCTTACTCCGAGCATCCAAACTACTGGGGTGGTAGTAAACCTTATGGAACGGCGACGAAACGATGAGCAGAAGGTTGCGGTGAACCGTCAGCTCTGGTTTGCAACCATGAACTAGCTCGGAGCTAACTGACAATGACAACTGTGGTCTTCGAATGATGAGGCTCTTGCAAAACCTTTACACCCTTAGAGGTTTCGGACCTCCACAGATAGAATACTCGTTGTTCTCGGAGTATGCTGACGTACCTCTGAACCATGGATTGGAGTGATAACCGGACCTTATGTGACCATTATACCCCAAGCTGCTGGTGAATCTCTTCCGCGTAACTTAACTTTGATGTGTTAAGCTCACAAATGTAATTGCGAGCACAAAATATGTGGCATTTAATCTGGGAAGGTGTAGGGCTCAGCTGTCAGAATGAGCCACCAGAAAATTGGAGTCATCGATGATCTTCGACGAAAGGTTATGATGATCGAGATAGGAACAACGATCAGCTGAGTGTACCCGGAAATGCGTCTTCACCGGAAAAGAGTCAGTGCGCGCTCGACTGGCTACAGCGATGAACTCGAACCATGAGCAAAAAGTCCTCTGGAGGACTTTTTCGCGAAACGACGAGGTCGCCGTCTGCGTCTCTCGCGGCGCACACTCTTTCGCTGACCGCGTCCTCGTTGTTTGGCAGCAAGTTCAGCGTGACGGTGAGGTCATAGTTCGATTTCGAACTGTGAGTTTACCTGAAAGTATGGTCCCTGGTCATAGTATTTGAGCATCATCCTTAGAGAACCATGTTCGTTCCAGTGAAGCTTACATCACTCTACCGCAGTTTCCCGTAAGCTGCCAGGTTTCAGTTGGTTTACTACCACCCCGTGAAACGTGACGGAAAAAGTGTTCTCCTGTAATGAGGACTTTGCTTGATAACGTTGAAAAGTACTAATTAAAACGATTTCCGCCATTGCTAAAAGGCCGGCTGACAGACAGGCCAAAACCTACTTATGATTGCTAAACGAGATGCTCATCCCTGTTGCACAGTGGACCTGCAGAAGTTTCACGCTTTCTGTAATCGTAGTATATGTTCCCTAACAGACGAGTAATCACTGCTATCAGTAAAAGCTCGTCTGTTAGGAAACACATACTGGATGTGTGCCTGCGTCAGGCCCATGGCATACCTTACAGCGACACCGTAGCTGTGAAGAATATGAATGGAAATGATGAGGACGAAATGTTACAAGTCCTCTTATCTTATCACTCAGTTTGCATGGAATAGTGTGCTGGCATAGAGTATCCCCAGAGTTCGACAGTAATCGTGGCGATCGCCACTACAGCCAAAATGACGCGCAAGTCTCGCGCGAGGCAAAATCTCTGAAAGCTCCCCCCCCCCCGCTCGCGGCACTTGGTGCGCGAGCTCGCTCTGCGTTGCCGCTTCCAAGATTAAAACTGCTACGGAGAAATTTTGCGAAGGCTTCTTCATCGCTTTGTTAACAGCCCATTTTACATTCAATAGCGCTCTTATGGTTTCCTTAGACGCAGCCCTGGTAAGCAAGGTCTGTGCGAGTATAGGGCAATTCATATTAGATGCGTGTGTTAGACGCGCGTACGCCTATATGATGAAGGATATGGCAAGTCGCATCGCTGACGCAGCACGCAGACTCAGACGTACGCATTCACTGCCCCGCCGCTGCTGCGCGTTCTTCTCATTGACGATGTACATGCCGCGTTGACGGTCTTCATGGAAAATCCTTCGCAAATGGATGCGTGCGTCTGACACTCCAGTAAGAATTGTCCTTATTGCGCCAGTAGTGCTCTTCGACACAAACTTGCGTGTTTCCCCAGCGTCTGAGCAGCGTCAGCTTTCGGCTCGTCCTATCAATCACTGTATAGCCGCATATTTCACGCACACACGCATTCATAACCTCCTACATTATGATGGTTCTACACGCGGACCTCAACTGCACGCACGGAGCAGGTGTACTAAATAGAAGACCTCATTCAAACTACGCAGACTGTTTACCGTTCGCATATTACAAACTACCGTAGACGTTTGCCCCTGTCGCGTGGAGTTTGTGCTATTGTAGTAATATATTTCAATGAGAGTACTGTAATGACAAAAGGATGCGCCAGACTGGTACACGTGGTGATCGGAAGTGCAACACTTTCGGTCACCACGTGTACCAGCCTGACGCTTCTTTTGTCCAGCGATTCTCATCCCGAGCAGAAGTAAATTATGAAATCACCCAGCCACTACTCGCGAAGATTTCTAGACAAAGCATGGCTAATCGAATTGTTTCGTTTCACCCTTCCTGAAAGAAGCTTCCTCAAAAAAAAATGATATTTAGCAGCATGCTGAGCACTAAGAAGTACGGTAAATTCTCAATGGAATAAATCTTTTTGCTGGTCCTCTTGAGATTTTTTTCCAGTTTAAAACCATTTTTTGCTATGGCGTACTCTAAACCAGAGATCTTTCGTGCTGTTTTCCCCTACTCAGGCGGATCTATTCATCCCTGCACCACCCACCCTTAAAGGCAGGGGTCCACCTCATTTTCGTTGTTCAGCTAACAGCAGATTCTGCATCTACTCGGCGCGATGGTTCCAACGGTATACATAAATTGTCTCAGAATGGTCTATAAACCCGTCTTCCAGGACGGGGTCGGTAACAGTTTGCCAACCCGAGTTAACATTTGAAGCCGTTGATCTTATCGATTGGACACGCCAAGACTCGTTGACCGACGCGGCAGCCGTGGCAGGCAGCCAGCACAGCTTGGAGCGATCCGCCTCCGGGCTCCAAATTTTTATCCAGTTCGAGCCTTTCAAAAATGGGGATTTCGTCGCTTCTGTGCCTGTTGATGTACATGCCAGAGATCAACATGATGAGAAGGTCTAGGATATGTTGGTAAATCCAACAGGCAGAACGAGGTGGCCCTCTGCCTTTAATGTGGCGCCTCTTATCATAATAACGTGTGATACACTTCCACTTCCACATCCTTGAATGAATAATTATTGATAATTGAGACACCCGTAGATTTCTGGTAGTTAATGGATGTAATTTTCAGTGTCTATGGAAACAACAAAGCATCTCTCATGCAGTGTGGGAAGGTGAACCTACCCTTTCTGAATTAATAATCGAGTTTAGCTTGAACTTTGTTGGCTTTCGGAGATATTTTGCTATTTGCTAGAGTAACTACAACGCTTTTTAGCCTGCTTTCATGCTGCATTCTCCTTCTGGACATAGCATATTTGCAGTTACTAACCCAGGTGAGCGACATGCCTATTTGTATTAATTGACAATGATAGACACCTCTTCTGATCATAAGATGAGTTCTCTTTTCATAAAATTTCTATTTGCTGTAAAACCATCCGGAGTATGATTAGAGAGAAGAACCGAGAATGGAAAAGTGTCAGTGTTAGGTACAGAACTGTCAGTGTCTGGTACAGAACAGCCTATGACGAGTGGCTCGTTCTATATGTAAATTAGAACAGATTTGAAGGAACACTAAGACGCTTGAACAGATCATTTCCAAACAAGCAATGAAACACTATCGTTCGACACAGTCAGTATGTCACCTGCTGGTGACTTTTTATTTCGCATTTTGTCCGCTTTTTTGCTTTTTGACGGCGCCAATTTTGAGAAAATCTTACCACCCACATACAGTTCCGATCAACCACTTTTGCATCGCAGAACACCGACCATATGCTGCTTAAGAAGAGGTAAGCTGCTGATGTATGACTACTCGATTCATCTGCGCGTTGCGACTCCAGCCTTCAAAAATACGAGCAGTTTTTCAGGAAAATGAACAAGTTTCCTAAGCAGATTAGTGGTATCGGAACCCACAATTTGTTAGGAGGTAGTCACCAAAGTTATTTACTGCGGTGGATTTGGAAGAAAAACCTGGCCTTGGAACGTATGCGTGCGATGCGGTCGCGTCGCGACGTACTTCATGCCCCCCCCCCCTCCGCTCATGTAGTCTGCCTAAGCTAAACATCAATGTCGGCAACGTCCGACAATCATACAGCTCAGCTGGTCTTACGCGTTGCGTAGATGGTGCGGCGCGCAGACCAGATAGGCGGTGTCCTCTGGTGCAAAATTGAGTGACCGTGTTCTATACAATTTTTTATCGTTAAAACGTTGGCATACCCCAGTCAATGTACAGGAGCATGAGGTACTACCCTCCCACCTTCACATTTATTGCACTTCCTGAGTCTAATGCAGTTTGATTGGTAGGATACCGCCGTTATACTATATTCATTCATCGAACAGACGCAAACAAGCGCAAGTCTGGGAACTTTTGGAAAATCCTGATACAAGCATCAGCATAGTCACTACAGCGTTCCCTGCACAAAGGATTCCAATTACACCACCTTGCATCATATGCGCTCCTATGCCAGACATTTTGCCAGACTGCACTTTTGTTGTGTCGCAGGTGACGTTATTAAAGGCAGCAACCGTGGGAAATTTCTGGTCCGAGGTTTTGATCGTTTTCGAACCTTGGCAAAAGTCTCAACAAATCGATAAAGAAAGAAGTCCAACCGTTCCTAAGATATAATTAGTCGAATGTCCAAGATCCTGGATCACCCAGACCAGCGTGGGGTCGCTCGATCGAGTTGTGGCGGCAGCGGAGGGGTGCTGCCAGCTGATTTGGTGAGCAGCCATTTCTTTTCTTGTCATTAAAAAGTTATATTTTAGTTTTTAGCTCTCCTTCTTTGCATTGCATAGTACAACAAATTCTTCTACTTGTTATTTGGCAAGGAACCTTCTTCTTTAGTCACGTATATGGTCGAATTCCGCCATTGTCTCATTTTTGAATTTTTGCATGGTTCTGGAATTGTTTTACAACTCGATTATGTTTCTGCGACACCTTGATTGGTCAGAACGTCTTTTTCAAAGTTTGTTTTCTTCCATCAACTTCAGGAAGCTGCAGAACAGGACTAAAAACGTCTTTCGCCCACGAAACAGCTGACAAAAAAGGCAGCGGTATCGACTTTCTTGGATCGGTCCGCATCGAACAGATCGCGCAACTTGTCGCATCCTCCTTAAAAGCAATGAGCTGAGGAGTTCTAGAAAACACGGTTCGACGGTTTCGACTGTTTTCACCATTTCAACTGTGCTAAGCGCACCTGATTACCCCGAACTGTGCTAAAATCTCGAGGTCGAAAATTTCGGTGGGTGCTGCCTTCAAACGGATCACGCACATGGAAGTCCAAATCTATTGTCATTCCATTGCATTCATCATTGAAGCTGTCGAGCAGACAGACCAAAATGGGGGAATCACTCCCGAGGTGTCTACTAGGTGGAAGTCGTAGATAAAATGGGAAGGAGGAACTTGAAGAAAAGGTGCTGTTCTCGTTAGAAGAAGACCTACTCATTTTGGCGGTGATAATTTGGATTGATTAGTAGAGGACAAACGAACCAATTTCAAAAAAATAGCAATATCGACAGCTTACAATGAATAATAAAAATAATAAAACTGACTGCTGAGCCGATCTAGCTTATTCTGGATATTTAGCCTAATTGAGTAACCATAAATGTTCGAATGCACAAGTGCTCAAATTTCGAAGATCTAACAATTACACCTTGAGAAACTTCTTCGGCTATCTTAAGCATCCGCCAGTAAGAATTAAATATTAGTATAAGTGATGGTGCTGGCGTTTTTTGTTTAGTTCCTACTTCTTCCCTAGGTGCCGTTGTGTTCTTCTTACTCCTGATGTGCAGCACGTTCATGTAACGCATGATTAAATAAAACTAATTAAATAACAAGGGAACGGAAATAAGTCAGCTCAATATTTCTACTTATTTTAATAAGTGCTTCTGAACACTTCGTGGTGCTATTGTTGTAGTGTTTGAGAAATGGGTATGATCATAGGGGATGAAGGAATCAACGGAACTTGAAGCATTATAGTCTCACATTATAGTAGTTACGGGAGCCTAATGCAATAAAAATTGAAGGGGTGAGCTATGAAGAAATATGGAGACTTACGGCTGGCTGCACAAGATGGCAACAAATCTTGTCTCTCGATATAGTCTCAGATGAGAATTGCAGGAACATATAAGTACATCCCTACGAATATCGAGGCGATAAAGAAGGAAGCGTCTATGAACCACGATGCCAGTTTTGCTTTTGTTGCGAGGACCGAGGATGGTGTTGAAATACTGAAATGGTTCGCTAATACATCTAATACGAATCACACCTGTTACTAAGGCAAATCAGGTGCATCTGTTAAGGTATGTGTTGTGCGCTCTTGAAAAAGATTGTATGGCACCCCCTGGAGCGCAGCTACAGTGCAAATTTAAAGATGGCCGATATAAAAACTACGCTAATTGTCACAGGTCAGTATGAGTTGTAAATCTTAATTAGAGGTCGAATAGGAAAGGCATACTATTCCAGAGATGAAAAAAAAAACACGGAAAAATCGAGTCCAAAAACATGCAACAGAATAGAAAGTTTGTACCTGCTCATTACCACTATTAAAATAGTTCATTTTGAGTGAGGGACCTGGAAATTTGATTTATGTATATGAGAAAAGGTGAATGTGCACTTATTTACTGGACCACCCTAAAGACAGCACTCACGATAAAAAACGCTTTCGATTTTTTTATAAGATTCATTTCTGGAGGCATCTATTGTGCTCATAATGGAGGAAAGACCATCAAGAAAGGCAACGTTTGTGAGAAATACTGATTTGTATTTTGCCAATACATGCCCATTTGTACGAGATCTATAGCCTGAGATGGCTGCGGCCGCCGAGGCGAAGAAAAGATCACCGCTATCCGAAAATACAGATCGATCCTATCGGCTGAGAAACACGACGCACACGATCAAAGAGAGTGGGTCGGGGTTGAGCATGATGGGCGCATTTGGACATGCGTACGAGTTTTATTACTCGAGTAACTGCAGGATTTAGAGTGATTCCTTTGCAGTTACATTCCAATTAATGTCACCTTTAAAATGATCACAAATGCGAGAAAAAAATTTTTAACGTGAGCGCTGCCTTTAAGCAAGCCATCGAATACGAGAAGCCATTGCTCTCAACTAAAACGTGGTTCTCCACATAATCTCACTAACAGTGTACGAACTCTCTGTGCCATCATTCCCACATGTGATTAGTGAATAAGTAACCACCCATTCTCGATGTATTTTCAGGTACGACCAATCTGTGATCAACTTGATCCTGTCTAACTCCTACGGCTACGATGTTAAGAACTACATAAGTTCGCTTGGAGAGGAGGGTGCAGTGATTTCTCGAGAAGCTGCCACCGATTTGTCAGAGAGGAACTTCTCTTGTAGCCTAGGTTGACAGTATATAGTGCTCAAAAACTCAGGATCTCACTCCTACACGGAACGTGTCACTAGCTTAGTTGCTCGTCAATAAAACATTGGTATTCCGACGTGTCAAAAAAAACGTAATTGTGCGTGAAAAGTTGGAAATTACACTTTCCTTGCAGCTGATGAATTCTCCACCATACACATAGTTAAAAAGTAAATGAAGCATTGTCCTTCTTCATTTCACGATCTCATTCGCTCTCTTCCTATTCTGAAATTTCTGCGGTGGATTCGTGTACTTCTGTCAGCAGCGGATCCACGCGATACCATACGAGGTCGATCCGTGGTGAGTCCGCGGTTGCCCACGATTCATATCCCACACTAAATCTGCGGCGGACCAGCACATAAGAAAGGATTGTACATAGTCCATTCGAGACGATGGGGCGGATGGGGCAAAACAAATCTAGAGGCATCGCTGCTGCGGGGCGGCCGGTATTAGCTGTTTGGAATAAAACTAATGAAGAAACTCACCGAATGGAAAGGTAATGGTACTAAACGTAGCACCCGCTAAAATCTTCATGTTCAAGATTTTGCTTGGTGTTGGCGTTTTCAGGGCGCTAGAACTCATATCCAGCAGTGAGATAGCGAGAAACTTGTGAGAAATCCGCAAAATTGGGGTGCCCTCTTCCGTGCTTCTTATCGCGCTCCAGTGACTTCTTGACTTTCGCTATACAGGCGCGCTCATACGCGCTGAATGTGACGAGTCTTTGTTAGCTGGCGCGTCGTCGCTGCGGAAGCACGAACAAGGGGACTGAAATCGCGAATGCTATTCGGATTTTTCACAGGTAAGACATAATCGTCGTCGTTCGTCTAACATTTATGATGCGCGACAGTGCGCGTCATCAGTAGGACTTCCACTCGGACTTGAGAATTTCGACGTCCCATTTGCGCGCAAAAACATTTGCTCACTCCAGTGCTTAAAGAATGCTATGGTTCAGAGTTGATTGAACTACTTGCATATTTCTTCACTTGACTGATTTGGTCAAAAGTTTCAATTTTATGAATACAGGTAAACGCGGACGCATAAATGACATTTTCACAAGGTATCTTAAAAGCAGCACACACGGAAATTTTTGGGTTGAAGATTCCGCAGTATATCGGGGTTTTTAGGGACGATGAACTCATCGCCAACGGTGAAGTAGCGTGAAACACGCGAAGAACACCGAAAATGATGGCGGTACTTCATGTGTGTCCACAGGGCGGACGAGTGTTCCGGGATGGGTGCCACTACGAAACCCTGCAAGTGGTGCGAATTCCATAAACCAGCCTCCGCTAATCCACTTGCGCATACCCTGTCAACGCCGTTAGCTGACGCGACGAAACCCTTATGTCCACTGCAGCAGACGCGTCCACGGCAGTATCTACCCAGGTAAGCGGCCATCTACGGTGTTCAACTTACTGTTACGATTGTCCAGGGGCCGGCTACATGGTAAGTGACTCATTTCAGAAGCGAGAATTCCCGTGAGTGCTGCCTTTAAGGAAAGAGCTTGGAAATTAAAGTCGACGTGACCGCCATATCAAATGATCTCGTCACCAACAATGTTGGCTGAGGTAGTCGATGCTGTATTAACATTATCTAATTCCAAATCGACCAAATCTCACGCGAACAATAATATCAAAGGACATTTATAGGGGAGGGGGAACTACGTCACATCTTTCTTGAACTAATAATTTTTGTCAGGTGCAGAGCAGGAAGGGTTGTATCTCTGTGGGTCATGGTAGTATAGTCCTTCTGCGCAATCGCTAGAAAGTTCCCGAGCGCGCCTGTACCTGCGGCGCGTGCGCGGCGCGACCCGCGAGGACTATTTCCGTCTGGTGTTGGCTCAGATCAGCGCTTTTCGTCGATTTTCTCTATTGGCTGGAGTACCAATGAAGAAAATCGACGAAAAGCGCTGATCTGAGCCAATACTGTTGAACTGTTGAGGCCTGTGACTGACTGATATTGATCGGACGACCCCGCATGTCTGGTCCTTTGCACGTATCATTTCCATTTGCTTTTCAATGTACTTTTCATTTGTTTTTGGGGCCTGTAGAAAGCTGCTTGTCCCAGATACCCTCCTCTTTGCAGGGAAGAGGACCCTGGGACGGGGTGGCTGATAACGGGGCTTTTTATTTTGTTCGTTTTCGTTTTTGAATCGTTGACGTTCCGTCTGCGCTCGCATGATTGCCGTTTTTTTTTGTTTTAGTCGCATTTTTCTTTAATGATAGGCGATCAGCCGCCATGTCCCAGGATCCTCTTTCCTATGGAGAAGATGCCACCTAGGACAAGCAGCTTTTTAAACAAATGAAAAATACATTGAAAAGCAAAGAGAAATGATACGTGCAAAGAACCAAGCACGGGGCCTGATCTGATCAGTATCGGTCAGCCATTAGGCCTCAACAGTCTAAGGTACTCCAATTAATAGAGGAAATCCACGAAAAGCGCTAACCTGAGGCAATACCTGATGTAGAGGACGCCGGACCGCTGTTACCTGCGGGCCACGCCGTGCAACGGAGCAGTTTCGGCGCGCTTGAAATTTCTACCGATTGCGCAAAAGACCGACTGTATCTCTTTCTGTGCATTGTAGCAGGCGATGTATTACTGATAATGTTGAATGTTTTCTCTTCTGATGGGACCAGAAATTGAGCCCCAACTATTATTGTAGAAGCTTGCATTACAGCAGAGGTTTTTGGAAGAAATGACTGTTCTCTTTTCTTTTCTTTCTGTTACGCAACTTTGGTGCGAGATGTTAATGATTTCTTTCGTTTCAACAGTGTAGAAGAGGAGTTGACTTGAACAAACGATAATAGCAAAGCTCTAGAAAAATACACACTTTCGTGTCCCTAACAGAACAGCGATCACAAACCTGTTCTCCATTAGGACCATTAGGATAACACTGCTGCTTACGCCTCGCCGACCCATTCTCTGGGGAGGTGGGAGAGCTCCCCCACCCCCGAGAATGGGTCTGCAAATTTTCGAAATTACTTTACAATACAAATAAAAATTTTGTATTAGTTTATTCTTAGTTGTTTATTTTTATTATTATTTTTAATATATTTTATCATTTGTTCAATAGTATAATTGATATTTTTATTAATTCTATTGTCCGCCTTTTCTCCCACCCCCACCCCCCTCCAGCCCACTTTCTGCGTCCACCACTGTAATCCTCATATGTCGTCTAAGTCTGAGCTCCTGCGTGGCCGCGACCAGCCACCGTTGGCCGGTTAACTTTTGGAAGAAAACAATGATTTCAGCATGAAAATCATGCAAAATGGCATTGATATAGTGTTCACCACATCAAATAACAGCCTGCAAACTGTGGAGTATTAGAAAGTCTATGAGGTACTCTATGACTACAACAATCCTAAAACGGGGTTATCATGCAAATTGGATGTGATTTCGCTGTCCAACACCTGAAATAATCCCCCTATGCAAAGCTTCGTCCATATTTTTCTCTGGAGATTTTGGCCACTTTTGGTTGTCTACCGAAAGGCAGCCAAATGTAGCAGCTTTTGTGGCCATTAAATGCCGGCTGCATGGCTCCGAAATTATGCACGTCCTCCATCACAAACCATAGTTTCAAAAACAAGGGTATGGTACAAAACGAATGCGATATTAGTGTTCAATACATCGAATAAACCGTATTTGCGAAATTCGAGGGAATTCTGTGGGATTCTATTTATACAGTATACTTGCCCCTGGTCGGCCAAAGGTGCTTGCTGCACGCCGGAATTCGGCATCTGTTTTCGTGATGATGAGGAGTTTAAAAGGTGGGCGTAAGGTGTGACCGTTGTTTCGTAAGTAAATTTCATTTCAAAAAAAAGGACTGTGCGTAATAACTCTTGCGAAAGCTTCCGTGTGTTCTTGGGTAGCTGAAAACGATAGTTAACATCGTATGCTAAAGAGTTTGTAATGAACTTTCAAAATCAAGATTTTTAGGGTCGGCGTAAAGTTTTGACGCGCAATGAGTTAGCACCAGTATTAGTAACCAGTCTGGCCGTCCGGCTAACGCCGGACTTCCAGACTTCTATTGGTGCTCGCTTCGCTCGCATATTGCACGTTGAAAGCAAACACAAACGTGTGAATGGATTGATAAAATCTGCATCCATCCACGCAGTTCTATCGCTCCCTTGAGAAACCCTTGATTCCATAGGTGGTGGCTTTCCCCCATATGAACGAAGTCATGCTCTTCCATATGAGCGAAGTTAGTGGCCGTGAAGAATTGAGTGTCACCAATTCAGTGCAAATATTATCTTGAAATGATTTAGGCTCAACTGGTTGTTGTGGTAATTCAAGTGATAAGGGTCCACCGGTGTATATAAACGGAAAGGAAGGAGTGGTTCATTCTGACACAAACGGAATGGGAAGAGAACACAGATACGAAAGGAAACAATGTACATCTAGGTGATTTAAGTAGGAGGGTCCGCCGAAACAGGATAAGCATACCCCTCGTGCAGAAATATGTAGACCCGAATAGCGAATTCCTTTTACTTGTGAAAGCCGGCGCACCCTTATCACACCGTTGGACCCGACTCCTGGCGTTTGCCCACTTTTGGACGCCGGCGCACCCTTATCACACCGTTGGACCCGACTCCCGGCGTTTCCCCACTTTTGGACGCCGGCGCACCCTTATCACACCGTTGGACCCGACTCCGGCGTTTTTTGGACGCCGGCGCACCCTTATCACACCGTTGGACCCGACTCCCGGCGTTTCCCCACTTTTGGACGCCGGCGCACCCTTATCATCGTTGGACCCGACTCCGGCGTTTCCCCACTTTTGGACGCCGGCGCACCCTTATCACACCGTTGGACCCGACTCCCGGCGTTTCCCCACTTTTGGACGCCGGCGCACCCTTATCACACCGTTGGACCCGACTCCCGGCGTTTCCCACTTTTGGACGCCGGCGCACCCTTATCACACCGTTGGACCCGACTGTTTCCCCACTTTTGACGCCGGCGCACCCTTATCACACCCGACTCCCGGCGTTTCCCACTTTTGGACTTATCACACCGTTGGACCCGACTCCCGGCGTTTCCCCACTTTTGGACGCCGATGCACCCTTATCACACCGTTGGACCCGACTCCCGGCGTTTCCCCACTTTTGGACGCCGATGCACCCTTATCACTCCGTTGGACCCGACTCCAGCCGTTTCCCCACTTTTGGACGCCGATGCACCCTTATCACACCGTTGGACCCGACTCCCGGCGTTTCCCCACTTTTGGACGCCGATGCACCCTTATCACTCCGTTGGACCCGACTCCAGCCGTTTCCCCACTTTTGGACGCCGATGCACCCTTATCACACCGTTGGACCCGACTCCCGGCGTTTCCCCACTTTTGGACGCCGATGCACCCTTATCACTCCGTTGGACCCGACTCCAGCCGTTTCCCCACTTTTGGACGCCGGCGCACCCTTATCACACCGTTGGACCCGACTCACGGCGTTTCCCCACTTTTGGACGCCGGCGCACCCCTATCACACCGTTGGAGCCGACTCCAGGCGTTTCCCCACTTTTGGACGCCGGCGCACCCTTATCACACCGTTGGACCCGACTCCAGGCGTTCCCCCACTTTTGGACGTCGGCGCACTCCTACAGCAATAGTGGATCCGGTGTAGAACATTTTCTTCACTCTAGGCCACGCCCTCGAATTTCGTTTCACACACACTGACACACACACGTGACAGACAGACTAAGCCCGTTATTATAAGTCATGATAATACACAGAAATATATAGTAGTACGTAGAATGACATCAGACATTGACCATGACTTTCTTTTGGACTTGTTTCGGCTTTATCCCGCTTCCATCCAGTATATATGCCGACAAATACTGACCACAGAGTCCACTCAGACTCAGGAACTTCAAAAACCGTGTTATGCAGCAAAAAATTCATGTTCGTATGAAAAAAACCCATGCTCGTACCGAAAAGCTGATGTTCGTACGAAAAAACCGTGGTTGACATGAGATGCCCACCAGATGTGCATCGATTCGGAGCAGTGCATGAAGCTGTTATCGGATAACCGATCTTGCCACCGAAAACCGATGTCAACTTCATACGAATGATGTTGACTTCATGCACGACCGGCTCCGCCCATGCATGAGGTTGACGTCAAGTAAACTTCACGCCGTGACGTCACGCAACATGTTGTTCGTGTTGCTCACTGTTAGCAACGTGTTCAGTCAGTCCCAGCTATTGATCGATGCGCGTGGTCAGTCATCGATCGACGGCGTTCCGTGCGGCTATGCTTCTGCCCACTGTAAGTTTTCTTAAGTTTGGAACAACCTTCCATTAAGTGTTAGCCAGAACAGTACTTTTCATTTTCTTGTCTTGCTTTAGTGCTTTCTTTCATTGCATCGTTCTACAAGATCGATTCTTCAGAATGTCCGCAGCCGTCTGACCGTAATTTAGACGTGTAATTGGGCGCATTTGCGAACTGCAAGCATGCCGTATGTTCGATATTCGACGCGAAACACCTATGAGTTCGATTTCGATCTATTTCCTTAAGGAGGATTACATGAATCCCACTAACAAGACTCGGGCGCTGGGCTGATTCTGATTGGGTCATTGATTTGTCACTGGATGGGCAAAATTGGATACTTAGCAGAGTTGGCAAAGTTGGCAAAGTATCCAACTTTGCACATGGAGGTTGTTTCATGTGTGATTGCAATTACCAACATTGTTTGCTGATTATCGACGCCGAAACTATAAACAGCACTCCTATCGATTTTGTACTTCAAATAAAATGGCTGAAACAGATAGTATTGGACAAATCAATTCTTGTTAGGGAAAATGTTCCGCACGAACCGATACTAGTGACATACTCCAATTATACCCTATGATAACACATTAGGTCATCAATATTAAATGGAGTTTCGGAACCATCGATGCTTAATGCACTCACATCATCTCTGAACACTTCACTGATCTTCTAACAAGCTGCTTTAAAACCTCTGAAGGTTAGTTAAATATCAAGGAATTGGTGATCTTAAAAGAGTTCTGAAAGATTTTTCCAGCTAAGGGTTTTCCGTACAATTGTGAATCTTCGGTGGAGTGCTTTATACCATTCGAAAATGTTTTCCTTCCTTCAACTAGCACTGTAGGCATAACAGAGCATTAACAACAAAGCTCTCGGAAGGCCGTGTCGACGGAGTCGGCAGTGGGAAGCCTAATGCAACTGACATCGTCCCTGCAGTTGAATTCTTTCAGCCGTATTGGCTAATTTGAATGCCACATTTGAGAAGTAGAATGACCACATAGACCAAATGAATCCCTCCCGAACAAATCTTTCTCGATGAAATTTAATCGACCAAGGTGATTGGTCCCTTCAGCTGAAAGTGCTAAAATCCAAAACAACATATGAAAACTTAGAATGTTTTATGTTAAGTTTTGTTAAGGATTATAATTAGAGTATGCCACTAGTATCGGCACGTGTAAAGCATGTTCCTCAACAAGAAATGGTTGCGTTCAATCTGAGCTGTCTCTATCTTTTTTTTTCAAGGAGACAGATGTCAACAAGTACTGTATATTGTTTTGCATATTGTTTCTTTCTCGCTAATCACCAAAACAATGCTGATAATTGCAATCAGCACGTGATGTAACCCCTATAGGCAAAGTAGCCGCAAGTCGCATTATTGGAAGCAGCGCATCGAGTAGGACCGGATTCCTTTGATATCTCGATACCCTTCATGAGCTGAGACACTGCTTTCAACTCTGTTCATGACAATTGTGAAAATTAAAGCATCCTTCCAAAGTATTCATTATTTTCATGGTCAGTCTGAGTGACGCAGTATTACCCACCCTCACTTTCCAAGAAGCTCTTAACGTTGTTTGTTAGATAAATTCTTCTAAAATCCTTGTCATGTTCACGTTCAGCGATGCGGTGAAGCCCAACGGAAGTGTTTCTACACGTCAAAAATTAGTGGTAGGGAAATCGATAAAATCAATTTCTCTGCATTTCCTTGAAAAAAGATTGTAATATTTGCGCTGAACGCATTGAGACACCCAGTAGACATGCCCTCACTAATCTCTGAGCAAAAGTGAAAAAGTGAAAAAAATCAATAAATCGATACTTCATGCAAAATTGATGTCATATGCGTGTTCAGCGTATTGGGATACCCCAGTACACATATCTTTATCACCCCGTGATCAAGAATAAAGAAAAATCAATAAAATCGTCAAATCGGTATTTTATGCAAAATGGTTGTCATTTCCATGTTCAGCGCATTCGGGGATCCCAGTAGCCATGTCTTCATCTACTCCTGGCCAAAAAATCAATAAAATCGATGTGATCGACTAGGCAATAGATATTTCCTTGCGGAAGGTAGTTTACAACCTCCAATTGCCCATGCGGGATATGTGTGCTAAGTTTGGTCCCGATCGATCGACCCTCCACGATTTCTACAAGGAATGTGCATACATGCACACACGCACAGACACCCTACTTTGTATATATACAGACCAGTCTGTCCGTCCAGCTAACGCCGGACTTCCAGACTTCTCCTAATGCACGCCTCGCTCGCACCTCTTTGTGTTCTTCTCGAAGGACTAATAACTATGCCATATTTTCCAATATTGCCCTCCGTCTTGTCCTTTTAGCTTTCTCTAGTTTGGCGCTTCACCATCCAAGGAAGATTAACCTCATTTCTCAGAGAAAATTTTCTTTCGCTTGATAGGAATGGCCATGTTGATAATTATTGTTTCTAATAATATCAACCTTATTCATCTATTTCTCTTCTGTCCTGGAATTGTATTATTCTGTCATGGACAAATACCATTGTTTACGATAGGTACTTGTAAACCGCCAGGTCATACTTAAGATAGCACTTGTGTAGATACCCCTAGCAGTTATTATTTTGAAATAGGTATCTGTTGTACAGATATGAGCATCTAGGGCAACCACACCCACACCTTTTGCATAAAAGGCCCTGGATGCTCAGATCTGGGATCGTCTTGCTCTATTGTCGTTAGTGGCTGTAGTCCGAGTCAGGGAACCCTTCGAGGTGTGAACTGACGAGGACATTAACTGTACCCAATAAACAGTTTTGAGCAGTCGTATTCACTCCAAAACCCATTGGTCCCCACCGAAGGCCAAATGTAGCTTTTATAACCGATTCAACATGGTATGACCACACGAAATGGCTAATTCCTTATGTCTGCTTTGGTTGATCAGGTGATAAGAGTACTCCGTACATATAAAAGAGGAGGGTGCGGTGTGCCTAGACAGAATGGGATGCGTATAAGGTGAGCACAACGCGGAAGGGGACATGATGGCGACAGAACCATGGATGTTACATTGCTCGCTGCTGAACTCTAGAATTTGCGCTACTATGAGTTGTTAGGCCCTAGCAACACAAGGTCTATCACGTAGCATTTTCGATGCACTCTTATCACAACGGAACCATCTTTAGGAGTACCCCCACTTTTGGACGCCGATGCACCCTTATCACACGGTGGGACTCATCTCCAAGCGTTTCCACACTTCTGGGCGCTGGCGCCCGCTGATCACGGTGGTGGACCCGTCTCCCTCGCTGCTGGACGCCAGCCCACCCTTATCACAGCGATGGACCGGTCTCCCCCACTTCTGGGCGCCGGCACACCCTTATCACTGTAGTGAACCATCCCCCTCCACTTCTGAATGCCGGCGCACCCTAATCACTGTAGTGGACCCGTCCCCCCCCCCTCCTGAAAGCCGGCGCACCCTTATCACAGCAATGGTCTCGCGATGAGTCTGCCAACAACATCGAGGTATGATTGAAATAGGATAACCGCCCTACTATCCCTTCAAAACAGGATGAACGAATTTCGTGACACACAGACTAAGCCCGTTATTATAGGTCATGATATCTAAGGGCTTAGACATGTTTAGAAGGTGACTAGGTAACCCATGCAAAACCCGTGGGAAACCCATGTCAACATCATACATAGGCTTGTCCTGTTAAAACACGTTAAGTGATGCCAATCCCGTGGAAATCCGATGTCAACATCATGCAGGGGGGGGGGGGCTTACGAGGTCATATCAATCCGATGGCAAACCGACGTCAATTCTATGCAAATCCCATGAAAACGTCAGTTTGGATGGTATGAAGTTGACGCGGGATTGCCATCAAGTATACTTGACGAAATCTTGGTGGCAGATCGGCGTCAACCACGGTTTTCAGAATTTCTGAGGAACTGCTTATTGGCGAAAATGACGATATTTATTTATCTACTTGATACACCGCAAAGGTGTGCACATCAAAGAACAAAAATAAAACGCTTAAAAAGAAAGTAACGAAGGATTTTCACTGGGGCTTCTCTCACAGTAAAGTTATTGTTCATTGTAGAAACAGAAAGTGATGCACTAAGGAAAGATGACTCTTTCCATTAAACATTGTCGAGTTTACACTTTAAGAAATCCTAAATTGCTAAATGCTAGAAATGCCTATATAGCCATACATGCAGCCTATCAGTCTGTTGTCGGGTGTAAATGGTGCTTGGGCGAACACCACTTTCTACGAGCATTAGAGCATTGCATGGAAAATCTTAACTAAAGATTTTCGGATGTAAGGTATTCTCTACGCCTAATAATCCAGGGTTAGACATACTCCCCTGATAGGAACGCACCGTATGGACAAACGAAATTAGATTCGGTTTCATGGAATGTTGGCATATGTCATTTTAGTGAAAGCTAGGCAGTAGAAAAAAAGTGAAGAATAATTCACATGGACCAGAGTTACTATCAGTGTCATTCTTAGCTTAAACACATGATACACCCTAACGATCCTCCATTTCAGAGCATAGCAACGCTCAATCAAAGGTGTGAATCGGAAACATACGTCGGGAAAAAAATTAAAGCAGTAGAAGTAGACAGGTGAGATAGGGAGGCCGAGAACATCTGACCATATCTGAAGCTATACACCTCTAATTCTCAGAAATTCCAAAACGTTGATATCTGACAATTTTTTGCGAGAACTGAGTTTTTGGATGGAACAATAGATGCACATAGTTTGGTTAGCCATCTACAAATGCGAAAAAAGAAAGAGAATTTCATTGAAATTTGGGGATCTTATTCTGCGATGATGAAAGGCAAACGTACCAGTTCGACCGTAACATGGTATGAAATTCAGTACTTACTTGCACGTAGTTTGACTTCCATACGGATAATACGGGAACAAAACACTGAATCATTAACTATTCTTCTGTACCAGACTCTTAAGCCCAAGGATTTTCAGAAGTTTTCTGTAGGATGGCAAAAGTTGAGGGTAGCGAGGGTTGGGAAAGCCTCTGTAGATTATGAAACTAGTGAATATTTGTTGAACTTCCTCTAGCTTGTTGATTCGATTTACACTGTGAGGACTTCGTATGGGGGAACCATACTCGATATGAGGAATAACGAACATTTTATATAATCTCAAAAGGGTTTTGTGATTTCTACAACGTACACTCCTTAAAAGAACGAAAAGCAAAGCAAGCGCTTTTTAGTAGCTGTCTCGACGTGAATATCGAATTGTAGATTTTTATCCATAACGATTCAGATCTCTAACGGAAAGGACCTTAGTGAGAGTGGCATGGTTAAATTCAGAAGCTTTATGGGTAATGGGACCGAGAGGCAGCGTGACAGTTTTAGGAATACTTACGGGCAAATCCCAATCCTCAGACCACTTCATCATCCTTCCAATAGCGGCCGTTAAAGTTTCGTGAGCCCACTCCTTCTCACGTGTGATTGGTGGGAACAAAAAATTCTGATATCGTCAGCGTACATCTTTGCCTTTACACCTGGGCATGCTTCCAAGAAAGAAGGAAGGTCAGCCGTGTACGCTAGGAAAAGGAGAGGGGAGAGCTCTCCCCCTGAGGCACCTCACGAAGACACGGATGATGTTCAGAATAATCGTTTCCCACTTCGACGCTCATATGACGATCACGTAAAAAATCAGCAATCCAAGAAAGAAGACCTCTACATATTCCGAAGTGTTCTATTTTGAAGAGCAGCTTATCATGGTTCACTTTGTCGAAAGCCTTTGAAAGATCAAAATAGATTATATCAATCTCTTTGCCTTCATTCAGATCAACGAGCCTATTAAAAAGGCAGTCAGCAATCATAGTAGTAGTGGATGTTCCCGGAATAAACCCATGCTGATCAATAGGAATGATGTGATGAGTAATCAGCCAGTGTTGGAGTTTATCTCTAATCAATGTTTCCATTATCTTGCTCGCTCCATGTAGGATTCATGCTGATCGGGCGAAAATCGAACAAAAAATTAAAGTTTGCCTCCTTCGGAATTGCAGTAATTATAGCATCTTTCCAAATGGGAGTACCTCGCCCAGTAAAAGTGAAGCATTAAAAAGGAAGCAAAGAGGATGATAAAGTACCGAGGCACATTTGCGGTAAAGTCGCTGCGGAATGACATTATAGGTGCCATTATAGGCTTATTTATGACATTAAGGACATCAATTGGATGGATGACGAAGTCTGGACAGCTCTCAGCTATCCGCTGATACTGACGGAGGGTGCCAAAGGCAGACCGGTATTGTTCTGTGACTAAAAAAAATGTATACCTTGAGCAAGGTCGAGCACTGTTTTTTGTTGCGCACTCCATCCTGACGAATTTTTTCCGACTGCACTTCAAATCATCCGATGAGAACCAACAAAAGTGGATGGATTCGAAAGGGACTAGCTAGAAAGAAGAAAAATGAATCTTAGGATCAGTAGAAAATATGCAGTCAAGACATTATCGTTCAGGGTCTTCAACAAATAAATGTTCACGGTTTGGAATATCTGATGTCGATTTCACAACAATCAAATGCCTCCTTCCAAGAAAGGTTTGGCGTGTTTACCTGGTATCACTTCTCCTCAGTCTTCAAAAACGAAGTCTCACCTAGCTTTCATTTCCCAGTTATCAACAAGATCTGGTGCAGTGCCGATCCCGGCGACATACATCGACTGCTCCGAAATCTCGGCAGATTGTTATATGAATGCCAAACCTATTGTGGCTTGTGCGGGTAGTCCGTATTCAATACATGTAGCCAAAGAACACCATGTCAAAACCACGCAACTGCAGACCATTTGTGACCAGTGACCTCCCACACAACAGTTTCAAAGTTTTCGGCAAAAAAAGCGTCTCGGCAGTCCATGCCAATTATATTCGTGCAAAACTTTCAGACACGATTCCTGAGGAGATACTTAGCGTTCACTGCCTGAATAAACAGTCATTCCCTATGATGGAAAATATCCTCTTAAGAACAAATGTCGTATGGGCAAGAAACGCTGTGGAACGTGCATTTGCTTCGCTAAAATTTAGGAACCAGTCTCTGATAGCGGCAAATGCAAACATCCTTTGAAAAACGTATGTACACTTCTTCTCAATCCATACACGAACGTATCAAATAAAAAGCTCATTTGAACAGATTATATGTACTAGATACAGAAGATGAGCGTCTACACATGGTTTCATTTTCTCGGAAGAGCAAACTTCAACAGATTCCTTTGGGTAAATGGGCCCAAAGGAATCTGTTGAAGTTTGCTCAAGTATCTCGTGCAACAAGATACTAATGTATTCAGTCGTCCACACATAATCCTTCAAAAAAAAAAACACCAGACGGATCAACCCGACTTATCAGTGGTCATTGCTGATCGCTTTTTTTTCTCCTGCGGTAAGCCGGTTCGCGTTGTCTACCTCTCTTCAGGGGAGCAGACCAATATAAAAGCAGCTCGAATAGCTCTGTGGGTGCAGCAATGACTTCGATATTCGTTTATTTGGCCTGTCTACTCTTAGCTCACCTAATGCAAGCAACGGATGTCAACAAGACTTTAACAAACGACAAGGTATACCTCCTCCCTTACACTATAATCAAATTTGTACTGGATACGTTGAACTACGCAAGCATCATTTGTTAGACAACTGTTTTGAATAGGGTTCAACAAATACTTTTCGTCTAGCTAGGACGAAAAATGTCGTCATGAATAACGTCCACGCCACATTAATATAATTAATCATTTATGTTTCAACAGCTACTTTTATGCTAACAATTGATTTTTTAGTTACAAACTTTTGTTTCTGAACCATGTGAAGGCTCACTGGAAGGGCGAGCTGTCAAAAAAAAAACTGGAAAACTCTTCACTCATTGTCGACATCATTTCTCGTTCGTCTTCTCTTATCTTTTTGTATTTTCTCAAGTTCAGACCGATACAGTAGTCTCCCGTGCCAAACGATGCTGCTCGCCAATGTCCACGTCATGCTGCCCGCAAGTGAATATTTACCCGTTTTTTTTAAAGAAAAAAATCATTCTTGTAGCATATTGTTCGCTCTAAGTCGTACCCTAACGATGTGAGCAATTTCGGTTTTAATTCTGTTCAAATCTGCTGATCCAGGCCACACTTTCCTGCTTCGATGCGTGCAAAGGTCAATGCTTACCACAGTGTCAGTCACAAATTTGCATTACCGGTGAGTGGAAACCTACTGTTCTACGATGAATGCCTGAAAATAAGAGATGTGACAGGAAGGTTTGCCTTCCCTCTCTTTTTTGTTTCTTGTCGTATGACTTCCCATCAACTTATTCAATCAGAGATATAATTGTAACAAACAAGCAGTGAAAATGGTTCATCTATGGGTCACTGATTCCCTTACACGAAAACTGCAGTGTCAGTGAGTCGAAGAACAACCTTCGATTCAGCATCATTAATATTGTAAAGATATCATTAGGGAGAAAGCCTCTAAAGCAAGAAGACACATATTAGGTTGTCAGGAAAGTTTCCCGCCACTTTCAGCCTTCTTTTTCGAATCAAATTTTCTTCTTCAATACAACTGGTGACAATAACTCCTGCGGTAACAAAATTGTTTGTTGGCAGCAGCTTCCAATGAGCAGTTCCTTCCCAATTCCACCAAACATTGAGCATCCCCTTCTGTGGAGGTAGTTCTCGTTTGGTAGTGGAATCCTTGGTTACCAACGTCAGAGCCACCCACATTTCTTCCATGTGATTTATATAAGAAGCCCACTTCTCGTCTCTGGTAACCAAGCTGGGGATCCGAACGCAAATTCTGTAGAAAGCTGAAAAGTTAAAGCGTCCACCCAGCACACTTGAAACTGGTGGCACCTCAGACCATGGTGAATACATGCGGTATATTTGCTTTCCTCTTCGAAACGATGTAGATGAAAGCTACTGTGGCGTGATACCCCTGTAGTTCCTTTACCAGTTTGCTGGTATCGCGCCATGAATTCTCTTCAATCAGCTCCGGGACGCCCTCTTGATTCACTTCACTCGGCCTGATCGTGATCTGTCTTGAGTCCAAGCAGCCGTCTCCTAACCTGCAGCACCAAATCTTCGCTGTATACTAGGAGGTGGAGAAGAGATCTATCGTATGGAACATGTTTTTTGAAGCATCGCTTTCGTTGCTGTGTTTCCTGAACTCGCAATACTGGAACAGCAGAACATGCTTATAGCCATTGACGATTTTTTCGGTCATAATCACAACGGAATAGTAGGACAAAATAGATATAGGTAAGCTACTGACCGACCTTCGTACATAGATAGAAAGTTCCGGAGCAATCCCGAAAATTCTGGCAAAACACGAAAGTGAGCTAAACTTTTGCGACAACCTAATAAAATGACAAGTAGAGGTAGGTGCATGACCAGCATAGTAGTGTAGGGAGCATATGGCGTCCTTGCGCAGCTCTGCTGGTTTGCGCCGGACTGATGGAATTAGCGTATGGAATGGTTTCCCTTTCAGTCGACTTTTCTTTTTGTCCATGCGAATTCCTGTCTTACTCAGGTGCTCATGAAAACTATAATACTAGGCAAGACGTTGTGTTTTTCCCGATCGAGTTGTGGCGGCAACGGATCTGCCAGCTGATTTGGTGGTTAGCCATTTTTTCCTTGTTATTGTAAAGCTATTTCTTGGTTATTAATTTTCCTTTTTTGCCTTACTTAGCATAATAAATTTTTTACTTGTTACTTTACAAGAAATGTGCTGGTTCAGTAACTTGTATGGTTGGTCTTCGCCAGTGCCGCGTTTTCGAATTCTATCATTGCTCAAAGTTTGTTTTAGAATTCATTTGTGTTCTTGCTGCACCTTAACTGGTCAGGCTATCTTTTCCAAAGTTTGTTTTCTTCCATAAACTCAAGGAACGCTGCAAAACATGGCCAAGAACCTCTTTCGTTCGCAAAACAGCTGACAAAAAAGGCTGTGGCATTGACCTTTTTGGATTGGTCCACAGCGAACAGATCGCGCAACTCGGCCCAACCTGCACGAAACCGATGAACTGAGGGGTTCCAGAAAACGAGAATTTCGACAGTTTCGACTGTTTTCAGCATTATAACAGTGTTAGGCGCACCCGATTACCCCGAATTGCACGGAAATCTCGAAGTCGAAAATTTCCGTGGGTGCTGCCTTTAAGACGCCAATATGTGTAAGATGTTACCAAAAGACGCGCAACACATGTTATAACGGAAAAGTGAAAAAAGGAGCGGACAGGCTGACTAGTTCAATAGTACGAGGAAGCAGTATAGACGCATTAATTAAAGTGGTTCATGAAAACAAATTTAGAAACGCTAGTTAATTTATGGACGAGCGAAACTCAAGTTTTGCAGGCATTGTCTTCCAGTACTTTGGAGAAAAACTTCACCACCACTGATTTTGATATGATCATTTCAAATAATTGATTATAACCTAGGAAGTTTTTTTGTAGTTGTCTCAAACAAAATCTCTACTGCACAGAAGGAATTAATAAGGATCATTCAATGTCGTTTATATTTCCAGAATGCGTCACTTCCTGTTCAAACATCTGCGCTGTGCCTGTTCAAGTCCAGACCCAGCCGCCAGTACAGCCTCCACCACCCATGATACCTCCCTTGACTCTTCCACCAATTATCCTCCCGCCAGTTACTTATCCACCACAAACTTTACCGCCCTTGCCACAACCCCAACCAGCAAACCCATTCGTCGTTGTCATGCCACCCCCATCAAAACCCCAAGAGTTTTGCCAACCAACATGTCAACAGAATTGTCATAACACCTGCCCTACGCAGATCTGCATTGAGATTTGTCTGAAGAAATGTGAGAGTTCTTGCCAATTGCCAACAGCTGTCCCAATACTTCCAACTTATCCACCATTACCGCCAATGCTGCCACCAACATTACCGCCGATGCTACCGCCAACGTTACCTCCAATGCTACCACCAATGTTACCCCCAGTGCTGCCCCCAGCAAATGTGGTACAGACTCCGGTAATGCAGGTGGGGTCACGTTCTCATTTCATAACTACAGCCATCACGCTTACTTTAGTGCATCGCTCTGTGTATTCAACCGTGTGAGATCCAATGTCGTGAAACTCATCCACCGCCTGTGTGTGTTCCACTCTGCCAACAGACATGTGGAAGTACCTGCATGCAACCTCAACAGAACGTGGTGAGGTTGAAAACATTCTTAATCTGTGTGTCAGACATTAGAGCCTCTTCTCTGTTCAGATACCCTGTCAAGTGGCTATTGGTGGAGGATGCAGCTGCAACTCTGGATACACACTATGCGGAGGAATGTGTTGTTTGGCTTAAACCGGCCCACCTACCTCTCCACCACTATACCTCTTCAGAATTGTTGATCGATGCAATTTTATAAATATCTCTATAATTATTTATGATTAGCTATTTATAAATCTTAAGCCAAGAAACTGTCTTCTCAACTTTAAGAGATCAGCGTGCAGATGAACAGTGCTTTTTAATAGCTCCAATGAAATTCATTGAAGCAGAGGGACAAAAAATAGGTCTACTCAGAGAAAACACCACCAGAGACAAATCAAAGAGATCCACGAATGTTGAAGAAGTCCAAGGAATGAGGAAAGCGCAGGACGGAGTTGGAGGAGTGCCTGCAAAAATCCTGCTATTCACTACTTTATGATCTGAATCTATTCCCACCTTCTTGTTGTCGAATGTGCTCTACAGTTTGGTCTATGAGGGAAAAAATTGGAGTAGCGAACAAAAAGACTGCCACTTCTGGTTTTCCTCAGTAACCTCTTCTGGGGTCCAGTCTATGAGATCGAACTGCTATTGGCCTTGTATATAATCGTGTAGGATAGAAACAGGTGAAATATTTCCACCATATTTCCCATATTTCCAATTAATTTTCCGAGGAAAAACTGTTCACATACATCGAGCTCTTTTGCGACTATTTAGAATGAAAGTGCCTAGAAAGTTTTCTCCAAATGGAATATAACACCATTTTTTGATATATTTGTATTCTGGGCTACTTTATTCTGGCCTAGATAAACAACACTTTCCATAGAACACTTCTTGTCCGAATTCCAACGGTGTACAATAAATATGCATTCAGCTCAGTATTCAGCATAGCCACGATTCGTGATATACTTGATTATGAATAGCACTTGAATCAAAATCAAATCTGCAAATTAGTGTTTTTGGACTGCATGGCGGCTCTGTTCACCAGGAAAGGATACTGGGGGAGGATCCGACAACTCGCAACGAAATGTACACTATCACATGCCGTTTGTGATGCTAATCGCAATTCCGCTTTCCATATCTGCTCTGAGGCTGACCGTGAAGAGTTACGTGGTATAATTCCGGCAAGTCCAGACCGTGCAACGCTGACTTTCGAATTATAATCTGATACGAACATGCGCGAAAACTATTTCAAACTTGCCTGATTGAAATTGCTCAATGCTTTTGAAAACCTTTTTAGATTCAGATAAGTTCCCACGATCTTTTCGTAGAATAGATCCAGGGGTGGCATTCATCACTAAGAATAGAGGAAAACGTTTACTACGTGATGTCAGACCTACGTAAGGTAAAGCTGGGGGTAAAGGTTGAAATGGCATTCATGACATTTTACCCCGAAGGTTGTGTTTATTCCGCAGTTACGACTAAATTGCATGTATACCGTAGCTACGCGTCTATGCCGCACAATTGACGCGCACGCTCATTGCGAAGCAATTTTTGCCATTCAGCTGCAAAATCACGCTGATTCGGCAAAATCACGCTGATTCCTGTTGTTCCAATAGAATATAGTCGGAAGATTGGCTAATTTATACCCACTACCTTGCCCATGTTTCGAAATGGTGAGTTTTTGGCGCACCAGTTTCGGCACTACTCGGCTAGCTCTCCCCCAAAATTTCGAGAATTTTTTTTTCGCCCAAACTTCGCATACGAGGGTTATTTGCGATGCTGAACACGAATATCCTATCCATTTTGTACCAAAACTCTGCTTTTGTAGGGCTACGATAGGTATACTGTAGATACGGTATCTCACAGAATCCTCTCAAATTTTGCATAGAGGAGTTGTTTTAGGCGCTGATTACGAATATCAATTTGATTTTGGCACTATTCCACATTAGGGGGGAGGGCGAAATTTTCAGAACCATTTTTTTTTGCCGGAACCTCATGTAGGGGAGTGGTTGTCTGAGGTGCTGAACACGAATGTCGCATTCGATTTGCACCCGTTTTTGTAGAATTACGGTAGGTGCGCGGTAGATATGATATCTCACAGAATCCTCTCAAATTTTGCGTAGAAGTGTTGTTCTATACGGTGATTACGATTATCAATATTATTTTGCGTAATACCTTCGTTTTCTACCCGAAATCGGCATCTTCCCTGAAATTACTACCGTATACCTACCGTATCCCTGCGAGAGTGGGGTTATGGTACAAAACGGATACGATATTTGTGTTCAGCACCCCAGAAAAGCACCCTATGCTAAACTTGACGTGACCCTACAAAAATGGGTTACGCTATAAAATGAATACAAATTAGTGTTCAGCATCTCGAACGATTCCTTTACACAAAGTTTCGGTAAAAATTTTTTTTGGAAATTTTCAGGCCCCTACTGCGGAATAGTGCCTTTATTTTGCATACCACCTTTGTTTTCTTCCCGGAATCGGCATTTTCTCTGAATTTTCTACCGTGTACCTACCGTATCTCTACAAAAATGGGGTAAACGTGCAAAACGGATTTGATAATCGTATTCAGTGCTTCAAATAACCCACTTTAGACGACGTTTGAGCGAAAATTTCCACTTCGAGATTTTTGGAGCAGAACCAGTGGAATAGTGCCTCAGTTTCGTATATGATTTCGAATAGTGCTGAATCATGAACTATTACTTTACAGTGCCCTGAAAGTTCCTCTGGTGTTCTATGCGTTTTCTTTCCGGTTTCTCATTCCATATTAGGGTGACAAGAAAGTCTTGAGCCGTTTGAGACTTTTTCTGCTTCATTTTATTACTCAGAATACAATGGAATTTGCTCAGCAATATGATAACCGTAGTTAGTCACTGCATTGCCCCACCTAGGTCCACGATCTCCTTCTCCCAGAATTGAAGAAGGTGGGAGCCAAAGAAATCGCTGACCGTGCTTTCAACATCGTCATTTTTGGTGAATTTTTTCTGAGCTTGGAATGCCTTAAAGGAGCAAAGTAAGTGTCAGTTGGAAGGGGCAATGCCTTAAAGGAGCAAAGTAAGTGTCAGTTGGAAGGGGCAACGTCAGCAGAATAGCCTGGGTGAGGAACTGTGACTTAGCCCATCTCCTCCATTTTTCCACTGGACTCTTTAGCAAGATTGGTCCTAGCGTCATCATGGCGTAGGTGTACAAGAAACTCGTTTCGGCTCTTTTTCTAGAACAGCATCCGCCACTTTCTGGAGCTGATCGGCGTCAGTGTTACCGGTGACTGTGTGTGTTTGCGGGCGCAGCTCGTAATACAACATTCCTGGCTATTTCCAAAAGTAGCAGAGGAAACACTTGTTTGGGTGGGGTGCGATTTGGCGGATCTTCTCCTCGACGGAGCAACATGGCACGATGCGTGTTAGAATCGTAGAAGACCCAGCACCCATCTCCTCTCATCAGGCTCCTGGAGGTGCTTTCGGTGCGAGCAGAGCAGGAAAAACTGATTATGGGTCGAGGGACTTCTTGTGGTCTTGAAGTCGTAATTAAAATTAGGGAAGGCGATTCGGCTACATATGCCTATTATAGAGAAGCCCCGAGTTTAATCTACAACTTCCACACGATAGATCACGGGTGCGGATCAATAATCAAAGGTTCTGGAACTTTCAAAAAATCGGCCCAAGAAAATCGAAAAAAAAACCATCACTTTCGTACCATCCTGATAATTTTGTTCGCTGAGTTATTATTTTTCCCTTTAGGTGTCCTTAGCTGTCTTTTCTCTTCTCCTGGTCGTTTTTAAATAATAGAGGACAGGAAGATAAATTTTGGCTTTAGTTAGGAGACTTTAGGCAAGCTGAATCAGACTAAATCCGAATTGATTTGGCTACGCTAAGTTCCAGTTCCGTCTCTTTCTCTAAGTCTCGGTTAAAATTTTCGTATACGATTTCCGTGGAGGGAGCGGTAGTTTCAGGTTCTTCTCCGTGAGCATCGCTATCAATCGCAAGTTTTTAGGAAGGATGCTAAGGTATAAAGCACTTATGATATTGGAAAAATTTCTTGCTTCTTCCTCAATTCTCTCTTATACTGCGAGCATACTTATCTCCGATGAAAAAAACTTCTCATCCGTTCCTGCTCGTCTGTTGACAAAATGTACTCAGATACTAAATACCAAAAATACAACTTAGTGACTAGTCGTACGTGATCAGCGAACCGGATTATAATGAAGAAAATTCGTGGAGCTGCCTGTGAAGATGTCAATGGCCGAATGAGATAAGAACATCCTAGTCGTGTAGGATTTACTTTGTATTGCACTGCTGCATCCTTCATACTCTGACAAGAAGAGGAATGTGATATTTTGATATTTTGGAGACATTTCAGTGTTTCACTCTGAAATGCATGCTGTCGATCTAATCTTTCATTTCTTGGCTGTCTTCACAAGGGCTGAAAAGGCTCGGAGTGCCACCCACAGTAGCGGACATAAGTATTGTAACAAATCGTCTTCTATCCGTAATTTCTTTCAGGGAAGTGTTGAGAGATTGCGATTTTCACATGTTTTGCAGGCACGCATGCGGTGCTGGTGGAAATAGATGTGACTTCATTTAGTCCATGAATTTCTTTGGGAGGAATTTTTTAATTTGGTGACCTCGAAATTTGGGGTTCGACGATGTTGATATCCACCTTACAGGGAAATGTTTACAAACGGGTTCTCGACCTGAATTTGATTTATTATTTTGGTTTCGAAACAGTTTCACTCCAAAACACATGCTAACACAGGATTCATTGGTATCCGCTAGCATTGCATATCACCGGTTTGTCGGTAACCCTCTGCAGCAGTTTCTGTCATTCTAACTCATCACTTCACGTCTGTTCTAGGATCAGCACTTCTCCTTATCAAATTTCTGCTTTGTTAAAATATATTCGCCTCCATAGCAGTTTCTATCTCTCTTTGAGAGTGGGGATAATCCAGCTAGATTTTGTGGAGTCAGCAGTGCAAAATGCTAAAAGTGTGGTTTGAATTTTCGCCTTGCTCGGGAGAAACGATTACCCTGGAAGTCATAGGGCACAAAGAAGCGCCATTTTCTCTCTTTCTTTTATGATGTTTGCGCAAACAGAGAAGCTCAGGATTGCCTGATTTCGAGAAATTAGAAGATAAATTAAACCATATTGAAGTGTAATGAACTAAGCTGGGCATCATGATGGTGGAATATACCACTTTACTCTTATGCAAGTGCAGGACAAATGGAACATTTGCAGAGCATGTGGCTCCAAACACTAAGAAAAATCCAGTGCGGAGCAAATCAATTTACAGGCTGTCGCAAGCTAGTACCACTCAATTTTGAGTCATAGTAAGTTATCGAAATCGCCAAGGTTCGGGTATCTACGTATGGGCTGTATTAATGAGGACTCCTAGTTTCTGTATGCAATGGGATTTCCTAACTAAGCTCACTTCTCAAAGCAAAACAAGAATCCACACCAAATTTCCGACATTGTGCACTACTGAATCCATCAAAGCTAGCTGATTTGTCTCTACTTTCCAGAAATGCTAGAGGTCGTGATGGAGATGAACACATTTAGATATATCAGCAGTATCATTGCAATAAATGCTGACCCTAGAACAGACATGAAATAACAAGTTGGAATGCCAGAATTTGCGACAGAGTGTTACCGACGAACCGATCATATCCAAGGCTGGCAGACATCAAAAAGTCCTGCGTTAGCACGTATTTTGGGGTGAAACTGTCATGGCAATCAAGCAGTAAATCAAATTCATGTCGAGATTTCGTTTGTAAACATTCCCCTCTAACGTGGTTGTCAACATCGTCAAACCCCAAATAAAAAAATTTCGACCTCACCAAATAAAAAAATTTCCCCAAAAAAAATCATAAAAGAAGTCTCATCTATTTGTGCCAGCACCACATGCTTACCTGCAAGGCAACACTGCACCACATGGTTACTTGCAATAAAAGATGGAATTCTCCAACTCTGCACTGAAACAAATTACGGACAGAGAACGATTTGTTGCAATATTTCCACTGTATGTCACTCAGAGCAATCTCACGGCTCATCTTATGTTCAACATCACAACGGATTTTTTTTTGGCAAGATAAACATTACTTCTATTATGTTAATGTTCTAATTATTCCCTGTATAAATAATGGCGGAGGCGTCAAAGTACTCTTTAAAAAAGGCAGGACAACAGCAAATTTCAACGGATATCATTGCTACAACTTAAGATTTCTTCACAACAAGCTACGGAAAATTTCCAGATGCAACGACGCAGGCAAATCGCCCAATTACATGGAGGTCTGTTATAGTCGAACAAGGGCAAAAATTTCACTGATTCTAGTACGTATGCCTTAAATTCAACGGGTTTCAACTCAATGAATCGCTTATCTTGTTGGGTTTTCGAGATGATTCTTTTCTGAAAACCTCATAAGGATACTAAACGTTGAAGGAGATACTTCAGATGGCTTGAAATGAGCTGAACGACTTTGTTTTTGTGCATCACCATCAAAAATAACACCGAACGCCATAATACCTGGTGGAACAGTTTATCTACTTATCATCATATCATAGTTAATATTAATTGGCATTTTATGTGCCTGTGTGTGTTTGCAAGAAAACCAGCCACTGTCGCCAAAAACTACCTGCACCATCGTGTTCAGCGCGTTGAGTTATGCACGAAAATGTGGTAAATTTTGATTATACCTTGAATTACAGGTGTTTCGGGCCACTTCAGTCATGTTCAGACGTGCTAATGGCCGACAGTTGTTTTCACCACAGTTGAAATGAATGAGATAGGCCTGTGATTACAGAACCGTAAAAAAGGAAAGAGACAGATAGGTGCCTTTATAACGAAGATGAGGAACCAGACAGACGAGAGATGACACGGATGAGGGTTACGCCTTAGCGTAGTGTTAGAGGTGGGCTGGCGGCGTGATAAGGGTGCGCCGGCATCCAAAAGCGGAGAAACGCCTCGACTCGGGTCCAACGGTGTGACAAGGGTGCGCCGGCGTCGAAAATGTGGAAGATGTCACGCACGGGTCCACACCTGCGATAGTAGTATGCCAGCGTTCAGTGGAAGGGAACAGACACCTATGCGAGGCGGGCGAAGCGAGCCCAAAAAAAGCCGGAGAGTCCGGCGACAGAGCCGGACTATCAGGCTGGTAATATAATGATAATAGTTATTGGCGGTTCTCGACTTCACTGGATTTATAACTCCAATGCCACTCAATTTATAACTATCCTCTGCTTCCAACCTAAAAGTGACCGTCCACCTCATTTCTGATTAGAATTCCTATTCTGAATAGATCCATTCTTCAATTCTGCTGCAAGTGATAACCATGAAAATTGACAATGTGTTACATTGTTCTGAATGCAGCAAGTATGCAACTGCTGATCTTGCTGCAATTGCTCAAAAAGTAGCAACAAACATACGTGCAAACAGTGGCCAGTATGGAAGAAATGCTCTTCATTGTGTCAGTATGAGATTCCTTGCCTGGCCATGTGTTCTTGAGTGACGGTGCCATTCTGAAAACAGAAGGGATTATTCGCAGCATTGCGAAAAACGCGAAGCTCTTTTTTTACTTGTCTACAACGATGTGTAGACAAAAATTTGTTTGTGCAATAGTGCTGAAGTACACTCTCGCTCTATAAAAAAGTGAGTTCACGTGCAGAGTGGGACATATGAGCTACTCAGATGAAATAAGAAAACCAAAATCGCAGATTTCTAGTCTTTATTCAACTCCCCCATTAGAACTTCTAGATAAAGAGCAATTTGTCATCCTTTCTCTCTACTGATGTTGCTGGGAGTGTTAAGGAAAGTTTTTACTTTCAGAGTTATTCATCGATACCCTGAATTCAAGTGCATGGTGACAACAAAGTCTTTGACCAAATGTAACGAACTGTAAAACTGGAAATAGATGTGCTAGAAATCTAGAAATGTATCTGGGCTATGTAGAATTCATGTGCTTTAAGAATCCTATCTTAGATTTCAGATATCTCTCTTGGCTCCTCCGTAGAATCAACAAAACTGTCGGCGACTGCAACGCACAAAAGCCGCAGTCGAGCCTCTATGCTCCTATTTTCTCATGAGATTTATACCAAGAAAGCTTGTATTTTAGCAAAAGTTAGCTCAACTCCTGTGTTCTGACAACTGCTGTTCAGAGGTTTCCGTTTCATGGAGCACGCTAATTATTAAACAGATTTGATGGATTTACCAAACTCAGGAGCTGGGAGGTCTGACCAACCTTCTGCTGCTTTTTCTTCTAGAACTTGAAGAAAACCTTTGGCTAGATGCCCACCTTATTTTTATCAGCTATGCTTAAGTCCACGAAATCATATTCCCTCTCAGGATTTGCTCTGCCCTCTTCTGCCCTTCATATATTTTGTGAATTTTAATGGGAGAAAGTGGAGGTGGCAATTTATTGACCTTTTCTGGCCAACAACATTATTTCACACAGGGATTTCCCCAGGATAGAAAGCTTCTACCGTCTTGAATACTAGGCAGAAAATTTGTGAATTGGAGGGCCAACTAGAAGAAGTCCTTGGAAAGGATGTCAGCGAGACTCTACATACTTGCGGCTATTTCGATCTCTACCTCGTTTCATGCTTGCAGATCATACAAGATTCAAATATAGCTATGAGTTATGAAGTTTTGCACTTGTGTTGACACATATAGGTTGTCAATATGAATACAAAGTCATGGGTTTTCTGGCAAAGCACAAGAAATAACTGTTGCAAAGTCTTTGGCCAAAGACTTTGTTGTCACCCTGTACAAACATTGTCGCGGATAGCAACTTCATCTTTGTGTTTGATAATTTCACACTTCTATTACCAACTAAACGAATAACTTGAACCGCATATTTTGTTCTCATCATCATTTATTGCTGCTATATCTATTGAGAATGGATTGACATGACAAGGGAACGAATACTGTGACCTTGAAGGAAAACAATTATTCCCTTCAGATACCGATCTAGTTCTACACGGCGAAGGGGTCCTTAAGAATGTGAAAGGCGGAAAGATCGTGTGAAGAGGCTAGCTCACAAACATTATTAGTTCTGCACATAATTATTGGCTTCGAAAGGGTATGAAATCAAGTGTTTCATGTGATAGACAGAAAACGGATAGCAAAACACTGGTAAAGATATTGATGAGCCCATCACACAACCCAGCACAAGCATATAAAAATTAAACGAGAGAGAATAGACAGTGATCAGAAACATTATGTAGGTTATGAACTTGGTTGGAAATTCTTTCGAAAGACCATATTCTGAAGATGGAGAGGGAATATGCAAGAAAACATGAAGTACAACTATGACCATCTGTGAATACGCGGGGACACGTACGTTGGAAAAAAAACGCATCAAGTCTGATAAAAGCGGTTAAACCGTGACGAGAACAAAAAGAAATTAGAGGTGGCGATGACAAAGTTTATTCACGTTAACGGTAAGAACACAGGGACAATAAAGAAAAGAATGATGTCGGTGAGCGGGTGTTGTCGGCGGCGGTTTTCGAGGGCGACTGACTCGTGGTGGAAGATCTTCGGATGCCTTCGCGTCGGAATCGATCGAATGTGATCTTCCGCGTGCTCATAGAGCACGCCGTTTTGGCCCCCAAGGGCCTGACATGCCCTCCCCGCTTGAAGACATCGTCCTCGATGTCTGGCTTCTGTCCACGTACATCTGCAGCTGAGGGAGTTGCACCCCTACGGCTCTCTTTCTGATCGCTTCGTAGATGTACTTCGGCAGTGCTGTTCCCACATAGCTGTTGAAATACTGCGCCCCTCCTTCGGGCGCGCCGGCTTCGATAAAGTTTTCCGTGCTTCCACATATTGCTTGCAGTTGTTACCACCTGACCGCCGCAGTCACATTTGACTAGCGCTTCATCGAACGACTTCCATAGGTCAGATATCCCGTGCCATTTCGTCTGGTTCTTCGATGTGATTGGTGGCCAAGCGGTGACTATTTTACCTCCCTCCTCGAGATACTTCTTGCTCAACGTGAGCAGCTTCTTGGGCACGTCCGACTTCACGTTCATGTCCAAAGGCCAAACTAGTACCCAAGTTTTGAAGGTGCTCCACTCCTCCAGAACGTCGAGCAAACGATCGAATGTCAAGACGACCTTTGTCAAAACATTTCCACGGATTCCATCTCTCTCCATTGGATTGGCACCTTCTACCGTGGCGCAACCTATGGGACCTGTTTTCGTTGGTCTATCCCTCACTGCTTGAGATTCGATCTCCTGGCGCACCTCCTGCAAGGCTTCATCGTACGAGCGTTCCACTGAGTGCCCTTCAATCTTGCTGTGCTTCTTGATCGCTGTGGTGTTGCAAATGAAGTCTGTCCAATCGATACAGGTGCTGTACGCGAGTTTGAGGACGGATTTAAGTGCCTCGGCATCAAAACAAACGTGCTTTTCGCGGTGGAACTTTATTTTTTGTCCCAAATCGATGTCCGATCTTCGAAAAATGCTACAGGCGAGCCACGCGGCCCACAGATTTTCCACGGGCTCCTTCGATACAGCACCAGGAAAAGAGACTCCACCGATTTTTCCCAGAGTAACTCCTTCGAAACAGCCGTCGGAACATCTGAAGAGGAGGTGCCCCTTCTCGAGCGGGCTCAGAAGTGATGCTCCCCTGAAATGCAAACTATTGATTCTACATACTCTCGAAGTCTTTACTTGCTTTTTTCTACCTCGTCTCCCTCTCATTGTTTCTGTATCTATTCTATCATCAGGTATGTAACTTGGTACGACTCTTAATTTATCAAATTGTATCCTAAGTGGTTCCTCGTTTTCCCCTATTCTAGTGACTAATGCCGAATTTTCACTGGTTTCTAGTACTCGGAATGGCCCCGCCCATTCAGAAATCAATTTCAGGTGAGTGCTCTTTCCTTTTTCGTTTGGAGCCATTACGTAGACCCTCTCCCCTACCTTGGGATATCTTTCCGGGTTGACCTTATTTCGACTGTCATACTGCCTTTTCATGCTTTCCCTCGTTGTACGCTCTCACTCTTTCGTGCACTTCCGCTACTGCTTGAAGAATTTCCGTCTTGTAGTCGGTGGTAGCTCTATCGATCAGATACCATGACTGTCCTCCATTCGGAATAACTTCTGAAGGAAAATTTGCGTCCCTGCCGTGGAATATGAAGTACGGGCTTTCACCAGTCGCAGAGTGAGGCGTCATGTTATACGCCATCATGCAAAATGGCAATCTGCTGTCCCATTCCGTGGGGATCATGGTTGATTTGCGCAACATTGCGAGAATTGTTCCGTTGAGCCTCTCCGTGACTCCGTTCTCTCTAGGATTGTAACCCTTGGTTAACAAGTGCTTAATCCTAGTAATCTCGGTTATTTCCTCCATAACTTTGTTCACAAATTCCCCGCCTCTGTCGGATAAAATGGCTTTGGGCCAGCGGCACCCCTCCGCGATCCACCTTACAAACAGTGTTTTTGCTACCGTACTGGCAGACTTATCCGGCACAGGATATGCTGCCGCGTATTTCGAGAACACATCGACTACAGTGACGGCGTACCGGTTACCTCTTGATGTTATCCCCAGCTCCAAAATATCCACACCGATTACCTCATACGGTCTCCCAGTTACCAACGGCTTGAGAGGAGGAACAGTGACTTGCTTGTGGTTATGGATAGAACATTTCTGGCACTCTTTGGTCCATTTATGGACATCTTGCGGCATCCCTGGCCAAAACACGCGTTTCTTAAGGAGATTTAGCACCTTATGAGCGCTAAAATGTCCTGATACCTGCCCATTATGAACTTCATGAAAAACCTCAAATCTTGCATTCTTTGGCACTACAAAGGCTAGGCTTCCATCTTCTTGGTACATCATCAACTCCCCACCTTCAATGACGAAGTCGGCGACGCGTAAAGGAAATCTTAGTCCCGCTAACCGTACGACACCTTCTACCTTCCCATTCTCTATGGCGTCAATGACCTCTCCGAAGTCTGGATCTTTCCGTAGTTCCGCCATCCATCTGGTATCCTCCTTAGTCGCTACCACATTAACTACAGCGTCGTTTTCGCCATCTAAGGACTCCTCCATCTGCGCGACGCCTCTACTCAGAGCGTCAGCCACGACGTTAGCCTTACCCTTAACGTACTTGATTTGCAAGTTATATCTCTGTAGTTCCAGCGACCACCTTAGTACGCGAGCTGAAACATTAGTCCTTTGGAACAACGCCGTCCAGGGTTGGTGGTCCGTCATTATGGTTGTGGGAAGGCCGTAGATAAACATGTGGAACTTTCTAACTGCGAAAACGACACCAAGTCCCTCTAGGTCTGTGACGTGATATTTCCTTTCCGCTCTACTTAAACTTTTTGACGCGAAGAAAATCGGATGTAGATGGCCATCTTTCCCTTCCTGTGAAAGAACCGCTCCAAGGCCCGTCGTCGATGCATCCGTGCATATCACGAATGGCTTTTCTCCCTTTCTGGCAGCTTCGACATCCGGCTGCATTAACACAGGTGCAGAACATATCATAGCCTTGACCTTCTCAAATGCATTTTGGTGCTCGTCATTCCACTCCCACTTTGATTTACTTGACGTGAGCCCGAAAAGACAACCAGCTTGTTTAGAAAAACCTAAGCAAAATTTCCTGTAATACGCAGCCATTCCTAGAAATGTGCGCAATTCCTTGACATTCGACGGTGGTGGGTACTTTTGAATTGCTTCAACCTTTGCTGGGTCGACGTGTACTCCATTACCATCTATGACATGTCCCAAAAATGATACTCTGTTTTGAAACAGACAACACTTTTGTGCCTTCAGACGCATTCCTGCTCTTCTTAATCTTCCGCATACCTGCCTGAGCAGTTCCAGATGCTTTTCCTTTGTTTCACTACAAATTATTATGTCGTCAATGTAGCAGAATACGTCGAATCCTAACATTCCGTCCAGCACCGTGTCCATGAGTCGTTGAAATACCGCTGGACTGGTGCTCAGCCCAAACGGCGTGACTCGAAATTGGAATAGTCCTTCAGGTGTTGTGAATGCCGATTTTTCCTTGGCTGTTTCGGACAGGGGAATCTGCCAGTACCCGCTACATAAGTCTAGTGTCGAAAAGAACTTTTTCCCGGCTAAACTTTGTAGTATCACGTCCATTGTGGGTAACGGGTAAGAATCTTGTTTTATCCGCTTGTTTAGTTCCCGATAATCCACGCATAACCTGAGTGATCCGTCTTTTTTCTCTACGAGGACTATAGGAAAAGCCCAGTCCGACTGACTCTTCTCTATTATTTTCCTTTTTTCCAAATCCTTGAGCAGGTCCCTTAGCATAGGTCTGACGCTCAGTGGCACAGGACCTGTTTTGAGTTTGACGGGCGCGTTCTCCCCCGTGTTGATGTCCATCTCCACCATGTCAGTTTGGGTCAGTTCGTTGTCGTTTATAGCGAACGCATCGCTGTACTCGTCCAAGACTTCTTTTACCCCCTCATCTAACATTTTATCGGCTGTATTTGCTGCAATACACTCGTACAGAATCCGTTTCCTCTCTTCGCTCTCGATTTCGCTATTGTCTGGGTTCATCAGTAGAGGGTTCAGTTCTTCCCAATTACCTTTCCATTTCTCAGTACCCCAGTATCCTAACTCCTCATTCTCCTTGAATATCACAGGCGCATCCGTGGTGTTCATCACAGGAACTGTTGCTTGCTGACTGCGCACTTTGAATACACCACTTCCCACGCCCAGTTTTTCTGACCACAGGATTTTGTCTTCAGACTCCACCTGTGCGTCACACCTGACTTCTACCATAGCGGTGGTATAAGGAGGGATGTAAGTTCTCCTTATCACCTTGGCTGAGTCTACTTTGTTTCCTTCCATTTTAGTAAACCCCCTGATGTCGTGAACTCTCAGCTGCCAACATGTCGTGACATTCTCCCTCACATCTGTCGCGAGATGTTCATGAACTTCCAGTGATAAAACATGCGTTCACGACGATGTCGCGACATAGTTGGCAACTAAGATCAGTGACTTTCTCACGATGTTGTCGCGATCCACGTTCATGACCTCGTGGTCATGAGGCGCAGACAGCCAAAGTTAGGGGAAATAGTGTGCGATTCAACGAGGTGCGATGTCGCGAACCTAAACGGAGTTCGTGGACGTCCAGTTCGTTGACAACCATCAGACATCGGCACAGGCCCCTGGTCAAGATCAAAACGAAGTTTTTTGAAACAGAGCAGATTTACGCAGCTCTCAAACCTTCGTCTACATCGCTTCTCTTTTATCCAGTTGCACCTCCACATACAATTCGGTATTAAAACACAAAATGACTAGATTTCTAGGCATCCAAATCATATTGAGCGCCCTTTGGTCTTTTGAGAATATCTGCGAAGTAGATGATAAACAAGCCGTAAAAAGAATCCACAAAAAAGTGATCTTCATGGATCATCGACAAGGATGTCCTTTTTCAGCGCATAGGACAACTAAGTAGTGGCTATGCGGCAAAAATGAGCGAGAAATCACAAAGAGAACACGAAACATGCAGAGCGGAAGTTTCATATACAACTGACACGAGGGACCTGTTCATTACTGCTTGAATTGCGTGTCTCGGCACGAATTTCAGAAAAGGATTTTTGCGAACTAAGGAAAGATTAAAAACACTTCGTTAAAAACACTGAAGTCCAGACTTCCTAGGATGATTCAAAATTTGCAGTGGAAGAGAAGAGAAGATTGTACTGTAACTGTCTGAAAAACCGCACCAAACTTATGCACCTAGCTAGAAATATATGGCGAGAAGGCCTCACACATTCTCGACGCTCATCTGTGACAGTTTTCCATTCAATGAGGAGGCATAAGCAAAGCTAGTTCCACATCCAAATTTGTCATAAAGTGGATACAAGCACTGCTATGGTTTTGCAAAAGGGTTGAAATGAACTGGGATCGAACCCGGCTTACATAGTAGTGCTTTTCATCTGCAATCACGCTACCTGCTGCGCCATGATCACATGTTTTTCCTGCCGAAGGGTTCAGCAGATACACATTGATTCGCGAGTCACGCATCGATGTCGCGAGATTCTTGCGACATGTGTGCAGATGTCGCGAACTTGGTGCCAACGCGTTCGCATCTTGGCTGTCGCGACATGGGGGGTTTACTACCAGCCCTTCCATTTCATTGCTATCTCCCTTTGCTTTTCCGTCCTCCTTCCAACTCTACCGGAATACACACACCTCCCAAAATGCTCATGCGATTGTTGGATGCATCATACACCGGTACGATCTCCCTGGCTCTCAAGGTCTGCAAATCATCTATATCGAAACCTTGCTTCTGCGCCCTCACCAGTACTTCCATTGGTATTATACTTATCATCGAGCCTGTGTCAAGCAAGGCTGGTTCTGACATTCCCAAAAGTTTCACATTACGAATGATGTGTTCTCCTATTCGCTCGCTGTGATCGCTTAGCTCACGATCCCCACCTACGGCTAGAGTGCAACTGCGAACTTGTTTAATTATATCTGAAACTCGGTAGTCTTCCGACTCTCTTCGTCCACTGTCCATCTTCCTGATGTTATTTACCCGATGCTGCTTCCTCGGGCACTCTCTGGCCCAATGTCCTGTTTCAGAACAGTTGAAGCATCTCTTTTCACTTCTGTTTTCAATACGCCCCCTACCTGGGCTTGGCTGTTGTTGCGAGCTTTCTCTCGCACTCCATTTACTCGCCTCACTAGGTTTGGTTTGTCCCCCTCTACTATAAAATTCTTTTTCTTGGTCTGCCTGTACACTCCTGTTTTGGTTGTACAATTTGGCACGGACTTTCCATTCCTTGGACTTGTCGTTTCCTTTGCTCACTCCACCTCCAAACATTGTTTTTGCTTGCTCAATGCTTAGGGCTAGTTGTTTTACTTCGTGGTATGCATCTTCAGGGGTCACCCTATGCAGTGCTCCAACCAACTGCACATACTCTGGCCATTCGCTAAGGTTAGCGAGGAGAATTTGTGCATATTCGAGGGATCGTTCTTCTAAGGTGCTACTGGGGTTTGCTTTTCTTCCCAACTTTTCTAGAACGACGCAAAATTCCGCAATGTCCTGGTTGGGTCTAATCCTCAAGTTCCGCAGCTCTGTGATGGCCCTCATTCTACTCGCCACCGAGTCGTTAGTTAGCAGCTTCCCTAACTCCTTCACCACCTCCTCAAACCCCTTTCTTCTAACGCTGGCAGGGAGAGTCTTAATTATGTTCTTCGCGCGCCCGCCAAGGTGGTCATCCGCTAAAATCTCTATCAGGGTTTCATCAGAGCTTATTACCTTCCCGTACCTCCTCCTAAATCTCCTTAGAAATTCCTCGAAATTTTCACTAGGTTTTCCCAAGAACACTCCAGGGTCCGGGCATGAGAGGGATTGAACGTAGTTTATCAAGTTCATGTTCAAATCCTGACCTGCTGGCTCCGTGTCTCTTGCCCATGATGTTGGCGCAAAGCTCCTCGAGTTGGGTTCGCATTGCGCCCCAATCTGCCTTGCTCTCGGCCACTCCTGTAATTCTTTGCTGAGCTCTCTCCTCTTGTCATCTTGTCTGTATGCCTCACCAACAAATTCCTCACCTTCGGGCTTTTCTTCCCTATTTTCCGCCGCTTTCTTCAACTCCTTCACTGCAGACGTGACCTGTAACGGGTTCACATTCAGTAACTCACACAGTCTGGCTATGATGGCACCATCTCGTTCCATTGTCTCTACATACTCGTGCCACTCATCCGAAGTCTCTATGCCCCTCTCGCGAACTGTCCCAGTTATGTCCCCTCCTAACATCTGCGTTGTTCCGAATCTGCTACCTAAGTCCCGTAGCTTTTCGCATACCTTGTCCACTTCCTCACTCACACATTTTTCATGCATCTCTTTGTATCTTGCTGATACCTTGTGCTGCTGCGTTAAGTCTCTTACAATAATTGGCACACGCCGCAACTCGCTCACCACTCTTTCCAGCTCTGTTATTAACTTTTCATATGGGAAATCTCTGCTCACCGCCTCTTCGTTCTCGATCTCCTCCATTAGGACATCGACTCTGTTAGGTTCCTTGTTAGTTTCCATTCCTGAAGAAAACAGCAATTATCTCTTCACTCTCGATGGCACAGTCCAAGTACGCGAAGTTACGACTTCGACAGATCAATAATCAACTCGGTACCGTCTGACTTCTTCTCCGAATAGAAGCTTTCTGTTAGAATTTTCAACTTTCTTTACTTCCTTAGTACTCGAAAGATCCGCTACCCTTACTTACGGTAGCTATTCCCTCTTTTGGCTACTCGGGATTGCCCTTTCCTGCGGCAAATCCCCTCACGAAAATGGTAGCAACGAGAATTAGCGGTACCAACTGTTCAGTTTTACCGTCTTTATCAAACTCGGTGAGGTTCGGCCCCCATGTGAATACGCGGGGACACGTACGTTGGAAAAAAAAACGCATCAAGTCTGATAAAAGCGGTTAAACCGTGACGAGAACAAAAAGAAATTAGAGGTGGCGATGACAAAGTTTATTCACGTTAACGGTAAGAACACAGGGACAATAAAGAAAAGAATGATGTCGGTGAGCGGGTGTTGTCGGCGGCGGTTTCCGAGGGCGACTGACTCGTGGTGGAAGATCTCCGGGTGCCTTCGCGCCGGAATCGATCGAATGTCATCTTCCGCGTGCTCATAGAGCACGCCGTTTTGGCCCCCAAGGGCCTGACACATCCCTCTTCTACTACTAGAGTGTAAAACTATGAATAAATGGGCGACGCCTTCTTAATGTGTTATTGAAGCCAAATTCAATTGTTTTGGGCGGCTTGAAGAGCAACTTCTTGCGCATTTACTGGTATATGGTTCAATTGGCGAAGCTCAACTTTTGATTTTCAAAAAAATTGAAAGGCTGCCGGCTGGAGTCAAGAAGTTGTGGCGGAAATCGCCACTAAACAAATTTTTCTATGTAGTACCTTGAATAACAAGTTTCTTGGAAAAAGTTTAGTAGTCACTGAGAGAGGAGCATATTACGAAAGCAAATGCAAAAAATCGCTTCATCTCAGCAAAAGAGAGCAATCGCATCCGGCTCCAAACGTGGTTATACACGTACTAAAGACTTCATGGTAAAATATGAAAGGAGTGTTCTGCTGGGAGAGGCTGGACTCCATACAGACCGTGACGGCAGTTTATTGCAGATTTCTACGTAAATTTCGGCCTGCAGTAACTGGCCTACGTAGGCCAATCATTAGAAATCTTTTACGACCAGACCCAACAGAGCAAAAATACTAAAAAAACCGAAGAAGTAAGATAGGAAGTCCTTTTTCAGCCGCCGCGTAGCCAAGACTTATCACTATCAGACCACTACTTAGTTTTGAGTTCTGACTAGGAAGCTTCCCTAGCGAAGGAAAAATGCAAAACCGCGAGGTCCGGCTGAGCGCCTGTTTCGACTAGCAGCATAGTGACTCTTCCTCGGAGGATCCTCATTTTCTGTGTGGAGGCTGATCCTCATTTTCTGCGTGGGCGTAGTCGATAGCAACTGCACACAAAATTTTTAGAATAAATTTCGTTCCGCGCAAAACGTCTATAGCTTTACACCCTAATACGTCGGTACTAAACAAAGTATACGGCAACAGAATCTGGTGATTCTGGGCCTATTATGTAACTCTATAGCCCCTTTCAAAAGCGGCGATATCCGAATGTGCCAGCCTTTCTCGCCACCCTCTCCAACTGCTTCACACTTTACCGCGCTCTTCTTTCTGGTGGCACTCCGCTTACTCCGCCTGAGGCTCCGGCACGACCTTTATGTGGGCTCCCAATCAGGACGGAGCCCCTCTGAGCGCCCAATTTTACGAAGCGTCCTTCGCATGTGAACGTAGCGGAACTATCCTAAAACATTCACGAACATGACATTATTTCCAAAAGATGCATTTATAAATAAAGCGCTCAAGAATTCTACCACTTAGCCTGTTGATGTTAAAAGGGAACACCCAGCACCCCTAGAAAATAGCGCAAATAGTCATTTGAGTGCAGAAGTGAAGCGGAAGTGAGAGCGGTGTGAAATAGTCGAGAAGTGAAACAATCCACAAAAAAAACAACATCATGATCGATTTTCAAAAAAGAAGTTATCAAAGTTCAGAAGATATAAAAAGAAAGAAGATACGGGATGTGGCTCCTCACGCCGAAAAGCACCTAGATTTTGGAAAGTTGAAAATTGAATTATGGATCGCGGGCACGTTTCCGGTAAAATGCAACTGTAGGATGGGCGCCTTTCAGGATGAAAGGTCGGCATTTTCAAGGCTTAATTTCTAATAACAGGAGGTGACACGCTATATGCTGAGAGGCGTATAATAATACTCAACCACTAATGTAGCAGGTGTCTGAAATGGCTGGACACTTATAAGCTTGAATAAATGCATCCTGCTCCCGACATAGCCGAGCTCCGCATGCTATGTCAAACCGTGTAGAATGTCTGCTTAAGTCAAGTTTCTACTCATCCTCCAGAATGCGCCAATTTAATTCGCGCAACTGTTTGCTGTTCCACAGAGGCAATTTCTTTCTTCTTTCCCAACATTTTAATTTGGTCAATGTTGCCAACTACTTCTATCATTTTCGAAGGTAGTCTAAAATCCGCGAGGTCTGCCACTTGTCAGCTGCTGCAACTGCGTTTCATTTTTTTCATCGGATCATCAAAATATTCCAATATTCTGTAGAGGGAGGGATACCAGATGTCCGTGGCATTTCAGAAAGGGATATGCCTTCTTATGTGAAGTTGACAATGCTGATCTTGAATATATTTTCGCGTCGCGCTCAGTGCCACTGCGGAAGAAGTTATGACCTTGTCTGTGCGGTATATATGTGCATTTTCCGCATCGACCTACCATAACTCCACATAGTAGGCGTCGCCGTGAAAAATGGGTGCAGAATTTGTGATCAGCAGTCCAATTAACCCTGTATGCAAAATCTCAGCGAAAAATGCGTCACTTCGTGTACAGAATTACGCTTTGATCACTCGCTACCACTACTACTTACAAGAGAACGCTACTTCATCAAAGATCCAGAACTTGCGGGCTGTACAATGCTTTGTGCATCTCGAAACGCTGATTTCAAAACTATTTTGATCTCGGTCCATTCTGGTCCCCATAAGGATTTGCGCCCGTTTTTTCCAAATGCACGTGATATATAGATACTCATACAATAAGGTAACTGTCGTAGACCAAGGCAATGTGTGTCGGAGTGGTAGGTGATTTGATTCTTATGGATGCCCTACGAGGATCAGCTCCCCTGAGAGCTCGAACTCTTCCATTTTTCTCCCACTCACTGTTTTCCCCTAAAAATCTATTCTATTCTATTTTATGAGTGCTTCCACTTCTAATTAGTTACTTTGAAAGGTTGGAAGCATTTTGAATGATCCTCACTACCCCGACTTTGTTAACAGTGGAACTGCTGATGGACTCACGTGAGCCCAAATTTTCACGGTATATTTTTTTCGCTGAAAATATCCATAATGGGGTTATTTGAAGTGCTGAACACGAAAGTGATATCCGTTCTGTGACATCACTTCATTTTTATAGGTTAGCGGTAGAATTAACAGCAATCGCTGTGGGAAACCGAATAAAATTGCTAAACCCAACCGTAATTTTTGCTTTTTTTCGCTTGCAGACGGGTTTATTTGAACTGCGGATCGTGAACTCTCTATCCACTTTGCACAACAACGCCTACCTTGTGGGATTACGGTGGGTGGATGTAGAAACTTCACGTACGTATATACAAAACAGATAAGGTCATAACTTTTTTCGCAGTGGGATTGAGCAGTAATGGAGAACGTATGCCAGATCAGCATTGTCAACTTCACATTATGAGCCACATTCAATTTTGAAGTGCCACAGACATTTGGTATCCTTCCCGACTACGCCTCGGTGCAAGGCAGCCTTTGCTTTTCGACATTTTTCCAGAATAACCTCCTCCCCCCTACCTCCCTAGACAGCATTGCTGGTGGGTGGTTCTGCTCTGAGTATCATTTTGGCAGAAAAGCTTTATATAACGGCTTGAATTGGAAAGCAGCTTGGAGAATGATGATTGAAAGAATTCCAGTAAGAAATCTCGGCTGGCCCAGGTATGTTAGGCGACCAAAATTAGACAGATTGAGGAGTTTTCACCAGCGCCAAATAACTATCAAAATTGTGGAATCAAGTTATTCAAGGCTTTGCGAAGAGCTTCTATTAGCGAATGAATCTCGAAACGCAGAAAGCAAAGCATAACAGAAAGCAAAGCATATCCACGAAAAAAAAACATCGTCACAGTGCTGCTGTGGTATTAGTTCACGTTATAACGCAACTGTTTCGATGCTAATTTTTTGCTCTAGAACAACGTTATTCGCGAGAATCTAGCAAATGTAGGGTAGATCTTCTGGCGATTCCATCGTTGTCAAGAGCTTCAACCAAAATTATAGTTATGCTTATGAATTAAATTCCTCTCGAAATGAAAACAAAGTTATCTGAAAGTACTCGAACTGGGGCTGAAAAGATTTACTCGGTGTGCAGACTAACATTTACACAGAATGGCTGAACAAATAATACACATCAGCTGAAGAAGGTGAACTAACAGTATATATCTTTACTTTTCAGTCTAGGCTATACAACTGGTGATGCAAATGCAGAGATGGGAACATTTCATTGCACTTCCCTATATTCTTCATTTTATTCGGTTTCGAGGCTTGAAATAGACCGGAAACATGGCCTTCTCGGCGTCTTCGGGTCTAGAAACTTCTCACCTTAAGTACACAAGAAGATGTATGTACGAACCAGAAAGTAGAACGTGCTTCGTTTGATTCATGGTTAACCTTTCTGTAGCATTTTGTTTAAAAACGACTTCTTTGCTACTTCAAAGGTGGCTACCAAAATAAATTTTTGGTGAATTGAAATTTTACCCAATAATGGAATAACGTTGAAAGCTGACTAGCAATAACTATGATTCATAAGTCGGTACTTTGAACAAGACTACTTTCACCGTATCCCATTTCATTTGCACAAATCACATTATGTCGCCGCAACAACTAGTGAATCTTGACAGAAACGGAACTCAGCAACCCACGTAATCAGTGCCTCGATATCTGATCACCAGATGAGTCAGCAATAGCTCTTCTCATGTTCTTAAGAACGAAACCACACCAGGAAGACATTTCACTTGCAGCATACACCTACAACATCGATAAGAAACACTTGAATAAACACAACTGCAGCTGTCGGAGCCACCTTGTCCCGAACAAAAAGCGAAACATGCCGGTAACCTGCAAACTGGAAACGACCTGACAGGTGAGTATGTGTACTTCATTCATAAGGAAAATACCACGTGACGTTGCGAGAAAAGACTGGAATATGCCGGAATGTCACAGAAAACCTGAGAGTGTGTTTCAGTGTGTTTCTGGAGGAGCACTAGATGTGAAGAGTGAAGAAAGTGGGAGTTCCAAGAAAGAAGGTGGAGTGAACATTGAAGAACGATCACGTTTCGAGAACAAGATGTGAATCGATTACCCTCCGCAACAGCAAACACGAGTCCAAAGGCAGAAAAGGAGAACTGACCATGACTAATTTGCGACGGGCTCTGTGCTAAGCATTTCATACTGGAGAGGGGTGTTGGGAGAGTAAGAGTAACACAAAAAACATCGATGAATCCCTTCGACACGCCGGAATCAACAACATTCCTGGAAAACACCGGCACTTTGACGGCAGTTTAGTTGTAGGGAGCTCAAAATTGTTTTGCAAGAAGTTTTCAACCAAATGACTGCGAAAATCTTCTACGAGAAATATTGAACCGAGTGGTTGCTTTCTTGACATTGAAAAACCTAAACATCACCTGATTGTATAGCTTTCAGGATCTGCGTACAGTAGTGGACCAGTAGTAATGGAACTGAAACCAATTTAAGACATGAAAAGGCAGTGCTAATAAAAATTTCCAATTCTGATAGAAGTTGTGTTTGTACTTGGCTATCCTTTCATGAATCCCACCTCTGATGTGGGAAAGCCGCTGAGAATAGGCCAAGTGATGCACCGTGCAAGCGCGCGTGGTGTTGCGGTGACGGAACCCAATAACGTCCTCGCTCGCGCATTCAAACGCACAGAAAGCAATGCCCTGTTTTCCTTAGATTCCTCGTGTGCTTCCAGCTATCTTACCACGGATATGAGTTCCACGTGCATCGAAGCCCATTATCACGTGAAATCTGAAGCAAGAAGAGTGCTCCCTTCAAAGGCACTCTCACCACACAGTGCCTATGTATAAAGGCAGCACAAGGGGGAAGGGGCTCCGTTCCAGGAACAGCTTCAGCATTGATGTGATACATCCACCAAATACATACGTACAATCCTTGCTGAAACGATAGACAGATTCCGTGTCTGCAAAAACGTAGTGGGACCTGGACGTGGAGACAACATGCAGCAAGTGAAACGGTCGAAAGGGTCAAGAAGGTCCCGTACAGGCTACGTAGCGATTCTGTGGCCGCAACTCTATGAAACCGCACGCACATCCGTCTAACGCTTCGACAAGGACTGTACCTGTGATGCTTGCATGAGACGCACATGAAAGAGGGACTTGCATGGTAGATGTTCAATTTCTGTTCTTCACTTGGTGTACTAAAGCTTTACTAAAGCTTAGATCCCAAGCTTTTTATTTCAGGTACGATTGCGTTGCGTTTGCGCGAACTCTCTTCAGAATAAAAGGCTCTGAAATTTTTTTTCTGGTTCTTTCGTAACCAACGGTGTGCCGTATTGAGATCAGTGTCGCTTGACGAGTTTGAGTAGATCATAGGTGAATCACAATAATTGGACATTGTAAGAGGATTTTATCTATGCACTCATATGCTTGAAGAAGTTGGAATGGTAAGAGCTGGAAAATTTTTGAAACTTGCCACGACGGAATAGTCAGGATGTATCATACCCTTTCAAGAATAATATCTTCGCATCGCTACTCCTAAGAGCGCTTCGAATCCTGAATTCCTCCTCACTCATGTCCTTGATCATCTTGGCGCGCTTGAAATTATTGACGACCAAGATACATTGTGCTGAAAGTTATTTACAATGCAGCTCAGTGATCTGCCAAGTTCGATTCTCGCTTCGGCGCATCCAAGAAACTAATCTACGTTCAACATGGATCAAAGCACCGTGAGCACACATTCACAAATTCCGAAATTTCTTGTTATCTAAAAACCAGAACGGAGAAGATAATCATATGAATAGTTTCGCTGCCTTCCTCTATTTAAAATTCTCATAGCGCCTCCTCCGCATCAATTAGAGCTTGTAAAAAACAGCTTAGAAACGGTACTGTAAACGAGTAGAAGTAAAGTGAACAGAAAATAGATGAGAAGCGAACAGACAGAAACCAAACTGCATACTTGAGCAGAGAACACTAGCGGGCCAGGAAGATGCTCGCAGTTTTTCTGTAAGTACAGGAGAGAACCAGGAATTACTGTTATGTCAATCAGATGGATTTGAGACCATCTGTAGACCGCTGGACCGCCAACGTCAGGAGGATCGTGAGAGCTGAACTCTAGCGAACACAGTTCTCGAGTATGTAGCGAGAATAGTCGGGTAAGACGTTTAAACAATGATCCAGGCTATTTGCTTTTCTAGTGGAATACGTAGGCTCACCTCAAGAGACGCAGCACAGACTTTAGACCATAGAGTTTGGACAGATTTGCCTGTTAAATCACTTGGGAATGTATTGGAAAACATTCAAAGGAATTTTATTCAGTTTTTTTTTCACTACAGAGAATATGAACATCCAAACAGAGCAGTCGCCACTGCTGTTTCAGAGATTGATTGAAGACTTTTGAGAAGTTTTGTGGGCAGATTTGGAGAGAGGCAGCCATAAGTTAGCGTATGATTTTCGGCACGGGGTTCTATGTTGTTTTTTTGCTTTTGATTTAAATTCAGTTTAGTAAGTTGAATAGGCCTCATGTCCAGCTACAAAATGCTTATGCTCATTTTTAAGCCTTTATCAAAACTTCTTGGATTTGGTGAACATTATTTCAAATGGTCCTTCATAGTCGTCGCAGAAGGACCTTCCAATTTTTTGTTTCCCAGCAGATTGGCTCAAATATTAAGGGGCCTGACACTGTAGAATACAATAGCGTCTACCATCTCCTCAATCAAATTACTCCAATCAAATTTGTCAAGTGATACAATCCAGAAATCACCTGAGCAAGGATTGATGAACAATTTTCACGTCCTGCTTCTCCTAAAATTGCATAGTGCGATGAGCAATCGCGCTAATTATCGTAGTGTTGTTTGGTTAGCATAGATCACAATTTTACAATTTTGGTTGTACGGTAATATTACTCTAATACATTACTCTAACAAATAGAACAAATCTCTACTAAAGCCAAACCACACTAACCTCTATAATATCATAGTTTCGCACATCTGTCAAGGTTCGGTTCATTTCATCGTTGCATTTCAGCCTTCATATTTACAAGAAAAATGAGGAAATAAGAGAGCAATCTTTTGCTTCTCAACTTAGGAAATTCAGCGTGGAATCCTGTGTACTGTTATCGGAGAAGTTATGATCTGCCCACCGCTCCCAATCAAAACAGTTTTTCTATTTTAATAATATTTCTATTTTAATATTTTAAATAAGGGTACTTTGTCTCGGATTTCAACGATAATAGGAAATGATGCAATAATAAGAAATGGTAGAGATGGTAGGGTATATTCCGTATCCCCCGGGAAAGCTCGTCACTCTGGACGTGGGGAAAGGCTCAGGGCCGTTTATGGAAATCAGTAGAAGTTGACTATGCCTAGATGTAGGTGAAGTCTGGCAGTGAACTTAAGTTTGTTAAGAATGCTGCGTTCTCACCTTCGGAGCAGAGCCTTCAGAGTCCGGGAAGTAAAGCGATTTGCATATAACCTACCCTCTTAAACTCCTTATCTTACTACACTAGCACAAGTCCGTTGACCAGTACGCCCAGAAACAAAAGCAGGGCTAGAATACACGAACCGTTAACCAAGCAAACCGAGGATGCTTAGCATAATTGGTTATCCCACAGCCTACTCAGTGTTAGGAGACTCAGGCGCAAAAGCGGGTCTACTGACTTGAGTCTGGTTGCATCATTGGGATTACCCAGGGTGAGCGTATTGACGCCCTGTTAAGGACTAGTAAATTGTACGACCTTTCTTTCAGGAGACGTTCGTGAGCCGTCCTAAACTATCTCCAGAATTTTTAGTTTTGTTAGCAGGAAATGCAACGGAAGATGTGAACAACATGATTTTTCCGAAACATTTTATTACTCCTTCAAGAAAATTCACCGGTAGGAATCGTCTACATAGAGAAGTACCTCATGCAAAACACTAGTTAGTCTAAGCGATGGGCAGTAAGCGGAAAACACTACACGCTTGAGCACCGGCCGCGTGCCGCGGTGGTTTTTCCACCGCGGCATCGCGTCGTTCCGTTGGCTCAAGCCAGTCCTGCCGCGAACCCCACCCCCTTTGGGAGCTCTGAGCACTCAGCTATAAAAGCCGCCGATGTTATGGCATAACCACGTCCAGGCATGATTTCAATCACTGGGTGGCTTGTCTGCCTAGTCATCGCCTCTACGGCACAGGTAACCCATGCGACCGTCACTAACGACACTAAGGCCGCAGCAGATGAAGAGGTACACCACATTTTAGTTGTATATTCTCGTCTATAAGATCATTCTCAGTGCACTTTTGCTTGCCTCGTCGGTTCTTCCCCAGTTCCTTCCTGTTGCTCGCTGAAATTCGAATGCATTGAGACGGCTTTTGACTCTTCTGCTGCGATTTCCGAAGAAAACTACCCAGCTCATGGCTCTCAAAGAAAATTCCGTATTCTGACCAATTACCACTGGATTTTGAGCTTTTTGAAGCTGAAAACATTAATGCGGTCTTCACACATGTACTCAGCATTAGAACCTTGGAACCTAGAAACGCTCTAAATCACCGCAAAAGCTCCTTCTTGATTAATTCCTTGATTAATTTAACCAAGAAATTCTAGCATTGTGCTCATTTCAGACCAAGGTAGTCTCCCGAGTCAAGAGATGCTGCTCATCGGTTTCAATGTCTTGTTGCCCACAGGTAAGCACGGTGAACATCCAAAATCTTACTCACATTAAACTTTGCCATCTCATGATCTTCTACTTGCTGTTACCCCTAAATAATGCGATTTCCAGCAATCGGTTTCCTGCTTTGATTCATGCAGAGGTCAATGTGTTCCTCAATGCCAAACGCAAGTCTGCGTCTCTGGTAAGTTACCACTAAAAGTTCATGTATACAAGTACTCCTCACGAAGCGTGACTCAAATCAAACGGTTTCTCTTCGGTGCCGTTGTGAGCGGTGAGATCACCTCACAGATGGGAAAACGGTTTCACTTCAAGGGATTGGTTTCTTGAAAGAAAGGTTTTTGCATTCCTCTTGGGGACCCGGTTCCAATGCGAAATGGAATACTCGTGCGTTTCACGGATTCCCCTCCCCAGGTAGAATCGAGTCCAAAATGGACAACATTCTTGGAGAAATTTTTGAAGGCTTGAGTTTCGCCATAGCCGTCGATGACTAACTCCAGTTGGTCGAACAGAATCTTCCTTTGAACAAAAAACTCGTCCGCACTAGGGATACGGGATCGCGTTAACGTACTCTGAAATGCTCACGAATTCTGCTACCGGCATTGTTTATGACGTTGATAGCGCATCTAGTAATAGGACTCATTGTTTTGGAGCATTAAATAGGCATGTAAATTCTTGAATAAAACAAAAATTGGCATATGAAAGGCTCAGACATTATGCTCAGCATGCGATGAACTACGAGGTAACCTTCATGGGAGCTCTGTGGTAGAACATTGGATACGTTTCTGATTTTGCCTCTTCTCCATGCCTTCAGTTAAGGCCCATTTAAGGCACCAGAAGTCTTCTATACTTATAACAGAATAAGAAGCGATTTAATCAACTGATTTATATAATAGCTGAGGAGCTGATTTTAAAAATCCAAATCTTCGAAGAAGAGAAGACGTGACTGCTCTTATACTCCCTCCAGGGCTGTACTCCTCTCCCATTCTTGAATGTCTGCTACTTTCGATCTATTTGGAGTCGAATCTTTAAATTCCGAAATTTACTCTCAATATATCATTCGGTTTTGAGCATAGTCTCCCTTAGTAGTAACAGTTGTTAACAATAGGGGAATTTTAAGAGATTCGGATGGAAAATTGCCGGGATAGAGTATTGTTCTTTTCTTGCAAAACCTACCATTTTCCGAGAGCAGATCTTCCACACAGGAAATCAGGCGGTAGAGGTCTGCACACAAGCGTATCACCACCACTCTGGGCAGGCTGCATAAGGTGTTGCGTGGGGTGTAGACCTCGACAACTGGAGCTTCCTGATGGCTCTCCGAATATACTTTTGTATTTCTATACTTTTTTATTTTCAGCGTGCTTCAGCACCTGCTCGACAGCGTGCCAGGTGCCCATCCAAACACCGCCGCCGACATATCCACCCATCACCATGCCACCACCGACACTGCCACCACCTACTCTGCCGCCACCAACTCTGCCGCCACCAACACTCCCACCTCCTCCACCACCGCCACCACCAACCCAGCCACCCTATATTCCTCCTCCAGTCATTACGCAACCTCCGCCAACTTGCGTTACTTGCGTTCAATGTCCAGTTACATGCCAGACGCAGATCTGCATCAATGTTTGCATGCAGCAATGCCAAGTTGTGTGCCCTCCTCCTCCTCCTCCTCCTGTGACTGCTCCACCTCCACCACCACCACCTCCACCACCACCACCACCACCAACACTGCCGCCAACACTGCCGCCTACACTACCTCCTACGATGCCACCTACGCTGCCACCTATGCCGCCGCCACAACCACCGGCGCCAGTTCAGCCACCTACCCAGGTATCGATTTTTAACTTTTCGAACCCTTGGATTTTATGATAATGGAAACGATGAGCAAATTTTCTTTGCTACATACCATGCAGTAAGATGGGCCTAGTGGTACGACAATATTCTAGTATTTGTGTATGAATACAGCCTTCCGCACAGTGTCGAGCGTTCTTCTCCAGTATATCTGCAGTTCTGACTCCTCCTGAAATGGCCTATAGTTGAAATGTGGGATCAATGGCAAGCCAGTGGAAAGTTTTCCGGACCCGTGCGTATTTTGAGCTCCTTGTCCCATCTCCCCTATGAATATTAAACATCACCCGCCTTGTATGGTGCCTGCAGTGGCAATTTTCGTTCAAATTCCAGAGGGATTGCGAAGTATAAGTGGTGAAATGGAATTTGCTGGGATTTAGGAGCGGGAATTTTCCTCAAAGAAGAGTGGGAATTTCTGCGAGATTCGTTATTCTTTCTAAGAAGGGTAGACAAATTTTACGTGTAGGTCGATGAAACTCTGATACTTCACTCTCGTTCTCAGGAAGTTAAGTCCGTTCAGAATAAAGATCATTTTGAACGCTTATGTTCCACGTACTCCTAAACAATTCCCTGGACCACTTCGACACCTTACGTAGGTAAAAATCTTCGGGACCGAATAGTCAGAACGCAACTTATCGAAAGCCCTCTGCACTCTCTGCATAGTTTTCTTGAGCGATTGTGTAGTCTGGATAACAACAAAAAAATAGAGGAAACTCTTGCGGAGCAAAACCACGTTCACACCTCTCACCACCTGTTTGGACAGGTTGAAACAGGTAGCGGAAGGATCGCATGAGAAAGCGGTGCTATCAGTGGAATGTGTGGATACACAGACAATCAGAGTGTCGTAGTACGAGGTGCGACGCGTGCGAGTGGCTCTCGACCAGTGACTTCTACTGCATACGTTGTTGTGCCATTTTCCCGATATTTCCTTCAAAGAAGGTTTCATGCGATTCCATAATTGCAACGAAATTAAATATCGAGACATTCGCGATCATTTCCACTTCCTTGTTGAGAGACTCCACTATTTCGCCTGATCAGGGTTTCAGCTATACTGCTATGACCAGGTTCAGAACAGGATGGTGCTACGAATCCATAGCATCGAATTTTCGAGCTGACTGTATTTGAACACCTTAGGGCACGTTAATTTCAGTGCATTGCTCTGTGCATCCAGCCGTGCGAAGTTCAGTGTCGTGAAACTCGTCCAATGACTATGTGCATTCCGATGTGCCAGCAGACGTGCCAGACCACCTGCACGCAGACACAGCTAACTGTGGCAAGTCACGAAATGCGCCTGTTTTCTTCAGTGTGAACGTCTCCAACGCCTCTTACTTATTCTCCTACACCTTTTCAGATGCCGTGCCAGACTACTTCTGGCGGTGGTTGCGGATGTAACTCCGGCTACAGTCAATGCGGCGGAATGTGCTGCCAGGGCTAAATCCTGTTGTGAACGCTATGACTGCCGGCGTCGCTGCACTTCACACAATAATATTTGTTTTTCCGCCGACTATTTGTACATAACGCCGACTTTATTAAGGAAAATAAATGTCCGGATGGTTTGTTGACGGATATCCAGAAAAACTCATGCTTAAGGTGTGCGCGACAATAGCGACAGCGAGCCACGTCGTGTCTGCTCAATATTTGCCCAGTACTGCAGAGGCGTGCGTGACGGTCAGGAAAACTGGTCCAAAAACGAGTGCCCGACACCGCCGCGACTTACTGATTTTGCGCCGCACACAAACTTTGTGTGAGGAGCTGAGTTGGGCGAGATGATCAGTGAGTGCTGGAAACGAGCGGCCAACAGGAAGTTAAGCATCGTTCAGTGGTAAACACATAGTGAGCTAGAAAAATGAAAGGCTCGGGGAGGATACGCCTGAAACCTAACAGAAACAGAACAACTTAATTAATCATTCAAATTATTCAGCACGCGATCCAAAAAATGCAAACGTCCAAAAAGAGAAAGCCCTAAATCCCTTGTTAGTATATCTCAGGCATTTAGTCTACTTCTAGGAAATCCAAAACTTCAAATTATTTCAAGTTGAATTTTCGAACTTATTCATACCTCATGCATTATTCAATCCCAAGCGTGGGGTAGAAGAGGATGTGGGAGTGAGAGGGGGAGGGAGGAGAGGGGGGTGGGGGAGGCGTGAAGGGTGAAACTCTCCACCGCCTAGGTAGCTAATGTACAGTCAAACGCAAGCATTCTGACCTTTGAACCTAATCTCGTGCAAGTGTTGCAATGCCCTACAGAAGCCTCCACTGTTCAAGAGGGCATGTAGAGAATGTATTTTATGACAAAATAAGTGAATCAACCTAAAATATAACCGGCCAATCATCGCATGTAATCCTAAGCTGCAAGAAATGAAAATAAAGGATGCAACAAATCGTGCAAAGACGAAAAAACCTGGAATCCCAGCAGTTCTCAGTGCACGTGGCAAAGAATGACAAACGAAACTTTGGGGAACGATCAATCTAGAGCGATTTATAGTGATAGATGCGTGCATCAGTCGCAAGGCGCTTTCATTTGTAGAGGTGTCTCCATGAAGATCAGTCAACGTGGCATGTATATGCTAGAAGAAAGTACTACCCCACGGCCGTCGCGAGAACTATGTACAACTTGGCCTATCCTTCATCATAGAGACGCGAGTGCTCCAAACGCACCAATCCTATATAAATTATCCAGTATAAATTTCCTTATGTCTCATGATAAATTATAAATTACCAGCACAATGATAACCAGCATAACAGCTTAACAATTACGGTCTAGGAGCTTTCGCTGAGCAAAAAGAGCCATAAGTCTCTTGTAGTCATCGCTATCCTTATCCAAAAATGACATATCTAACGCATCCCTTGAGATATTCCAGAGATCACCGAGTGTCAAATTGAAAGCCTTGCTGGCTTTGTAGTACTCGCCAGAGAGATCACAATCCATCAGTCCCTTGTCGTCGGTCTGAAATCGGATAACAAGAAATAATAAAATAGAAATGATTCTCGAGTTATTTCAACTGCAAAGGAAAATGCGGGTACTCATGATGCACTACCACCAGCACTTCCTCATCGAAAAAAATCTGATAACCGATAGTTTTTCATTTAGCTTCGGTTCGCCTATTTATAATCAACTTTCCAGTCAAATAACCTGGAGAGCTTCTCTGTTACCTCACTGTATTCATTATATGTGACTGTGGAGCGTATTTACATGCACGTAAATAAATAAATAAATAAATAAATAAATAAATAAATAGATGTCTGTTGAGCACTTTCTCATTTGTCATTCCGTCAGAGATGTGACTAATGAGAAGAATCAGAATAGTATGCTTGTGACAGCACGTTAGTCAGCTGGTTTGTGGTGTGATTCCATCCAAGGAACATAATCTCATTAATTGTAATAATCAACGTATCTGTAAAAATATTCTGATGCCATTCGGACACTTCTGTCCTCTGAAAGCACCAACTACAAGAAAACTTAGCTCTTTATAGACTAAACCTTCAGCTGGAATTCTGATCGCAGCTTCATTATGCGAGGGCTGATCAAGGAATACCAACTTACCAACACTACCTCACTCTTGGGTCTCAAGCGCGAATCAAAACGCAGAAATTGATTTGGATTGCCTAAATTCAATAATTACCTCGTAGCATTGTGGTACGTCCGTCTATTCCATTTCAATTTGCATCAATTTTTTCCTATTTTTAGGCTCCAAATCTTTTTGACTTCAGATGTCTCGCCGTGGATGGGGTTTCGTAAGTTGAATACGGCACATACATATTGTCCCAGTAGTGGAAGAAATGAGCTTAGGATATCGACTAATTCGCAGAGTTGCAAGAATTATGATGTCAGTAGCGTCGCCTCAACATCTTTGGTTTCAAAAAAATCACATGAAAAATAATAATAAGTCTGTTTCCAAACACACTAATCAGCGATTTTGTGGGTCACAGAACGTGCTAGAAATATCGAATGTGTGAGATTGAATTTTTTGTAGTAGATTACCATAAATTGAATATTGCAACTCACACAGATACACAACGGAACGGACTTTTCTCGCCAAAACCTCAAATGCGAGTCGGAAATGGTAGCAGTTGTCATGCTCATGACATTGGAGCTCAAGCAGATTTCTGAAGAAACGGTGTGTAGTTGAATATTCGTTACCAGGAACGAATCCCTGAGGCTTCTCTTCATTTGAAAGAACGAACTCAACTGTCCGAAACGCGTATGTGGGTTAGATAATAGTGACTCAGTACCTAATGGAATACGATGCTGAAGCATAAGGTCGGTATATCTGTCTTGAGTATGCAGGTATGTGCCATGTCCAATCCGATCTGGTCGGAACAGCAGAAACTCCTCTACTTCATCCAGCTGATCCGTTACCTGAAAGCTCATTTGGCACTTCTTACAATCAACCGTTTCATCACTTCTCCGACGTTACCTCAGCTAGGTGGACGGAGACCTTCAATCCGGACTTCCTAGCTCGTTGCAGAGCTGGAAGAAACTTTCTGCCATCGATGGAAGGGTTACCGCTCAGTTCTACCCCGACAATAAGCCCGGATGCTGAAACGTAGAAAATTACAGCTGCTTCTGTCTCATATGATGCATATTTTTGCGCTAAGAAAGTTAATACCTACTTGAAGGCACCGTCGCATCTCAAATTCGTCATTTTTCTTGAGATTCTCATGTGAGAAGGATCTCCAGGAGCCGCTGATTACAAGAGGTATGTGATTCCATCTTATATTACTGAGAAACCCGTTTCCAAACTCCAACTCTTGAGAGCTTGTGGGCGGAGACGGTGGTCAGGTCGAGACGGGAAGACGAGATTTCTGACTAATGCTTGTCCGGGAGCGCACCTTCCGAGGAAATTCGTGTTTCTCTTAAGTGATCATTATCACCCACTTCCTAATAGGATAGAAGATACCATCCATGTGTGACAAGCAAGTGAATACATGAAGCTGAAATCGTGTGATCCCACCTTGACTCCGCCCGCAAGCTCCTCGAAAGTTGAGCTGGAAAGGGGCTTTTTGCCAGTTTCGAACTGAATCACGTATACTGCTGTGATCACCAGCTCCTAGAAATTCTCCTTATACGAAAATCCCAAAAACGATTGTGTGGTGGCGGTGGGACGGCGCCTTGAAACTTTGAAAATACAACCACCAGAAAATGATGCTTAGCTGGAGAACAGCACAGTGTTTAAAAGAGTTCTTAGAGTTGGTGTCATTATGGACTGTCATGACATCTCTAATCACTGGTGAGGCCGGATACATCACTGTAACTACCAGTGGTAAACGTGTTAACGCACCCAAATTTATCCTTTGCACTCGATAACAGTTTGCCAACACGTGACGCTGTCTGCACCCAACCACTACCCATGAGTAATCATGCCCACGGGTTGTTAGACTGCCCATCCTTCGAATGATGCATTAGGGTCCTCAGGTAATCATGAGACCTAGAAGTCCAATTATATTGGACACTTTTATATTCAAGAAATCTACCCGGAAGAGACCATCAAAGCATTCGCTAAGTTTCTCGGAACTCTCATATGTATAAGCATATTGCAAGCCGAACTAATAAAATTATATCCCACACCAAGCTTTCGGAGATTTCAGCAAAGTTTCTAACGAGGGCATTTTCCTTGAGAGGGATGCTTTTTTAAAGGGAAAACTACTTTCAATTTTGGAGGGGTGGAAATGAAAAGGCAAAGAACAGCGTGAGGAATTCATATGTATGTCCCGCTCTTTTGCAGTGCTCCTTTCGAATGCTTCCACACCAATAGGAGGGAAGAAATCAGGCAGTGCTGGGCGGGTAACCGTTTTCGCACCGCAAATAAAGGGAAGCTGTGCCGCACCGCTTCCGCGGCGCGGCAGACCAGCTGGACGCTGTGTTGCTTGAGTGTGATTGGAATTTCTGCTTTGCTTGGTTCTTCCACAGCTAGTTCCTCAAGATTGCATTCAAATGGCCTTACAAGAAATGAGCGAAGCACTAACTCCGATCAATTCCGAGAGCAACAACATCCAGCTGATCCAGTGCATCGCAAGAGTGATGCGGCTCAACCCTTTTTTTCCGCAGTGCAATGACGAATGCCCTCCACTGTGGGCTTAATAATTCCACTCACGTTCAGCAGCAGCCATTTCAACTGTATGATCTGCCTCCTCAACTGGTTGTCGTCTATCGATACTCAGTAGCAGCCTCGTGACTAAGCCATAGTCTCTACTTCCTTGGACTATACCTAGAATAACGATAAGATGGAAATTTGCCCCTTAGCTTATACCTATAACTCATACCATCGAGAAGAGCTTCAATATAAGCTTGCTTGGACATCTCAGACGTCGCTCTAGGTGTAGATCTGAGTTCCAGGTAGATGACGCCATCGTCAGCGAACTCTTTGATTACGTCGATTGTAGCCTGCAGCACGAAGGCTTTCAACCAACCATGTAGCCGTTTCAGGGATACATATACAGATATTAGCTAAGGTGTTTTTAAGTAACAATAAAAGAAAGAACACGATGTAGAATAGACCTACTGTCTTCACCGCTTCTCGGCTCGTTGTTAGCGACTGAATCAGTGGAAAAATTTTGAATACTCTAAAAAAAAACCAAGCAGACTTAAACCAATTTCTCGCATTGATGAATCCACAATAAATCCAAATGTTGTTGAATCCACACCCTAGCCACGAACAGACAGGAATCACGGCTAATGATCAACTCATACATGGAAGATCCACATTTTCTTCATTTCTCTTCTAAAGCTCGGTTCATGCCACTTCTCATCCCAACAAAACTCGCGACGCCCCGACCACAATCGCTGCGCATCGCTCTCACAGTAGCAAGCGACAACGACGCAGGGTGCTACAGTCCTCGAGGAATGTAGCCGCAGGGTTATGGCAAACCAATTAATGGCCAAGGATGAAGTCTACAAGGACCCACAACAATGCATAGTCTAGTATCAATAACCAAAATTCTTCAGAGTAGGATTTGGCGTCCGAAGTCTCTGCGATTACGAATTGCCCCTAAAGGCTCTTCATCCCCAAGCCTTCCCTGTTTGTTTGTAACCTGGAAGATGGGCGCTGAGTGATGTGAGAGCCTTCTTATAGATCTTATCTGCAGGGTTCGATTGCATCTTTATAAGAATGGGTAATTTCACATCTATAGGAAGTATGATTACCGAAGCGTAATAGCTGAGTATAGGCAACGTCACTTATGGGTAAATATGATGATGGCGCCAGATAAAGTGTGAATTTGGGTAACCCATCACGTTTACCGCGCGTAATATCAATCACGCACCCGTAAAAACTCCTCGAAGTCTTAGCATGAGATTTTGACTCCATCTTTGTTTAGAAACGATCAGAACTCAATACTTGTGTTTCGCTTCGTGCTCTCTGTTGCACAAAGTTGTTTACTCCTTGTCCTGACATAAGTGACCTTTTCTCAATACCAGGTGTGAAGGTTTCGTCGCGCCCTGCTTGCGGGCTCAGTGAGGTGGCGGGGGAGGGATATATTGGCACCCCAAACAAAGTCCTCAAGCGTTTTCGATGGTTTGCATGTGCATCATTAGACTCAGTTGACTCCTAGGACACTGCTACGGGGTTTTCGTTCAGGAAATTTCAGGAGAATCTTTCACAAAATTTCGGCTGAGTGGCGTTTCTTTAAATCCGCAACATTTCCCTCCCACCATCGAAAATGGATTGGATCATCCAGAAAAATTCCTTTATAGACTGAACAGGGACTTTTTACCATCTTGTTTTCGAGCCTTCAATTAATTTTTCCCTCAAAGATCTAGTTTTAATTGTTGAGGAACAGCATCTATGGGAATTTTCGTATTTGCAATATTGCTGTATTTTGAATCCTGGAGAGCACAATGCTTACTCAGTCTTCAAACTGAGCGAAATAGCTGGAAATATAGTCGAATCGTTGTTTTCCTTGCATTCAGAGAGCGGACAAGTATTTTCCCAAGGAAGTCCGTTAGTCTCGCCATGAAAAATTCAGGGCCACGGGTTGTTCACTATGCTCAAGGCGTCGAGAGCTGTAAACTGAGGTGTCGTTGGAGGAAGGGGGGGGGGCGGTTCCTCATATCATCCGCCTTTAGCCTTGCCTTTCACGACAATATCCTAAAACAATTAGGTGGACGTTCCTTACTCCGATAACTGTGCAGCACGAACGCAGCCCGAACGGCGTAATTTTTCGAGTAGAAATGCTAGCAGCAACGGTCCCCAGTTGCTGCCATCCTCCCCTCGATTGCTCCCATTGTCCAGCAATTGCTGCTACAGGGATGAAAGCTTGAGCAGCAATCGAATGGGAGGATAGCAGCAGCCGGAAACCGTTGCTGCTAGCGTTTCTGCTCGAACCATTACGCCGTTCGGGCTGCACTTGTGCTGCACAGTTATCAGAGTAGGTTACCTTCACAGATCTGTTTACAAGCAGCCTGAAACAGCTATTGAATATTGAGAACACTTCCAAATATCCAGCCGTTCGAGTCCCCTTTTCAACATGAATCCATTTCTTTCTCTCCACAAGAGGTATAGAAATCTTCAGGCATTAAAATTTCCCGCTACCCTAACTGTTCTTGACTGGAGATTTCCATGTATTTGTGAGTGGAGTCCTGCTATGGGCAACCATTGGCCCACCACCGGATCGACCACGACCTAGGTCCGACCACTGGATACCCGCAAGTTGTCCTCCCTCAGTGCCACAACTCTAAACTGTGCAACTCACTCCTCCATGTTTGACGGCTGCTGTAGTTTGACGCTACTCTTCAGCTGGGTTGAATCCAAAGAATTTGATTTCTGCATCGCATATAGCTTCTCGATCGTCTTCAGCGACATACTACCATTCAAATGCGCATGGAGCTCCTGGCGTTCGACGAATTAAATTGTGATAAGGACATGCCTGCACTGGCAGAGAGCTACTACAACCCTCACCACTTTTGGGAGACGTCGACATTCCCACTCAGTGACCATTTTGAAATGCAGTTTCCTTGAAAGGACACATTTATTATTTCACAAAAGTGAGCGAACGTTAGGGATTCCAAGGAAAAAAAGCTATCGAAAAGTATTATCCACTGAGAAGTGTATTTTTTTTAAAATAAAGATGCTAATTCCTAGTATTCGACTGAACTGACTTCAAAAAGTGGAAAAATGGAAAACTAGATTCAAAATTCGGATATATATATATATAAAAAGCATGACCCAAAGCAGACCAAACATCAGAAAAACTCAGGAATACCATTTTGTTGTTCAAACTTCATGGTGCCAGCATAATGTGCTCTACTGCTAAAGTGCGCTCCATTCTTCCAGCAGCTGAATAATTTCTAGATAGGAAAGTTATTGCTTCAAACCTGTTTTTTAACATCTTCCTCTGGTTGCGACTCCGTATGCGAGTATTTTGTGGATGTATTACATTGTAGGACTATATTCGCTCACTATGCTGCCCTTTGGTCTACGTTTCATTGTTTAAAAACCGTTTTTTGTTTCATTGTTTAAAAATCGAGTCAAGCACACTCTCCTTAGATGGGATTCTATGACGAGGATGATATCTTTTCCAATGTGCCAGAGTACGACAGAAGTCCTCAGCAACCGGAGCCGAAGCGATTGCGATTGAATGAGCCAAGCACAAGTTGGGCTTCTGAGGTTGGTTTACAATTCTTCCTTATTGTATTTGAAGTCTGCTTATTTCTTTTTCCTTATTTCCATCCACATTTTCTTATTTATTACTACCATTTACTGACAAGATTCCATTTTGCAATGTTTCAACCCACTTGTGCGATGGCGCAAAGAATGTTCCAAATATTTTAACCCAAGGTTTGCAGTGGTAAAAACAAGCGCGCACACTCTTTACCACTTGTTTGCCTACGTCAAGATGAAGTGGGATGGGGTGGGGCAGCAGAATGGGATTACATTGTGAGCGACGAAACCGATAAAATATATGGATGCGTAGACAACCAGACTGCTATATACGGGAAATGTGGTGTGGCGCCTGTAAACTAGCCTTAACCACCGCGGTCCCTTGCAATTTCTTAAATCTCGGTTAGGGAGAAGAATTAGTCGTGTGGGAAATACATTCTGAGGTATAGCATAGGGTTTTTTCTTTTAGTTTCCACGTTCTGCGTTTGATGAAACGCTGGACAAGCCTGACGCAGTTGATGCTGATGAGGACGTTGAACACGACCCAGAGGAGGTTGAGGTTGGAGAACTATTCCTATGTCACATCCTTCTATCTCTTATTACAATACTTATTACCACTTTTGTATTGTATTGCTATCAAAACTTTTATGATTGTAAGCTAGGGTCTAATTGTCTTCCATTTTCTACAATCTGTTTCAGGTCAGGTTAGCCACACTTCGGCGCACTGGTCTGAGAGCTGATCCACGCCGAGCTCTCCGACGATATCTTTTGAATAAGGTTGTCACGGGGGTAGGTACCTTGTTGCCACTAGCGTAAAATGTTTCATAGTGTCATGCGAAATACCCTGTTACTATCATAGAAGGAATTAAACCCATGGGTTTCTACTGTCTATTCTGAAAAGAACCTTCGCAAGAAGCTCCGACGTTACGTCCTCGGATTGATGGTTCGAGCGTGTGCGGAAGAAGGCGTAGAAGACTGCCGTGAGTCCACTGGTTTTGAGACTTCTTGATTTTTCATATTTGAATTTAGTTTACAATCTTCCACAATTCTCATTGCCCACTTACTCCTTTGCTCGGTTTTTACATTTTCAAACAGTTTGTATTTTCGCTCGGCTCACATATTTTGCACTTTTGATAATCTTCTCCCGACAAGTTGTACTGTACCTTCACCTTGAACTTATTAGTTTTTCAGAACTGGAGCAATCCCATACAGATGCATTCAAATTTATCGATCGTTTGAATGAACAGCTGATTCAGTCACTAGCTGCAGTTGGCACATTCTCATCGGAGCAACTCCGTTGTGCTCGAAGCAATTGTCAGAAGGTGACTTTGTGGTTTTAGTTAATAATCGTTGGTTTCCTTCGGTTCTAGTATGTTCAGGAACGACCTGCCTTTGTACTTTGGGAACGAGTGCACCCAGACTTTTAAATTTCATTAGTCTTCTGCAATGATCTTGTGGTTTCTGTGCTGTACACAAAACCAATTCGTTATGTTTTAATTCAGGCATTCCTACCTCGTAAACTGGCTAGCACACTAGTGATGCGAGTTAATGGCGATTACACACGTTGTCAGGTAAGAACGCTTTCTCACCAATTTCATGCTAATACATTCTTTTTTCATGTTTCTTTGAAGTTCCACGAACTGGTGGAGAGCAATCTTCAAAATAGCGACATTGCAACAAAAAACAGTCATTGAATTCGAAATTATCTTTCTCCTCGGCGGCACGCCAGCGGTGTCGTTGAACTAACTCCTATTCGAATGAAGCTTCTTTCAAGATTTTTGAGGGAAGAAATCAACGGCTTCGCATCTTTGTCAGGTTTTGACAGAACCATTGTCTCGGAAACCGAACTATCTAGTGTTTTCAAATTTCTGGTTTTTAAGGGTTAATTGCCAAAATCATTGGAATTTTCACGCCTTTCTAGGTTTCGTGTGATTGGACCTTCCATTTTTGCTTCCATCAGAATTTGTTCCCAATTCTTTATTCTTTCCAATCACTGCGTAAGCCGTTTTCCTGGAAGCTGCCAATGATTTGAATATGCAGCGCACCAAATTACCATTGTTTCAAAAATGGGCGTTAGCTTCAACCATTTAACTGCATCGTCTATTTCCATCTGAATGGCAGCTACATCTTCAGCACATGCAACTTCGTGATAAATTTCAAAGTTATCTTGAGCCGCAAGTTGTGGCCCTACGGGTATTTTTTCTCTCCGATATGCATTTGGGTGTGTCTCTTGTAGGTCTGCGTCATGACTTGTAGGATAAGTAGTGGAATTTGAACGTTGATCTTTCATAGTGAACTCGATTCCTGCTCGCACCTCGGCCATTCTTGACCTAAACATTCTGATCCATGGAGTCTGTCCCTGAAGCTGAAGTCTTCCTGTAATGTAACATTTTCAGGTTCCCGAATGTCCCCGATGCATTGACGATAATGATGACGTGAACTATCTAATTGTTGAAGGTGGTATATATGGTCATAGACTGGAAATGCCCGATTATCAGCAGTCGCCTAGCAAGGTTTGTTTGCTGCAGTGGTGAGCTTACAATTAGGATGAAAGCTAAAGGGAAAGTGTGAGTGAATAGTCCACGGGTGCAAGAAATAAGGGTTTTGTTGCAGTATGGGTATAGTATAGTATGGGATTCTTTCCAGATATCGTTTCTGGTGAAACGTATCTGGAATTTCCAGTCAGTAAAGCAGTCATATTCCAATTGCAAGTACTGTGCCGGTCAATCATTTTTGCATCACGGAGTACCGTCCCAACTGGTCTTCCCAGTCGCACTACCTGCTCGACATGGCAGATCATACGCGCTTTGCAGGGAAAACATAACCAAAGCATAAGTATCTGCAACGCTCGACAACCACGTCGCGCAGCTGGTTTGTGGCGCCGCGTAGGTGGTGAAATGGTGTTCTGCAAAGCGAAAATGTTTGACCGTCACTATAGTTTGGAACAGACGCTATGATATTTGGACAGACGACAGCGGAAAGGGTGGAGGGGCGTGGTTGGGAGGTACTGCTCATTTCTAGTAATGCGCTGAGCAGCATTTATCTGTTGTTTGGCTGGAAAGTGAGATTATCGTTTGAAAATACTTTTTATTGGGGTCTAATTATGATTAAGAAATCGTCCTCTCGAGCAGTTTCACAATCAGTTACATTTTCGTGCTTTCAGTTGTTGTGTTTTTGCGCCTTCCATAATGGGCTTTTCGAATTCCTATTCGACTTCGTTCATATGAAATGGAACATCTATCATAACTGCTTGACTCATGTGGGTTTTTTTCCCAGTTTCTCAAAAATTGATTCTGATGTTGTTTTGCCCCGATAGGCTTGATAACATTCTTTTCGACTAATTTCATCAGACTTTCACAACTATTGTTATAACAGTATCTTCGAGCGCTTAATTTTGTGACGATGGCTGAGGCAATGATCGGTTTTTCTTTCGAGTGCACGTTTTGAAAGAATGTTACTTGGAAGCTCCTAGTATTAAAAATTGCTTGCATAGCAAAACCACTTATACATGCAATTTGAAATCTGCGTAATTCGGAGTCTGAACAATATTCTGATATTTTATGAATGGCTACCTTCCAGATCAGAAGTGTGTTGGAGCGGAGAAAATTCAAAGATAGTGATGATGTCATTGATGAACTTCCATCTGATGTGCTGAGGGTTTGTGTTTTTTTTTTTCGAGTTATTATTCGGAACATTGCCTTAATCATTCTTTTCAGAGCATTGTCCATCACTATTTGGCCCGGTATTACTGCTTCTGGGTTTTTGGAGATCTTGAGATGTGGACCAAGAATGGGTGTACTTTATTCCAAGCAATTTCTGGGAATTGACTGCTTGCATACGACGATGTTGCTAGTGAAGGACGATCCGCTTTGGATATGCGACTATGCGGGTGATCGAGATTGTGCAGTGTGTCAGAGAGCTGATACTAACTTGGACTAACAAGACCAGAAATTTTTGTAGGTGCAGCATACAGCCAGAGCAGCATGCCGTGCCGCGAGGCTGGTCTATAACTACCTGGCCGTTTGGAGGACCCTGCATTTATGTATTTGTGGTGCCTTCTTGCTACTCGAAGGGAACTCCGTTAAATCTCCTTCCTTAGAGTGGACTTCGTTTCCATTTTGACCCCATGGAAGGCTCATGGTAATGCTTTTTAATCCTTACCTATTTCGGGTTCAAAGAAGCTTTTGCAAAATTATCGTACTCCATCACCCGGTATTCGCAGAATTTTGCGGTTTTTATTGTGCTTTCCTCCTTTTTTACATTTCTAAATCATAGGACAGTTAACCTATTGTGGCTAACAACTGTTAGTCAAGCTCCTCATTTTGCGTTGTTTGAGGTTTGCGCATTTCTCATACTAGTTGAATGCTGTTGGTATGTTTGAATGTTTCTTTTTCCAGCAATGAAGCATTTTTGACGAGTATTGGTAGTACAGATCTGCCACAAGTTGAGGGGGACACAAGGCATCATCTTAATTCAGTGGTGATAGTAGAATAACTTCTTCATATTAAGCACATCTTTTTTAAATATGAATGATGTCAACAAAGTATCTAAATTGGGTCACTGCTACAAGCACAGTAATGCAGCTTTCTCGCTCTTTCAACAGTTACAGATAATATCAATTATTTATTAATCAAAGATCTTGGTATGGAGTTTCATGGAAAGGGTGGGCAGGTTGTACGTCAAACCCGCGATCAGGACGAATACCGTTCGTTTGAATGGAATCGTAGATAACTGCACATGGAACTGCATAAAGACCAGCATGGACGATGGAGAACAACTGGAAATAAGAAGCTCCTATGCCAAACTCATTTATTCGAGCCTGAATTTATCAAGCCTCAATCTGTTCGAATTTCTTTGTTAGCAATGATTTTGGGTCAACAAAATTACAGGTTTGCTCTTTTGACGGCCCGAAACTACGAGTCGTGTTGAAAAGGTGAGAATATCGAAACTGTTAGAGAGGTATAACAGCATAATAGTCCGCAACAGGCAACGTTCGGCGACGGTTCGTAGCTGGCCTGCCGCGCCGCGTGGGGGATACGGCGCTGCAGACCAGATGGGCGGTTTTCTGAGGCAGAAAAAGATTGAAGGCTCTGTTGTTGTGCGCACTGAAGGATTTTCTTTCGGTGACCCACTGGAATAACATAGACTACCCGATTTGTTGTATCGTTCCTAATGCTTGTACCAATTATCAGCCGTCTTAACTTGACCGTAATTACTTTGGCGTCTCCGCCCCACCTTTAGAATCAATGAGGTCTACCACAACTGGTTCCATGCTAATACATACTAACCGTGATAAACGGGATATCTAACAAATATCTTGAGGAAGACCTCGAGAAAGTATTTCGTTCTCACAGTATTTTGCACTTATAACAAAAAGAACTCACTCCTGCCGCTATGTAGCCTGCAGATGTGCCACCGAGATGTCGATTAGCGAACCCAAATGAAAGCCAAACGCATATAACACTTAATACGGCGAAAACGAAAGAATAAACTAGTTCCTGAAATGAAAAAAGTGGAAGTTGACATGTCATTCTGATGATTCTACCTTTATGAATATCATGGGAGCTGCCTTTTGAATAGTAAGACTCACCACAACATTCCACGCTACAGATCCATTTGTTAAACTGTCCATAATATTGTCTTGCATACCGAGCGCGAATATTATTGTGGCAGCAATGGAGATCTGAAGACAAGTCATTCAACCTATGTAGGGTGTAGGGTGCTCACTGCATCATTAATAAAATATTGGTCCAGTAGGTTCTGACATTATCCGAGGCTTCCTAAAAACCTAATCTGAGTCTAGTCTCGTTACTCGGATCTCAATCGTTTGCGCGCCCCAATATCACAAAGTAAGTAGCCCCTTTGATATGGTATTTCGTAATGTTTTAGTGTGTTTTACTCAGTTGGAGGCAATAAACATTTATTATGTGTATGAAACTCTCCCAAACTGCACTGGAGTTTTTTTTCTGTGAGGTTCCTTCTTCGTTACCGTAAATTTATGCCACACTGTATTACTGTTCCGTTTCTGGGAATTAAATTTTTGACTCATTCAAAATCCAATATTGTGTTTCGAATACGTCTAAAACGTTATTCTTTTTCAATTATACATAACGTAAGTCCTTTCGAAGGCTAATAGTTGATAATGAACGTTGGCAAGGCCGTTCGGATGACCCATTCGTAAAACTGAGAAAAACACTCTTTTTCTCCCACTATGCGATACATCTGATGGGCTTTTCTATAAATATTAAATTACTGTTACCAAATAATGGGGAATAACCGATGCTGCTGAAAGGAATATAAATTTCAAGAGGGAGTAAACTGACTGTTTACAAAAAAATATAATATCATATTCACCAGAAAAACCATATAGTATAAAAAAAGCTAACCATCAACGAAGTTATAACGACAAACCACAGGACGCCGTTCTCACTTCCGGCTGTAGAACCAACGCATACCGCGAGAATGATGGCATTTAGCTGGAAACAAAGACAATCACATCACTAATTATTATAGTATTCATTTAACCATGAGGTATAATCTAAGGTAAGGAAAACGATGGAACGATCGAGTTTCGATCTATACAACTGAAAATTAAGTCCCCTACCTCCTGTTGAAGCTGCACATCAATTATTTACCCTATGAATTTGCTCGTAATATATACTAAAACTGGGTAAGAGGGGCTCTATTGGAAACTGAGGTGGGGATAAAGTCCCCCCCCCCCTATCCAGAATCCGGACATGTTTAAGAGTAGGAAAAAAAGGGAAGGAATCAGGCAAAAGCTGTGAATGAGAATGCGTTAGACGCAGGCCAAGCTTCTTCTTTGTTTGTACAAGTAAGTGTGTAGTGTGGTGAGCTCGAACATGGTTACCTCCTTTTTGTTTTTCTTTTCCTGCGTCAAATACTTGTACTTACCCACTAAAAGCAGGAAAAATTAGGGGCTCAAGGTGGGCTTCATGATGACCCACACCCTTCCGCCATGGATTCATATCTTGACTAGATTTCTTGAACTCTCTCAGGGGTTCTCCTTCTCACGTTCTGTATGATTGCTTCATTGCGACTTAGCTTGATGTATATGGGAATGAATATAAATAAATGAATAAATAAACAAGTGTACAGGACTCCAGTGATCAAAACCCGCTCTTACTTGCGATGCTCCATTACCAGTCAAGTGAAAAAGAAAGAAAAGGAAGGGTGACCGTGATGTCAGTGAAATGTGCAGATACGCAGACTATCAGAGTGCAAATACTTTCGTTGTACGAATACATGAGTACAGGAGTGCTACGCGTGTGAGCGGATACCTCGCACCGGAGTATCACATACGTTCCCGTGCCGGCCGCAAGTGTGCACCCTTCAAGGAATACCGATGAGTGTATAGCAGTGGTCTCACATTAACATGGCTGGCCTTTGTGCAGAAACCCACGTGTAAGCCTTTTTTCTGTAGAATTCGGCATGACTATGGAGAAATCTGTCAGAAGAAGGCGCAAGGGCCTACGACTGATACCACCTGTTGCCTATTGAGGAACCTGCAACAAGGTTGTTCAGCTCACGATTTCAATCTTGGTACTTTGCATCTCCTTGTGACAAATTTCTCATCGAACACCCTGAATTTTCACAAGAGAAGAGAGTTTAAAAGCGGGTACTCCTTCCTTCTTGTGTGGAATCATGTATACCACTCTGATAGGTAGAGTTTTTTGGCATAAAAACCTCAAAATCGATCTTGAGGTGCGACATTGTTTTTGATGCTATGCCGCAAAGGTGTTGGAAACCACTATAAAGTCACCGAATGTCACGTAAATTTGAAAAGACAGGTCAAATAAATGAGGCGCTCAACATTGGTATCTGAGAACGTTGTGGAAAGGCGCTAACCTGCGTGTGCACAAGAAGTCAAAATAATTTTTTGAGCAAAAATATGTGAATTTATCATAGAACTATGACATAGAGAGAAAGGAGTGGATGTTGAGAACAAAAGTGCAGCATATTTTGTTTGGAAAACTATTTTCTTTTCCTGAAGCTTTCAGCCTGACAATGTCCATGGATTTCGCTACAAGTAGTATCAGTGGCGGACGCTGAAAGTGGACGAGGGGCATGGGAAAAAAGTGAGGTCTTCGCGGCTTTGGGAAACCAGGTGGAAAACTAAACTGATAAAAATATCAACTGTAATAATAAATAATCAATAAAAATTATTTCAAAAAAAGTAAGTTAAAAATAAGCTAACACAAAATTTTTATTTGTTTTATGAAGTACCTCAAAATTTCAGAAAAGTGGCGACCCATTCTCGAATGAGGGGGCTCTCCCCCTGCCTCCGCCGCTGCGCTTAAGGTAAGAGGTGATGCAGCGCAGCATCGAAAATCAGCACACAGATCTCAGAATAATGGGAAGGCGGAATGCAGATCTTCATAGATAAGTAAACAAGCGGGGATAGAGCATTTGCAGGAGGTTGTGGGGGGGAGGCGGGGGTGGCATTGGCGGGAATGGATGAGCATGCTTATTTCGTTTGAGAAAATGAATAGCTGAATTCAAGTATGGAAAAATATTGGTGGAACAAATCGGAACAAGTGCTAGAATCCATTTTTTCGTCATTTCAGACGATTTTTAGGATATTCCACCCCTGGATGGACTTCTGGGACGGGGAGGCAGGGGTTCACTCATCGTTTCGATCCATAAAAAAGCAGAGATTCACAAGGAACTCACTGTTTGCAACGGTTTGAATATGTGCGGCATCTTCAGGAAGACATTGTCAGATTGCTCGATTTGTCCGCGTAGATTAGTGAAAGACATGTCGTCCAAACTATCAGAAGACATTTGAATGCTTATAGAATCACAGAGAAGGAGGGCAATAAACGTGAAATCGAACTTTGCGGCAACATTTCAGGATGTTCAGGTGGAATTCGAACGATCGATAGCAGAAGAAACAGTGATTCATACACGAGAGGCATTGACAGCAAAGCGTTTTGCGAAACGAGTTGAATAAAGTTCATTTCGCGTGCAGTTGTGCTATGAAATGGGCTTTTGGCTGGATGAAGTTAGAGATTATAAATATCCAGGACATCCCATATATTCAGAGATCCCAATTGTTCTTCTGAGACCAAGAAATCCAAAAGTATCCGTGGTAAACGCGGTTTTTGTCAGGAGCCACAACATCAGACTGCTCGTCAGCAAATCAATTCGCGGTTGCTTATCTCTTACTCATGCTTATCTCCGGTCAACACTAGCACAAACAGTCGGTGTGCTCGGTCAAAAACATTTCAAGGTCGATGGAGCACAGAATTTCGAGAACTTCGGAACTTCTTTCTAGAATAGAATAGTATCCTATTGCAGTTCGTCACAGACATAACCAATACATCAATGTTTTTTCCTTTCAATTTTTGTTTACCATGGGTGCTAGTCTGGTTGCTGACAGTAGGCGGAGCCTACCCGTGTACCCACGCCAGTCGCTTTTACAATATCCGCTTTTTACGTACATGTTAAGAAACTCCTATAAATGATGTAGGACAGCACTGATGCTTCAAAAATTAAATATGAAAAGCTGTTTTTTGTTGGAATTAGCTGGATTTCATAGGAATTTCGAACGAGAAAATGAAAAATTAATAAAATAGTAAGTATAAAATGATAAAATAATTCGAAAACTCGAAGAGGATGTAAAATTCTAAGATAAACCGTCAAAGAAAGAGCAGTGAGGTGTTCACTCCTTTCTAAAGGGTTCAAGGAATGTTGGAAATATGATCAATTTTTTATTACGTTTTTACTGAATTTCATCCTTTCTACAATAAATTACCTCCCAAACTGCGCCTATAAAAACCTTGTTTCAAGATGAAAATGTCTTCGAGTTAGTAGTAGCTTGTCAATGTGAACTCGATGGAGAAGAAAAAGAAAAAAAAACAAGAAAAGAAAGAGGAGTATTCATGCATTACAATTTTTGTGACATCTACACAAATTGAAAGAACTCTAGCACACTTTTTGGCTGATGTTTTCTGAGCCTGGGTCGCCGGCTGATATCGCAGATGTCGTTTGATACCATTACATACAGGGTGGGCCAAAAATACGATAACAAACAAAAGTGCGATCAGAAAAAGACTTTTAGGCAATTTGGGGCATTGTGATGTGATGTATGTTCACTAACTTCCAACGAATATAATACAAGAAAACATCTAGAAATATCCTCCATATGCTAGGAATCAGTGCCCAAGACATCAAATGAAGTCGCAAGCCTCGGCGCACAAATGGTTGCGCAAAAATTTATTTCTGACTTTTCAGGTTCCTTTCCGGAGATTGCTATCCCCTGCGGAATTTTTGGGGAAACTTATGCCTCAGGTTTCGTGGAAACCTACTAGCACACTTGAGTTAGTTCTGTGCAACTGACTTGCCGCTCGACAAAACCACTAGGTTCTGAAATTAATTGTTTCCCCGGTTCTGAAGAAGACATAACCTAAGTTCTTGAGCACTGTCCAGGTAAAACGTCCAGAAGCAAAACACGTTTTGTTACAGTATTTATGGCCCACTCTGTACTTCTTAGGTCAAAGCCGTTAGGAGCTCTGAACTTTTGTAGCACTTGGATTCACTGCTATCCGCATTTAGAAGTGGAATTCAATTATGGGCCACTCGAAGGCACGTAGGTTAGTTGACCGTAGGTGTAGGTCAGCCGCAGAGTGGGAAATAGGAAGGTTTTCCAAGACCAAATCATGGTTTTTCCAGGAACTTTCCTGACTTGAGAGCATTCTATTCCATTTTGTATCAATGTTTTGATCACCAACTACAACTTATTTCATGTGAACTCGGTTTCATAGATATTGTGCAAGCATCAGATTGGTGCGCAATTAATGCGGCTTTTTTTGCAATTTTTTCTTCAGTGAAAGAAAACAGCTAAAAAAACGTCGATTTTTAACGTCACTCCAAAAAAAAGTCGCGGAAAAGCTGAATGAATCATGCATCAACTCAGTACTATAAAGAACAACAGGAGTGCAACTACACCCCTGTGGATCCACCAAGAGCGAATGCCCAGCACACCATAGTAGGGAAATGGTCGGTTTCCGTGGTATGCTTGAATACGTCTCGTAGATCGGTTGGCTCCAAGGGTGGTAGGAGAGGGAGGGGCGGGGGGGGGCAACTGCGGGACAACAGGAAGGGATGATGGGTTCACCATTTTGTTAAATTTTGCTAAAGGGAGTAAGAACACGTAGCTCTTAATTTCTATCAGGAGCTATCCTTATCATTTAAATACTTCAATTCCTTGTTAAAGAATTTTATTCGAAGCCGTTCGTATGTTATCAGCTGTAACTGTGGTGTCATATTTGATCCATCTGCGTTGTACTGTCACAGGCCGTAACGCCCTTTCATATTGGATGATGTGAGTTGCAGAGTTGGTATGATATATGTAATTTACCTTATTCAATGCGTATTCAACACGTGTGTACAGTTTCTAGTGCCGAGATGTTCAGGAGTTTGTTGGTGGTCTTCTCGGATACTATAATGAGCCTTTCGGGATTGAACCACTGTAGGGATAAAACCAATGCAATCGAATCAAATAGGATTTTTCCCTGTTCTTTGAAGATAGCATAATACTTTAAATACATACATATTTGTTGAACACACGAATATGTAAGGATGACCCAAAAGTTCCAAGTCAACTTTCAAGTTCTGGAGCAACTCTACATAATGAGGAAGGATAATCAAACTACCGCAGCCGTTTAAAGAAGGAAAGTGTGGAGAAAGATGCCACTGAGATCCCGAAAGTGTTATTCATATGTGTGCTATGGAACCGAAAGCACATCACAGCAGAGTTGAGCGAGGTTATTGGAACCTCTTCATCATTCTCTTCTCGAGTGTTCTTCAAGGGACCCTCAGAGCTCAAGCCTAAGCACAGATACCAGAGAGATTTTCGCTTCCCAAATCCCAATAGTCGAGCTTGCAGATCCGAATTTACGCTACTAGGAGAACGACAATTTGACATCCTTCCTACATAAATAGAACTGTCCTATGTTTGAGCCTATGAAGAGGCAGTTAGTCCCCTGTCATCTCCAGAACTCAGATTTTGGCGTTGATACCCACTCTGTATCCACAAAAATTTAGTGTCTAGCGAACTTTTAAGACCACGCCTTCCTCCAATATAACTTCACTGTCTCTAAGATCCTCCAAAATTGTAGCCGTTTCGTTTGCCGACCTCACACCCTCTCATGGGGCATAGTCAGTCAAGTCAGGTAATACAACAACGCAATTCAGACTAAGGCCAAAAAGCAGACGCTCATGCTCAATACATCCATGCTCAAAAACCGTCATGAAAAAAAAATGAATCGGTCAAAGGCTTTTTGGGTCGCCCTGTATTTGTTCACTTACGTATGTACATGCGCATTCCACATACATACCAACCACAACAGGTACACCAGCGACGATTACTACAGCATAATTCAAAGAGGAAAAGTACAACAATAGAAGCGACTCAGGTTCAGTACAATAATGCCCACAACTCCCTTACATTTACTACACAGGGAGAAGTCCCCTGATCAGTTAATATATCAGGTTTTAAAATTGTGGATGCGCGTTTTAGCGCAAAATAATACTTGTTTTAAAAACGATAAACAACACTCTCTTCGAAACTAGGTCTACATTAACCATTAGTCACCCATTCACACTCATGAAACGCGGCCTTTTTTTGTAAGAAGTCACTGCAGTGCGAGTCATTCACCCAAATTTTGATTTCGTCGAGGTTTTTCCACTTTTTCTCTTTAACTGCAGAATGTTTACTAAACAGAAGCAGGTGCATAGTAGTCTGACAGTGCCAAGTCAGTGCTTAGTGCAGTCTCAGTAATGCTACCGCAGTCAATTATCTACATGAAGTAAAGCGTAACATCGCTCCGCATGATTCCGTCTTAAGGTAAGTCTTGCCCTGAATTGTTAGGGGTAGGAAATACCTAACATGAATCCAGGGTAAGATTTTCTGCGCATGCCATACGCTCGTAGAAAGTGGCGTTATCCCTAGCGCCATTTACCTCCTATCCACGGGATTCATGTATTTACAAACTCTTCAATTTCGCATCACTTTAAATTGGAAATAATGCACTGGTAAAGTGAAGGCTTAGCCTGATCATGACACATGCGCTGTTGGTTAATTCTACTCACAGTGGTTGAGGCTACGGTTAAATACATCCGGAAGGTCCTTGCTGTACCACTACCAATCACAACTTTGCCGTGACTATTTTTATAAATGAGAAGCTCTACTGGTGTAGTAAATAAATAAATAAATAAATAAATAAGTCCAGAGTACGTGGCGCGTCGTACATCGTCGTACTTCCCATCCTCTCTCCACAATTGTATGTTGGCTGTTTTCGAGCATATTCGGCTGAACTTGTCTGGGAGGATTTCTTGTAGTCGCTTTTTTAATAGCTAGGAGCCAGATGTGAAAGGAATCAGCAACTCTAGAACGAAAATGCTTTATTCGGCTTGTAATGGACAATGGAGAATACCCGGCAAAAAGGCAAGTGAAAATCACAGATCTAACAAAAATCGAACATCAACACTACGGATGCGTTTCCACGGTTTGCCCTACTTGATTAAAGCTTCAGAACGACGTCAAAGCTCCTAGTTAAAGCAAGTCCTAAACAAGTTCAGAACGCTGGAACAACGAAACACAATAAAGATTCTTGTATAGCCTATATCTGTGGATTACGATAGCTGTAAAGCCGCGCTACGGTAGGGTTACCATTTCGATTGAGATCTCATATAGATATTCGCTGCGGCGGTGCCGAGCGCTATCGTAGTGAGAAACGTCGACGCTGATACGAGCACACCGAAACCGGCCACGGAGAAGCAGAACTCCGTTGGAAACGTGTCCGGCTGCACTTGAGCCATGTGCTCGGGAAGGTCTGGAAAAAGAGGATCAACTATTATCTCCTAGATTTGCTTGATTTAGATGCAGAGAAGAGTGAACAGGAAGAATGAGGCCTACGGCTTTGGGGACCAGTTCTCGCCTCACCATGTGGAACATCTGCGTCAAGAACAGTCAAAGAATTAGCGTGGATTGTCATGGATTCGTCGTCCAACGGCACGTCACGTCTTTTTCTTCGAGGCGTTTGGAACGATGAACACTGAGGGGGCTGGAAAGAATTGTTTGATCTCACGAACCACGGATCTGCTACAATTCTGGAATCGCGGGCTCAGTGAGAAAGCTTCCACTTTTTCAGTTGTCGTTTCTGAGGCGTTGCGAGAAAATCACAGGGCTTGCCGTACTTTAATTGAATTTAATGAGTATCGCGCGAATAGGTCACCATAATAATGAAATCCCTGCAAGTGAATGCATTTTCTATTATTCGTAAGAGGCTCAAATTATTTGCGGCTCTATCGAACCCATGATTCATAATTTTTTTCTTCAATTTTAGAATAGTAGGGGAGCTGAGTCCGGTGGAAAACGACGATGTGGAGAGGGTTAGAAGATGTCTTCGTCAAAAACTGATCAACTGATCCACACTGTAGGAATTTGCTAAATGAAGTTAACAAAGAGTAAATAAAGGCTGATGTTATAAATAATTATGTAAATAGTCATATGTGTAAAGATTTGTAGATAAATAGAACATGTAAATAGTAAACTAGAGAAAAAAATTCAAATAACACTTTAACACGAATCCTTCACTTGTCTCATAAATTAGTTCTGCAAGATTTGTATGGAGAGGGGGTTGCGGTCTGGGAAGGGGAAGCATCCACCACCAAAAAAAAACAAGAATGCAAAACGGGCGCTCACGACGGGCTTCAAACCCGTCGACCCTCTGCCTAACAGTTCAGCATTTTCCTTGTGAGTGGATGAATTCAAATAGCATTGTTTTCTCACCAGTACTGTTTCATAGACTCTTATTTTGCAAGAAAGAAGCAAAGCGATTCATGATAGAGCCCTTGAAAACATAGAGTATTTTCCTCGTAATTTGAAAGAAAATCCACCTTCAAATTAAATTGTTCAGTTCAATACCTTGGATTGGCCCGGAGTAAACTTTCTCAGTGTTTTTTTTTTGAATTTTCGAAAAGAAAAACAAGCGACCTCCTCAAATGCTCTCGATAATAATGCGCTATAAAACATTTCCTCACACATTCTTGACATTATCCGACTGCTTCTCTTGCTGTTTTCTTCACTTTATCATGTTTTTATTTTCCTTGTTCTCTTCAAGCTTGTATACTTACCGTAGCTGCAGTGCAATTCGTGTCGAGTTTCGAGCACACTTTGATGGCGCATTGGAAATCAACCGAAGATCTGTAAAGTAAACAAATTTTCATGTTTTTGCAATTTTTCAAAAAAAATTTTCGAAGGAAGAAGGAAAACGGGAATAGTAGATGTTATATTTAGGACTGAAAAGAAATCGAATAACTCCATACATTTAATTATTCGTCCAGGAAAGGGTCCGAAGAATTCAAACGCTAAAAAAAGAGACTTAAATGTCTTTTTATCATTCTTAGAGGAGTGTTTTGCTCTCTCTCTTTTTCAAACATCTGGACTATAGACTTATTACAGATCGAATTTCCTTGGTTCGAATAGATCGATAGGTATCTAATGCATTATTCGGTTCTAAGTATAGTGGATGTCTCACTTGTCAGGGAACTTCATCATAAACGCGTCCACATTAGCCGTCAGTCCATCAGCGCTGTACGACGGCGTGCTGAGGATATAACGATCCAGCGAACACCTGCAAATGAGCTCATCATGGGAGATGAGCGCAAATTAAGCCAGAATTGACAGGTCTCATGGCTATAATTTTCCTTTGCTTGCGAAATGTCCCCGAGAAAAAACACTCAATCAAGACTGAGGGGCAAAGAGGCCAAAGAAGACGGGTGTCCTCAGCCTGAAAGAACCCCATCGCGGTATGCAATTGACCCAAACTCGTTAGAAGTCGAATTCATCGTCACAATTTTCAAATGAATCTACTTGTTTACTTCGTGGATTTGTAAATAAGGTAATAGTTTAGTTGATAAGTCTGCCCCATTTTTACAAGGATACTGTAATGTAGAATTTGTGCAAAGGAGGCGTTGCCAACTGTCTCACGAACTATCGCTTTTTAAATTGTCTTTAATCAAAAGTGCTTCAAAAACATAGTGAAAGACTGTTGGACGTGATGAATCCATTCGAGGACATTGGCGATCGATCCATATCTTTTTAACGTAAGTCCATTTCATGTGGACCTATTCAGCCGACTGAAAATAGATCAGCTTTTCTTACCTTTTCATCCAAACGTAGCAATAAAGTTAGTTATTTCCCCGTTATTCATTTACTTATTTGTTCACCTTTTCAGTTTTTTTCTGCTGATTTTCATCCTGTCCTACTCTCAAAATGCTCTAGTTGTGGGTCATTTTTTTCAGTAAAAATCTCTAAAAAAATATATATCTCACGCTTTCGCGAATTAGACTGTTTGATGTAATTACACAAAATGTTCTCCAAAACGGATATGAAATGCAATCAACTGGGCTAGTTTTTGAACATTCGAACATACGAATGTCATTAGTGCTCGACTTTTTTTCAAACAATCCGTTTTTTTAGAAGAGTTATATTCCATTCATTCGAAGCATGGCTATGTGAAGGCGCAGTAATGATAACTGAAAAAAAATTAGATGCATCATTGAGATTACCCAGGGCTAAGGTTTTGGCACTCGTGTTGGGTAAGTTTGGGTGCACTAACACGTTTACCCTAGGTAATCGTCGTGATACATGCGACCTCTGAGAACACATTAGATCCTCATGCATAAATATGCAGAACATTCGAGAACTGAGTCGATTATAATATGTATACATACAAGAGCATTGCATGATTCCTTTTTCAACTTCTTTTTTATTTTTATTTTTTCCAGTTCAATGTTCTTTTCTTACAACTTTTGGTGTATCGGAACTGTTTACCTGTCACTTTTTTTCTGTGGAACGCTTCATGTGTATTCAAATAAACGAGTAAATAAATGATGCATGTATTTTGGAGGGATCAATGGAGGAGCCGTCAAAAAAAACTGACTTTTTTCTGAAAAGATGCAGTTAATGTTATTTTATGCTTTTCAACTCAAATTCGTTTCCGAAGCTCTATAGATATATCTGTGCATTAGTTACGGTATTCGACAGTAGCCACGGCTTTTTCGAAGCAATTCCCTTACCCATACTCGTCGATCACTTCGTATCGCTGTCCAGCACCATCTTCGACAAAACACGAATGAACCAGCATTGAGTACATCTCTGAAAACGCTAGCATATTCCAGTTGTCGCAGGGAGTGGGGTTTTAACTGGATGACATTAATAGAGTCCATAATGCCCTTAATGTAACCTATGAATGAACATGCCCTGGGTGGCTAAGAAAAGAACATTACACACTTTATTCAAGGATAATGTCAATGGGAAGACTAAGCCCAGAAATGACCGGGTGGGCGTGGCCTCACTACAACTACTCACTCGCCAATGAGAATCGTCGTACACTCAAAATATGTACAGTATTCATAACTTACTTGGAACTGGTGTCTTACACGTCCATTCGTGTTTCACCTTGTCTCCAACACGTACATTCTGTATAGTCTTCCCTTCGGCGCTAGAGATATGGTAACCGCAGACGGGTACTGATGCTGTACCGTTTAGATCGGTTGGTGCCGCGGTACTGTAATTTCCGTCTACTTCAACGTAACTACTCAAAATTACTGTAAATACCGTACCCAACGTCCATTTGTGTACTGATGCTCCTGTTGGACTCAGTGTAGGCGCACTGAATATGGTAGGCACGGTCAAGCTTGGTGATGAACGACTCATGGAACGAGATCACAGCCACGAATGATACGACAAGCGACGGTGGCAAGAGCTGCAATACGGCATGATCTGACACCATCTGACATGACATACATGTACGGATCTTCCTTTCGACTTCCCCGATTCTGAGTCAATTTCTCCGTAGGATCAATAGCACATCTTAGACCATCCCGCGGAAGCTATCACAGATTTTTTTATCCTTTTCGAGGTCAGTGTCAGTTGTCCGACTCTGAGGGAAAGTTCACGTCCTTGCAGTAGTCGTAACCTTGTTTTAATGTTTGCATACACTCATATTGCATAGTGTAAAACCTGTTTGCGTTTCGATTTCTACTAGCATCAGAAAGGAACTACAGGATCAAAGGTCATCGGGTAGAGATGAGCTACACTACAAAATAGGACAAACTTAGTTCTATTAAGCGAGACAGCAGCATGAACAAAAACACGTCGCTACTGCAAAAAAAAAGCCAGCAAACGATGTACAATAACCTGTGGCAGTAGTATTTGAAAAATGCAAAAAGCTGTTCGCAACCGCTCTAATGTTCCATTCTATGGAACTTTTTTTTTTCCAGATGGGGTTTTATGCGTTACTTGTGACTAGGTGAATAAAAATATGCTAACAATCTTCCACTATATGTTAGGCAAATATACGCTATTTTTACATTTCCATTTCTTGAAGAGGGCGAAAAAGCTGAAATATTTATAAGCTGGTGAAAAATGTAATAACCCGTCTGGGGCTCTTTACACTGCCAAAAATCCATCACATAAGCTTTTTGTTTTCACTTCTAAGAAAAGTGGACAATGAATTATAGCAACTGTTTAATGCCTATCAAATGCCTAGTAGTTTGAAATTGGAACTGATGGGCAAACGGGATTATGAACACTCATACCCTAACAGTAAGGAAAGACACCTGCAGCATTCCTTGATAAAGCTCCTAAAAACAGGAATTTTCCCACTGTTTACCCATTCATCTACTTCGCTTCACACATTTTCCGAAGTTTTCATTCACATCTTTCTTTTCCGGCTTTTCCTTGAATTCTATGGATTCCCCTTGCATTATTGATGTAGGATGTTAGTTGGCGGGATTATGAGGTTAAGTGGTCTGGCGCCAGTAGCTTGGATAGTCTACTACACCCAGTAATTGCCCTCAATTTTGCAGATTTTCTTCAACGGGATGTTTTACCACCTTTTCATGTGTAGAGGAAGTGAAAACTCCGCCATTAGAGGACGGGTGAAGGTGGCACAACTCACCTTACGATCTCTCTTTGCGTTGCAAGCCCCAAGCGGTACAGACAGCTCTACGTTGTTAGTGTTCCGCCTCTTCCTCTCCTGCGGCTCCTTTCCTGTCGGACACATACACGGTTCACACTTTACTGGACAATTCTCGGAAACGAATCCCTGTGGTCCAGGATACTGCAGACTCAGTAGGTCCTCTTGACCAAATTTGCCCGACTTTTGATAGACCTTCAGGTCGGGATGGGCGGATGGAAGAACGGACTGCAACGAGTTGCCGGTGGATTCTCCACGAGATCCACTGAATACGCCGAGATACTCGGTCGGCGGTCGATTTCCATCCGTTGAACTGACCCCACCGTATCCGGACCACTTGGAACTGGCCAGTTGACCGGAGTTTTTCAGCTTCTCGAAGTCGATTTCGGCGGAATTCGGCTGGTTGATCGTGAGGAATTCGTCGGCGTTCGTGAATCGACTCGCTTGCTCTGGAGTGGGCAGCGGCAGTTCCTGTGACTCATCCTCCTCACTGGTCACCCACAACGAGCTGTCCAGGTGGGTCTCGTCATCTGAAATTCGAGCAGTGAAAATTTCTTCTTATATCCGGACAGCATAAAAGCAAATAGCAGCAGAGTTGTAGCAGGTGCGTATGAAAATTTTACCTCATCCAAGTCAGCAAAATTCTTACTCTGAAGGCAGCACCCGGAAAAGCTTAACTGCTAGAAATTTTCCACATTTCGGAGTTTTAACAAAATCGTCACTTATATTCATCGAGCTCGGAACACAAGAAAATTCCACGAAATAGCTGTATCTGAATGTGTCCCCTCCTTAGCCAACAATTCTGGAAGTTTTCTCCGAAGAAAAGTTCAACGATATTTTAGCATAATCGTAGGTTTTTGACTATAGGGAGCATAGTTAAAATGATAATAATTTATGAATTTATCGGGAAGAGGTATGAAAGTAGTTGGAACGCGGATGGTTGAAATTAAAGAAAAAAGGAAGGTGCTCGTGTTTTTCCCGAAAATGAGGAACGGAGAGCGTGAATTGTATTTAGAAGCAAGAATATGTGTAATGGAGAAAGAGACGGGATCGTGTTCTTCCCTGCTGAGAAGAGGGGAGAGTGGGCTAATTTGTCAATTTTTGAAAATCATCGCACTTTATTCGGAACTAGGATGCATTTACGTAGTGCAATAGGTCTGGTCTCCAGAAGCTCATTCCGGGTACTTCGTGTTCCCCCCCCCCGTGTACCGAATATTTTCTTGAGAAAGGCAGAACAGGGGGGACATCCAGAAACAAGAAGATGTTGGTCAACAAAAGATTATAGGACTAGGAAAATGAATATACAAAGTATGAGCATTAACAAACAACCCATCTCCGGCTTAAAATTTAAAAAAAGTGGAAACAAGGGGTAAAATGACTGCATCTTTGCACAACCGAAGTAGGAAAGAGTGGCCAGATCGGTAGAGTGAAGAAAAGAGCTAACATAGAAGGGTTTGATCGATTAGTATTATTTTTGAAGATATGGGATTAGAGAATAAATAAATATGAAGGAACACTGAAAGTGAAGAAAAATAGATATCACTATTGGAAAGGAAACTAAAAAAGGACAGAGCAGTGCTTGAGAGAACGACACGTGAACAAATGAGGAGAGTATGACTGCGTGTATAAATTGTGAGACGCAGGGATTAGATAGGCAAAGAATTATAATGGAGGGGGTGAATGGGGAAATAAGGAAACAGGAAGAAAATTTAGAAAAAATAAAGAAAGGGATGGCGGCACACTAACTAAACATTTGCAAAATGCCGGCTGCCAAGTCCTACACAACACGGTATCCACGGCAAAGCCAAGCCTGGTCAGGGAGCGAGAGGAAGGGTGCGGCAGACTACCAGAGTGCTGCGCCGCAAAGAAGTGCGCTGCGTAGGCCTTAAAAGTAGACTTCCCAGCAGCTGAATGATTGAAGGTTGAGTAAAATCACTGGCGGGCGCTGGTTCAGTGAAAGAATAAATGAATGTAGAGCAGCTAGGAAAGAAACAAAAAGAAATGAAGAAAAAAATCTTGCGAAGAAGATATTCTTGTTGCCCCGTAGCGCTAATAGCGGCACAGTGTTGGCTGCAAGCACCTTCAACGTCTAAAATAATTACCCTTGCTTTCCGCATTTTCTACGCTTGATGGCGTAGCTTCACCTTCGGATTCCGGAAGAGGAGTTTGTGCAGGAGTAGCATGATGCGACGCTGGAGCAGACAAACAATCAATTCATATCCGAAGCAAGTGAGTGAATCACTTACCTTCTGTAGCCCTTCGTGTTACTGGAACCCCATCGATGTAGGATCGCACACAGTCTCGATTCGCATATTCGCCCTTCACGAATACCTTGCCGGCGAATGGACGAGTTGTCGCGATTTCAACTCGAATTCGATCACGCTCGCACGAAATCACTGGGGTGCCTGAATTCGGATTTTTCTCTATTGAAAAGCCACTTCAGTGTTATGCAAGCGGTAACTCTTGTGATAGATGACCAATTCAACAGAATTAGAGCTTACCAACGACCGAGTTGTCAAATCGTGACGGACTCGGCTTGTCTTTCGCTAGAGTTGCGTTAACCTGGAAAATTTCTCTGTATTCCGATGCATTGGAAAAGCTGCTTCACGAGGTAACTAGTGGAGAGTTTAGTCATAAAATAGTCCCGCCACCAAAATGCTGCGCGCCCTGCCAAGAAGCGTATTCTGGCGCGTCGGACCTCCAAATTCGGATAAGGTTACTGGGGTAATGGTTTATTCAGTCACCTAAACTCTGGTGACACATTAGTTATGACATTCTCAAGAACCGCGCTAAACTGATGGTATAGGTGAAAACTAGGAAAGTAAGAGTACGAAAGAAGGATCCAGCCAGCTTCCCAAGAGGAGCACGCGTCTTTCAGGATGCCTGAAACGCGGGCTGAGTGAGGAGGATAGCTGGATTTACCCTTAGGCGGATACATAAACACTGCTTGTTTCAGAAGAGAAGCACAAGAGGTAGATAATAAGGGAAGATTAGGAGATTTCACGTGAAATATTAAGAGTCTTAACAGGAAAAATTGGGAGTTTTAATCAATTCATTATGGTAACAGGAGAATCTCAGCAGATATGCTGTCATTCTTGTCATTTGTTCGACATATGTAGTACACTTAAAGTAACTTTAATGTTCATGGTTTTAACCCGAGGGAAAAATTTGACGCGTGCTGTGCTTAGAGAAGAATAGCGAACAAGCACTCTGTAATGTTGTTCAGTCATTCTGTTAACCAATTCGAAGGTGGTTGTGCTCGCTCCTATGGTGTCTAATGAAAACTCGAAGACTTTTTAATTTATCACTATACAGTGCGTTTCATAATTATAGGGACACCCGATTTTTTGCTGTAGCGAGCTTCACCGTGAACCAATCGATCTGATTTTTTCATTATTCAATTCAGGATGTGAAATAACCTCTAGAGACATATTTTCCACTAACACCATCAATATATAAGATTTTTATAGAGAAAGATAGAAAAACCAGTGTTTCAAAATTATAGGGACACTTGGACTTGATGAGACGATTTACCCAGAAAACGGAATCTGTCAGTGCAGTTGTTACCAGTGGGTTATTCCCTATCCATTGCTAATCCGATCCTTCGGTTCTTCAAACTGGTGAAGGCGTTCCAGATGAGGTTCGGCCCAACATCGATTTTAGTGTCTTGAACTGTGCTTTAAAGTTTTTTAGCGTAAAAGTTCTAGACGTATCAAGCATGGAACCATCTAGAATTTGTCTTAGAACCATCTTCCGCTAGAAATGAGTGTTTACAAGCGCTTTTCAGGTACAAGGCCTCGAGTTTGTGGCAGCTTTATCGTGCTGTCGCGCCTTGACCCACGGGGATAACTGCACTTTCTTGAACCAAAGCAAATTTTTGTAAACGATAACCACTCAGATGTGATGTAGAATGATCACACAGGATTTGATGAATGCCTCTATGTTGAATTCTGGTTGATACAAAGGCGATGAACAACTTAAGCCGTGCACGACATGACATGCTCGTACAAGCCATTTTGCCTCCCAAGTACCGTCTTGGGAAACTAATTCTTTTCTCCAGAAATATTATCTGATCTTATGAATAAGAGAGAATTCGATCGATTCATACAGAAAAGAGGCCTTATTGAAGAATTCGGGCCACAATTATGTTTCCTTTTTATGATGGGATTTAGGAAGCGACTGTGTGCAGTGTCGATTGGATCTCGTGCATGTCGTAGGCTGTTCATCGCTTTTGTATCAAGTAGAATTCAACATAGTGGCATTCATCAAATTCTGTGTGATCATTCTACATCACATCTGAGTGGTTATCGTTGACAAAAATTTGCTTTGTTTAAAGAAAGTGCGGTTATCCCCGTGGGTCAAGGCGCGACAGCACGATAAAGCTGCCACAAACTCGAGGCTTTGTACCTGAAAAGCGCTTGTAAACACTCATTTCTAGCGGAAAATGGTTCTAAGACAAATTCTAGATGGTTCCATGCTTGATACGTCTAGAAGTTTTATGCTAAAAAACTTTAAAGCACAGTTCAAGACACTAAAATCGATGTTGGGCCGAACCTCATCTGGAACGCCTTCACCAGTTTGAAGAACCGAAGGTTCGGATTAGCAATGGATAGGGAATAACCCACTGGTAACAACTGCACTGACAGATTCCGTTTCCTGGGTAAATCGTTTCATCAAGTCCAAGTGTCCCTATAATTTTGAAACACTGGTTTTCTATCTTTCTCTATAAAAATCTTATATATTGATGATGTCAATGGAAAATATGTCTCTAGAGGTTATTTCACATCCCAAATTGAATAACGAAAAAATCAGATCGATTGGTCCACGGTGAAGCTCGCTACAGCAAAAAATCGGGTGTCCCTATAATTATGAAACGCACTGTATTCTCCACTTTACTGAGTCACAGCGGACCAATCCTATATTGTCGGACCCGTATTCTGGTGTTATCCATACTACTGGGCCACGGCGGGCCCTTCCTCCATCAGAGCGCCCGTGTTCTGGCGCCCTCCTCACAGTTAGGGCAAGCCGGATCAGTTCTCCAAGCGCCGGTTCGCATCCTGGCATTCTTAACACTATCGGACTAATGTGAACCCGTATCCTGACGTTCTCCACACCATTGTGCTACGACGGGTCCTTCCTCCATCGGTGGACCCATATCCTGGTGTTCTCCACAGCACTGGGCCACGGCGGGCCCTTTCTCCATCGGTGGACCCGTATCCTGTCATCCTCCCCCACCACTGGGCCACGGCGGGCCCTTTCTTCATCGGTGGGTCCGTATCCTGGCATCCCCCACACCATTGGGCCACGGCGGGCCCATTCTTCATCGGTGAACCTGTATCCTGACATCCCCCACACCACTGGGCCACGGCGGGCCCATTCTCCATCGGTGAACCCGCATCCGTATACATATACGTCGTTGACTGGATATACAATGTCATGCCTTCCCATTTAGAGGCTTTTACTCTTTGTTAGTGCAGAAGCTTTCTCGAAACGAACGAATGTTGTGACTACACAATCGCCGCGAAAATTCAACAGGGGCTGAGGCGACCGCGTAGGTTCAGCCTCCCCGAAGCTTTCGAGACGCGGCAGTTCTCATGGCACGCGTCCATTTCTTCCTGCGAGTGCATAAAGCGTCGCAACAATGGAAGGCTGGTTTTCCTGCTGCGTACATTGTGCAGCCTGAAAGTTCGTAAACACTCCCTCACTCCTATGCGGTGAGACCGCCAGCGAAGGTGATGAAATCACCATCCCGTGCATGCGGGAGAGCCAGCAGTGACGAAATTGCGGGTCCCGAAGCGAACGTGTCTGCGTCCATGGAAATCGGCCATTTCGCCACACAGACTGCGCCTCAAGATTGCGGCGTCTATGAGTGCCGCCCCGTATCTCTAACCGCTCTAGCCCCCTTACGGCGCTTTGTTTAATAGATAAGTGGCTGGCTTCTGAGTTCCTCCGTCCTCCGCAAAGGCTTCCTAGGCTACCATCTTGTCAGCCTGTTTTACGATTATCGTCTGTATTCCTGATGAAGCAGATCAATTTCCCCAACTAGTGTCCTTTCTTTGAATAGTTCCCCTTGAAAATAAAAACGCCGCACTTTTCCGTTCATCCAAGTCTGTGCTCACATTCACATTTTTCTTCTTAACTGTTTAGTTTTCCTCCTGGAAAAAGTCGCCCTCCGCGTGCCTTCTCATGGGTCCCGCACAGTAAACAAAGACGAAAAACTGGGGCGCTGAAGACTCACGGCTTAAGTTCACACGTTATTCGGGTTTACGCATAAATGAGTACGATTCATTGATTTTTAAAATCCGCCGGAAGATAGTGAGCTGTGCGAATTTCGATCGAATCAAGAAACCATGCTGGCCACCATGATTATATAAACTTCCGAATAGAGCCCGAATTCCAGGACATCACACAGCGTACTACATGAGGAGCTAGGTTGCTTCATCAGCATTGTTTTTTATGGTGTTCATTTACGCGTTCCTTGCTACACTATGGATCTCATTATTAATCAAATTCTCATTTTAGTTTGATCACCCAAGTTTGAGGCAATAAGTTTTGGGGACGTCTAGTATGTGTGTGAAGACCCATGAAGCAGGGCAAAGAGCATGAAGGCAGGATTCTGTTGGCACAGCAGTTTCAAAAGGTGATTTTATCAGTTGTCGAAGTGGTGAAGAAACCATGGAAAACAGTGAGAAAATGAAAACTAGATGAAGAAGGGTATAATGAGATGATATATGTTTTTTTAAGGCTTTTAAAAGGTGAATGCCCAGTCCACTTGCGAACTGATTTCAGCGAACTTAGCTTTGAAGATAAGGAAACCGAGCTCTTAATTTCATTCCTCGAAATTTCAAAAAAACAAGGTGCAAGAATCTGGAATACAGCACCCCATGCGACCAGAGGATGATCGTAGAGACCTTGCAGCCTGCACTAGATCCATAGCAATATGTTGCTCTGGAATTCCCTTGTAAATGTAAATTTAAGCACGAATGGCGTCTCTCGACTCTCAGCAGGACGCTCTTTCAGAGAGAACGTCGTTCGTGGAGGTCATTGCTATTGATACGAGATACCTAATTTATTGGCACAAACTGGAATTTCTTTTTTCTTGCACGAGAAAAAATTGCGAAAAAAATTCTCGGGACAAACTGGATACCTATCTTTTTCTCGTTCTCCGACCCCAGTAATTCTCAACATGTCTTCTCGCTGCCTTTACCTATGGACAAAATCCCAAGAAACCGCAGTTTTTAGCCAATAACTGGTGCTTGACCTTGCAGCTTGTTTGACAAAAACCCTCTCCTCCAAGCAGCGTCACTCCTGCACCTCTCCGATCCTCGAAATTTGGACTATCGTCGTGACAAAAGTAGTCCACGCAAACACTTCCGCATTTTATTTACATAAGTGGGGTCTGACGTCCGGTATGACGACTGAAATGCTGCTTGTTGTGCAAAGGATGAGGGATTCCGAGAGGTTGTTTCGACCTTCGATGAGGTGAACGAATCCTATAAATCGCATACGACGTTTTTGCGTCATCTGTGCAGACTCACTTAGTTTTTACTACAGGCAGCAGACGTGCTCCAAGGACAATGGCATTTCCGCTGTGTTGAAGAACGTCATGTGACCTCATGTAGCAACTGAAGCGCATGAAGGTGGGCGTAAGAAGAAAGCGAGACACTACAGTGGACGAGAAACGTAGAAGTAGCCACATGCGATGGTCTTTAAAAAGCGCGATGGAGAAAGTCATTGGCGTAAAGGGCGCTCCATGGCCATTGTCTGACCTATGGATAGTGGAGAAAGTTTGGAGATAAAAGAAAACTTTGTGTCTACGGATAGGCTACGGATCCGCGAGAAGTGATTTACATACAGCCTAGCAGTGCACAAGAACTCCCTCAAATTCCGCTCTGCCCTAAGGAGAAACTCTGACCTACAGACAAACTACTCATCCACTGGCGCTATCTGGCAGTTCTTTTTTGAGTAACGCTCGGCGAAATAGTAAGAGCAGCTGGAATTCAAAGTTGAAAAAGTATTTTAGCGATTCAGATCAAAGTTCTGCACATCTTATTGAGGAATTTGACGCAGAATAATTAGAGGGAATTTATAGTTTTCGACAGCCTGATTTCGACAATCTTCTGTGAACGAGCGAGAGTTTTTTTTGGAGGAAATCAATGGATTGCTCCGAAAGGGACTCTAAGTCGCCTCACTTCCTATCGTGTTCGAAAATTGACAAGGCCCCTGAGAATAGGTGCAGAATTTTTTAGAAAATTGCTCTATAAAATAAATGAGAGCCCTTAACAGCCCATATTTTGTACTTTTTTGATAACTGTTATGGCATTCGTCTCCTTGTTGAGAGACACTGAATCTTTGATTACCAATTAATTTCAATTTAGAAGCTTCAGAAATTCTGCTCTCTATGTGGGGACTATGTTTGGTGATAGGGGTCCGAGGTCTAGAAATTCATTTCCCAAGATAACACCATATAATCAATAGTTTCTGGAACTTTGATATTTTACCACATATGTGCTTAAAGACTACGCAGCAATATGTTCAATATGTGAAGTCTAATTAATTGTAGCATAGGCCTGTCCACAATTACTCTGGCATTCTACCACCTGGAGGCAATAATGACTGCGTTCGCGCAAAAAAAAACTATCCACAATTCCACGAGAGAACCTGCTCGCACCCTTGCCCGTTGGAACTTTCCCTCAAGGAGGCAACCCCAGTCAGCCGTGGAGGTTTTCGAGATTATCGAACATCTTACTAATCGAGCCTAGTTGCCTACTCAGGTAATAATTGTGTTCGACAGCCACTTTGCGCTCCGATCAAGGTTACACATGGAACAACAACAAGGAATGTGGTCTCGACAATATGCCAAGATAAATGGTCCCTGGAGGACTGGTGGAATCCAAGGCATGAGTTCTTCTGACAGTTCAGTTGAATAATTAGATATGGAAGTATTGGTGAAGGATCACATCTGCTAAATGTACACAGCTTACTGATTACCTGTGTGAAAGCTATTTTTATAGCTGAACCTGTAGATAAAATTTTAACTTATTACATATTGCAGAGGTTGATTCCCATTACACATGCTGTGTATAGTGAAAAAAGGAAGGGTTGGAAAGTACTAGAGCTTCGCTCTTATACTATTCACATTACTATACTATTTATTAGGTGTATGTCTTCTTCGAAGTTGGAAAATCGCCGATTATCGGTTATTCCATGGAAAAATCCTCTTTCATACGTAGCACCGGTCGTTTGGGCAGTTTTGATAGCTTCTCAAGCTTCAGCAGAATGCCAGGATAGGCAGCCAGCTATCTGTTGTGCTGTCTTGATTTATTCACTGCTCCCCTTTGCAGATTTAAAACCTAAGCAATCTGTCGCTTTAGAAAAGCTGTTTACAATGTTCTAGTAGAGGTAGAGCATCGCTTTCGAATCATATATGAATTGTCCTCGAAAGCTAACAAATAGGTAGAGAAAAGTGCATCTGAAAAAAGCGCAGGGACTTATTTTAGAACCTAATACTTCAAATGAAAGTTTGTAATATAGTAATATCACTCCAGCTGACTGTACTAGACAAAAGCACGGAATGTACAGAACTCCCGCTCGTCTGCTGAATAGTTGAAAATGAAAATAGGGAAAATCCTGTTGTCTGGCCACCGTAATAACCCGTGACATTGAAGAGCTAGTCTATTAGCAGAGGGAAATGTTAAAAATCTAGAAGAACATTGTATTTCTTAAGAATAATCACACTTTCTTATCGTTAGTCTGTAAATCACAATAAATCGATTCTAAACCACGCACGCAGCTCTGAGATTACCCATGGTAAACGGGTAAACGTACTCAAAACTACCCTTTAGCTAACACCCGTCAACATGTCTACCCACCCATTCTATGTGACGTTGTCTATACTTACGTGTGATTCCCTTGGGATATGAGATCACGCACCATCCGAACCATCCACTAAGACATTTGAATGGACGGAGGAGAGATGGAGCAACAGGTCCTCTTGTAACAATTTCCCACCATTACTGCATAGTAAGTGTGACGGCGATATCGTTGTCACAATTACTGTAGCGGCGATACCACTCACTACTACGGATGTTGTGTTTTATTCGCATAAAAAGCAAAATAAACATAGAATGTCGTCGCTATTGTTTTCGAGTTACGGCAGAGGTCACTCTCCTAAGAAGTGTTGATTTTTACAGCAGCGGCGGCTAGAGTAAATACTAGTGCAAAAAAAATAGTAGGAATCTTTGGGGATTTGGGGAAGCCATTGAAAAATCTTTGGGGATTTGGGGAAGCCATTGAAAGAGACGCATATTATTAGTTGATAAAAAAACAAACACTTCTGTCAAAAGCTTAAAATGAAAGAGATGAGAGCTGCTAGAAGGATGTTGTGAGGTAAGAATGCTGATTAATTTCTCACACATCTGTTTCGGGGCTTGAACTGGACTTGGGGTAACCTTGGCGGCCTCTGGTCTAGGGCCCTTCCATCTTTAGGTCTCCTTTGAAAAATTCAGAAAAGCCATGAAAGCTTCTGAGAAACCAACACAAAAAATGAGATGGAGCAAAAAAAAACAGCAGTTGGGCAGTCCCGAGTCCAAGATAAAGTCCCGGTGGGACACTTATAAAACATTTTGGACAAAACCTTGACAGTTACTGAGTTAATGCAGTAGTGGGATTCCAAAACCCATAGGTCATTTTTACCCTTATCTTAGCATGAATGATCTAGCCCAAAGTCAAGCTGTCTGTGCCGGGTAACCAGAGTGATGCCAATAAAAGCGAAGGAAATGGAAGGAAAGAGAGGATGCGTAAGGAAATGCAATGAAAAGTCTATATCCACAGAATTGGGATGTTCACCCTGATTCAGGGAGCAGCTGTACCATAGTCAAAGCCAGTAAATCCAACTCACCGCCAACAGTAAGAGCAGTAATAATCGCATAGTGCAGCAATTGCGTCTCAGAATAGAATAGGTCTGCAGACAAATCGGCATCCACCTATTGTTGGCTTGAATTCATAGCAAACACGTCGTCGAACACGGGTACAGCAGCGATTCGAGGTGAGGGGTGAGGCTGCGTGGAAGGCGGTGAGCCGCCCCGCCCACCTCCCTCTTCGGCCACGCCCATTTTTGCAAAGCGCGCACGATAATTGCGCATCGGCATCAGGTTCAACTATTGTTCTACGCGATGAAGATGCTTAATGACCCGTGTACGGACAGATCTACAATTGGGGGACTTGACAGATGAGCCAAGAGGGATGGATATTGATTTTTTGCTCTTTTGGAGGGAGACCTAGAAGAAAACTGGTTATGAAGGGAACGATTCGAATGTAGTGGTTGAATCAAGGAACTAACTCATTGAGGACAAACCCTCCTGGATTTTTCGGCTTGTTTTGCGTGCATTTTTGCGGAGCATGAACTCACAAAAAAAAACTTATAATTCGTGTGGGCTCACACATGACCATTTAGGTGACTAAAGCACCAGAATTAATTTCAACGCTAGACTAGCTCCTAATGGAAGGGATACGACCAAAATTTCCCAGTATATGTTGAACGTGTTTATTAGGAAGGCATCGTTTGGTGCCAAAACCGCAAAAAATTTCATGGCAGAGAGAAATATTTACTTAGTGAGCATATCAAAGAAACAAAGCCTATTTTGTTAAAATTTCCGTGTAAATGTCACAGAATCAATGTGATCTTTATATTCGAGGGACACCAGACGAGACACTTCTTGAGATTGTTTTCGAGGAAGAAATAGCCGAATATTGTCAAATGAGAATTTTTGCAAGCAGCTTGGATAACAGCTTAGATTTCCTACAAAATATTCAAGAAAGACGTCACCGAATAATTTTCAATGATATTGGATCAGGAATACATATAATTACGTACCAAAGTGCTACAACAATACTGGGCCATAACATGTTAGTATTTAGTTCTTTAACAGAGTGTTGTGCCTATCTTCTAAACTATTGCTATCTTTTGCGCTCCATCGCTAATAACTGCTCTGTTTCAAGGAGCTTTCTTTGGGCACCTGCCACATAAACGTTCTGCTTCGGACCCTTGTGTGGCTCCAGATTAGGTCACAACAGTTATTCAGGGTTTGACAGAGGTCCACTGCTAAGACAGCTAGGAAACCACAGTGAAGTCACAATAATGGAAGCCTAGGCTCACGTTCCTCACCACCTCTTGGACAGGTTAGAACAGGAAGCAGAAGGATCAGACAAAAGGAGAATGGTGATAATGATGCAATGTGTAGATGCGCAGACAGTCAGAGCGCCGCGCCATACGTGGGGCAGCAGCACGTGCGAGCGGGCCTCAACCGTACGAGTCTCCTCTAATTTCGCACGTGGGATGCAACACTGTCGGATAGTATCTGTTAATTGGCTGAAGTTCGGATATGAGTGGTTTATTTATCTCAAGCGCAAATGCTACTTCTAAACACTTTTTGTTGACTACTATCGTTACCATCGAGTAATACTGTTGGAATTCGTGCAGCTTGCGCAATAATTCCCACAAACTTTTCCCACTGTTGTGGCATTTTTCCTGAGTTGTGGAATCGGTTCCCAAGCGCGGGTATGTATGGATCCGCCGTAGCTACGGAATAGTGGTGGTAACGCGGGCTCGTCAGAGAAGAAAGTTATTCTGAAACCAGATCTTGATCTCATAGACCACATTAATAGCTTCTTTTCTGGTGACGTTATCTGCGCATGTGCCGGATGTGATGTCTTGGAGAATGGTATATGCAATACCCGCACTAAGTTTGTTAAAAATGAACATTCAGAACGCGGATTTGCGTTCTTTTCGTTCCAAGGCGATAACTCATCGTGACAAAGCGATTCACAGACCAAATATGGGATCAGAAGCAGCACTGGAGTGGACTAGCATATTGCATGAAACCAGCTCTAAATTTCGATTCTGAACATTGAAATCCCACAGCCATTTATAGTGTTCGGATCATGCCGCGCATCGAGGTATGTCGCGCGCCATGCACGGCAAGGCCGCGGCAGAATTAAAAATTTGCGAATACTATGAAATACGGTAGCCCACTCCATTGTCGTTTTTGACCCCTGGCTTGGTCTGTAAATCGCTTCGTTACGATGAGCTATAACCCTAGAACGAAAATAACGCAAATCCGCGTTCTGGAGGTTCATTTTTAACAAACTTAGTGCGGGTACTGTACGTCTGTGTTAGAGTGTTTCACGAAGTTGCAAAAACAGTGTTCCTTGTGACATTCTCGTTCGCCATTTTTATGGTATTGAAGAAACTTTCAGAGATATGATGATTGGAGCACGTTTTCATTCTGAACGCGTGAAGATTCCCATGGGATTTCTGGAGGTGAAGAAAGCAAGATGATGTGCTGTCAACCACAGAATACACAACCGTGGAGAACCAAGTCTGTTCATCTATGGACACTTATCAGTCGCGCTCAGCAAAGGTACATATTTTGCTCTCTAACTGTCAGTTCAAAAGAGGCAAGCTTCTACCGAAGGGTGTCCTCCGTCATTCTAACACTTTATTAGTTACCATGCACCAAAACTCGACCGTTATCCCTGGAGAAAGAAGATTCTTCTCCATCTCTATTACAGGGGAAATATGCTTGCTGGTAGTTGGTTTTGGTTACCATAATTAGTGGTGGAGAGTCAGTCCTTGCGAAAATCTCAGTGTGATTCGCCATTTACAGGGAGATAAAAGATTGGTAATCACAGGAGCGTTTTAATACGTTTAATTAGCACAAATCAAGTGTTTTGTGTGAAAAAAACCTAAGAGATCTAAATTTGAGTCATCAGCAGAAGTCGGATGGGTTTTCCGGATTTAGCAGTGACTTTGTTGAAATATTTTTATATTCATTTTATCCTATTTGTCTTCAGAACCACACCTGAGCAAGGCTTCTCCGAAACCCTATATTCTCTCTCATGTTTTCCTCTTAGGAAGGCACTCTGGTAACGAATAAACCCTGAGTTTCTCTAGTTCCTAGTCTCCATTGTGCTTTTATTCCTAATTTCCAGTTTTTTTTCATCTCCTAGCAACTGAAGGCTTGGGAAATCGGAATTTTTCTCGCTTTACATTTGACCAAATTCATTTGAGTCCGCGTTGCAGGGTTTCTTCCATCAAACCTTGAACACATCGCATCTTCGCTCCCTCCCGACTTTTACCATTCCGAGATTTTCGTTACTGCCAGTATAGTCAGCAGTTACAAATTTTTCTTTCTTGAATAATCCTGCGAGCTCCGAATGTCTGCTTGAAATTGATGGAAAAAACTCAAAATCAGTAAGGAAAACGTAGCTTAGAGGTTTGTTATCCTACAGAATTCGGCTTCTCATTAATGGTCCATCCTGAGTTCAGCCCATCATTCTCCTAGACACAGCTGCAGTTTGTTAAAAAGCAGTTCTGCAATACTGCTCATGGAATGACAAAAGCGACGGTTACTTCGCGGAGTCACCGTCGCTCACCCTCGCTTTGCCTTAATTTCTTCAAAATTCCTCCAAACAGAGTGCCGCAGCGACCAAACGATATGCCTCGATGAGATCCTTTGAATGACCCACAATGACCTACTCTTTGTCGGGAGAACTATCGTTTTTCCTGTCCACTGCGAGTAATCGATATATCGACCAATGTCGTGCAGTGGAGCAGGCAAGTAGATGCTGTGTCGTGAGTACGCAAACGTTCGACCGATGATACAATACAGTGTGATACATTTTTAGCATACCCGGAGTAATTTCGAATTGAAACACAAAAAGAAGAGGATGAAAGCGGAGAGTCCTACTCTCTTTTCACTTTTTTACGATCCCAAGTGCGTTTCTGGAATAGCACTGTATGCATGTAAATATGTTCGTTCTCTTAGCAAAACCTCTGGAATTTCTAAAATTATTTGCTGTGTCAGTTTTATGCTTTCACATTCTACTTACCATATATTCTAGTTTCTAGTTTCTTAAGCAGTACTTGAACTCTGTTTTGACCTTTTTGTTGCCTACTCATTACAATCAAGTCAGCCCACCAATGGGTTTATCATAATCGTGATTTTTCCACGCAAGTGTGCCGGCAAGGCACTTATTGAGAAAAACCTCTCTATTTTGTGGAGAATTCGAGGTGCTGGCGGTGATATCTGCCACAGGAAATGCTAGGTGCCAAAGATCGACATCAAGGACCAGTTACTGAAGACAACTGCGACAGGAATGTGAAGCAACTGATACCAATCAGTGGCATTAGCCCAAGTTATGGCAGATCTCTCAACTGACAATCCGAATTTAAAGAAAAGGTGGTCACAATGGGTCTCAGGCATTATTCTAAGGAATCATATAAACCGCGTCTGGCTATTATTTTGGTATTCAAATCTGAAAATTGATCTTGAGCTAAGACTTTCAGAACATAGCGAAGGATAGATGGATTACTCTACTAATCATCTCTTATGAATCATCTCTTATGATCGGCTTAACACTTTTATTATTTTAGTCTCTATTTTTCTTGGCGTTACTAACACGTATCTTTATTTTGACAGTTCAATGACGGATGACAGCATTCATAGAGCTATTTTCTATTATTTTGAGTTATTATTTTGGAATTTTAGAAACTCTCATCCTCGTTGAGGAGTTTCCAGAAAGGTTTCGATGCTTTCTTCTCTTTTTTGTCCTTCCTGAGAAGCTTTCAATTCTCCTTTTGTTTTTAAGGATTAGGTCTAACAAGGGAAGTGCAAGAGGCCATATTCGAAAATCGGGATGAAACCTATCTGGCTTGAATCTTTGTTGGAGAGGGTGTTGCAGTATATATTTTGTTACTGCCCTCGGCTTCAAAAAACAAAAATCCCACCACAGTACTATATGCGTTGCAGCACTAGTCCGTCAGCGACGAGGTGGCCGAGTGGAGAGGATGCGGACTGATAGGCAGGAGGTCGAGGGTTTGGATCCCGTCATTGACACTCGTTTTGCATTTTTGTTTTTTATTCCTCCTATGTTATTGAAATCAATTTTGGAGGGCTAGAAGACAACACTTGTCTTTACTGACGTACTAGCTATAGAATAACTACTATGCTATGAACGTAGTTTAGTGATCGTACAGCTTTCCCTCGAGTCGCTAGAAAATTGTAAAATTTTCATTCAAAACAAAAAAAGGATGGTCAATGAGAAAGCATTTACTGGCAGCAACGGTGCACACAGACAATGAAGTGTTCAAAGCAAAAGCAGGTTTTATATAACGTAGTTATTCCGTGCCTAGTGCGTCAGTAAGGATAAGTATTATCTTCTAACCTTTTAAATTTGATTTCAACAACACAGGGGGAATAAAAAAATGAGAGAGCAAAACAGGTAGGTGCGCATGACGGGGTTCAAACTCTCGAGCTGACAGTGCAGCATCCTCCCCACTCGGCCACATCGTCGCTGACGGACGAGTGCTGCAGCGCATATGGTACTGTGGTGGGATTTTTTTTTTGGAATCGAGGGCAATAATGAAATATATACTGTAACACCCTCTCCAACAAAGATTCAAGCCAGATAGGTTTCATTCCGATTTGCGAGTCTGGCCTGTTGCACTTCCCTTGTAAGAGCAGGAAAGATTAGAATGTTCCATATTTTCTTATCTTCCTTCTTTCCTCCTCCTCTAATTCTAATATTCATTTATTTGTTTTCATAACTAGCCTGTTTCATCTTGACAATGTCGATCACTTCATTTGATAATTTTTTCCCCGTGAAAAGAAAAAAAAGTTTGCAACACGAATTGTAAAAAAAAGTGGGACGCCGTATCCATTGCACTGACCATTGCTCTTAAACAAGTACTCCCTTCCAGACATTTATTGTCGTGAACCATTCCTTCTTTCTTTCTTTATGACAAAATGTTTTTAACCGAACTGTGCAAGGTACAGCGAACTCTTCACACTGTCCACTTACCTATTTCAATAATAGGTAAAATAAACAAATACTTGGAGTGTTCATAGTATCTATGGAGGGATGAGGCAGATGTGTCAAGGATCTCTAGGACCTTATTAGGGGAATTGAACTTACTGTTACATATTGACACATAAACCTGCACCTTATGTTACCCTTTACAAGTGCACCACTTACGTAGTTCAAGGACTATGTACACCTTGTGCTCGTCCGAGTCCCATGCTGCGGAAAAAAAAAACTGGACCGTTCTTCGGCCTATGTAGGGACAAAAACTTGCAAACACTGCTGGATGCCTCGGGCCTTTGGACAGTATTAGGCCAGGGCCGGAAACTCAATCGTTGTGGAGAGCATTCGCTGGCAAATTAAAAGGTTCGATGTCAAAACCTAGGGAAACCTAGAGAAATTTTCACTCAAAGCAGTTTATGGTGTTCCGAGGATAGGAGCTGTCATTCTAGACTTCTTAAAGTTCTATCGAATTTTTTTGAACGAAACCATTTGTGAGTCAATAAATAAATAATTTGATGAATAAAAAGTGTCGGTTTCTGAATCTCGTGCTACACCAAGTTTTCATCATGCTGAGAATTCATAGAGTGCTGAAATCTGCCGAAACCATTGGATCCCACGGATTTTCGATTTTCAGTGCCCAGCACCTTCAATACCCACAGAAATACTGGGAAGTAAATAAATAAACAAGTAAATAAATAGGTCCTGTTTCTTCTATAACGGTTATCCTAGCACTAGTGAATGGTTGAGTGTGAGGTTCGTTAACCAGGACACAAGTCAGAAATCAATGTACAGTCAGAGTGTTGGCTCAGAGACGACCAAGTGACCTTGTCTGCAATTACGACTTCAGCACGCTTCAGCAAAATGATCTAACTTTTACAATTGTTTATATGTATGTGGTGTGATTCCTTTTATTTTAATGTTTCCCTACCACTACTTGGTAAAATTTTCTTCCAGACGCATCCTGCGACGTTCTCTCAAAAACCAGTGCGGTCGTAATTGCGGACAATATCACTCCATCGGCATTCGCAGAGGTATCAGACTATAGCGACAGCAATTGGTGTCAGGCTGGACCTTGTCCTCCTGCAAGCAAGTCCTTGGAGCTGGTTCAATGATCCAGAATTAGCATACGTAGTACTGGATCCTGGAATAGATGTTCCTTCCGGTGCTTCGAAGAAGAGCCTAAGTGATCGATCGTAGCGGAGCCCTTTTGCTTTTACTAAGAGTACAGATCGTGACGATTCCAAAAAAAAATTGCTTACTGTAGCAGGAAAAATTTGAAGGCAGTAAGGTAACTGGATTACAGTTGTTTTTCCTCACATCAAGTTCATGAAGAATAAGGTTACGCGCGGGCAAACCGTTGGTCTTGCACTTGCCACCCGTCTTTGCATAGATTTCAGTAGTCCGGACCCGTTCGCACGCACCGCTGTGTCTGCATCCTAGCACTCTTGTCTGCGCATTCACAAATTCCACTGATGCCGCCGTCCTTATCCTCGATCCTGTGGTCTGACGCATTTGGACCACAGGGCCTGGTATCAACAATGATTTTACCCATGGTAAATGTGTAACGTGCCCAAATTTTCCCTTCATATAGAACTCATCAAAATGTTTGCTTACAGATGACGTTAAAGATTAAGAAGTCTACATCACAGTTAATAACACAATCATGATTGGTTTGCTTGCTCATCGTTGCACGAATCTCAGCCATGGAGTCTTTGCTTACCCATCGATTCATTATTACTAACCATATGGGGACGCTGTATACATCAACATTCTACTCTTCTGTTTGTTCTTTAATTAACAATTATTGAATAGTTTCCTGCTCGGCATTTTGTCCACCATACATGTGGAAGCACCACGACTCATGGTATACATGCGTATAGATAAATAAATAAGTAAATAAAGGACTAAACAAATAAATATACATGTCGCTGTAGGTATCCTTCCTCGCCCATTGCAGCAGCATACCACTGCACCACATTCAGGTCAACTCTGCCAGCCAAAGTTGTGGTTGCAGACGATGTTATCACATTAGTACTTACTAGTACTTACCACGTTACTTTCTTTTTAAGCCTTTTATTTTTGTTCTTTGATGTGCAGTGTACCTTTGCAGTGTATCAAGTAAATAAATAAATGAATAAATAAATAAATAAATAATACCATATGCAGAAGGAAGGGGTGGGAAGAGGGGGAGGTTCTACTATTTCTTTGATGTCAACCATTTAAATTAAACAAATAAAATTATTAGCGATGTGGGTAAATATAATATTGATGAGATAAAAAAAATTGTAGAGAAACGTGGCCTATATGCCCGTTCCGTTCGCTCATCCGTATACGGGTAAATGGGGCTAGGAACATCGGATCTTTCGAGAACCCGTCAACATAGGAGGGATACATATCACTGAATTAGAAATATTTTCATAGCTTTATTCTGGAACTTGGGCAGTGAGGGTTCCCAAAACCTAAATTTTTCAAACATTCCGCAGCTTTCTTAACCCTTTCCAATCTGTGCTCACCATATTAGAGCAATGTGATATTGTATCGCGTTTCTCATCGGATTCATTGCTGTAGTTCTTGAAAAGCCCTTCCACACGCGAGGAATGTTGTTGCAGTAGCGCTGACCTGAATAGCGGGTGTCTCACGGCCGAAAGAACCATGTAATTACTGTTAACAATACGATGTGGGGTCGTGGTGCTCCGGCAATTGTTCTCGGGTGTTCGCGGCCGCCCGCGCGGCTCTTAGACGCTACGGCGGGCAGTGCTCGCACAAAGGTGCACGTCACATAAAGGTATGCTGGCTAATTTACGGTATGCAATGTGCGCGGCAGCCATCACGACTCCTCAAGTACAGGTAATATAGGTTAGATGTGCGCGATGAACGGCTACTAGGCGCTGTCAAAACAACCTTGATCGTTCAAGGATGAAATGACCATTATTATAGGGGTTCGAATTGAACGGCTAGCCATGGACTGATCGTTTCTCGTGAAATTATTAGGGTGTGAACTGCGAATGCCAGATGACTTTTTGTCTAAATGAGCGTGTTGCTAAATACCCATTCCTGTGCTCTCAATATTATCTGGAAGAACGATTTATGACAAAGTTATTGATCTATCAGATGTCAACAAATCCTTGAATTTTGATCTTTAGATAAAATTTACAAGACTACGGACCGAAACTCTAAAACTCTTTTCCATGTCTTACGCTGTTGACCAAGGTGATACTTCACTATAAGCTACCGCAAACCATGTAAGAAGATTTGAAGGTTATTCTATGTGTCACCTGTCCATGCAACAACGTAACTTTTGCAAATGGGTATGGATTTGGGTAATTGAGCCGAAGGCGTGAGTGCCAACAGCTGTCTCGTGCTTGATATCTGGGATCTGAAGTCACTGTTATGACCGCTCCATAGGCCAGACTTGGCACTATCCACAAAGGCATTACTTGTTTCTGACGATAAACCTTCCCTACAAAGTCCGAAAACTGCGGCGTAGGAAAAATTTGGGTGGGCCAGTATTTAGGGTCAAATCGCAGCGATATCTTTCGAAAAGTAATCACTCTTTAAGTTGATCATTTATTTATTTTTATTTATTCATTTATTACACCCTCACGAGTGTGCCATCTAATACCGTATAAGTATGCAGACAAGAAAAACTAACAAAAGACCGTAATTTCAAATCAGAACTCCAAAACTCAAACTATTTAACTAGCACCATGTTACTTGGCCCAAGTGGACTGTACCCTTAGTTTCAAACTCAGTTCCAAGATGGTTCTGAGGACCAGTCAGTGGAAAGTCTGTCTAGGAAACAGACTCATACTAGGTCGAAATTACTAAACTCTTGCTGCTCCACATTCATAGTGCATAGTGGCTGGATGGAGGCATCAGACCTTTGAGATAATCACGCCCTAAGAACGCAATGAATAAGAATGTTGAAGGAGCATTGATAATAATTCTGGACTAGCGCCCCTTCGGGACGCTAGAAAGTGGGGTGGGGCAGCCACTTGAGGCAGGTAGAAAAGCTTCACACATGTGAAATGCTTAGAGAATTAACAAAAAAGCAAGACTGATCATTAACTGAGCTCAAATACGGAGCCCTCTTTATGAATTGCGTATATTCTCCCAGTCCTGCCGCCTCACCAACGTCGGGCTTCCACACTTCTCGTGGTCCTTGCCTTCTTGCAGATTCTTAATCAAACATCTACATGTAAAACTATTTTCCGATGGAATGATACTACCTACTTTTTTTGTCACATTTTTTACATGCCTATGGACCCGTTATGAGCGGCCACTTTCAACTCTGCGCGGGAGTATTTTTCACATGGCTTTAGTATTTGTGAACAATATAGTGTAACCAGTGCCGTGCGAATAATCACCTGAAATGATTCACGTTAAAGCTTCGCGTTAATGAGATAGTGCAACTGATGAGCTTCTCCTTCAGTATACAGGGAGGAAGAAGAGGTGGTCGACTCAGACACAAATGAGTGCGTAGCGTGCCCCTACTCCACTGTTAGACGTGCATCTTGATGTTTCCCGCACTATTGGGCCACGGCGGACCCATTCTCCATCCTTGCACCCGTATTCAGGCGCTTTCCCACTGTTGGGCCAGGGAAGACCCATTTTCCATTCATGGATCTGTATCCTGGCGTTCTTCCCATTATTGGGGCAGGGCAGACCCAATCCATCGGTGGGACTCGTGTCCCAGCGCTTTCCCCAATATTGGCCTCCTGCGGACCCATTCTCCATCGATGGACTCTTATCTTGGCGTTTTCCCCACTATTGGGCCACGGCGGACCCTTTCTCCATCCATGGATCCGTACCCTGCCGTTTTCGCACTGTTGGGCCACCCATTCTGATGTTTTTCTGAACTACGGGGCCCCGGCACATCAGTCCGTCATCAGTGCACCCGCATTCTCTGTAAATCTTGAAAAAAATGGAAGAAAGTTAGGAAATATTCAGAAAGCTTGATCAATTGCAAAACTGGTTCGAGAAAATGTCATAACAGCTTATAATGACGTGTTCTTCGTTCATTCATCCTGTATATTTGATTGTACTGCCCTTCTTAAAAACAGACGGATCCTCAAGCTGCATAATCTCCATGGGACCTCAATAATGAGTGCTGCTCAACGAGCACATCCTACATAAGGAAACCGAGTGAATCCTATCGCTACGACCTCCACTCATCCTTTCGAAGAGATTCACGACCAGCGTTCCCAGGATTGAGTGCAGTTACTGACAAAGCTCCATCACAGGGGCTACTCTGCTCCGTACATTGCTACTATGCATCGTCAAATCGTTGTAAACACTGTCTCGCCCTTAGGGCTCGAGACCGCTAGCTGCTGGTCCTACCGCGAAATCCCGAATGCACCCGACTTCCACTCCGTCTATGCACCTATGACGAAACATCGGCCGAATGTCCCGTCAGCTGCGCATCCTCGCGAGCCACAGTCTATATATGAGCTCACGGCTAAAGCGTGCGATCACGTGCTATTCCCCCTACGCCTGCGCTCTAGAAAATTTTGTTGCACTACCATGATTTATATAAGAGGATAAGATGGTAGAGAAAGGTGCTGGCGTGTCATTTCATGCTATTTTGTTACATGCAAAAACGCACATTCCCAGTTTGCCACCTTAATATTTCCTATCTGTTTTCTTGACCACCTGACCACGTGCTGCTACATACTGCTTCTAAGAACTCCGTCCTAGTTTTTCTTTTACGGATTTGTACTTTTCCCTGATAAGGTATCGGCCAAAAACAACGGACATTCGTCAGATCGAAATCATTCGCTTTGGGAACCAGTTGCATATTTCTACGGCGAAAATCTAACACGAAAAAAAACGTTCACCCAAACTTCACCCTGAAGGTTGGTTATCTACACTCGGAAACCATACACATTTCCAAACGTGACAACTGATACCACACTTCCCACACTTACAATTTTCAACCGATACCACACTGAATAGATATGATTTTCTTGATCAGCTTATCAGATAATGTTCCTAGGCAAAGTTTGTATGCATCTTCTTCCCAAGACTATCAGAGTTCATGTCGCCAAACGTTTCCCCATCTTTACATTTGTTGAAGAATCCTACACTGCTTAATGATCTTCATTTTGTGTGTGATTAGGGAAAAGTTCAGAAATATAAAAATGAAACCTTGGATAAACTTCCTTCACGTTTTCGACTCTTTTTTATTAAGGTCTTCTTCCTATTAAGTAAAAACTTAATAGGAGAAGTGAGTAGCTAGCTAATTGCAGTTATGTATGCATAGAGATGCATGATCAACTTTAACACTAGCAAAAGTTCAGCGATATGGGAAGGTTCCTAGATTCTATCCAGCCACTAAATGTGACCAGAGAAAAATTTTATCTATTTTAGATATAACTCTGATTATTTTGAAATGAATGCTTTCACTACGATCAAAACCTCTTCGGTTTGTTGCACATTCCATATTATTAGGTTGTAACATAAGTTTCCGCTGTTTTGAAATTTTCGAAGAAAAAGTTTTATAAAAAATCAGATAGGAATAGATATCAGTCGAAGTATGACCATGATAGTACCTGGTCTTTTGCCGTTTCTACAGCAGGAGCACGGCTCTGCTCCAGAAATCCGTGGACTGCGAGGCAAAGAACTGAGTGGGGCAGTGCTAGAGGTCTTTGGCAAATCGGTTCTCGCGCAGTAGACGTTTTTGTGACCTGATAATCGGCGCATGGTTAGAGCTAGATTTATGCTACATAATGCGCGAGTGAGAAATTCCTTGCGAGCTCTTCGCCTTTCTAGAGAGTTCGACCAACAAATTAAGGCGCCCTCAGCGGTATGGCAGAATGGAGTGATTTTCCCAAAGAGCTTGCAACTCATCCCAAAGTTCGTGTTCGCAAACGATTGATGTTTGTAGCCACTGTGGGAGAAATCCCACTTCAATTCGCTTCAACGCCAGAGGGAAATACGGCATAATCAAAATTTTGGGTCACCATTTTTGGTGTAGGTGCCTGAGACCGCTCGAGGGGTGGGAAAGTGCAAGGGAGAATGAGAATGGCCTCGAGATTATTCAGTCCAAATCTGGTTAGGCTCATTCAACGTTATGCGAAAATTATTATTCGTGCAAATGCAGTTACCGAATTTGCATTCTTGAAGGGTTCACTCCGAAGTTAATTACATCTTCAAAACAAGACGCAAAAATCGGCCTCACATTCCAGAATGTTTGCGGGATCATGCGCTTCAAAACACTATCAAGAGGTAAGCGAAATCTAATCGATATTCATTTGTAAGAAGCCTTCGAAAATGCCTATGCGAAATCAGCGGAAACTTATGTTACAACCTAATATAATACCTCTGAAACTGAGGTGCCGCAGAGATGTTCTTGTACCTTCCAATAATATACAATTCGACGACTGAAAACAGAGTTGTGGTGTCTCTATGTAGTCGCAAGACAAAAAATCTTCTTGACATACAACTGCATACAATACTGCTGAAATTACTCGACACTTCGTACAACGGTTCTCCAGCGTGACATCCTTAAAAACTACTTGGATAGGTCTTCCGAAACGGGGACATGTTAGCTAATATGGTCATACACTTTACCCAAGTTTGTGAGGAAGGGAAAACTGAATAAGTATACAAAATAGAAAATTAGGCTGATTTGACTATACAGAGTGTCGGAAGTACTACTCATAAACCAGTAACCAGCCGTTTCCGCTTGAGTTGTTCTTGTGCGGCTAATCATTGCTTTTGAAGTCAGGAGGAATCTGTCTATTCATTCGTTCTTCTTGGCACAATCCACGAATGGAGCAACGCAATTAGGAGTTTTTGGAACAGCATCGGTCAAGGGCATTCTAACTATGTTATTATATTCAATGCCACGCGAAAAACGTCTGGCGATTAGGCAAAAAATGGCATGGAATAAGTGGTGGGAGTAAGCAGCCTCCGAATAGAAAAATTCCTTAGGTTACTCAAGAACTCGTGATAGTTGGAGGAGCAACACATTCCAAGTTTTGGTTCAAAAAATGTTGTTTGTGCTTATGTTCGTGTGTCCTATCAAAGTGTTTGTTTTTTTTTACCGGTTTTGCTTGATTGATTTCGCTTGCCATGGGATTACTTTTTTCGTGTACGGAACACCAAGAGTGTATCTATAAGAGAATAAATAAATAAATAAATAAATAAATAAATAAACTCGTCACCGGAGCTGTTCGAATTCGACATCAGTGCAGTCACAGGCATTCTTCAACCGCTTTGATATTCTGAGCCTTCAAGGAGCTTATTCTTACCTCCCTTTTTTGTAACTTTTATCTCCTTTTTCTGTAATTTTTATCTTTTTTTTATCCACGGCCTGCAAAGTGGAAAGTTAATTCAAACAGTAAATTCTGGGACATTAAAAACTGCTCCAAGTCGTTTGTCAATTTCTCCTAAGTCCTGGTCTATAATTGAGACTACCTATGCTAATTGTACTATTGTCCATTTACTTAGAATCCACATCATGTTTACCTCACGTTACCGTTGTTTACCCCATTTTGCGCAAAATTGTAGTGTTTAGACCATAGGAGCATGGATGGGAACCGGCTGCCAATCGCACTATTGACCAAATCTTGCTCGGCTTGACAACTACTCCTCCCTGGGTTTAGCTTGTATTTTCTGGCTCATTTGGAATGATTCTGTCACTCAAAGATGATCACCAGGACAGTTTTAGAGATGCAATGGATATGTAGTAAATTAGCGCACCCACTCCTCAGCTTTACGTCGTGTTGAGCCAAACAGGTGACACCTCGGAAACTTTTTCAGAGCTTGATATTTGATGGTGACAGAGGACTATGCACTGCAAAGGTAGAGAGGACCACTAGTTAACAGTATGCTCCCGTTGAAAACTGACTAACAGGACGAAGGATAGGGGCGTCCACATGAAATCGGAAGGGAAACTTTTTGATTTCTTTCGAGTGTGACATTTTGATTTGCACATAGTATTCGCCCATAATTTCGCATCTCACCAATCAGAGCAGCTTGTTTCTTTCCCTATTCTGCACAAGTTCGATCCATATTTTTCTCAATCTAATCTCGAAGCTAGGATGTTTCAGTTTCATGAACTAATTTCACGAGTCCGTTAACGTAAGGTCAAGTCGTCCAGCGGAATTCGGCCGACTCATGGAAGTGCTCGAGGTTCGAATGGCAAGTACAAAGTTCGGATGAAAAAATGACATCATGGGAGGGGTGCAGCGAGAAAAAGAAAAGTCAGAAAAGTTCCGTCCGGTAAGTGATACTGCTTCCGAAGAATTCACTTAGGAGGAGGAGCTCTCATCTTTCCAGGAATGTGGGTATTTACCACTTACGATTTACGGCCATTTTTGTCGATGTTTAGGATTTACCAGGGCAAGATATTCCGTTACGCACATTTCCGATCCTGCACTTCCATTGTCTGGGCTGGCTCATTTATATGTATGAGTACATTCAAGTTACTGCATGCACTACTCCGTCCACAAACGCACTACAAAAGTGGGAACAGCTAATGGAGTAGAACGCCTCGTTAACAGCCTTTCCTTTTGCAAATAATAGTCGCGTAGAAGCTTGCAAGAGTAGAGAAGAGTGCAGAAGAGAAATAGGGAGCTGATCATGTGATTATATTTCTATGCGCTGAGGAAGGTCTAAAGCAGATAGTGCAAGCATTTCCTTTCCAGCTTGTTCTTCCTCTATTCGAATAGAAGACATATTGATGGTGCTGCACTCTACTGCTCTATCCTCCCATTTTTGATGCAGTCGAAAACAATATAACTAGGTGCAAGTTTCTTCAATACAGTATTTTCACCATACTTTTTGGCATCAATCAGTTGTGATACAGCCCTTTCAAATACTCCACGATGAAATGAAAATTATGCTAGAGCCAATCCCATCGGTAAGTTCAGAACAACATGTTAATCGAGTGCTCTAAGCTTGTTTTTATTGCTTTTCACACCCTCTCTTTTCTTGCCTTGTTTGATTTTTCCTGTTTTTCTCACTCTCGTTGACTTAGGGACTTACAAATACGTTCGGAACTTCTGCTTTTCCCAGTGACTTTACGTAATGGATATTTCCAGAGAAGAAGGCGAAGCGTGAGCGCAAGACAGGCAATGGTAGCGGAGAGTTCACTGCCTGGTCTGCCCAACATCACAGGAGGAATGAAATCTAGGTAACTAAGTATGTAAATGTTCTTTTTGACAGCAGCAGATAGTCTCTGTAATATTAGGTTGTTGCAAAAGTTTCCAGCCACTTTCAGCCTTCTTTCTCGAATTAATTTTTCTTCTTCAATACAACTGGCTACAGTCTTCGTCCGGGTGTCATACTGAGCGGTTGGTTCTCCACCGCTCTCTTCAGTACAATCGCTTCTCAGCCTTTTGGCTAAGATCAAAGTTTAGTTTTTAGTACACCCTACCACCATCTTCGCAGGAGGACCCGGCCCAACACGCAGTTGGCGAGCGTGAGCCGTAAGCCAGAACGATCGACAGATTGCTGCAGCACGATCGGCAGATTGCTCAAAATCGTTGACGGTTTCAGTACTAGCACCGCTACTGTCAACATCTATCCAAGAGCGGCACCGAAACAACCAGAGGATCAAGAAGGCCGTATGGCAAAAGTTGTGTTCCCGTTCCTCAGCTTGCCAAATACCAGAGTTCCAGTAGGACAGCATAGGCTACGCGTTGGCTTCTTTCTTGAGAAGAAGCTGCTATGAAGAACCTTTCAGTGTGCCGAATCCTCTTTCGTGACACATAACGCCGTTCATTGAGCAAGATCGTTGATGGCCGATGAAAATCGTTGACGGTTCCAGAACTCTGCCGAACTCTCCATACAGAAGCGCGACTTACAGGGGTATCAAAAAGTTTCCGGCCTCCGCTTGCCTGTTCCATATTCCTGTACTGCTTTGAGAGCGCCATGTAGGGTGAAGCCTTTCATGTTAATTTGCAAAGTTTCATGAAATTTCGTTAAACTTCCCAGGAATAAGAACGTTTTATTCAAGTCAAGGTATGGTTATCGCTCAAAAAATGTGTATCCAGCGAGGAGCAACCGACGAATTTTTGTTTTGTAAACGGAATTTATTGAACAAAATCTAAATCCGCCCTTGAATTCTGAACGAAGAGGAAGTCTTCTAGCATTCCCACATAAAATTTCGGAACTCAATATTTTTAGTGGAGTGACAATCGGTCAGAAACAGAGCGACCTCTGATCAACGAGCAGAGACAAGACGAAGGCAGATTACTGTCGCAGTAGAAAAAATCACTAAGCGTCGCAGACAGGCTTTAGGTGCAGTAAGTGCGCAAGGACCTAAGCTATTCAAAACTTCCTTTGGAAATTTTTTAGGCTACCATCTAAGAGTTTTAACCTTCGCAGAACATTGAGTCTTTAAAACCTTTTCGGCGTCCAACAAGAAAATTCCAGTTGAATATTCAAAGAAGATTTCTGGGAGTTTTGTAGAAAACGGAAAGGACATTCTGTAGTATATTGACTGCCAATAAGTGGCAAATTCACAGCAAAGATTTGAAGTCCCAAGCATGGAGTACTGGGTCAGAATGGGCAGATCTCTGAGAACAGTGCGATCGAACACGGAAGCAGGGGTGAAAATGTCTTGTCCAAAGTTCTGTGCGATAGAGAAAAGATTTTGTCACCTTACCACCTGCATGTAAACCTCAACGAAGTGAATTGTTACAAAGCTACTTTGATCCACACTTTTCGGAAACGAGTCAAGAAAAATGACGGCAGAAATTCAACCCCGGAAGTCAGGCTCTTCAATGAGACATCACTTTCCACAAAATTGTATTGCTTCATGACAATGCGAATGCATTTCGCTAATTCGGCCAGTTTGTAAAGGCAGTCCAGGGACTAGATACTAGAATCCGTGAGAAAATCTGAAACGGCACTTCACCGTAACGAAACAAATAACGAAAAAGAGCCTGCGTTGGGTGTTTATGTTCGGCTGATAAAAATTCTTATAAAATTGGGTAAGTTCGATAAAATGACAAGATGAAGAGTGTTTTAGTCTTCGATGGATGCATATTTATTTACTCAAAAATTTCACTGCGGCAGCTATCCTGCAAGTGGTTCAGGCCGGAAACTTTTTGATACCCCTGTACATGCGTCGTGTTGATGTGATAAAGAGTGTTTAAAGAATAAAAAATACAACTGACAATTACGCTATATATGTCACCATTATTGACCACAACTCCTGCGGTAATAAAAGGGTTCTTGGCAGCAGCTTCCTATGAACGATTCCTTCTCAATTCCAAAAAATAATGACCACTCCCTTATGTGGAGGTAGTTCTGGTTTTGGCGATGGAATCCATAGCTACTGGCGTCCGAGCCGCCCACATTTTCTCATGTGATTCACATAAGGAGCCCACTTCTTGACACTGGTAACCAAGTTGGGTAGCCGAGCGCAGAAGTCTGTAAAATGTAAAAAGTTAAAGCGTGCACCCAGCACACTTGAAGCTGGTTGTGGCTCAGACCAGGATGAAAACATGCGATACATTTGCTTTCCTCTTCAAAGAGGTATAGATGGAAGCTACTGTATCGTGATAGCCCTGGAGTTTCCTTACCAGCTCACGGGTATCGCGCCGTGAATTCTCTTCAATCAGTCCAGGAGGTGTTCGTGGTTCACTTCACCTTATCGGCCCGATCCTGGTCCATCTTGAGTCCAAGCCGCCGTCTCTTAACTTGCGGAATCAACTCTTCACATACTAAGAGGTAGAACAGAGGTCTCTCGTACAACATACGTTTTTGGAGCGTCGCTTTTGTTGCTGTTTCCTGAGCTCACAAAGCTGGAACTGCAGAATATGCTTGTAGTCGACAACGATTTTTTCGGTCATAATCGCAACGGAGTTGTTAGACAAAATAAGTATAGATAGGCTACTGACCGTCCTTCATATATGTTCTACATAGAAAGTTCCGGAGCGATCCTGAAAATTCTGGCAATACACGAAAGGGAGTGGCTGGAAACTTTCGCGACAACCTTGCAGTACTAGGCAAGCAAATTGTAAATGTGAGTGCACGTTTTTGTGCAACAGGAAATATGTCCCTAAAAAGATAACGTGATATTGCAACCTAAAACCTTCTAGCGACTACCACATGTGAGCACTTTTCTATGTTGGCGAAGCTTTCCTGTCAAATTCTCCTCAACGAATCCGCTTTACTTCAAGGCGATACAGGTAGGAGAAAACATCTGGTCTGGTGCAATTCTACTGGAATTTCCCTTGGTCAAAGGTATGCAATAAACAAAGGGAAATTTCGCAACATATCCCACTCCATCTTCATCTATGAACCCAAAACTATGTAAGGAACAATGAATTTAGACGCCTGGTAAGTAGATCTTCGTTCTGTTGAACTCATCTGCTAAAGACACTAGCAGATGAGTTCAACAGAACGTCCAGAAAGCTGGAAAAAAACAACGAGAAATTATATAGTCGGTCATTCTGAGAGTGAAGGAAAAGTTTCGAAGCATCGCTATACTGCTTGCAGGCCACATCAAGAAAAAAGGTGATGTGTGCTTCCAGAGTATGCGTCACAGCTGATATTCTAGGACATAATGTTGACTTCTATTTGTTAAGGAGTACTGAACCATGAGTGTTATAACTATGCTCCAAATTTCTCGAGAACAAGTTTTTTTTGTGTACGTGTACCTTCGCTACCAGATATGTACGTATGTACATAGCTCCATATGTGTTTATTACTCCAATAATAGTGTCGTTCTTCCTTCTTTTTCTTCTTTTCGTTTCCTTCTCGTTTCACTCTTCTTCCTCCCCCACCTTATCATTACTTCTACATTCCACCAAATAGGGCTAGATGGCTCAATCTCATATCAGGGACGAGTTGAAGTATTGCGCAAGACCGGATATTGACAAGTCGGAAACAAAGAGAAATCTGAACCATGGGGAATCTCAAGAGATGAAAACAGCATCTATGACTTCGCATAGCTCAATTGCTGTTACCCCCCCCCCCCTCCCCCCAGTAATTTAGAATTTAGAAGCTTGTGTTCCGCCAAAACCGAACAACTTCCGAACATCCGAGAGCTGTATTCTGCTCATCTGTGCCCAACTTCTGATAAGAAAGGAGAAAGGAGATGTTGAAGAGATGGTGAACAAGCTGCCCTGTTCTGAAGATTGCCAAAATTGCTTGACCATTTAACATTTGTTTGTTTAACATTTGTTTTCGTAACGGTGTCATCGCCTAGACCCTGTCCACGAACACGCCCGTCGGGAAGCAAAATTTGTTATATGTCTGTTAATTATCCTAGCTCTTCATAGCTATAGTTCTCCAATCATTCGATCCAGATCCAATTATCCAAATAATTCAAGATCTATGGGGAAAAAGAAAAACAAAATGCACATGTGAGGAAATCCCAGCGTTGAGCGTTGAGGTGGAAGTCTCTTTTGGTTCAAAAAAAAAAAGAAAAATATCTCCACTCTCTGCGCCCTCGCACCTGCATGAGTTCTTCATCCTGAGGTTCAGCCTTATTTCTAAATTGTTGCCCTAGATTTAGAGAATGCATAGAAATGCATAGATTCAGAGAATGCATGCATATACATATTTTTCTTGATGGTGCACCATGATTGTATAAATAAATAAATAAATAAAATATGGTTATGTAAGAAAGTACTGGCGAGAAAATTTATTATGTACACGTGGATAGATCGCTATGTACAAAACTGTTGTTCGTGGAAGTCCCGAATAGCGAGGCCATGTGAGACCAAGGCGATGATCACCTCATGCGGCGATGTTCTTCTGAGTGTTCAACGGCATCAACGAATGTGTCCTTTTTGTCAGCATAATTCGCGGTTTCTGAAAAGAAAAGATTATTCAAATGGTGAACACCTTGTTTTACAGATTTTCAAATGGGATATTATAATTTCAAACGGTTGCACTTCAAATGATGTAACGTCAGGGTAGCACTCTGGCTGCAAATCCATGATGAATAGATTAAGCATGTCCAGTAGTACTGCACAAGTAGCATGCCCCAGTGCATTAGAAGGACTGGAAAACAAGTTTGATGACGCTTTAGCTCTCATTTTCCATGCATAGCGTCTCCTAAGTCAACAACACTTCTAAATGCGCGAATTCGACACCTGCTAGTACATGGTTGGGCCCTTTTGTTTCCTTTCGTGTGATAATGTGAATGCAAAACTTTGGAACAACGGCAGAAACAAAAACAGGGTAAAATTTGACTATAGTGTTTCTGAAATGGAATGACATCGGAAAATTTTGGTTTATTTCTCAATCCAGCCGTAGCAAGGAAAGCGCAGCGGTTATACATATATCCGCAACAGAGGTCTTTATTTGCTTTACTATCCAATAAAGACAGTGCACCCATATGCTTACTTCTTGGCGCAAATGCTTTGTTCCAGCGAATTAATTATGGAGCTCATCATGAATCGCTACGAAATGGAAATCAACTAGATAAATTGAACAAACGGATTAAACTTTCTCCTATGAAACGAGTGGACACATTATATCCTAGATTAGTTTTCTATGGATAGCAGGCCATTCAAGCCACACCAGAATATCCGCTAAAGCACGATCCATTTCAGAAGAGCAGGTAGGTCACAACTTTCCCGGAAACGTTCATGGATAAATTCCCATGCCCTGAACAAATTCATGCTGGTAAACATTGCTTACCTCAGTCTGGACTCGATGTGGTCGAGGTGGCGCTGGATTCGAGTCTTCTCCTGCAATTTGTTGAGTTCGTTCAAATTCGTGAACTTATGAAAAAGGAATGAACTTTGGAAGGAAGAAATGACAAACAATCTTAATCTCTCGTTCTTACTGCTCTATCATATAGTCTTATCGTTAGCTCTTTGTAAAGAACTTGAAGCGTCAAACGAGTAAGATTTATAACGTGAAACATCGTCACTGGCAAATTTGTTGCAACTTCTGATGAGAAAATATTCTAAGCGCACTAAGATGGGGAGGCTCCAAAGAGCAAATGCAGCTCGCAGTTCCAAGCCGTTGTTCCACTCGCGAAAAAGAAACTGTTTTTCAGAATTTCCCTGTTTCTCGCTATGCCAAGTTGCGTACACTTTCTTTGTTTTCGTGTTTTCTGCTTCCTACGTCTCATTTAGTATGTCTTCATTAATGATGCATAGTGGGATACTGCAACGGGCTGAAGATCCCAGTGACAAATTCGAGTGGCGGGCATGTTTTCGCGCTCTTTCAATGATCTACAGATGTTTAGCCGGGAAATGCATACATGGTCAAGGAGATGCCGCATGTGAATAATTCACACAGATGTTTGAGATCTTCGCGCGTGTTTTTTTTTTGTTGGACATATGTTTTTGTTGGGTTAGCAGCAATGGACAACGTCCACGAGCTAAAATCAGGTTGTTTTTCGAACATAGCTAGGATGGGTACTCAAATTTGAATTTGTGGATTTTCAAGGAAACATATGGCTCGCAGTTTCTTTGGGGGGGGGGGGGTTCGTCCCCATATGCTTGTGGATTAATGGCCTTGTGCCCACTAACATTGTAACACAATTTTCTCATCTCGTCCAAGTGCGGGAAGTTGAAAGAGCAGCTGACAACTAGCAGAAAAAAAATCTGCGTTTTTTAAGGAATTTTTTCACTGGGGCGTAATAAGCACATAAATTTCTCATAAGAAGTTTGGTATTTTCAGCAGTAGAACGCGATTGGCATTTATGTTTACTTAATAAACATTTTTTTGCTCTACGAGGAGTAGTTCAAAGCTCATATCTAAACTTTCTTAGTTTCTATGAAACTTCTTCACCTTGAGATTATCTTTGTACCTCAGGAGAGTTCAAAAGAGGGCCTAACGAGAGTTCGAAGTTCGAGTAATTGACGTACGTTTCATCGTTCCCTGAGATTGCGTCCTTTTCTTCGGCCTCTCCTCTTCCGTTCTCATTGGAGGGTATTTCGATATAACATTTCGGCACTATAAAAGGAACTTTGAAAATTTGTGATTGAACAGACATCTGAGAAAAACTTGATTACAAAATTCTGTCTTGGCAAACTACAAAAAATATGAACCAAGTTTAGACTGTGAGATTAAGATGCAGTTTCGATGTTTTCAAAAAGTTGCTGCCGTTGCATTGGGTACCCTTCTTTGAGCTCGTAATTTGATAAAATTCAAGCTTTTTCGAGAAGTCCCATGAGTGAAGTGGATTTTAGCCCTAGTGAAAACTGGTCTCATGTATGGGTAGGTGGTGCCAACCAAGTCTAGAATTCATGAAACGTTAACCATGCAAACCAACAAGGTTAGCTGTTATTAGTTACCTTATAGATTGCGTAGTGTCTGTACGTGAAAGTTGGTTTGCTAACCTAGGCTTGCTTGGTTATGCGTATGTCGTGAATACAAGCCCAGGAATCTAACCATCTTATTGTGATCAGGACCACAGTTTCTCAAGCACCTAAAACATCTCCATCGCTATCACGTGGGAATAGCAGGAGTCCTTACAAAAAGGAGTGAGCGAAGTAGACTGGCTTCGGGGACCAGTTCTCGTTCATTTTCCTCCGATACGAGAAATAGTGATATTTCCGATCTGCCTAGCTACGCACTTAAATTGCTGCAAAATTGCTGAATTTCTTTGCTCATTCGTTTTTTTCTTTCCTCTTGTTTTTTCGCAACCGGTAAATTTTCTCCGAAAAATTCCAGTGAAAATAGCTATAAAGCATACCTCGGAGTGCAATTTCATCAATCCTTGGCTGGCTTCAGGTGAGCTAGACGTCAAGTACTGCAACATCCGGACCAGGTGATCTTCGCCCAGCTCGGCTTCGATCTTGTCAACTTCTCTTTCGAATTTGATCTCGTCAGACAACGCCATTTGCTGAAAATCGACAGGATTCAGAGGGGTCCTTTGTGAAACAGAAGTAACGGCAACGTTTGAAGGATTGAAAGGACAGAATGGGTAGAGCGACTCTTCGAAAACGATAGTTCGGAAGCAGTTGTAGGGACCAGTGTTCAAAGAACTCGCAACACTAATCCGACCTGACTAGACCACTCAGTCAAGACTAATAACCACGATTAGTCAACGGCTAAGTCTCGCCAATGGGCTGGGTAGCGTACGTAAAAACAAGGACGTTGAGAAAAAGCTCCGGTGGCAAAATGCCTTCGAGTTCTTCTCAGTGCCATATACAGAATCCATATTGGGCGCAAAATAGCGTCTGTGCATATTACCGACGACCATTTGTTCGGCTATGCATCATTAAAGGTAAGGGTAATGTATTCAGAATGTATGGCAGTAACAGGGAACTTCAAATTCTGGGAAGAATGGAACTCGGACAATGGAGTGCACGGAAACAACGGCACGGAAGTGGAGTAATTCAATGCCGTCGACTTGTTTTTGCTGTGAGAAAAGTAAATATATCGGATGTGATTCGGAGTGAGATGTCGAGCGGTGGCTCAGTTTTCCCCTTCTCTTTTTTTTTCGCCAACAGCAATGAAGTGCAGCAAACTCGCGTTTTCACCGAACAGCATGTGGAATATATTAATTCGTGTGTGTGCAATGAATGTTCTAATAATATAAATTATGGTCCACGGGGAATCCAAACGACCAGGTGAATACGGACCACTGCCGCGGCAATCTTGGGCAGAGGGTACCAGAGGGCGTCGTTAAAGCACTACCAATCGAGGAGTGCAGCACACAGTCAGATTCCCACGCCCTCGCCACGGGACTGGTTCGTATTCACTTGGCCATTTCGAGTTAACTGTATTCTGGTACAAATAACAGAAAAGCTCGCAATAATACTCGTACTACGTTAGGTGCATGTAGTATTAGATTATACATTGTATCCGACGGGTTTCACCCCATTATTTTTTTTCAAAATTAATTTTTTCCTTAGAAAGAATAGTCAGCGAATGTACGCATCATCACTATTAATTAATGGAAACATCCCGCCATCTAGGAGTAACATGTTGTGCTGCTTATGGGGGAATTCTGAGGTTCTGAGAAACATATCTGGGCAAGGAAAATCCGCTTGTTACCCATCGCTCTGACACAAAATTTTACTAGTAAATTAGGCAGGATCTCGCGTAATTTTCCATAATCAAGGACCCTCATGAGTGAATCAAAAAGATTTTCTTGTTTTCCTGCTCAGAATGGTCTCAGAAACTATAATAAAACTCATAACTGGCAATTCGAACTGGGTGCCGTGATGGAAAAGGTATCATTCCATCCAATGAGGTGTTCCGGATATTGTGAAATATTTCCCTATGAATAAACGCAGATATGAACTTCGCTTCAAACTTTTTTTTTTGGTTATAAACGATGATTCAATGGAATCTTATATTCTTACGCAAACCGCAATTTTATTTATGGAATAACGTTTCGCCTGAATTGTTGGAGTCGCCTAGGGCATAGAAGGCATAAAAAGTGTGCGTGTGAATAAAATTTCCCCGGCATAAAAAGTGTGCGTGTGAATAAAATTTCCCCATCTATTGTTAGCTTTCGACATTAGTGGCGCTATGATAGTTATAATAGGGCATGCCTTCTCCTATCACAACCGCCGAATTAAATTACTACTAAATGAACTCAAACGCATCAGTAGGGAAACGTGGAGATCGCCGAAGTTTCAAAGATGTCCTGCGAAGTAACCACACTGCAATGAAGTTATGGCTCTGTAGCGAAGTAAAAGCGCAACTCTACGGTACGAATACTAATTTTCAACGAAATTGCGTAGTCTAAATATTTCACAAAGTTTAAGAAGAATCCATGACGAACGAGAAACCTTTAATTAGAGATTTAATTGCTGCTAATCCGAAAGGGGTCTGTGACGTAGGACCAAACGAAATTAAAATATGGAACATAAATGTTTGAACCTGAATAAAAAAAATCATTTACGTGAAATACGAATCATCATTTCAATTACTTGTCCTTATTTCAGGATTTAAAGAATTCAAATGTTTAAGAAAGAGGAAGCATACAGCACTTCCTACATATCTTTCCTCCAGTGCTAAAGTGCTGGCTTTTTTTGGATATTCGAATTTTCCCAAAACCAAATCCTCGAACTCGTCAGCCTATAGGTTCTTCTCAGCGAAACATATGAGTACTAGTAGAAAAAGCGCTGTTTCACGGGCGAGATGCGAATTCCCTAAGGGGAGTTCATTCAAGAAAAAAATGTTTGTCAAGAAATGTTCTTTCACGAGCAACTTACACTTACAAACTTTAGTCAGGCTCAAACAGCTACGAATTTCTACGATAGTTATCAGGGCAAAACTATGAAGTTCTTTTGGAAAATAATTGCAGCATCCTACTAGTAATGAAGATTTGGAAGTTCACAGCTTTCAGGAGCTATATAGACAAATTTTAGAACGAAATCTATACTACTCCGTCCTTTCACAATTTGCTGGCCTCAACGACTGCCGCTTCCTTTTTTCCACAAAGACATACTGAAAATGGTGGTCATGACTGTTTTTATTGCAAAGAAATACTTCGAATTTTACCTCGAGCTGAGTTACGTGAGTTGGAATGCACCTTAAAAATGGCCATTATTTTTGGGACAACGTATAGAAACGTAGTCGTTTTTGGGTAACAATGTACTGGTAAAATTGTTAATGTTGCAACTTCCCAGTGGAATATTTAGTTGCGGAGTGAAAAGCCTTTTAGAAACTACAGTTTTGCAGTCTGTTGATGATGTCTGCAACCTTTCACTACCTGGAAGCTTGTTTGCGGGTTGTTTTGGGCAGATACTCTTTGTAAGTTGCTCGAAAAGTTCTAAGAAAAGTTAGCGCACGTGTGCAGTGCGAACAATTACTATTCAGCTAAGACTTGTGATTTTCAAAGAACAAAAACAGTAATGAAGGAACAATCACCACTAATAATAGAGCAAACCCCATCAAAACCCAGGATTTGCATGAAAAATGAATGTCCCATTTTTGGAAATTGTCACGGAGCTTGCACTGCTGCGGTGAGCCAAAGTGGTTCCTCTCCCAGAGGCGTAAGCAGCTCCGGTAACAAAGCCCCACTTCACAAGTGCACTTCTACCAGCACAGAAGGCAAATGCTGAATTTCTAGGAAGCTGTGGAAATGCTGACACCTGTGAATCCAGAGCGGATCCACTAGATGCCGGAAGAAGAAATCTTCCAGGAAGTTTGCGGTAGCGAACAACACTAAACACCTCAAAACAACAACACGCAAATACGATTGCAAGACCAATGGGGTGGGCCGCCCACTAAACAAGTAGTTTCTTATCGCGGCAGCCGGCATTGCAGATCTGTGACGACGGCGTGTTTACCTACGGGACTACGCTCGGATTATGAGACATACTCGTAGTATTTGTCTGAGCCAATGTGGGGTGTTTGCAAATTGAAGGGTGGAGTTCGGTGCACCTCTTGAAAAGGAAATCGAAGAAGGCACTTATGTCCACGAGAAGTGGAAAAAATAGCTTTGCCTACTACATATTAGTCAGCTAGGAGAAGCCGAAGAGCTAAGCTGACCACTGTGAGTGAAGTGCGGGGCTCCCCAGGGGCGGGTCCAGATAGCAGCCAAGCTGTAGTAGTCCGCGGGGATGAATTGTTCTCGCAATGAAGTCGGCAATGACAAAGCGCTAAAAAATAATTTATGGAGGTCCCGAGTATATGGGTGGTTCCGGAAGGGGGCTCTTATTCGAGTGAACTTTTGAGTTCTGGAGGTGGTTACTTACTTTTTTCCTTTTCTCAGTTTAAGAGAATGATCGAAACGGGATTTTTTTCTCGTTTGCTTTTTATTCCCTTACTAACTTTACTTATTATATTATATTTTAAATCATGGAGGGTTGGTAGAAAAATTTGACCTAAGGGTCTAGTACTTTCAAACTTCTGTGACCTCAGAATTAAGAACGTCTTCCACAAATGGACGCTCAATCGCTGTCATTTCTGACAACGACTGTAGAAATTTTCGTGTAATGAAAAATGATGCTTACAACATGTATAATCTGTAAGTTTTGATAACATAACAGAAATCTATTATGCGCATAATTCACCATGGGTAATGTTATCTAAGGTGGATGCGCAGACAATCAAAGCCACGTGGCATGTCCTGTGGCGTGTTATGCGGGCTTCGAGCTCTTGAGTCTTTTGGCATATGCTTATCTATGCTTCAGGAGCGAAATGACTAATATCCGTAATTCCTGACACCTTTTATTCATCGAAAATTCAATTTTGATCTTAGAATAAATGGAACTCAATTAATCTAAATTTTTACGGCCTTTTTACAACTGTTCAGCGGTGTCAACGACATCCATTTTCAATCTAATTTTTGTTTTTTTTTTCAATCAAATTATGTGCGCTGGTTTTTTAGGAAGGCCTCGATTAACTTTTAGTTCTTGTCTTGGAGCACGTTTGAATGTGTTTAAGCAAAACAATACATACGAACTAACAAAAATAAAAGTAGGTGGATAAATACAGGTGAATAAATGAAGTAAATGAACACTCAGTAATTTTCCAAAACTACGTAGCTATAAAACATGTGCGTAATTCAAATCATGCAACTATGTTTATACAAATCCAACAGGTATAAGATGATATCAATAATTATACATACAACAAGGACGGTGATCTAAACATGTCTAATTTAAAAAAAATAAAAACTGCTACAGAAAACATATGCAGTGGTGTCAGTATCATGCTATACATTTTGCAGTATGTAGTAGTCACTATCATGTAGTAGCCGTATCATATGTAGTACTAACACTAGTTGAAGTATAATACTACAGTTTACATGTATTCATTTTTTCAAACAAGTGAAATTCGTTGGAAATTATAGAAATTTGTGGCCTCAGAGATGTTCTCATGAAAAAAAAACCTTAAACATTTTCTTTACAAAAACTGTAGGGGAATTTTTTACTAAGAGGAACTGCACAATTGCTCACTTTATGGTAAGGCTCCAAACCTCTTGACTATGCAAGCAAGTTTTCCGCAAAGAGTTATGGAGGAAAGGTAAATTGTGAAAAGTGTCCAAAGCTGTCGCACGCCAAGAACTGGAAGAACCCCGCTTATACGAACGTTGGGAATCTTCTGTTTTCCGAGCTCGGCTCCGCCCATCCTGTGTTAATTTCCTGTCGAATGAAAACAAACATCTGAATTCATTACGTGTTACCACTGGGCACACGTCACAACACCAGACATCCTACTGTTCCTCTTGTTGGCAAGGTATCCCAGTGGAACGAGGAAGTGGCACACCAACAAGGAAACAGAGCTCGTCCGTATGCAAGAAGCCATGTAGCATTACGTAGTAGTTTGCCCTTTACCCTTTTTACCCTTATTGTTATTTGCTGTACTCAAAGAGTTTTAGTTTCCGCTCTGATGATCGTGTTAGGTGCTGTTTATCGAGGGCAACGTCACTGAATCAGAAAAGCAGGAAACGAAGATTCCTAGGTAGGAGTGTTGAGAGAATTGTGCGATTCTTAAATAAATGGATTGAAAGCGTGAAACCTGTCAAATAAGAGGATGCAAGCCTCACACAAAGCATGCAGGTAACTTGCTGGAAACTTGCATGCAAGCTGCAAGAAGCTTGAATGAGTCCTAGTGCTCGATACCACATTTTGCATCTCATACATGAAATATTATTCCGTTGATCGGGAAACTTTCATGAGCACTAATTCTAAGTTATCTTTTTATAAAAGAAAAACTCTGCATCTGAAAAAAATTGTCTGCAAATCGATGAGCAGAAGATTTTACACGAATGTCTGCAAATAGTTTCAGTAGAGCCCAGCAAGCTATCTCCTGTGGGTTTAAAATTTCTTCAAGCTCAGAGTGTTCCCCTGAACTCGGAAGAGTCACTGCTACGGCAGCGCCAGTGAGGACGAGGTCCGAGGGTTATCTGGGCTGCCTAAAACAAGAGGGACTATGATGACGGTCTGTACCTTCAGCGCACGCTTACGTCAGAGGCTTCCATCGATGATTTGATGATGCAGGCCAGGAAGATCAGGTACGACGTCATCGGACTGACCGAGAGATGAGGAGACACCAGCCACTGAACGCCACCTTCGACACAGGAGAAGAATTGTTCTTTGGAACCTGCGACAGTAGAGGAGCTGGTAGAGTCGGTGTCCTCGTCAACACGAACTTGGTCATGAGCATTCGTTCGGACAACTGACAGCCCGAATCGGACGTTTGCGATTGAGAAGATGTCGATCAATACCCTGCCGTGACAGTCATCGTCGCCTACGCTCCAATATCCAGCTACGACGAAGAGGAGATTGAGGCCTTCTATCCCTCTGCCAAGCTGTTTGTTTCTGAGCAGACCGTCAATCGTTGCTCGTTATGCACCATTGTCAGCTGGAGTATATTTTCCGCGACTACAGTGATCCTCAAACCCATTATACTACGTTGGTGCAGAAGAAATGGCGGGTTTTCGAGCTGACTTTATTTTCTATATAACTTTAACGGATGGAAATCGACGAAGGTGATAAAATTCATTTGATTAGCAGGGATCATTGCTCGTTCTATGAGCAGGTCCCGCGTGAAGAACTAGAAAAAATGAGAAGCGAAGAACAAGAAAATTTTCGATCTTGGTCCATCAATTTTGGCAAATATTTGCTCGTGTTATATAGGGTGCGCCGAAAATACGGTAACAACGCTCGTTTCTCTTCCGAATAAAACTGTTTTGCTTCGTTGTTAGGCTCGGTTTGGACGCTCTTTCGTAACGTTTTACCACAACAGTGCTCCGGCCCACAAGTCATGTTTGATTAAGGACTCAGTCAAAAATATATTTTAGGTCCTATTGGATTTCATCGAGTGACCACCCATTTCCCTGGGTCTCATTCGGTAGGGTAAAGTAGGCTTTGGTGATATCTGAGACCAGGGCTTGTTCACAACCTCTGTCGAATTTGGATTAGCTGGGAAAGCACTTCAAAAAATGTTGAATGTCCCAAACCCCAGCCACTTGCGCGCCACGGTTAGTGACTTCATTCAGCATCTTGGGCCCTGTCTTAGAAGTGACAAGGGATATCCCGAGTCGAAGTTTTGCCTTATGTTAAATATGATCTAGTAAACATAAATCCTGCGACTGTGTATGTTTCGAATCGCATACAAATTCTTTTTTGGTGAAAATTTTCCCCTGTTACCGTGTTTATGGCCTACGGTGTAGAGATAGTATAGAGTAGTATAGTATAGAACTGGGAAAAACAGCAGAAAAACTGCATTTTTCTGGAGAATATGATGGCTACTTGAAAATTCCCCAGCATAGTCACCAAAATTTAAGCCAGCTCTCGGAAGCAAATTTCGGTCAAATGTTGGGGTGCAGAAAATGAGCTTTTGAGCATCTCGAGCGCTTTTTCACCTGACCGCTTGCGACTTTTTAAAACAAATACCAGTAATAGGCACTGATAAATGTGCTCTTTTCAAAAAGCAACTTCAGAGAGGTCATCCCACTAGAATCCTAGAAATAACAATAAAAATGCTTCAAAAAGCACTCATCCACATTTCGCCAACAACAAAGCCGTTGCGCCAGAGCTCACATACGGATTAGATGCTGACATCCTAACCTATTACAAAGAAGTTTCGGACTCTACTGCTGGCGATACTGCAGAGAAATTCTCGAAATTCAAAAAATTGAAGACGAGATTTCTGGAAATTTTTAATTGTTTCGTTACTCGTAACTCCACTTGAAGCCTCCCATACGTACAGCACAAAAGAGCATGCTTTATTCTATAACTGTGTAACCATATCTGGATCATACTATGTTCGAAAAAGATTACAGTTTTTGAGGGAAAAAACCGTGCCATTTCTTTTCTTCCAACCTAATATATGCAATATCCTGCAGTGGAGCTTACAGCGAGCTCTCAAACTTGGAATACAAGTTTTGGTTTGTATTCCAGAAGAGGAAAAACCTGGGTGGGCACCTTGCCTCCAAGGTTAATGTTAACGTTCTGTGTCATGGTGACGGATATGAGACATACATATGAGTAATACTTAGCACTCCGACCTTTAAATTTGGACCTCATCCGATACAGAATGTGTTCGGAAACTACGGTGAACTCAATTTGATGATTTTTTCGGGCTTTGTCCATTCTGAAGGTTTGCATCTTTGTTGCTTATGGTTGCAGTACTTCATCAACAAAAGTGAATTGTGGACACCTACTCACAAAGAAGTGAGCTTTTACGGAAAATGCAGTCACAACCAGAACTACTTTTTGACAACGAAGTAAATGGCACAATCAGCCATAAAAATAATGACGTCTCTGTTAACTTTTTATACCCGCTATTATTCTCCCTGACATACGGAATAAAAATCGAGGCACCATCTGTTCAAAAGCCACGTATTTGAATGAAATTTCATTAATTTCAAATCAAGCGGGCTCGGTCCAATTTAATTCTTAGTTTCAATCTTTCAAATGCAACAAAAAGCTAATGGATTGTTCCAAAAACCATGAAACGCCCACTGAGCCGAAAATTAATTTAAATCCCGGTTTCCTACATGTCACTAATGAGGTTAAAATTAATTTAAATCCCGGTTTCCTACATGTCACTAATGAGGTGCATTTTCTGGATTGATCTTTGGAATCTTAAGCTGTGCTCTGCTACGGAAACGGCAAGAAAACAATGAACGAAAAGAAACAGAAGAACATGGGCAAGCTGCCAAATGGTCAAAAATCATGGAACAGTGTTCTAAGGTACCAGAAGCCACACCTATAATTGTCCTCAAACAGGACAAAGAGCGGAATGGAAAAAGCCACAGGATTTAACTTAATATTAATAACTTGTGAAAATTTGTTCTGCGATTCATTTTTTATTTGCTACAGTATCCCTTTTCAGTCATTTCTTAATCAGAATAGATGCAATCCCGTACAAAAAGGAGCGGCTTTGCAGAGAATGCAGCCAGGGGAAAAATTCAGTAATTGGATTCGTGTTACCGCCCGAGGCGCTTGTTAGCGGCCTGCCTGCAGAGTTCTTGTTTCGCAATTCGTTTCTACAGACGCTTGTTGTTGGATACGTAACCGAGATGCTGAATGTGATAAGGAGGGCAAGTCCTGGATCGCTGACAGGGAATGCCTAGCCAAAATGGGCTCGGATTATTTGCTCATTACACAGTTCTTATTCCATCCAATACATCCACTTACTGCTAACAAAAGTTTGAGGGCAGCTTGTCATCTCGTTTTGTGGGTTGTAGATATTAATAGACTCCAGACCTCCTCGTCACGTTGATTCCAATGATGTACATCAAAACGCATAAAAGGGACGAAAGCCATGTTTTCAGGGAGTCCGAAAATGCAATTCACGGACCACTTGAGCGGAGCGGTCCGTGACTGTGCGGGTTGCCCGCCACGGTTGCAGCGTTGGTGAGCACGTCTTCACGTGTCCGATCCATAAGATCAACGGCTTCACGCGTCCACTCGGCTCGACAGACTGTACCAAACCTCATCCCGAAAAAAAAATTGTTAAAAAAATGGGTTTAAAGACCGTTTTGCAACATTTTATGTATACCACTGGAATCAGCGTGTCGAGGAGGTCCAGAAACTGCCAACAACTCGAACACGAAAATGGGAAGACACAGTGTCTTTAAGCTTTCAGAAACCAACGTTAAAAACATGTTCACGCTAAAATGAGAAAAACTACGAGCAAACTGTTCATGATCTATGAAACGTAAAAAAGAAGTGGGAGCAAGTCGAGACTGGGAAGTTGATTGGAAATGAAACTTTTGGAGGTATTCTTCCAGAAGTTCTTTTTGCTATCCTAGCATGCGAAGAGTTACCGTTTCATCTATACATCTTCTTCTGGATAATGCAGAGAATTCTCGATCGTGTCGTGACCATTGCTCCAGTCTTCGAGAATTACATGGACTTGTGTTGGTAGGAAAAACGCGTCACAACCACAAGCACTTTTTTGTTATAGCACTTACTGTGCAGTTCTTCTCAAAAATCCTTTCCTCACGCTCCACCGCTCATCTGCTGAGCCGCGCCGCATCACCTGTGCATTATCATACGTGCTGCGAGTGGATAACCACACGGACGGTGCAGCGCAGACAAGGATTTTCGAGAAAGACTGTGTGTATGGAAGCACAATCCAACCTAAATCTTGAAAGTTCAGGAATTTGCCTACCCCGAAGATATTGCCAACTATATGCAATATCAGTAGATGGCAACTAATTTGCTGATGTGAATTTTGGTAGGATTTTCTTCAAAACTTTGTGTCGTTTCCAATCATATGGAATGGTACAGAAACATCAACCACGTTTATCTCCACAAGGAAATATTAAAAACGTACATATGTACCAGAGATGAGCGGAATTCCGACTTCCGAAACTTCCGATATTCCGGGATTTTTTGGGCTTCCGACTTCCGAGTTCCGACTTCCGAAAAATCGCGAAAAAAAAGCCGGAAGTTTTCGGAAGTTTTGGAAGGTGACCAAGCTGGATTTTGTCATATGAGTTTCGTGGAGTTTCTTAGGAGGTATCCGACACCGTCTTCCCCACCCGGCAGTAAGGCATATACCAGAAGCGGCGCTTTCTGTCTGTCTTCTGTTTTCTTGCATGCATTGTCGTCATCCATCATACCAAAGGAACATAGGAAGACAACCACCTCTAGCTGGAACGTTCACCCATTTTTCTCCCAAAGAATGGAATTCTGGAAGTTGCAATGCGCTAGCTGCGGTTTTACTGTTTATGTTGTACCAAATATGTTTACTGAGTTTAGTGCTACATGTCAAGATGTGAAGGAAATCACAGTGTTGGAAAGTGAGTTATTTGGATAAGAGAATGCTGCTGAACATTGGGTACATGGTGAAAAGGGCAATTGAAACTTCGAAACCGTCCACTCTCGCACAGTATACGCGTATTGTCAACTGACTAAATAGTATAGAATTGATCCAGAAACAACAATTAATTATTTCAAAAATTAATTCTTTCAAACCAAAGGGTCGCACAGGATACTGCGCAGGAGAAGTGAAAACTCTACTGGATAACTGACAAGAGAAACTATCGCAGAGTGGAGGAGTGGAGTGAGAATGGTGCTAATAAGGCTCTACATACTTCACTGTAAGCTGTGATTCTGGGAGTAGTATGATTGCTACACCATCCCAAAAAGCTTTCGTCTCAACTATTGAGTTTTCCTTGTCTGGTCACCATGGTTTACTAGTAGTCATTTTTCCTTTATTCATCGGTGACTCATTCTTCTTTTTTTTTTTGATTTCCTGAGTATATTCATGGGCACAATTGGATGAAGCTTTTCAAATGAACACTGGTTTATCTAACAATACACTGGTTAACCTCCTCCTCCACTCAAGTCTCCGCAGACACATGTATTGGCTACTCTGTACTTCCGACTTCCGACTTCCGGCACTTCCGATATTCCGGTGTTTTTTGGGGCTTCCGACTTCCGACTTCCGAGTTCCGAAATTTCAAATCTGACTTCCGCTCATCCCTGATATGTATATGTACCAATGGAGCTTCAACTTTGCAAAAACGATATGAGGTGAGAATAAAGAGAGAATTAAAAACTCTTGTTTCTATCCGCTAAAAGGAACATCAATCGTGATTGCGTTTCTCGCATTAGCAGCAGCGCCATACCTCTTGTTAACCCACGTTGATACATGTTTACCATCATGAGGTCAACGTTTGGTTAACACGTATCGACGTGGGACAACCAGTGATGTTGTGCGGCTACTGGCACGAGGAATTCAATCAGGACTGTCATGCATCACTGAGATTACCCGGGCTAAACCTGGTGATACCGCTGAATTTGTCCGTCACTAACTCGGGCGCCAACATGCTTACCCTGGGTAATCTGAAAAATGCATGCCGACCCAGGACTGAGGTTCCCAGTTTCCTATTTATTTGGGGACATTTCAGAAATTTACATTGAAAACACCAATTTTCTCTTCTTTTTTGTATGACGTCATCTTATGTCAGCTATTTCCATGTGCATCCATCCTCATCGTGAGGGTCCGCTAGTGTGTGATATGATGAATAAGAGCAAAAATGAAGCTACAAATAAATATAAGGAAATAAATCCAAGGAAGATTTTGGAATAAACTCCTATCTTAAACCCCTTGAACCAGCCAATTTTTGTACGGGATTTTTATCCTTTCTTGAATATCAACTTACAGTCAGCCCGATATGATTTTGAAAATTGGAGCAAGATAAGAAACTGATCCGAAAACTCCCGCTTTTGTAGCATTTTCGGAGGTATGGAGGTTTTAGTGAAGACGAATGACTAACCAACAGTAAGAACCATTGAATGGATGCAAACACAATGTGCGACAAGAAAAGGCATGCGAAAAACATGTGGTCGCTGAACGGGGTTTGCTCATAAAGAAAGGCGAAATCGGTGTTTTTGTTGAGAACACCCGCGCATTGGCATAAAAGGCACCCCCTGCTGTGCAACTCCTGAGTAGTTAGTGCCAAAATGGCACCTTAAAAGTCGTTCAAGGACAATAGTGGGGGGGGGGTTCTGGGATTTCTGGAATTCGTCATTGCAAAGTTCTCTTTTCCATCGTTGCTCGAGAACAATGCCAGTCCTGCTGGGATCTTGACAATTTGAATAGCACAACAATTCCAATCACAGATAGAATAGTACCAGGGGAACGTTAATCCATCTCCGCAATCGCTTGAGGTATGACTCCTAAGGGAAACGCTGATGAGTGTCATAGATTAGCGGGGGAAAATAAAAAAAATGACCGCTATTTCCTCAAATGGCGTTTGATGCATGTGAATGATGCTCGTTTTGCTCAGCCTGTGGTTTTTCAAAGATTTGATTCTCCAAAGAGAGGCCTATCCATAGCAGATACAACATGTCTAAATCACGTTTCAGGGAGGCACACAGTCGGTCTCAGTTGTAGCCTACATAGAACACAGACAACTGCGGGGCCTACCTACATATGTAGATGCAATGCAAATAACCTGTGAGAAAAATTCCTGCTGACAATTGAGATGTTCGAGAAGGGACAGAAGAATGATTCGTGCTATGTGCGTGCCCACGTCAGCAGCGCGCCTACATCGTGAAGGATAGGCAGGGAACTTCTGACGCAGTTCCGACGCAGGTGAGATGCGCGAGCTTGCGACACTGGAGGTTATTGCCAGCGCTCTCGGGCAGCCTGTTATCAGCCATGCTGTGTCACGCGCATATGTATAACCACGAAAGTTTGTCCATGGATACCCCCTTAGGTAGCGTGTCTTTGTTGCGAGTCTGATGCACGTTCGCATTTGCCATAAATCGCTTCCAAGATGGAAATGAAACACTCAATTGTATCGATACATAAAAAAAGACCTGATTAGATCGAGTGAATACATAAATATTAACAGAAATAAAATCTAACAGTTAGCTCTGCACCGCTATAGACTCAGATCTTTGGTTCAACGCTGAGCCTTGCTTGAAGATATGTACACTTGTCTTCTTCGTGCGCCACCAGCCATACCCACCACATCAAAAACATCAACGCTTCGGCTCTTCGCATCGAATGGGCCATCAAGGCCAATAACGTGAGGAAACTCTGTGTAAACCCGGAATGCGACGCGCCGGATCCCAATGATGCCACCCTGAGGGCTGTCTCGCTATTACTATGAACATGCGAAAACACTTGGAACGACCGTTGAATGGTGCTACGTCATCGTAGTCGGCGCCATTTGACGTTTCGCTTGTTTTTGTCTTAAAGCGAATTTTTTAACGTTTATATTTACAAAGGGAGCTACTACTACATAATTACCTTATGTTGTTGGAGAATCTGTGTATCATGTTTCATTGATTTTCAAAGGAAAAATTGAATAGGGATCTCCCCCACAGATGCTTACGTTGGAAGTGTGAGGATCCCTCTACATCAATATTGTCTACTCTAGTTCCTGTAATTACCTGTTTTGCTAGGAAATACATATAATATTAGGTTTGTGCGAAAGAAATAGCGCACTTTTTTTTCAAAACCATGTAGTTCGATTTGGACATGGTATGACAACCAAATTTGGTTACAACTTTACACATCAAAGCAATCTCTCTTCTGCTGTAGGTATGAGAGGCGTTAATTGCAGTTGGATACATGAAACACGTGCGAATTCCCGATAATCGCGTTCCCAGTTTTCTGAGTTTCGGGGATTTTTCTATAATAGCATGAGCAATACAGTTTAAAACACATTCTTTGTAATAAATCAGGATCTCAGTACATACTTACTCCACATGTGAGCTCTGGTGCAATGGCTTCCCTGTTGGAGAAGTGTGGATGAGTACTTTTCGATGTACTTTCCTCGTCATTTCTAGGATTCTAGATAGATAATTTTTCCCGAGCCGCTTTTTCGAAATAGCACATCCAACAATACTATAATTATTAGGCTGGGGAATTATAAATGTCCGTTTGTCCTCGAAATACAAATGACTACAACAGCAACATTACAAGAGCTCCATCTAAGAGGTATATAGTATTTGATTTGATAAATAGATGGTTGAGTCTTCTACTGCCCCCCCCCCTATGACAGACGAGTGCCCTCTGTGCAAAAATCGCTGCGCTTTGGGACGCAGCAGCGATCCACCTAAATTTTGGCTCCACCACTCTCTCTAAAGTTTTTCTCCGCTAGAGAATGCTGAATCGGTGAGACAAGTGTTAATCTGATAGTGTCAGCATTGGACAAGGAGGCGGGTGAGAGAGGGCTTTCCGCCAACATTCCTTGGTCTTCTAATGGGTCATTTTCGCGATGTGTCGTTTTGACTATGTCGTGGATAAGTTTTATAGCCGTCGTTTTTGATATTATGACGCTCGAGGTCTCTGTCGAGGCGGTCCTAATATCGTGTGTAGAGATCAGAAGTGAATTTCTGACCAGACCTCATCATCGGTGAACGGAGTATTCTTCTCAAATTTAATCGCAACAGCAGTGTTACGTTCCATTCATGACTGCCGGGTTCAGGTGTCAGGATAAGCTGCTGTCCGTCACTGTCCCGGTGTGGTTTTTTGTCTTCTTGTTCAAGGCATTCTATTATCTGACGCTGGAACGGTTTCAGAGAAGCGGCGATTCTTGACACGGCAAAGAAGGATTTGGCTGATGGCGGCTCGCGCACTTAATATGTCCGTCTTGAGTAGATGCATTACCAGTTGATAATGATTTTTGAAAAGAATTGGAGAGTACGAAACATCACAATTTTCTGGAGCGCCAGTCTTTCAAATGAATACACATGCTCTGCCAAAATCTGCTTACACTGGGAAAAATAGGGGAAGAAAGGAAAACGAATGGAGCGGACATTCATAATCCCTCAACCTAATAGTATTTGTTCTAAAAAGTCGCGAATGGCCGGCTGGAAAAGCGCTAAGGATGTGGAAAAACTCATTTTCTGCACCCTAACTTTTGGCCAAAACTTGTTCTAAGAGCTGGCTTAAGTTCTGATAACTTTAGTGGGAAATACTTAAATGTCTATCGTATTCCATGGAAACACTGCAGTATTTCTGCCCCTTCCCCACCACCCAATTCCTCGATCTCACTGGAAAAAAAATGGCAAACATGACGACCAGGGAAATATAATCTTCTCGTTATTCGTCTCTCGAGTTTCTGAGTTCTACTCGAGGTTATTTGGTTAACAGGAATCATTGCTTATCGTATGTAGTATATCATCTCCATAGACTACATACGACAAGCAATGATTCCTCTTAACCAAATAGGTCATCTTTCATTAAAGTTGAGGAATGTCGCTCTATACAGACTGAAGCTGGCATTATATAACATTGAATGAGAGGCAATATCATAGCTTGTTGATTTCGCTACATCGCGAATTCGAGAACATGTTTTTTCAAATGAAAGCATAGCTTACTACAAACTTTAGAATTTCCAATAACAGAACAACAAAAATCCGAGTAATAAAATTTTAAAAGTTTCAGACATTTCTGGAATGTGCCTGCGCTACGGAGACATGATGCTGATTAGTATGGCTCGTATAGCTGTGTGCATGAGTATGCATTTATGCATTTCCCATGCAAATTATTGTACGAGTGATCACTCTAGGCGTCGCGGTTCTCAGGATGGTTATAGCACTTCAGTGCGTTAATGCTTACAAGCATACATCGATTGTTTTTCTGACCTGCTGTATAAGCTTTGTTAGAGCTTCTAAACAGTAGCACATTTGTCGCTTTTAACTTTTTTTAGTGATTTTACAAACTTGATGATCAACAGAGTAACGGCTCTGCCCCGCTAGGCCTCAAACAATATGTGTAGATCGGTTTTCATGGCAGTCGTTTTCATGAGAGCAATATACGGCACAATATTGTCGCAATTCAAGCAATTACCCCGAAATAAAACGAATTTCTCAAACGGTGGGAAAGTGGCATAAAATGTGGCATAAAACGTACCATAAAGTAGTGAGAGGCGCAAAAACAGCGGTATCTCTGGATGAATGCAAGGCTTTTATAGGATGCAAGATGCAGTCAGGTCTTTAAATATTTAAAGAGGCCGCAGTCGTTGTTTGGCGAGTGGAGTAGTAGTGACCTTAAGGACGCGGTCGTCGTAGCTGCTCGGGAAGACATATACGTACATCACGCCATGACATTATGAGCCAAACCCGGAATCCGTGACGTGGGTCCTAGCGGCAGCACATATGAGAGGCAGTCAATGGGATTGTTTTTTTTTGTTGACAAGGGAGCCCTAATAACCCATCACGATGAGGTTTACGCCCCCTCCTGCCACTAAGCTCTCACTGAATATTACTGAAGTGCAAATACTGCTGCATTACTGGGCTCGAAAGAACACATCGAAATCCGTCGTAGGACTTTGACATGCAAACAAAGTCATGGATTACGTTTTACTAAGGAAGGACTGAATCAAGGAAGATAATGAGGAGAGTAGAATTCGGACCTTTGTATTCGGAGAGTAGCCAGACTCGCCTTCTAATGAAGTTGTGTTTATTATATTAATGCTCACACCACCTTCTGAAACCTCCAGAAAGACCGCAGTAGAAAAAGACTTCGATGATGTAATTGGGGAGCGAGAGTTGCAAGGATGACAAGACAGAGAAGGACAGCAGCAGAATGGTGTCGTATAGAGGCCAGCGCCAAAGGGTTGCAGAGCTTATTCTGTTGAAAGTCAAGAAAAAAACAAGTAGATCCCCCGGGTTAGATGGACAGTAACGGTTATGACCTCATGAATACAGCGAACCGCCAGCCGTTGAGCCTTCTTGCCAAGAAACAGTTTCTGATTGTGGGTTTTCGTCATGGTGTGGGTGTGGTTTCGGCATATGTGTGCTTTGAGGCTCACTTGCATATGGAACAATTTACTGGAAAATCACCATGTTCAGTCCCACAAGAACCACAGAAGCATGCGGAGAGATCGTAGCTCATCGATATGTAGCTCTATACCGCGAATTTTTCTGAGTTTTCAGAGACTGCCTCATTATTCCTGAGAATCACTCTGAGAGAATTCTGCTTACATCTTTTGGGTCGCCTTCCCCTCAACGTCTTCCTCAACTATTAACCATTAACTAATTTTCATGAATGTGTTCTTAGTTGACATTATGGCAGCGAGGTGGTATTGGGAAGTTGGTCCTTCTAGAAAGTATCTTCGCCACCCTTCAAAAGTATAATATTTATTTATTTATTCAAAAGTATAATATTAATATTATATTTATTTATTCAAAAGTATAATATTAATTCTACTCTGGAGGCTACTCTTGTGCCCCTAATAGAGAAAAGACCATCCAAAAAGACAAGGTTTGCGAGAAACACTACGTTGTATATTAATAAATGTCCATGTGGACGAGATTTATCGCCTGAGGCCACCGATGTGTGGAAAGGATCACCGCTACGGGAAAACCCTGATCCATCCTGTATCAGCTGAGGACGATGGGGCGGGGTTGAGCATGATGGGCGCATTTGAACATGTGTACGAGTTTTATCGCTCGAGTAATATTTGGAGTGATTCCTTTTGCAGTTACACTCCAATCGATGGCACCTTTGAAATATACACAAACGCAAGGAAACTTTTTTCAGCGTGAGTGCTGCCTTTAGGTTCTGCTAAGACTAGGATCGTGAAGCTTTTGAGCCTGTTCTGTGTTCTAGCAACCGGAGCCTTCAGTTTTATGCGTTCCCCTCTGGTCTTGGAGTTCGTCAAGGTGAAAAAATCGGTTGAATTGATGTTGGTTCTCCCTGTATTTTGAAGGCCATGACTAGTTCATTCTTTTTCCTCCTACTGTACAGACTGGGTAGGTTAAATTGTTTCCATCTTTGTTTTCCATCAGGGATATGCTTGTAATTAAACCGAAAGAACAACCTTGCGGGTGAAATTGTTCTGAACACTCTCTAAGAGAATTACATCTTTCTTTTTATACGGAGAGAAAACAATTGGATTGCATTCCACGATTGGCGCACATACCTGCCTGACATACTTGCATGACGCACATGCTTCGTTCTCACCCGGAAGAAGCCATGAAAGCAATTTAGAGACAACAAGAGAAGAGAAATTAAGTTAGCTGCGTAGAATGCAAAACACATCCAAAAACAACGCGAAAAAAAAGAAAAAGAGGGCCGACTCATAACGACAGAATATGACTGACCCTTCCTCTTCTCACATCACCAGTAAAAGTTTACCTGAAAAATCACTGTGGGTAATGGGACCTCTGTTAGGGCTTGGAGAATAAACCCTTGCGTAATACTGAGATATTTATATACCATTCAAGAGGGCGCTTCTTTCTTAGTACCCATTGCGGTCATAATCTGAACTGTCATGCCTTCTTACAGAAACAGATTGAGCTAGAGCTGTGGTAAAAATATTGCTAAGTTGACGAATATTAGCAATTCCGACACTTCTCTCATACAAATTTGAAAGGCTTGAAATCGGCACGGGACAACTGCATCATGCAGAATCAATCTACAGGGGAAAGCCAGTTCGGAGGTTGTTCCAGAAGCAATGAAATTACACAACTGAAAGATGAAAAACAAGAAATTGCACGTCTGACCTCAAATATGCCCATGTCGTCCGGGAGTTCCTTGGTTTCTCGACAAACTCATTTCCCTTTAGCGATGATTGTCTTCCTCTTCAAACGTTTGTGCGCTTCTTCGGAGCATCTAGCTACTTCAACACATACTTTTGCAACCTCATTCACAGGTTTTTCTAGCATATTTCTAGAAAACACAAGACCAAGAACTAGAATCTCAATGTTCCACCCCACTCACATAGCCCAAATGCCATATGAAGGAGCTGGTTTCCAGCGAATAAAAATGTCTGCATAGCCTGTCACCATGTACCAGGATGTTAGCAGTGATCAGTGAAACGCCTCGTATGGAAAATTGTATTGAATGATGCGTGCATGCACTGCGGTAATATTGCTCGTCCAAATCCTCGGAACTACTTTTGCAGAACAGAAAAGAACATTCATTCACTGGAATCGCACACCACCATATTTTGCACCATAAGAACTACAGCGCGCCGATTTTAGAATGCATGGCATTTGCAGGAAAAATAGATGTCACTGGAAGCGCACTAGCCTTCTCCTGACGACTGACCCCAGAACGTTCCGTTCGTTGGCTCCTAGCAATGTGTAACGCGTCGCGGGCGATAGGACGGTTGATGTTGACCAACCAGTTCCAGAGGCAGTGTCTCACTTCGGGATCGTCCTTGGTACTTTTACATTTTAAAAAAAAGATCTTCAAAAGATGTTTACCACAGTGATAGACATAAAACCTTATAAGGATGCCGAGGACCTGTCTCTCAGTCTCTTTTTCTGTGGAGAAATTATTTACTTATTCATTCATTCGCATGAGACATCTCATGCTATCACTACACAGACATAGTTACCATTACAAATGAGTACAGTCTCACATCTGCCTAGGAGGTATAGTTAACACATTCGAAAACTGGCCTCGAATATTCGAACACCGAATATTCGAGGCCCTCGGAACCATTCGAACGAATGAATAATATTCGAAAGGAAAATTTTAAAAGCATTCGAATTTGAGTATTCGGATATTGTGGTCTTCGAATATTCGATTATTCGGATATTCGAATAGTCGAATATTCGAGTAATCCAATAATCGAATAAATTTTTCCTGCGAAGTGTCAGGTTGGTGTGAACGTTCTGGTATGGTATTTAAAGACGAGGATACTTTCAGATGTGGGTTCTATTCCGTGGTAAGAAACGTATGATGGAAGGCGTTCGAAGCCTTATCTGCCTCACCATAGCGGCCGGTCAAATTTCGCTTCTGAGGAAGCGGTTCAACGAGTACCAAATTTCTTAGCATCGTGAGAGCATCAGCTACAAGTGACCCTTCTCAAAATGCTTGGCTATTTTGACAACCCTGAAATGCTATTCTGTGATTTTTCGCTTTGTTATTGCTCCAGTGCTGAGCGTGAGCATGAATGAACTATTTATCTGTGGGGCAATGGTCTTAGATAATTATATTTGTTACGTGGTTCATGGAAGTTATAATCTGACTTTATAATCACGGAAATGCAAAAGAAACAAACTTTCTCAAACGAGCTCTTGTACCAATAAGATATTCACTTGAGTAATAAGAGTGATTCACATTCAGAACAAGAAAATTGTCTGTGCGTTCATTGTTCTTTCTCAGAACATAGAGTGAATCGAGCTATCACAATGAGCATTTCAAACAAGAAAGACGGCTCGAGAAACAGTGAGCCCTTTCACATATGAGGTAGTTCAAAAAGCCAGCACGCATGCATGAGATGCCATAGGTTCCCGGCATAAGTTATATCTTTCCGTATGAAGCCCTTGTTGTTGCTCAACCTTGCATCTTATGGATCATTCTTCAATACGATTACACGTACATCTTGCATCGTAAAAACCGAAAATGGGATTATGTTACGGAAGGTACGGAACTATATGAAATTTGTGATAACCCTCCTCATTACCTAATCAACTTTCAGCGAGGAACCCATAGCCATGAGTACAGACACGTATATCCTTTCGCGAACGCGGGACAGAATGTTTGCCGCTTTCGTCAGGGAGCTCAGCAAAAACGTAGAAGAGAACGAATTTTTTCTTCTCAGGTCTCAAACTGTCTTCCAATATCGTATATTAGCCTCGAATATTCGAATATATTTGAATAGTGCCATCTGTCGAATATTCGAATGCGAATATATTCGAATATGGCGACCTTCTCGAATATTCGACTATTCGAATATTCGAATGTTCGAATTTTTCGAATATTTATTCGAACACGAATATTCGATTATAACTATACTAGTAGGAGGTAATCATCACCCGTGATACTGGTCAAGAATTGTATTGAACGACCGAATTTTCTCAGGAATTGCCATAAATCTACTCATTGCTAAGTAATAGAAACCTCCTCTATTAATGAAGAAATGAAATCTGCAATTCGTTCTAGTTCTAGGAAGCAGTGGTGGAATCAGAAAGTGTGTGGGAGGGGGGCGTGGTAAGAGAAGTAGGGTCTCCGCCGCTTTGGGGACCCAGATAGAAAATACAATTAATAAAAACATTGAATATAATAATTATTAATTAATAAAAATTATATTGAAAATAATAAGAAAAAAAACCACCGAGTCGCCCTCGTAATTGATTGCTTGAATTCGAAGTGCTCATTTAGACATCTGCTACAAGGAAGCGCTAGATCACAGATTACGGCAGCTATAATATATGAATGAACAAACCCTTCACAAAAGAGGCTCGCAAGAGGGTTTCACGGCACTTTTGTTATTATGCATGTATACCACTGTGAATACCGTCACCTCGCAACTTTATGTAAAAATCTCAGAATGAAGTCTGAAACGGGACACCTTCCTTCGAGGTGCATCATGCATTCGACATCCACTCAGAATCTTACCCTTCTCAATGCACAGGCGGTCCATATTCGCAACAAAAGGTAATGCTTCACTTTGCGAAAGGAACCAAGTGCAGCGATTTCCCCTGAAGGACAGTGAAGGCAGCAGGCAATAAGTAGAACCACATGACATCTCTTTATCCTTGTAACATTTACTCCACAAGAACGTAATTAGACTTCAAATCGGTAGACACAAAGAACAACAAAACTGCGTACTAAAGCTACTCAACACAACCAAATTTTAACATAGTAAAATATAGGGCAAATTAAGCACATTGACATCAGCTTAATGACAACGAACCAAGAGATAAAGAAATACTACAGAGGAATAGTAACGATTATCAGATCAATGAAGGTGTCCTCAAGGAGGAGCTCCAGCTAATCGCGGTCCCGAGGACTGCTGGAGCGCGAGTGAGTACCACTTCTTGATCTGCGTTCTTCTGAGCCAGCTCGGTCAGGAGATGCATCTTTGCCATTAGGAGACGCAGAACGACGATCGTTTCTGGGACTGCCACTGCGACTGCGGCTACGACGAGGCTGAAATGGAGTGTGTTAAAAAACATTTTATCCATTCGAAACAGAACCAGCGCACATAAAGGAATAAACTTCACAGAGAATTTACATTTATAATGTGCGTCGATGGAAGTGACGAATTTGCTACATAGCAGCGCATAACAGAGCGACGCCGTTGGAAACGTTCTTGCGCTGCCGCAATAGTTAATCGTAGCAACAACTTGTGTCTTTCGTCGTCTTTCATGGTTTTGTGACGAAAAGAAAAACATTACACAAAAACATTACATAAGGGTAGGACTAGCTATTACGGCAGCGTCAAATGACAATCCCACAGCGCAACACCGTGCACGCTGCTGAGCGTCATCAAATCCGCGAATCCGTCACCTCCATCGAAGCTCACTTTACTTTCTGGTGCAGCAGGCCAACTCGGACACAACTTTGCGTGAGAAATAAAAAGAAAAATTCATGCTCAGTCAAATATTCAGACCAAGGATAACTTATTAATTTGAGAACTAAGGATTTCACGAAATTTTCCACGTTGTTCCAAAAACAGGGTGGTGAGCGAGCAACCACTTCCTTAGAGAAATCACTAACGAGTGAAATAATTTAATTTTAAAGATGTTTGTGTTCTCAAAACAAACAAGTTCTGATCAGGTCATAAAACGGCAGGTACAAGACTAACGCAAAGAACGTGGTATTTGTTGCCGCTCCGCGAGAAATAAGATCCTAAGAGAACGACAGAAAACTAAAATTGGGAAAGCGAAAAGGGACAAGAAGTATATCTAACTTACCGAAGCACTGCGGCTTCTGCTACGAGGTGATCGTGACCTTGAACGGCGAGGTGAACGGCTGCGGCTGCGCCTTCGTGGAGAACGTGAGCGAGATCTAATCAAAAAATGATTAGCAATGATTCAACAATAAAAACGCTTCTTCACTACTTGGAGTATATCGCACGACATGGCAAAGTAAATTTCAACCCAATATGCCTTGCTTTCTTTTAGTGAAAATTTAGAAACAAATGAACCAACACAACCTTATTTTTTCGCAGTTGAGCGAATTTGCAAACTTTTTTTAGAGTGCCAGACGAGAGAGAAACTCTTCAAATAATCCTTAACAAACCAAGGGCGGCGACAGAGGTTATTAGAAAGCGGCATAATATGGCTTGGTATTAAAAGAATTTCCCGTGATGGAAGCTTCGCTTCGCAAAACATCAACGAGCACAAAAACAGATGGTGATTACACCGTCTTTTGCAATGATCGTGCAACATACTCCGAAGAAAAATCTCATCTATTCTCTTAATCAACAACAGACCAAGAATATGCAGCCTGCAGTGGACAAAAATGTACGGGAAGCGCTGCAACTTTTAGATGGACCACAGCCACCTCCACAGAATCGGATATTATCAGATTCGTTCAGCAACAAATATCTGGACCAGCACACCCTGCCGAACTGCAGGGGGCTCTGCTTGGCTACTGCTCAGACGGCTGCACTTCTGGTAAGGCAGTACTGCTGCTGCTGCTACTTCTGCTCTGTTGTGTTCTGCTTCGACAGCATTTCAGCTAGAAGCCGACCGCTGCGGCTGCGACTGCAAACTCAGCTACGGCCGACCTGCGACAAGCACAGTTCAAAACTTCGATTTGCAAATACAAAAATCAAAAATTCTAAACGGATGGTATGAAGGCCTCAAAAATTTAATGCATCGAATCATTTTATGAATGCACGATGAGCGCTGGACTTGACCTGTTTCTTTTTTCAGTAAGTCCATATCTTTTACAATTCAACAAGCCCCACAACTACTCCGCATAAAAAAACCTATTCAGATCACAAAAAGTACACAGTGTCATATCTTCTTAACTGTTTTCCTTCCGAGAAATGTATGAACAGAGAGAAGGAACGGAACCCTTACCCGAAAAAATCGAAACCCCCAATATAATTACTGCAAAAATTAATGGACTTATTGTTAGCTGTTACTAGATGGGAGAGCACGTATAAGTCATTTCTTCATCACAGTGCCAAAAGTTTGTGCATTTCTCGGGGCTCACCTAGCACAGATTGATCCAACCCCCTCCTATCGCTTCCAAAAACGGCTGTAGCCAAGAAAACCCTTCCGAACAATTGTAATGCAATGTATGTCGAACAGTTCCTAGTTTTCTTTGTTTTTTTTTTTCAAAGAAGAAAGAGAACCGGTCCTGTTCACTCTTTGAAGTGGATAAAGGAAGCTCTACGACATGAATTTAGCGCTCACTAAGATTTTGAAAAAGTATAGCTTGATGTTACCCTTGCGAGGAAGAACATCTTTCAGTTCGCCATCAAATTCAAAACACGTGCAGTTCCTGTACAGAAAGGCGTTAGTTAATCACCTGCCACGTCTCGTATAGGTGCCTCTCTCATCGATTGGTCGTTCATAACGTGCCATAGCAACACGAATTTCACGACCTTCAACCCAGCGTCCATCAGTTCGATCCATAGCATATTCAGCATCACGGCGGCTAAAATTGTTCAATATGATCAAGAAAGAAGCAAATCTACAGAAATTAAACAACAATGACGTCTCTAAGACCCACTTGAATATCAAAATAATAATCAAAAGAAACCATCTCACCTATAGAAGCGGACGAAACCAAATCCCTTGCTCTGACGTGTGTACTTATCTCTAGGGATATGGATGTCACCAATCTCACCATATTTATCAAACATCCGTCGGAGATCAGCTTGGGTTGTGTTGTAAGAAATGTTGTCAACCTAAAAAAGCAGTCCTTCACAGGTTTACTTAGCATGAAAGCAAGGAAAACCTCATACCTTTAGGGAATATAACCCCTCAATTGGTGGAGGAGCACGACGGGACATGATCTAAAAAGTAGTGAACGTTAAAATGTTGTGTGGTATAGCGAAAATTTACATTTTCAATGATTCGATGTATAACTCTGCCAGGATCGCAAAGGGTCTTACAGAAATTTTCTTGTGCAGATCCACGACAAAAAGGGTATTGAGAGGAAACCAGCCATGTATATGGGGCTATATGGAGAAACAATCAAAGAATCGGAATACAATTTTCAAAAAAAGTAGGGTAGCATCTCCTCAACGGGAAGAAAGGAAGCCCTACATCATGAAAAACTCATCGAAACAACACTTCCACACTTCTACTTCTTCAGAGTTAGCAATATCGACCTGATGCACGCAACGAAGAAGCAAAACCTCAAAAATTAACTAAACCCCGACCAGAACACACAAAAGTAGCAACGAAAATGGAGTCCTCACGCGTGAACGTGACGTCACGCACTCTGCCAAGACTACTCGTCCGCGACGCCGCGTGCGACAACTTTTGAAAACGGTTCTGGAAGGAATGACGAGGTTGCGTGGTGGTTTTTCTCCGTGCTCTGAATTTCATATAAGGAACTTGGTACTATGTCTATATTGCTTCGAAGAACTTCTTAAACACATCAGTTCCATTTGCAGCCATTATGTTTTATGTTCCTAGCTTTCTTCAATTCGAAGAACCAATAGAGCACCAGATAGTTCGCTCGAGAAAAGGAACACTACCCACAAGAGGCTGCAAAATAACGATGAAAATGGCTTCTGATGAAGAAGAGAGGAGCGTCCCTAGATGTAGCAGTGCTTCTCCAGGGAAGGATTCTGTTACACTTGTAGCATTCAAGGTGTGAAAGCGCAGTCAAACCGGTCTCTTTGAAGGAACAACTAGTTGAACTGGATACTGTTTTTTTAAGACCTTAGAGTGAACAACTTCCAACTCATGGGGAAGGATGGAGAGAAACCGGCGTCGCCGTGGCCGAATTTTTGTAAAGGTCGGAATTGCGCCTCGTTTGAGTGCGCATTTCTGGAGCAGTTTTTCAGATTGGAGCGCATCACCTTAGTATCAATGCTGTGCTCACCAAAAAGCAAATATATAGTCTCGCTTGGAAAAGATGCGAGAAGAATGGGTTCTTCGAGCAAAACAGACAAATGTCATGTAAGCGACTCCGTCCAACCGCAAAAAAAGATGATAAAAGGAATTCTAAAAAAGGGTGACGAATAAAAGCTTGCAATTAGAGCTCTTATCAACTGAAGAAAATGATGATCAATTCAGAAAATGTCCACTATCTGTACAACGGTGGCAGTTGAGTGTAGAAATACTGGTTCCGACGGGCTTGACTGAGAGCACTGCTGGTGAAATAAGCCAAAGTCTCAGAAGAAAGCGTGGCACAATACAGTTCTCATTGTACAAAAAAGGGAAAGCCAAAAAGTTGGAAGATGTTTGTGGAGAAAATAAGGATAGACCAGAAATTGTAGCGAAATCGATTGTCACAAACAGCTGGTGGAACCCCAACTCTTCAAAAGAACTAGTAATACAGAGCTGCACAATACTATGAATAATTATGTCGGTAAACCCGCAAAATCTGAGGCGTTAGTTCACTGAAGAAATATTAGCTGGAAAGCAACTCGAAGATAGTTATAGACTGAACATCTATCGAGATTGTGCAGGAGTCCCAACATGAACTCCTAGCTTTTTGAGGTCAAAACAGTGCTCAGACTTACACTTTTGTACCACTACTCAGTAATTTCTTGCAAAAAATAGTAGATTGAACAACATAAATCATAGCATTTTATTTAACGTTATGAAGATGTTTCAACAAAACAATGAAATCCTCATGTGAAGCGTATAGCGGTTCGTTGGAATCGACATTGATCCATCTAACGTTTACGGCGTCATCTCCTGCCTGAACGAGACACTGAAGAGCTCACTTGCTATGAGCGCACCCTTTCAACAACCTAGCAAACTAAATGAATATAAACCTGCAGCTCAACCTCATCCAAGAGGCCAGTTGTGTCATGGAAGTTCACACAGGTTGTTTCCATCCAAGCATTATCTGTGTTCCTGTGATCATCTACATAACCTCTAAAATCAAAATGTATTGCTATGAAACGTACGGATCTGTCATCTTATTGTTAGAAGCATACCTCTCACCTATACAATTCTCGCCCCTTATTCCAAAGCTGCTCCAGTTCAGCTCGTGCTTTACCACCTAAGGTTTCCTCGGAGAATTCTCGTTTCAGAGTGTCGGAGACCAGCTCTCCTGCATCCACCATACCACCTGGGATGGCCCATTCACCTGAATATCAGTTTTTTTACAAATTACAAGGATGAACTCAACGAAATGAAGAATAGACGCGAAATATGTATGGGAAAGCTAAGGATTGGAAGTAGTCAGAACACTCCAAACCCCTCAGAATTTTCATTCATCTTAAAGTCGGAGAAGCTGAAGAAACACAACTTTTAAGAAATGTTGCCTGCTGAGAACGCAGAAGAATAGAAGCACACGTAAGCGGTGCAACGCGATAAATACCCTTCAATGTGGGAAAAAAAGGTAGAAAGGGTCCTGACCTAGCTGAGAAGCGCCGCATTTAGCGAGTGTATACTAGATCGAGATTGAAGTCGAAAAATTGAAGAGAAGAGTGTATGCAAGCATGTAACGCTGTACGACATTATAGAGCCAGACGGTGCCATTCCGCATGCACCACTGAGATCATCCCGAGTAAATATGTTAACACTCCTCAAGTTGAAATGGAGGGCAGCACGCTTAGAGTGTGTTCGATCCGAGGTAGCGCTTTGTAGCACCGCTCATCCTTCGTCCAGATCGTTATCATTGTCTGCGTATCATAGCCAACCATGACCTCTAGCTATCAGTGAGGTGTCTGGTTTGCTAGAGATAACGATAGAGAAGGAGGGATTAGCAGTGCGGATACCGGCCACTCCAGATCTAACAGACCACACCTTGGGAAATCTCAATGATGCATACAAGCCCTGATCCAATTTCATCTGTAACCCGATTTTTGTAGAGTTACGATACGCACGGTTCCTCACGAAAGTTTGCCAAACTTCGCGTGGGGGGAGCGTATTTGAGGTGCTGATCATGAATACAGTATCCGTTTTGTACCCACAGGCTCACTTTCGTGAAAATATGGTAGGCATACTGTAGAAGGTCTGAGGATGCGCATTTCCACCATGTTCAACTTGCTTTTTGGGGCCAGCAGCCACCTTGGTACATGAGTACTGGTCTACTACCACGTATACGATACGGCTAGCTTACAGCATTATTCTAAGTATATATGATGAGGTTCTAACAATAGGTAACTCACCGGTATCGCCACGTTTGATTGCAACGAATTGCAGCTTATCGTTCTTAATTCTTGTCACTAGAGGATCAGCAGCATGGTTGGGACCCCACCTAAACTATCATCCGTTGTGAAGAATAGACTAGGCAAAATCTCGAAAAAAAGCACCTTCCTAGCACTCCTCTTCCACGAAGTCCCGTCCTCCCAATTGGATTGATTGGTCTTGAGGTAGCATCAAAGGCGTAATCACTGGAAGAAGCGTGGATCTAGAAGCACTGAGACGCAAAAAAAAGAAAAGTGCTTACCCTAGGAAGGAAACCCGGTTGATTTTTCCATCAACTGCGTTCCACTTAAATTTTCCAGCAGTTGGTTCAGGATCTGCCCAAGCTCTGGACAGTGTTTTCGGATCTGTGTAGTCAGGAGGACTGTATTCCGGAAAATCTACACTCCATCTGACCTTATCGTCAGGAACCTCACAGCGAAAGACGTTATTGCTTCGCAGGTAAGGGACATCTGAATCACCTCGCTACTCACTAGATAAGACATGGAGGGAAAATAGGATACTTTGGAAAAGCAGCTTAACCTCCATTACCTGTAACCCTACACTTCTTGTGTATCATCCTTGCACGACAAAGAAGATGATTCCAAATTGACATTCAACTATACACCTATTTTGGATTAAAAGGATACGATAGCGCTGCATTTCGTTGTAATTGTAATCATTGCGTACAATACAGCTTATCCTACGAACAAGGCCACATTGTGAAATTCCGGATGCGAAAGGTTCATTTTTAGAAGTCCGACTCATCCAGTGGATTCTTCCGGTTGAGATATTGTATACTTCTTCATTGTTCTTCCAAGTTCTTGCTGAATAAGTGAATTCAAAGTCTCTTTGCAGAAAATGGTGATTGAAGCCAGCGACAAAGAAAAACTCGATGAAGTCGATATGGTCCTGGCTGCAGAGGATGGTCAAATCAAACGATCACGGGATCCGAAGATGTGTCACCATAATGCCAGGCAGAAATGTGCTCACTGCTTACCTATAGACGTAAGTTGCACCAATATATTTTAAATACTTTTATTGTTTTCGCTTCTACATATTCTATAGTTCTGTGCGTCTAGCTCATTGCACCATGCATTTTTATTGAGGTTGAACAGCTCTAGCGCTACTCAGAATTAGCGGAATAGGTTTGCTAACCCGATCCTGCCATAAGGTCCTTATGAGCGTCAAGGAACACCTTATTCGAAGCTCTTCGCTAGGTCACCTTTTTCAAAAAAAAAAAAAATGCGCCGCGGACTTCTCATTGAGAGTGTCGTATTTTCGGTATTGGAAAGGGGCTCATATGAGAGTCACCTTTTATCATCATCTTGATCATCCTAACACGTCAGCTCACAAGTGTGGTTTCAATTCAGTTGCATCACTGGGAACAATTGGCATGTCTGGGATGCATCTCATCATGTTTCCACCATTCAACTTCATTGTGCCCTGAACGGATATTGGTTAAGTCGTAGGCTGCCACCTCTCCCATCCTCCCCACGCTCTATAAAGTCCTTTCCTGTTAAAGATCATTTTGGTTAATGATGGTTGATCAGGTTATTCTATAATTTGCTATTCACTCTGCTTGAACTGCTATTTTCGTTGCCAAAGTTGCCAATATTCGCTCTTCGGTCGTTTTAATTTTGGGGTCTCACAGTGAACAAGAAGTGAGATTCCCGGAACTTTCCATGGTTTCTACCGAAGCTGTTCTTGTGACTTTACAAGAGGCGAATGCAATGCAAACTTTATGATGTTCTCATTCAGTTTTCTGGTAATGTTCACATTTATCCCCTTCAGCCATATGACGAAGACTACCTCAAATCAAAGGACATCAAACACATGTCATTCCACGCACATGTGAGAAAGCTGACATCAGGACATGGTAAAGGCTCTCAAGTGAAGCGACCACTGGAGAACATACGGTACGCCATCAACTGTTTTTGTTATTTGCAGTCTTCCTCTTTGTTCATATCTTTCACTTTCTAGTTGTGCAATCAATCTGAACTGCCCCGCCCACAAGCCGTATCCTAAAGGGGTTTGTACGAAATGCAAGCCGCCAATGATGACTTTGAATCGTCAGGTTCGTTTATGCTTCTGCAGTGATGGACGGTTATTTCGTCGCTTATGCATCTTTCCACATCCGTTCCCATGACCATTTGCATGTCATTTCTCTTCTCGGCGTATACCCATCCGGTCATTTATTTCTCTCCTTCCTATTTCCGTTGGTTTCTCCATGCTGCTCCCATTTCGGCATCACCCTTCTTCCAAGAAAAGCGTGCAGTGCTGGTATCAATGGGACTAAAAGAGCAAAATAGCAGTGGTTGGCGTGATTGGCTCTTCAGTGGACTACATGATATTAGTGTATGCAGAGCGTCGAACTTAGTTAGCTAAGCTGATTACGGTTGACACGCTTATGAATTTCTGATCATGTTCGAACTTTTCTATATTTCCAGATGGAAATGGGAACGTCATTTGTTTATCTTTTGTTGCACTGGAATGTACAGGATGCTTGATAAGTCTCTGAACAGTCATTATAGCTCAGTAACATGTTAAGAAAAAAGAAAGTGAAGAGCTAATAGCCAGCGCTCATTCGTAATTAGGTTACGAACATAATTCCTAGTTGAGACTTCAAAGATCCCTTTAGCTTCAGAGTAAAAAGCCTTCTGTATTGGTAGAGGGTTCGCAGTCTCTGTGCAAAAATGTGGAGAAGGTTCTTGGTTTAGAGCACTACCTCCTCTTCTGTTTTGTAAGTCCCTGTTTCTACTAGAGAAGGAATCACTAGAAGCCTAAGTAGAGTTTATGCTCGTAGCTACATGATGAATGAGTAAAAAATCTCGGATTCGCTAATTTTCTCTTGTTCCGGTTTTTCTAGCGAGCATTAACGCTTATTCAGAGACATGATGCACCCCGTGCATACCTATCAAGCAGTACGTATTAATAGTCACTTCCTTGTTTTTGAGAACTTAAATAGATTGAAGTACGAGTGTGGAGCAGTTACCACACTCATGGCATCAAGCTTTTGGGATGCGCTACCTCTTGTGGCACTCGTTCTCGCCTAAGTATACGTTTTGCACAACCAGCTGGAAAAGCGATGGGACCACATATGTAGGTAGGTCGAACAGATTTTGTTAAGGGAATGGTAAAATTAATGCTTGTTAAAAGCTATCCGAGGGTCTAAACGCGTCATCTACGTGCCCACCTGTATTTTTTAAGAATTGAATTTCTGTATATCATATCTGAGACAATGGAGCGGCTGACCGCAGTATCAAAGTGTGTTCCGCGGGCTGACCACCGTACCATGAGATGCGGGACGGGCTGACCGCGCACAGAAAGCATGATTTCGGCGCACTAAGGTAGCCGCCATACTCCTCGAGGAGTATAGCACCTTGCGTCGCCGTCGCCGGCGATGACGGCCGCCAATGTTGGCAACCCCTCACAATCGATACGCACCGGCGCCGCAGTCGCCAAAATTGGCGGCCGCCGATCGCCAACGTTGGCGGCCAATCGATACGCACCGACGTCACAGTCGCCAACATTGGCGGCCGCCGATATCGGCGATCGCCAGTCGCCGGCGACGGCGGCTGCTGCCGCCGCTCCGCCCACAATCAATGCGTATCGGCCTCACAGTCGCCGGCGACGGCGACGCAAGGTGCTACAGTCCTCGAGAACTATAGCGGCATTGTCACCGCACACCCATGATTGGCCGACCGCGTTAAATTAATTTGGCCGACCGCGGAGATGGCTACGGTCCGCCAAATATTGGTACCGCGGTGAGCCTGCTCCATTTTCTGAGATATGGCGTATTTTATATTTTGTATATTGTGTATTTTGTGTAACTTCATCATTTTGTTTGTTTGCATTCTTCCGCTTCTGTAAAATATCTCGCTAATTATTCTACATCTTCAGAAGTATCGGCATGTCGACAACATTTTCTTCGAAAATCAGGATCTTGTAAATGACTTTTTAAATTTTTGGAGGACCACAGGGAATCAGCGGATTGGGTATCTAATCGGAAAGTGAGTTAACACTTTTACCTCTCCCCTTTTGTTTGCTTCAAGAACTTTCCTCAGATATCAGCCGTTCGCAGACGTACCTCTTGGCATAAAGGCTACAGTGGCTGCAATTTATGAGCCTCCGCAGACATCTTCGCCGGATGGTGTTGAGTTACTAGAGGATCCTAATGAGAAGGTATTGATGCCCATTGTCAGCTTATTTTTGTGAATGTTGCTAACAGTTCTTGTCTTTCGGCGGTGGATCAACTATGTACTTGGCTCGGATTGCGTCGTGTTGGTTGGATTTTCACGGATCTATGGTCTGCCGACCGTGTAAAGGGAACAGTTCATTGTACTAGACATAAGGTATAATTGTCACCCTTTTATCAACTGTAACCGTCTCAGTAATATGCCCTAGCTTGTGGAAGTATCAGTATTATTCTTTCTACAATTAACCAATTAAGGATGCGTTTTTCCTTTCTGCCGAGGAATGTATCACAGCTGGTTATCTGCAGTCAAAGAACCCGAACATAACCGAGTACTGCTCTGACCGACATTTCGGCTCCAAGTTTGTTACAGTAGTTGCAAGCGGTGATGAACAGGAACAAGTGAACTTCCACGGATATCAGGTTCCAATATTTCCTCACTGCAAATCCTTTTTTTTATTTATATATTTTCTGTTTCGTTTTCTTAACTTGGCTCCACTTTTTATGTATTTCTTTCTTTTCTATGATCATGTTAACATAATACGTACCTCTCTATTAGCAGGAGAAAAAACTTAGCTCTCAGGTATCTAACCAATGTACTGCACTGGTTGAGGCACAACTGCTTTGCCCAACCAATCACCCAGAATTGGCGTACATACGGGACAAACCACTAAATGAAACGCAATATTTGACGGATGTCCAATATACGGCAAGTATTATAGAATTGTATCATGTTTTATGATGAAACACGTGTTATTTTTTAGAAAGGAAGCGATTACAGTGCATAAATTTTAGGAGAAGAACCAGTATGGTGCAGAAGTGCTGAAAGATGGACGTCCGCTGCCAGTCGAATTTTTGTTGGTTAGTACTGTAATTTCCACTATTTCACCTGCTTTTTTTGTTTCTTGTCTTGTGTAAAGGTTTCCGTTTCAAGCTTGCGACCATAGATTTTGAAGGGGGAGGCCTCCATTAAGCTTGACTAGGAATTTGCTATGCATAACGAGGAGCGTATGAAGAGCCGTATTCTATCACCATCGCGTTTGACACTCTGTAGTATAGCAGCACAGCGCTTATACCCTGCAAGTAAATTGTCAATTTTCCAGGTGGATGTACCTACTGGTATGCCGAAAGAGCCACAGTATACCTTCTCGCCACCCAGAACAGCTCGTTTCGCTATTGAGAATCGAGACACAATGGGTGAAATTCAGGTAAATGCCAATTGATTTCGCAATCAACCTTTCCAGCACATATTAACATTTCGTTTTCCCGACACACCAACGCTTCTATTTTGTATTCTAGAATTATTCTAGAATTATATACTAAGATTTGCTTTTTACTGCCTACAATTGTTTCGATTTCATGAGTATTTTTTTAGGGCGGAGTAAACCTAAGCGCCTACTGTGCAGAATACACGCTTAATGAGTTCCTCGAACAAGCGACGAATTTCCATTTCTTGCTTTATTTGATGACGAATCATCTCGTTCAGTTCAGCGAAGTGGAAATGCAGGTTTGCGCATTTTCTTTCCTCTTGTATTTCGTAATAATCGAATCCAATAATTGAGTACATGTTTTTTTTTCAGAAACTTTGTTTTTCTGTCTCTACCCAAGACCGAGAAATGGCGATTGAATGGGCGCGGGAAACGCTCAACTGGCAACAGCTTGTTGCTCTCTGCCACGAACAAGGACACAGTAAGTTATTGAATATTAGTTAGGATTACCGTCATAGCCAAAAAAAGCGAGAGTTCCGAAGCTCAAACAATTCGTTTGTTGATAGTGGTTTCAATAAACGTGAGGAGTTCTAGCTTTAGTTGCCTGCGTAATCTTATGATGACGCTGGAAGCTTGGCACAAAAAGCGTTACTTTGCTTTAACCATTGAAAGGACCACAGATCAATATCCTCAGCGGAAGTTACAGAAGAAGAGTTTAAGAAAATGTAAACTTTACAGGTCACGCGTCAGCTGCCGCATCAACATGGTCCTGTAAGCACTGCACATTCGAGAACACTGAGCAACGACCCGATTGCTCGATGTGCGGCCTACCGGCGAATGCATGAGTTTTGTTCATCAAAGGGCATTGTAGATGTTTGTATCATAATGAACCTCGGTGTGAATTATTATTCCATGTAATATGCTCTTTTATAATTAAAGTAATGCCTTTCTACAGGTAGATAACGGAGTTTGGTGTGTTGAATCATTGCTATTTTACTGCTGTAATATACTTGCTGAATTGCAGCGTTCGACCACTTGTACTAGTAGTAGTCTGAGATAGTCAGGGACTTGTTCAGTTTCAGTATTAAACGATTTCTTCACAAGAAACGAGACGAAATACAACATGAAACCGAAAATTATGCTTGACAATTACGAATAACAAGATAATTCAACCGGGCAATTGTACAAAATGTGATGATCAAAGTGTAAAGCCAAAAGGTGGTGAGCCTTGCAAGGAGAATCTAAAGAATCATCTCTTTGCTGACTAGTCTGGCACAGAAAACAAGAGCTAGTGATGAGGTATGACGAATCTGTCCAAGGCTGTTCGAATACTGATTGATTGAGACAACGTCCAGAATTGGCAATATGGCGACCAGTTACATGCGTAGTATGGCATCAGAAAGAAGGCGAGATAAGTAAGGCCCGAATACTAGAGACAATTATGACCGAAACAAGGCAAATATGCTATCATCGGGAGAAACAAGAAAAAAAGTAAGGGAACAACATGCACGAGAAAATGAAAAGAAACAAAAACTCCACATCATAATCTTGGAAATTAAGGGGGAAGCCACGAGAATTCTCACTTCTCAGGTGAGCTAGTTGCGCTTGTGGGGTTGCCAGAGTATCTTAACCGTGAAAGAATAAGAAATCTCCACCTATCTGCGGAGTATTGCAGAACCTAGAGTGGGAATGAACGAGTATTAGGCGAAACAAACCTGTTGGGTCCTAACAATGTGTACAGTGTACACTAGTGATTCCGTGGTAGAACCCACAGCGGTCCACTCGACAAATACCCGTCCGTCTCGTACTTTATATAGTTTCGTAATATCCCCTAAAATAGGTCCGGTGGTTCCCCACAGTACCGCCACTCTAAGAACACTACAGATAACACAGCTCACTATAAAAACCGAACGAAAAATCTCCAACGTCGCTACTCTCAAGTGTGAATGCGTGCGTAAACTCATTCAATTAATCGAATTCGTCGCCGCATTCAAATTTGCTTCAAAACAAATAATGGCTCGACAAAAATCACGAGGGGGACGAAGAGTATGGACGAGTTTGATGTTAACTATCTCATATAATAGTTGGTTGATTGATTATGTACCTGCGAATATCTTGCAGTCGTTCATGTAAACTGAACCTGTATCGAAAGTTGTGTTCTTGTCAATTCAACCTCTCCTACGTGCCACTATTATTCATGAATCACTTTTTAATAGCCGGAATGATGTCCAGAATTCAAAAACCCTTGTGCAAGAATCACCATTAAAGTAAGTGATGAATCACTCCACAGATGTTCGCAGGTACAACAGAATTCGAATAAACCGAGACTAAAAAAAACTTGGTGATTGCACATCAACACTAAACACTCACTTCGATAGCGCATGCAAATAAAATAGCAATGTAACATGAAACGGAAACGAAGAAGCAGCATAGATTGATCATAGGGAACAGTGGAGGCTTTAGATAAGGCGTCACTATTGAGCAGAAGATATAAACCCAACAAATCAAGGCAAAATGCCAGGTGCAACACTCAAAAATTGCTGCTAGTTTAAAATAAGCAGGATTAAAAACTGAAAGAAATTAAGGATGAGATTTTTACGTTGCATGTAACATCAGTGCCCCGTAGGATTTCTTCGCCGTTCTCCATTGGCGACTTGCAGTGCCCTAGTCTTCTCAGCGTCTATCAATGTATAATTCACAGCGCCGTTCTCAACATCGGCCCGCTGACCGACCGAGGAGCACCTTAACTTTCAGAGCCTTAATACTGTTTGGGAGCTATAAACAAAACCTAGGTGAGGTGCTCTCAGAAGCTATAATTTCAAGAAACCTAAGCTACCTGCTGGGAACCCGCTCAGGTTCCGTTCCTACTCCTACTTCCGCGTAGTTGAGTGGGCGTGGCGAACTAGTTTCCTCACGATCGAGTAATGGTCTACCTCCTGCCTTGAATAGAAATTTTGACAGCAAAAGTATACTTAGGTAACATTCCGGGACTAGGCTACGAAATTTACACAAAGTCTCACCTCTGTAACATTTACATATCGACCAGATGGTGCAAAAGTATCAACAGTTAATGTATTGTCATTACTTCCAAACACAGGTGGTGGTGATATTGGTTTGGTATAACAAAGTACATTCGTTGAGCCTGCTCCAGTATCCCTGAAAATACAATTCAAACATTCGTTAGGCCTGCATATGTACCCGTGAAAAGGCAAATCAAAAGATACTGCAATATTTCTGCTCCACATTTCCAACTATCGAAAAAAAAAAACGAAAAGATTGACGAGTCATCAGTTTTATTTTTACCATCTCAACGGGAAGACCGTCCGCGTAGGAGTGGTCGGTAAGCTACACTGGCTGCTGGACGATGATACTCCGCGAGCTCTCATAGGTGCTGAAGCAGTCAAGTTAACATTGGCAAAAAAGGTCAAATGACTTACCGTCGTTGAAGACCTCCTGCGGAGAAATATTCACATAGGGTACTGAGAACACTCCTTGTGAAGATTGCTGACTTGTTGCTGAACTTCTTCGATGCGACCCAACATCATCCATAGCAGATGGGTTTGTGCTTTCAGAACTTCAATTCAAAAATATGTATTCAACTGCATAAGTGATGACACAAAAATAAAAAAAGCGGCGTACACAATATTTCCGACTATGCGCTGATCTACAAACGTATTATGACGATGTGGATGAAAACTGTCAGGAGGCAAACATGAAGGATCTGCTTCGCCAACACTTCTACAAAATCAATCAAGTACACAGAGTTTCCAAACAAAAAGAGAATACCACTCGAACAATACGACAGACCTTGGCCGTGGAGGAGGCGGTATAACAATGTTACGGAGTCGCTGCGCCGATCCGCGATGATAAGAATTGTATCCAGCCGGTTGAGCGAGGTATTCCGATCCTACGCCAGCGCCTAAGCAATTAGGAAGCTGACAATACTACTACTTGGTGAGGAACGATTTTCTACAACTTCTTAAGTACTTGAAATAAACGACTGTCAAGCTGACCTCAGGTGGAACCAAACAAGAAAATTGCCCAACTCCAGAGAAGATGAAAAAATATATAACAAAATCAAAAATTTAAAGCAAAACTTGGAAGAAAAGGGTGGGAATAAATTTAAGAAATAAAAGACGGATTAGATAGATTAGGAACAAAGGGGATTGAGTTTAATGCCAACCTTCGCTTCCATATCGTTGAATAGGATTAATACATCGCAATGACAAGCCAGTACCCATAGTTGGACCTGTGCTTCGAGCTCTCTCATTGCGCCTCATCGTTTCGGCATGATGCGTATTAGCGTTGTCTTGTATCCGTGATTGTACAAGCTGAAAATGAACAGCATATCATCCCGTGAAGGTGCAGAAGGACGCTCTGATGCGAAGATTTGCGATACTTGGACTTAATCGTAATTTTCTCGAATCCTCAGTAATTCACATTACTTTTACAACGTCCCTTTAGTATCAAACATTCTACAGAACGCCGAAGTGGAATTTCATGCAAAAGAAGAAACAACATATCGTGAAGTCCTTTTCGCATATGATTCTCCCTATCTCTTCCTATTTGAAGGGAATGAATTTGGACCCCTCGTAGTTCAACAATCACTGAAGATCCTGTTTCCAAAGTTCTCAAGAATGCGAGTGAGGTGGGATTGTACATTTGAAAAAAAATTAATGTGAACAGAACAAGAGATATGGAAAAGAGGACGGTTGTGTCGATAGATCAGTACTAATGAGATAATAATCATCACCGCATCGTTCCTTACCTGGAAAATTGCGTCCGCATTTTGACTTTGGAATGTATGTAAACCTTCTCCGGTGGGGCAGCGTCGACCGCTCTCGAAGAAGAAAACGCCTGGAAATTGCCACGACAATGTTGGTACAGTAGACATTATGTGAATTTGCTCTCTCTTTTCGACTTTAAAAAGACTCATTTTTGCACACATTCAGTCAAACATACCAGCCGAAGTATAGCCGTAGCGGCGAAGATACTGCAGTGGCCAAACAACCACGTCTGTTTTAGAACGTTCTAAGGTTACATCGTCTGCAGAGATCCGTAGCCATGCTAAAGAAAACAGACAGATACGAGTACGGAGGAAGTACGTGAAATTTTTGGACAGGATGTTACACTGTGGGGTTGCTTGGTTGATTTTATTTTTGCATGTTTAAACCAAAATGCTGAGTATGAATGGGCAACAAGCATCGAGTCTGGTAACAGTGAAAGAATTGGGATGAAAAGAAGAAGTCCCAGAACAAAACCACCACATGTTGTAATGGTTCGATTTTTTTTCGTTTAGAAACCTTGGCATGGAAAAAAACACTACACAATAGAAAGTGTGTTAAATTACTCCACTAAAGATCAGATAGGGCAGCAACAGCTTAAACAAGACAACACCCTTTGTAAAGAATTCCAAAAATATACGCTTTCTTTTCCTTTCATACACGTTGTCGAAACAGATTCTTTATCCTTACAAGAATAATTATACGTGCACACGTGTGCCAACAATTGACGAAAAGAGATAGTAAAGAAGAAAGAGTAATTACAGGTGCTCGCTGTAAACAATGGAATGAAATGGATGAACTTGTGCGATAAAGGAGAACAAGAATAGGCCAGAAGAATACTTGTAAAATTCATTGCAAAGAAAGATTTTCAGAAAAGGCTTCAAAGAACTTACCATGAATGAACTTGTTCCGCCTATGTAAGTAGACTCGGAAAGAGGTGACCTGCTTCTCTGGATCACATTTGACATTTTTCAGAAAATCTTTATGACCTCTGTGAGCGTCCTCACTGATGCAGTTGCCCATGTTGAATGATCATCTCTGTAATTAGATAATAGTCTGCAGAAAATGAAGAGCGAAAACAAAAAGAAAACAGAAGCAAGACCAATGGGACAAAAGAAAAACTCAGATACTGATAATTATGAGTACAAAACTCAAAACAGACGTAAAGTATACGAAACGGAATGTTTTATTTGCACATATCAACAAATCACAACCATAACAAGCATTGACGTCCCATGGCATTAATGTGTTAATTGTTCAACTGTAAATCGCTCTAGAAATTTGATAAATACCTCTTTATACTTGGACATAGTTGGAATAAAATGCCCACCATCGTGAACAATCGATACACAGTCGTTGAACATGGTTTGTAATTTTTCGCTATTTGTATAAGCGACAACCTGATCACCCGTACCGTAGATATGTAAACTTGGAATATCTAATCGTAGAGATGTATATGAATCATGGAGAGAAGATAAACTTAGAAAGCTCGAGAAGAAAATCGCAAAACGAAATCCCAGCTTGATTTCACCAAGCTGTTCCATTGCCAATAGTAAGTGGGCCATAGAAGCGCCTTGACTGAACCCCAGTATCCCATCGAATGGGCCGTTCGCACGCACATATTCGCGAACCGATGACACCTGAAAAAAGCGTCGTAAATGTTGTAAGCTCTTTTCCACACGCGAGACCGCCATTATATGGCTTAAGCACAAATTATTTTCAAAGAATCCCGACAGCAAAAAAACTAACAAATGACAATTAGCTCATTCTCTCAAACTGATCAATGTAATTGTCGTTTCACGTACAATCTATCCCACTGGAAGGACGAACCCATTTCTAAATTGTGAGGAATGAATCAACTTCGAAGAGGCTTGCTTTTTCACTTAGCGGAGTTCCTCTACATTGAAACAAAACAGGGTCAACCGCGGTGATGATGAAAAGTCGTCCTTACCCAGTTCAAACGCTAAAAATAAGAGCTTCTCACAACTTCGCATAAAAATCCAACCATCGGCATAAAGCTAACCCCTCAGCCATTAAAATTACGGCCTCTACAATACCTATACCTCAATACCCCCGTCACTCCTGGCCTTGCTGCCCCTGTTTTTGAGTTTACCTTCCCTTTTTGCCATTTGTCCCCTCATGTTGTTCCTTTTTTTTCTCTTAATTAGACCAATATGTTTGTTCCGTTGATTTGCTGCGCTATGTTTGGCACGTCACTCTAGTTGACGTATGATAAATAAATAAATAAAAAGTGAAAACCCCTGGAAAATGCCCTAAGCTCATATTAGGTAGTCGAATAAGTTCGTCACTTTTTCAGACCATTAGAAATGGGGATCCCAGCGTGCGAAGAAAACACTCACTCCAGACACCTGCTTTGTTTCACCTTTGCTGTGGTCGAAACACGGCTCAGCCAATTGTGTCTTGTACAGAGAGCACACTAGAGCTCATAATATCGCAAAAAGTTGGCTCGGGCTGCCTTTAGACAGTGCGGAAGAATACCGGGTGGGCGGAGCTCAACTGCAAGGCGTTTGGCCACCCACTAACAGTGGACGAGTCCGACCTTTTGCCTCTCATAAAATTTCAAAATTTTATTTGACAACCACAATCCCTCTTTCAAGTCTCTTCTGCGTCCGGCATTGTTATTTAACCATAAAAATGTGAAACCTGCGCGTGAAAAAAGCTTATCTTAGCTTAAAGGCAGTGTGTCACCTCGTTTTCGTGCCTGAGCTTTCACCAGATCCTGAATCTCCTCGATACGCTGAATCCAAAGGTATACCTAAAATATTACAAAAAGGTCTTTATACCCTACTTTTGAACGCTTTTCGGGTCGGGATTTGTAACAGTTTGTCGAGCTGAGTGGACGCGTGGAGTCGTTGATCTCATCGATCGGACATGTCTAGACGTGTTGGCCAACACTGCAGACGTGGCGGGCAGCCAGCACATTCACGGACCGCTCCGCCCAGGTGGTCCGTGAACTGCAATTTGGGACCCTCCGAAAACGCGGTTTTCGTCATTTTTATGAGCTTTGACGTACATCTTCGTACATCTTTCGAATTAGCGTGACAAGAAGGTTTAGAGTCCGTTGATATCTACAACTCACGAAACGAGCTGACACACTGCCTTTAAGATCAACAGTCAAGTCAACACGAAGGAGTGGTTTCCGGCGGAAGATACAAAGGATCTAGTGCACATTTCATAAGATGACTCATGAATTATTATAGCTCAATGAGACAGTGCAGGGTAAACTTACGGACATTGTGTTGCAATGAGGTGGCGTAGAAAATTTTGGAGACAGCCTTGAAAGCGAAAGGGAAAACCACAGTCAATCTACGTTTGCCAATAGTATTCGAAGTTAAGTGAAACAGCTGCTTAGTTGTACTATGAAGAACAGCCAACCATAGAATAGAGCAATAAAATGCAAGTCGCATCGGAGCTCCAACATAAGTGACAGCAACGTTCTGTCACCCGGCACGTAAAACTTTTCACAAGGATTTATGGGACTATAGAGCGGTTAAGAAGAAGTTGTTGAGTCAAACTTCTTGTAGAAATGAAAACGATCTGATTTGCGCAAAGAAGGAGTAGGACGCAACACAAGGCAACAATTCAAATTTCTTCGAGAAGTGAGTGTTGCCCAGTCTTTGGATTCACTAACAACGTAGGCATTTGCATATGAGAGCACAAAAAACTATAATCCATAATCAGAAACAGTCGAGACATCTTTGAAAACTGGAGAACATCTCGCCTTATTTATTTTCTACTTCATCCACCCAAGAAAAAAAGAAAAGAAAAAAATGCTACAAAATCGTCTTAGTGTTAAATCCAAAATCGACGTGTACATTGATATTTTATCCAAACAATGCAAATGCTCAAAGGATTGATTACTTAACAATTTAAAAAGCCGAATTGACGAATCATTTCAATAAAAGTATTGTGAAATTGTGGAGTGCAAAGGCGAAAGTGAAACGCTCTCACAATTCTTTCACGCACAACCTTTTTTAATTGATAACATAACAAGTTAAATATTTGCAAACAAAATGTCTGTCTATTGTCTCATACAGATAAGTCAGACTTCAAACTATTAGGTTGGTCCGGAAGTCTTGCACCTAATCTCATACATTATTCAAAAAATGTTAAGTTCATTATGAATAGATATCAATCAACAAAATAATCACGTTCATGATCCACGAGGTATGGCCAACGCTTCATTAAAGCATCAGCTCCAGAGGTCAAGAACTCTGGCAGCTGCGATTCTAAGGTAGCGCGCAGAGTTGGCTGCCGCACGTGCGGTGCTTGCCTGCGTTTGAGTGATTCGATGGATATTGACTCATCGTCGTGACGATTTTGACCGCACACATTTGCGTTTAGAACGGTGCCATCGCGCGGCATCATATCGCCGCAGGCAGCGCTCTTGAACAAGGAATTGGCAATGAGCGCGGCGGTAGCTGCGTCGCGTCCAGGTTTTGCGGCGCCCGCAACTTCTCAAACGCAGGCAAGCACCGCACGTGCGGCAGTCAACTCTGCGCGCTACCTAAGAAGCTTCGAATCTCACATTTCGGTTTGGTCCAATCACCGAATTTGTTTTCTCGTAGATGCAGCCTCAGGGCTCCAAGCAATTGGTATTCGGACGGGCATAAGTCAGGAGAATAAGCAGATTGTGGTAGATCCTCCCAACCTAATTCGGCAGTTTTTTGGTGGGTAAGCTTCGCCACGTGAGGTCGTGAGTTGTCATGAAGTGGAGCAACATGGTCAATTTTTCCCAGCTCCAGGTAAATTGCGCCTGCCAATTTCTGTAGTTAAAAACGAGTAGACTTAGGCAGTCATGGTAGCATAGGTTTCAGCAGTTCTCGATACAGCATTCTCTCGGAATTCCACCAACAACACCGAAAAACCTACTTTCGTGCACCTCTCTTTTCGACTATATTGGAGATGGTTCGCTACGCGCTACTCACCTTTTCTCTCGTGTACGGTTAACACACAGACCCAAGTCTCATTTCCATTAATGAACATGGTGGAGAATGTTCTTCCTGTGTGGACACAGCAGCAAAGATTAGCCCACACTCAGTCTTGCAAGGCACTACGTTTGTGGAGGACCCAACCCGTCATCTGTTTTCTGTAACTCAGCGCTTCGAGATGTCTAGCGATTATTGTACGGCTGCAGCCAGGTGTATCCTACAGTTCACATGTAGTGGCATTTTGATTCAAAGTCTATGGAATTCTAGATCCTAAAAATATCTTAGTGCAAAAGTTTCGGACCAACCTAATAATTCTCATTGAAAGAAGATCCCAGTGACACAAAATAGGTTGCACGTGCAAACCGTAAAATTGGTCGAGAATGAGAGCGGTGATATCAGTGGAATGAGTGGATACGCGGATAACCAAAGCGAAAAGTCGCAGGTGTTGCACGGGCGAATGGGTCCGCACCATTGAAATCTCCTATGGCTAATTAAGAGTGCTACCTTAGAGGTGATTGTTAAAGGCAGGGGTCCACCTCACATTCGTGGTTGAGATAATGGCAGATTCTACATCTCCTTCACATGCTGAATCCAGCGGTATAGGTAAATTGTCTCAAAATGGTCTTTAAACCCGTCTTCTTGGACGGGTTCTGTAACAGATTGCTAACCCGAGTTGATGTGTGGAGCCGTTGATCTAAACGATTGAAAACGCCAAGACTCGTTGGCCACCGTGGCAGCCGTGGCAGGCAGCCAGCACAGCAATCGGATTTTTGGAGCGATCCGCCTCCGGGCTCCAAAAATGTAGCCATTTCGACCGCTTCAAAAATGGGGCTTCTGTTATTTTTGAGCCTGCTGATGTGCATTACAGGGATCAACATGACCAGAAGGCCTAGGATATGTCCTTAACTCCAACAACGGAATGAGGTGGACCCCTGCCTTTAAACATGACTGTGGCTATGGCGGGTATCAGTGTGCAGCAGACCGCTGCAGACGTTCATAATTGCCAGCGCTTGTCACATATGCCTTAAAGCAGAATCCCACCGCAGGAACTATTTCCGATGATTTTTTTAAAGTAATAGAAACTGCGTGAGCTGCTGACTGAAAACTGTAGCATGCGTAACAATACCGGCGGGAAAATTACTTTTTGAGAGGTCATTTCTTAAATACGTCAAATAGGTTCACAATCTGTGAAGAGTTGAGAAACAAAGAGGAGCTGAGATCTATCTTTAATGATTACGTACTCATTAAGCCGAATATAACTGTTTTATAAAGTAAATGTTTGCCCAGTGAATGTGCTCAGCTCTTTTGGCACAGGATAGCGAACACTGGAGGGTTTACAAGAATACTAACAAGTTAGCCCAAGAAAATATTATTCCAAGAGACTGCTTCATCCCAAAAATACTGGGAACTGCAACCGTTTAGGCCTCATCGGACTAGTACAGTTCGCCGCGGTATGGCACTCCGGCAATCATAAACCGTGCATGCTCTCCCGCTCCCTGCCAAGCTACGGCGTATTCTACTGGTGTGCACGCGCCTAAAAAATTGGAATTCGCTGTATATCTATGTCGAAATGAAAACCATAAGCACAGCAATGTCACGAACGAGAAGAGAACCTATCAATCCGACTCTTCTCATCACGGGCACGTACGAAGTGCACAACATCTTGCGTGATCACCTGACGAGATTTCCTCGTTCCAAAGGAATGTAAAACATTTGAAAACTGAAAAGTTCCTATTTCACTTCGAAGTTTCTAACAACCGTATATGCTATCACGTTTCCCCGAAGCCTCACGACGAAAAAGCGGCTGCTAGTTCACATGCAATAGACTGAGCGCAAGAAAGCACACGCTTAAGGCAGCACTTACGAAAAATTTCTGTTCTAATTGTGTAAAAGGTGAGTTCCATGTGAATGGTTGGAAAGAAACCATATATGTAGAAAATATAAAAGGAAAGTGATAAGCTGTCTACAGATACATATATTCCATTCAGAACTATGCACCCAACTGAACGCACCGCTTTCACGGTACACCAGACCGTACTGTGTTGGTGAGTTCTTGCTTAGCGCGCTGCGTGCATTACTATTCTGTAACGGAACCCAAAAATCAAGAGGACAGTTGACCGTACATCCGAACACATGGAAAACAGCTCCCTTGTTTGTTGAAACTCTCGCATATTTCGTATGAGGGCTATTGACAGGTATGGGTTCATTATTCTTCAAAGATCAAGAAAACGGCGGAAGAGCCATTCAAGAATAAAAACCAGACCTAGGTGAAAAGAAGTGCAGAAAGAAATTTAAGGCCCCGCTTATCTGAAGATAATTTCAGTATGATTACATAATACGTTAGCACTCGGAAGTACTAGCTCTACAGACAAGTTCGAAGGATAGAAAGTGAAATCCAAGTGGAGCAAAATATGTCAATGTCTAAATCGTTCCCAAAGTTCCCCAACATATCAGCTGACTTCCTGAATACTTCGAAACCAGGTGTCCTATGTATACTGCATGTGAACGTTTTAGAAGGAAAAGCGAAAAAATGTACTTTACGACAGATAAACTCACTGACTGTTCGAATCCTGTTGCTATAGAGCAGACGTCCCGTGAACTGAACTGATTGTCTTCCCGAGAAAACCACCAGCCTCGTACGTCTCCTCTATCTTCTGAGTCGACGTTTGGCACCAATGGAGCGCTGACGAATTCAAAATCCGCGTACTTTTTAAATTGCTTCCTAAGACTGCCTGTTTTCTCGCGGAAAAGCACGTCGTTCTGACGATAGCCGTGCAAACAAAGAATTCGCAACTTTCTCGTGGCCGTCATCACCTAAAAATGTGGCTTCTATAAACAAAATTCAATCATTTCTTTAAAGAACAACCACTGGGAAGATGTGGGCGATAACCATCGTTCAGTGGTGTAAACAATGACAAGCAAAGTCCAAGAGATGGAAAATCCTATGATCGAAAAGAAAGCTGTGCGCTGTAAAGCAGCATAAATTTAAAACAGCAATACTGAGCTCAGTGGCACGTTCTTGCAAAGGTAGATAGTATTCGTGATGTGGCCGCCTCGGCACGTACATAACCGCACCACACATGAAGATGGTATGGAGGACAAAAACCAAAGATTGAAACTCAGAAGCGCGAGTAGGGACGATTTTCAAAGTTCGTGACTCGCTACTAGCAATCAGATCCAGTATTCTGGTATTTTTAAGAACATATTTCTCCATTATCAGCTTTTAACATGGGAAAAACTTGTGTTTGACACCCCTCAAAAGTCTTGTTAACACTATTCATCAAAGAGAAGCATACCATACCTAACCATGAAATTCAGTTGAAACGACCGGATGGCGGAGAGTCCTCGAATCCAGGAAAGAAGGGAGCGATTTGCGGAGGATGTAGTGAGTTCATATAACTAACGGACTTAACATTTACTTAGCTGCTGAATACAGTGGTATATACATAGCTGCTGAGCACAGTTCTAGCGCATACCCTTCAGCGAGCTCCATTTCCTTCTTTCTTGTTTTCAATGTATTGTAAGCCTCGCTTCAGACAAGTTGAATACTTCTATCAAATCGCCGCGCGGTGGTCTGCTAAGATGTAAGGAGTTTGAGGTTCTGATGACAAATAAATATGAATATGTAAGAAAAAAGATTGAAGATTGACACTGATAGGTGTCTGCTGTTGTTCACTCATGTTCTCAATATAATGAACTCAGATACAAATCCGCAACTAGCTGTTGAGTATTCGCAACAATACAACCGGCCGGCGAGAGTTAAATAATGTTCAAGTTTCTGTCTAAAGTGTAAAATGCAGAAAAAAAACACTAGGAGACTTTAGAAGAGAACGGTATACCTTTGAAATAGAATCTCATCCACAAAACCGGACGAAAAAAGCGGAACGAAGATAGAGCAAGTGTGGACAACACTTTTTCCTTGCGAAAAAATTCATTGGAATCCTTCCTAGGCTGCAACAGTTGGCTAGGCTTCAAAAATCTAGCAGCGAAACTTGAGTACGGGAAATGTGTACGTACTTGAACAAAACTCAAGGATATACTACGGCAGGAGATTTCGATGAAAGTCAAAACTGAGAAGGGAGACTTAAAGGCAGGGGGCCACCTCGTTCTGCCTGTTGGATTTACCATTAATCCTAGACCTTCTCATCATGTTGATCCCCGGGATGTACATCAACAGGCACAGAAGCGACGAAATACACATTTTTGAAAGGCACGAACTGGGTAAAAATTTGGAGCCCGGAGGCGGATCGCTCCAAGCTGTGCTGGCTGCCTGCCACGGCTGCCGCGTCAGTCAACGAGTCTTAGCGTGTTCAGTCGATAAGATCAACGGCTTCACATGTCAACTCGGGTTGGCAAACTGTTACCGACCCCGTCCTGGAAGACGGGTTTATAGACCATTCTGAGACAATTTATGTACACCGTTGGAACCATCGCGCCGAGTAGATGCAGAATCCGCTGTTAGCTGAACTACAAAGATGAGGTGGACCCCTGCTTTTAAGTAAAAAAAAATTAATAGAAGAAAGAGAAATCGCACAAGGTCGGGAGTTGAAACAATCGATTAACCACATATGTACAGGAAGCTCAGAACGTCCGCAGTCAAGAGGGGCGTGGCCACGGCGCGGCTCCTTGATGAGACACAGGCGCTCTCTATGCTGCCTCTGGCTTCTCTGACTCTGCAGACAACCGGTGGCAGCATGCAGAGCACCTGCGTCTCTGCCTAAAGCCGCGTCGTGGCCACCCCCCCTCCTGACTGCGGATATTTGGAGCTTCCTGTAGTATCCAAATACCTGTCAACACATCCTAATGGCATTCGATCGAATTGCTTGACAACACAAAAAAAGAGAAATAGTGGGAAAACTAGGTACGGTTGAAAGGAATTTTCGATTGGATTAAGTTTTGGAAGTTTGCCGAGTCACTAGTCTCGCTGCTGTATTTTTCGGAAAAAAGAAACCATCGGCAATAGTAGTTTTTATTCAGCCACAGTGAAGTTCAGTCGTTATTGCAGGATGTGGAGCGTTATTCCTGGAGTGGGCGGCGCTGACGGGCCCTGCAATTCGTAGATTGGATGAACCGAGCACTCCTAGAGCTTGGTCGCACCCCCTTCCACGTATAACGCGCCACACCCGTTATTGCACAGTTAGCTATGAGAGTGTACTTAATATGGTAGCAGTGGATGTTTCTATCGATCACACTGTTGCATTGATCTTAGATGTTATCACTAAGTTAGCACTCCTCACTAAAAAAAGAATTGAAAGGAAAGAAACCAACATTGAGAAAACAGCAGATTGTTCTCTTGAACAAGTGAACGTGCTGTAAAGTGAAAATTGGTCTCGTTTAACAGGGATTTTATCCCTTCTTATATAATGTGTTTCACGAGGGAACACAGTTATTAGAGAAGGAGAAAGAGCACGAAAAATAGTGACATATTTGGAGAGACAGCCGAGAAGTGCAGACCATAAGCACAAATACGCAACCATCGTCGTTTTTGAAACGCATTATACAGTATATGTAATGGTCTTCACCAGGGGAATATGGTTGTGATGATATCAGGGAAAGAGAGAGTGCGAGAAATAGTGCCGGACTCGGAGGGGCAGGCGGGAAATGCAGATCATAAGCATAAACACACAAGTACCGTCGTTTTGAAGCGGATTATAACTCTGCGCTATATTCTTCTGAATTATGAATAGAAGAAAACGAAAAGTCAGCCAGAAGTATTGTACCATATGTTTGTCCAAAAGCAATTTGGAAGCCTTCAAAGCTCAGTGTCCAATTAGTGAAAAAAAAGGAGACGAAAGTGAAGAACATGTTCAAATTTTGTGAGCTTCACAATCGACTACAACAAAAGGAAATTGAAACCGAACAGCTCTATAAGTAAAAGTGGGAAGAAAACACCTATGCGAGGGCTTAACATGTGCCTGCCATTTTCATCTTAATTCTATGCAATTAACGGCGACAACCACTGGTAATGTGCGCGAAAATATCCTATTTTTTTTAATCAGGAGAGATGAAGCTTTGAACTAAATGTGGGCTTCTTAATATCACTCACGATCACATGATTGCACCACATATGCGCACTATTTTCTTTTTTCTTCAAAGGAGCACATATGCAGAATAATATTATCTAGTGCTAATAATGAGTAGGAATCTTACAAAGTACCAGCAAATAAGACACGAAATAATTAGGATTACCAAGACCACAGGCAGTTGTAATATCTCATGGTTATTATATACCAGTCGGTTGTAGCCTTTCCAGTGATCAAGTGTTGGAGCAACAATAGAGAAACAAAACTATTCTGGGAAGCATGAGCCATTCAAAATGTCAAGCAAAACACTTCTTGTTCCAATGTTTCGTTTAGAAAGACGGCTGTAGACCCCCTAGAAAGGGTATATTCGCGAGTCTTCTCATTAATACTTGGCTGGGAAAAATCCGAAGATTTTGCGCAGTTTCCTTCTATGTGGGGCAACAGTCGGAAAAATAGAGGAAATAGTACCGAATGGAAGTGTGCGACACACGGCGGGCAGCCAAGCACAACTTCGTAGCATATTGTTCAGCGTAAAAATTGCAATGTCAACGCCTAATTTTGTCGGGAATGACTTCGATACAAAGCTGCCGTCATCTTTCTTTTGTTCTATTCCAGCTCCGGAGACATTTTGGACGTTTTTCCAAATATTGCAAAAAAAAAAGAAACGCAACTCTTATGAAGATGAAAATGTAATAGAAACACACCATTTCACATAGGATGAGAATTGCAAAGAAATCATAGAATAAAATGAGGGTATGAAAAATACCAGCACTGCACGTATAAGAAAGGAACTCGAATGCATACCTTATGGCGCAGGAATTGCAAATTTGTACCTAAACCTCATGAAAGAAATTATACACACGATTAGGGACACCGTAAAGAGACTGAATGCCTTTAGAGGCTGTTGGGTCAACAACCACCTATTATTCTCAATTTATTAAAACAAGAAAAATGAAGAAAACTAATGAGATGGCGTAAGACTAATAAATTGCAACAATGTGACCATCAAGCAATTGGTAGAACTATGTACAAAAAGGGAGACTTTGGCAGAACGATAGAGCAACAGTGCGATCAGCTCGCGAGCTCTCGCAGAGCCCGACGCAGCAGAGGGAAAACCGACCGACCCCCCAAATATCGATTTTATTTAAACTACGTCAGTGTGCTAGAACGCTTGACAGGTGCTGCTGCTGCTGCCAGCGCTCTAAACACCCTCTGGTGGTGGACTCGGCCCATCAAGAGCAATCAACGGCTACTCACCCGACGAGCCAGCGTAAAATCCAGTGGAGAACAGAAAATCTCAGCCCGTTATCGAAGGGTAAATTGACCTTTGCGAAACTAACATCACGAAAACCTTGAAGCTCTTTATTAGTTTGCATGCAAGACAAGTAAGAAATATGGAAAGCCAATGTAAACAATAAGAAACCCTATAGATGCTCTGAAAAAAAACGTGAATTCTTAAACAAAGAGAAAACAGTAACCCAAAAGCATAATAAACTCAAGGCACGACACTACTCTCTAATACAAGCCTTACCAGCCTCTTCTTTTCTCTGCTTATATGTAGCTATTCCATTATAACAGAAACCTGCTAGATGTCAACGAAAATGAAAGCACCCTCGCCTATCGTTCTCCGGGGATTCAGGTGTAAGGCTCATTCTGATTCAGTTTCGCTTCCTTTGTTCTTTCATAACGGAATAGAAGAGAATAAGCCCGTTAGGGCTCTTTAGAATACATGTTTAAGTATGTCAGTACATATCAAAATCAGCACGTCACCGCTGCGAAGCAGTGTCGCCGTGGTCTTGCGACGCAGCTGCGAAGCGGTACTAACGAAGGAATCAAAACTGAATCAGAAGGGGTGCAAATACAGTTCAGATACGTTGCTGAAAAAGTACATAAAATGAGCGTCAATGGATGCGTTCTTCATGGACTTGGGAAAAATGCGGAGTCGCTGGTAGCAGATCAGGGTTTTCTTGATGACTTTTCACCCTATCTGATATCAATTATTGCGAAAACTAACCAACTATCAAGAAAATCCTACGGTTTTCTATCAGGGCGGCGATTCCAGCGCGAACAGCACGGTCGCACACTTCCTAAGTTCGCGAAAAACCATCGATGCTCACTGTATCGAGTAGAACTTTCAACTCACACATATCTAGCTACAAACCCAAAGGCAAAATTATATGCATGAGAAGTTCAAAAAAGATCTATAGAACAGTTGATAATCATCCATAATGGTTAGGCTGCCGCTATACTACGTTCATTGTATGGCGCCTCGCATCACTGCCGGCATAGTTGTTATACTCCAACACCTACCAGTTTTGGGAGGACCACCACTAGCATCGTTGCTGCACTGGCCACATTTAATCAAAATCACTGTCCCCTGAAAGGCTGCGGTGGAGGGTGTGTTGAAGCATAGCGGCAGCCTTAGAAAAATCAGCAGAAAAAAACTGGGTGGTAAAATTTCAGTTAAGCATGGACCTCATATCTACGAACACCAACATCCCGTAAATTTATGGTAATAAGAGATCTTTGAAAGCAACAACAACTAAAACATACAAGAGTGGAGCAGATAACGTCTGCCAAAAAGTGCCTACAGAGAGCTAAGCTATTAACAAAGGGATTTTAACCTCAGAACACGAGGATTCAGAATACAACAGTATGGGGGAGCAAGAGGTTCTTCTCGTGAACACGTTTCACGTGCTTTCGCAGATCACAGCCTCGTGGATATCTGAAGAAGAGCATGTGATATCAAGGACAAACTAAGAGAAACTCAGAGAAAACAGCTCACGCTTTTTTGCATACTCTGCAGACATGGTTTTTTATTCCTTCGTGTATGCTTTTACGATGCATATTAAGTGAGGAGACATTGGAGAATGTCTTGTGGCACTTCGTGCAAACAAAGGGTAGCTCTTTCTGGAAGATGGAACCTAATGATGAATAAAGAAGACGCATGTTTTTCTTTATGACAATATAGCATAATGCCCCTACGACAACAGCAAGTCATTAGCGTCATCCAAAAACTGTCACCATCTGCTAATTGCGGACTACACTAATTGACGTCGTTATTATGATCATGGCCAAACCATTCCAAGAGAATGGTGGCTAGGCTGTTTATTCAACCCAATTTTTTTCGATGTGCACTGGTTGGTAAACCTTTGCGAGACTAGCCAAAAGTAGAACTCTGAGCAGTGGCAATTAGCTGGTAGTATGCATTTGATCCCAGAATATTTAGTAGCAAATTCTAGTACAAGCTCCAAAGTATTGAAAACGTTGGTTCATTAATGTATTTTCAAAGAATAAACTCACTGATGGCTGGCCTTTGTACATATGCAAATTGACGGCCTCGTCATTCATTTTATCCGGATGTGACCTTACAATATGACGTTTGCGGGTTTGCATGGTAGCAAATACCCGGCCACAGAACGGACATGAAGTGTCTGGAACGTAGGATCTTCCACCACTTACAGAAATTTCAATAGCGCCACAAAAGCAACATACCCTTTTTGGGGCGTTTGGAATCGCACTCCTGCTTCTCACATTTCTTCGGTGAACTTGAAGCACCTGAGTATCTAGACTTCCTTTTCCTAGTCTTCGATGACTTTTCGGGGAGTTCCTCAAAGTCACTCAAGGAAAGCGCCTCTTCTCTAGGGAAGAATATTAAAATCGAATATGGAAGGAGAAGTTGCTCCCAAATCTTACTCAATAAAGTCGGCATCGCAATTACTGCAAGTAAAATTATGCGACTTCCGTCTTCGCCTGCGATGGCTTGGGCTTTGGCTTCTTGCAACAGTACTGTCAAACCAGCTTTCTTCGTGAAATTCAGCCTGAAACATTATCATGGGATAAACATTCATTCTAAAACGTCGTAGAATGATGAGCAATGAATAATGTGCGAAATCCCGAGTACTAAAACCTTACCTCCTGGCCTTCCTTCGTTTCCTCTGTTCTGATTCCAAAGTTAATCACAACGTCGTCAATATTTTCTTTTGTGTCAGTGGAATATGCCTGAAACTGGACATGGGAGCTTTTTCGAAACCTATGCAGTACGTGGAAATAATTCCCAACTAAATTTGGCGACAGCAGCATACATTCACTTCAGATTTTTTTCCATTCCCTGTGTATCATATCATTGTGCATTTGGTGAAGAGATTAAATATGTATGGGATCATAGGTGGGATAGGGGTGAGAACGCCCCTGCCAAAGTGAAGGGGGTCACCGGGCAAAAAGTGAAGGGTGTCGACCGGGGAAGGGGGGGGGGGGCTTTCTGCCTTCTTTTAGTAAGAGTTGTGGTATTGGTAAGTAAGTGTTAATGCCCTATCCATTGATGAGTCATCGCTATCGTGCTGCGGATGTTCTAGGATACTGCTTTCAAATGAGGAAACAGCAATTAACTACATGAATGAAGATAGTCCTCACCACACCTTCATGATATGGTCCATTCATACATACACAGCTGCACAACATTTCTTCTCTCCTACATGCAAAAATTTGACACTGAAATTTCACCTGCTTTTGAGCTATTTTTGCTTATTACAGCTTTATTCGGAAATGAAACTTAGGAGTGAAGGGTATCTATGTTCTCCTCATTCAATCCCCTCACTGATAAACTACATCTCGTTTCATGTAGTTGCGTGTCTTTTTCTGTGAAGGGGGGTGAGGATGTTTCTGAAGCAATTCTCACCCCATGCGCTCGCCTCTCTTCCTTCATCGCACTATCTCGCTATTTGTCTAACAACGGGCACGAGAATGCCCCGTTGTTTCGGCTCACCCCCCCCCCTTTTTCAAACAGAAAAGGGTTTCCCCTATACATTGGTATTCGAACGAATATTTTCGAACGAATATTCGAATAATTCGAAAAGTCAAAATATTCGATTATTCGAATATTCGAATAATTCGAAAAGTCAAAATATTCGATTATTCGAATATTCGAATTATTCGAAAAGTTGAAATATTCGATTATTCGAATTATTCGAAAAGCTGAAATATTCGATTATTCGAATATTCGAATATTCGAGCATCCATGATTCGAATAATCGGTTTAATCATAAAATCGCCATGAATCATGAATCACATATTATGATTTACACTCAGCAGCTGACTGAATGCGAACGACAAGCATGTGTCATTATCCATTTATTATTTTTCAGTGATTCTTCAATGAAAAAATTAAAAATATTGACAGGACCCGTGGAAAAGACGGGCCTGACTTGTTTCAAATTACATAACAGAGGCTGTTCCCCATGCTACCTCCTCTTTCGGCTTACCGTCCGGCTGAATTTAAAATATTAAAAATCGAAAAGTTCATGCTGATTTACATGGACTCAGAAGGCGAACACAGACCGAACACGGTTCAGCAGCAGTTACACCGCGAGGTGAAAGCTTATTTCGTCGCCCCACGAGCTGCATTCGCCCCGTAAAGGCTGTGTTTCGGGAGCGATGGACTGGTTTGCATGTCTCAAACCTGGGTTTGCAGCTCAGTCTGGGCACAGTGCTGTGTTCATATTGTAGGCTTGGGTAAGTAGATGTTTACCCAAGCTCATCCAAAAATTGTCCCGAACGCATATGCGCTTGCCGCGGCAGTGCTTGGTGGATGCAGCGGTCCCGCGGCGGATCTCCAGATCCGCGTCGCACACGCACGCATCCGCATCTCGTCTGACCGATTATTGCACAAGGCCACGCTTTTACCCGGGCCTAAGCCAGCCTGACTAGTCTCGCAGGGCTCGCCTTTCCCCCGCCGTAGCGGAGAGACGCGTCACCTCTGGTGCTCAACCATCGGCTTATGTACACTTCCCGGGAGGCAGGTAGCCACGTGGCAAGGAGCAGGTAGAACGAAGGACATGAGGGGCACAACGCACTACAGTCAATCGGGCAGCAAGTAGCCCCCCCCCAACGCCGCCGAAACACGGGTTTTGCTGCTCTTAGCAGTCGGAATGCAGCAGTTCTTCATCTTGCAGCGAAGTCTGCCTTCAACTTCTTAGGTGTGTGGCTTGGGAGGTTCGCTGCGTTTGCCTTATACAGTTATCTGAAGAGATACGCAAGTTTGAGAGAAATAGGCGGTCATCGAGCTCCGTAGAACACAAAACCAAACGTTATTAGTTTTGTCTTTCACCGATGTTGGGGACAGAGATGAAGTTGATTTCCTGCTTAAGACACGGTGGGAATATAGGGTGGGGGTGCGATGTGCGCATTTCGACTTGGATACAGATAATTCCTTCCACAGGAAGCTCGATGAATCACTACTATAACAACGTGAGAGAGTGAAAGAATGTAATTGCTGCTCACGTTCGTACCTACAATCTAATTTATATGAGCAGCAGTGCCGAACGCTGAAAGTGGGCGGGACGGGAGGGGAAGAAAATTGGTGTCTCCTCCACTTTGGCGACCCCGGTAGAGAATTAAAAATCCGAGAATATCAGTTATAATATTGAGCACTCAATACGAACAATTGAAAAATTAAACCGTCAAAAATAAATAGATGCAAAGTTCTCATCTATTCTGTAAAAAGAAGTAAAGTGATTTAAAAAATTCGGTGACCCATCCTCGAGTAAGGGAGGGGGGCGTCCCCTTGCATCAGCCACTGGTCCATTGCAATACCATTATCATCATTTTGGAGCAGTCCATAGCGATATTCTATGTCACTTTATTCAACGGGTAACCGCCTTACTTCCTCGTCTTTCTTTATGATCCCAGAGAAGAGACCGTAGTGACGCGAGAAGCACGACGAATTAAAAACTAATAACGGGATGAGAGCACTGCCCACCAGGCTGTTGCAGACAACGTCCTGAAAGACGAGTCAAGAAGCACCTTGAAACATTCCGTGAACAGCTCGTTAGGAAAACCAAGAATCTGTTCAAAATTAGACATGCAAATGAGATGGGACTTCGGTTCTAACGTACACCGGAAGTGTTAGTTTGGAAGCGTGCACTTCTATATCTTCGCACATGACAAGACAGGTTTATCTATTTTCTCTGGATCGCAAAACCATTTCTGAAACAGTAGCATTCATTCGAATAATTCGAGATTTTCTTTATTCGAGTATTCGAATAATTCGAAGAGTCGAAATATTCGATCATTCGAATATTCGAATTATTCGAAAAGTTAAAATATTCGATTATTCGAATATTCGAATTATTCGAAAAATTGAAATATTCGATTATTCGAATATTCAAATAATTCGAAAAGTTGAAATATTCGATTATTCGAATTATTCGAAAAATTGAAATATTCGATTATTCGAATATTCGAAAGAAAAAATTCGAATACCAATGTATAGTTTCCCCCATACATTTGTACATGGCCGGAAAGCGCATTCTTTCTAGTATGTATATATGTATAATACTTACCACTTTCTCGGAAACAGAAGAAGAAATCTTTTGAAAAACACCTAATTTGTGGAGTTTTCGACCGTCCTGTTGGTACCACTTTTTTGCCTGCTCATCTTACACTAACTGTCACAAGTCATATACGAAAATGAAGAGAAAATCTTTGCAAATTGTGGAGGACTATCTTCTTTCCGATTAGTTCACTAACTTTTCCATAATATTCTTCGAAACATGCATGCTATGCTTTTCATACCCTTATGTATTCGAAAATTTCTCCGCGCACATGCTATCTATGGCCTCCTACTTCTAACATGTAAACTCTACTAGGTTTAAGCTTCAATTGCATACCCTTCACTAATATCTAATTCTTTTTTCTTCACATAGAAATTCGCCCGTCATTTTTCCTGTCTGCGGCAACGGTCACATTGCACGCTCCATTCAACACTAACTGCGCCATTTCGATTCCTGACCCCTTTATTCACATAAACAGCTATAGAGTCGATCCTTTGTCATTGAATTTGTTCAGTTTCACTTTATTAAACTTTTAATTTCTTCACTTCCTTGTCTTCTGTAAGTGCTTTAGTGAAGGGGGCTATTGGCCCCCTCCCAAAGTGAAGGGGGTCTGAGCCTTGGCTCGGACTATCGCACCTATGTATGGGATCCGTTAGTTAGAAGTGGGTGTTGGAGGAGGACAATCAGAAAGTGCAATTATCAGGCAGAACTTGGCGAGCAGCAGATGGCTACTACGAACCCAAGCGCCAATATCAAACATGCGATTGTAGTCTTGCACATAATCAGGTGAAGGAGATTTGGATGCATTCTTGGATGATTCTTCGAACATGGTACTCTATAGTCTGTCCCAAACGCGAAGATAACTGAATATTCGTGCTTACTGCCTGATTTTCTCAGCATCCTCTCCAACTGCTGTACTCTTCCTTAGAATTTTTGTCTCCGCGCTTCTACGGCTATCGTCCCCAGCGGTATAGTCTGTCCGAAACGACGAGTCCGTCCACGCACACGGGGATCGAGAAGGAGCCACGCTTGCCAGCACTCCACGTCATCATCTAATCTGCGTATCACGTTTCATCGTTATCTTCATGGTATCGACTAATGATTTGGTTGTGACGTGTTCGACTTGGCAGCTAAAAGCATACGTCCCAGCCGCGCCGTCTCTCGAACCCCGCGTGCGTGGGCGGACTCGTCGTTTCGGACAGCCTATACCAACTATAACATGAGCAACCTGCGATGTGAACGTAGCAATCTTTGCATGGGCTGCGCTGTGCAGCAAGCAGCTGTCACGTCACATCGTTTTTCATGACCGCCACCCTTCAAAGGCTGTAGGAAATTTTAAAAAAATCAAGGTGTATGTATACTGCAGTAGCCGTTACAATAGCTGATAAGAGTCTCCCTTCCAACGAATGCAAAAAAGGAGAAAACTGCAATCATCTTCTTGGAATAACTTCCCTCCAAAGAATATGGTGCGTTTTAGATCTCAGAAAAGGATTGTAACCGCAAGAAAGCAGCCACATGGACGAGTTCGAATGTGTTTTGACCAAGACAATCGGACGAGCATGCTGATATGCACCACTTCACGAATATTTCAACAATAAACAACTGGTTCATTCACAGTAACGTTTGTTTCTACTTGATGAAGGCCATAGTAGGCCTTCTACTCGTTTCGTTTTTGGCTGCAACTCAAGGGAAAACGAAGTCTTTCCTGCATTGTGACAGTAACTTTTTCTGCAGCAAAAATCCGAGGCAAGTTAACTAATACCTACGGAGGACGTTAAAGGCAACGCCTCATGTACCGTTCCCGAGATTTTAATCCAAAAAAGGTCTTCCAGAGAGGCTTATCACAATGAGTTATGTACATTGTTTGTTGCTACTGCGCAGAAAAACCCATCCTTGGGCCCTTTCTACTTTCGAGAAGTGGGATGACCCCTGAGGCATCTGCCATAAAGAAGCGCTGTACGCCAACGATCGGTACCTCTTGCGCGGCCAAGTGACAGATGCCCCAATAGGTATTTAGTATATAACTCTCACCCATAATTTTGTGAGAAATCATGCAGACCACTATGGCCAGCGTATCCCCGAGATCCTTCACGTACGAAGACCTCGAGAACGATACTGAGGTGAGAAACTGCCTTCAAACAACCGTGATATTTTTCAGTCGAGCGTGGCTCTCCCGACGCCTAGGCGCGCAACGACTTGTGGAATTTTATAAGGAGTCAAAAGGGCAGGCACTGATTTCAGTGTAAGTTCTCTACAGACAACAGAGAAAGTGGGCTCGAACACACAACTGAATTGCAGAAATTCCTCATTTATTTCCACGTATGAACAAAAAGAACACCTATGTAATGATGAATTGTACACAGGATTTCTACTTGACAAAGATGCTTTACAATGGAGCGTTAGTTGTTTATGGACAGGTGAGAAACAGCGGGGAAGTTTAGAACCACGGTCGGAACTTGTGCAGAGACGTAGTTTCTCATCATTCATTTTTGGGAGAAGACATCCAAGTGAATAGTCATCAATGATGGCAGCAGCGAATATTCCACATCAATATACGTCGACCACGGTTCTTCCTCTTCGAAATCTCCGCGCATGGTGATATGGCAGCGTCCTATTTTGAGCGAAGCAGCATAAGAAGTATGCCATTAACGGAATGCTGCGAAGTTCGATGGCGGTACATTTGGTGAGGTTCGGGCGAAAATGGAGTTTGGGGGGGGGAGGGGGCATTGGAATTAGTCGATAATATGACCTGTCCTGCACGTTCTGACTTGTTAGCTGACACGTTCAGAACGTTCTGACTTGTTAGCTCTCTTATGTGCAGTAGTTAACTAAAATGAAAACAAGTCAGAACGTGTGGGACAGGTCATATTATCAACTAATACCCCCCCACCCCAACTCCATTTCATCCGAGGTTCGTTTAGCAACCTAGCAGACGAGCTTGACAACTACCCAGGAAAACAAAGTCCGTCACATGTATTGCCAAACAAGAAGGCCTGTCAGATGTATTGTCAAACAAACATTTCCAAATGTAGCGCCATGCAAGCCTTGCCAATTGAGTCGCCACGCAAAACTTGCCAAATGTATCGTCAACCAGAAGGACTATACTAAGCGCGCAAAAATTCCGATATTATCAGGAATAGTGCTATGAAATCAATTTTGGGAAGCCGCTGACTCACCAGCTGAGCCATCCGGTTCGACACCACACCGTCAAAAGCTGCATCGGAGTCCGACCCGGTCGGATAACAAAAAATACGTATTGATCTTCGTTATTCGATGATTGGCACGTATCTTTGGTTGCCTTTAACTGTAGTTATACTTCATCGGAGTCCGATCCGGTTAGTTATCCAACCGGATCGGACTCCGATGAAGTATAACTACAGTTAAAGGCAGTGTTTCAGCTCATGGGCCGCATTCGAGATTTCCATCTCAGTCGAACATACGCGAGCCGCTGAGCACAAAGATGTACTTAAAGTTTCGTGGAAACGTTGAAAACCAGATATGTTATGGGTTTCTTTGGCCGAGAATTTGGAAATTCTCGGCCAGTGGACGAAGGGCTTCATTCCGCAGCAAGAGCTTGCTGAGGGTGCGTTATGGTTTTTCAACACAGGAATGTGTTTACTTGATAATAGCTACTGCTGAGAAGTTCATTTTAATGAGCAAACTTAACTTCTCAGCTCCGCTTTACTAGCTTCCTAGCAAGGAAACTCGTCCGCTCCTGTATCTAATTTTGCCTTAAAAGTAGGGGTTTTTGAGGGTGTTTTCTGACATCAAGCACATCATTGGAATCAGCGCCTCGAGCTGCACCTGAATCTGTGGATATCTCGATGCTCAACATGAGGTGAGACACTGCCTTTAATGGCGCAGCCTTCAACTAAAAATGAAATGAACATGTTATCGCAAATAATCATTATCTTATCTCGCCCACATGTTCTCTCGTCTTTTGTATTGTCAAGCAGACTCTTGATCCATTCTCCCGGAAAATGTACTGCCAAGCAACTTTTTCACCCGTAAAATGTATTGCGAAACACATTCTCTCGCCAAATGTATTGCCACCGAACTTCAATCTTGCAGCAGGAACCCTGCAGTGGCTCCTCGGTGCTGACAGCAATTGCGTTGTCCGCAAAATGCCATTAACTGACTGTCGCGGGTGTAGGCCCTTCTGGTCCCACCGTAATCGCAGCGTGATTAACTATCTAGGACATCCGCGCCTGCGTCGCGTGTGGCAACGCCGCGATGGGCTGGCCACGCGGCAAGATGCGGACGAGTCATCGCTGACTATACAGTCTTCGCTCTTAACAACGGTAGTTCGGCGATTTTAATCTACACGATTAGGAAAGCAAACCCAATTAGGAATGGAAAGCGAAACTATCCTACTTCCTGCAGAATTACATAATTCGGGAAGTTTAAGTTTGTTTCCAGTCACACGGTTTTTCCTTTCTTTTATACTTCAGTTACTCTCTGTCAAAATATTTGACAATCCCCGTGCATTTATTATTTTGGGTTGAAATGTTCACATTACTTGAAATCCAATCAGAACTTTCATATCTCCTTATAATAACCTTTGAAAACGCTACTTCAACGTAGTTCAATAGATGAAAACTAATGTATTAATTGTTAGGATGTGGTTTCCGTGTCTAGCCGTGACCTAAGGCTTCGTTCTCCCCCAAGGCAATGCTACAGTGCATTATTCTTACACAGATGCATGACCTTATATGGAGAGCCAAAATCGATTCGAAACATGCTTTATACAATTTCGTATTCGGAAGGGAAAGCTAAGACATATGTATGAATAACCTCCCAGTTTTTTTTTGAATATTTGTTTTTATTCATATAGATTTGAGATGATTTTTTCAACAATCCTGTTCTTGAAATCCCGAGTGTCCAATTCTTTTCGTCATATGGGACGTCGACTACTTGAAAATGCGAAAAACTGAGTTGCTGGATATATCGACAATATGGAAAACGTGCAAAATCGAGTTATTCTTAACGGTTACTATTGAGAAATTTTTATATTTTAATTATCTAGAATACTAACTATTCGTAAATGTGCCCAATTCCCTGTTCATTTCCTTGATGTGAAAGCGGTAGGCCATGAAAATTCAGCTTTTTTCTGAGGGTAGAAACCGAAGATAGATAGTTTCTATTTCGGCATGGCTATTCTCTCACAATCAGGTAAAAATCAGAGAAAATATAGATGTTGAAACTTGTGAGGACTCTTTCAATCAAGGTTAGTTATTATGAAACTATCCTAGCTTCAGATAAACTGGTAACTGAGTGGAGCCTGTAACTAGATGTGGAACTCGTCCATTATCCTAGATGATTTCCACAAAAGTCGCGAAGCGGCAAGCTGACCTCTTTGCACCTCGTTAACGAACAACCAATCGCGCAGTCTTCCAGCCAATCACAGCGCTGCTATAACATAGCCCTTAATTACAATGGTCCAGAAGGGCCGTCTCCCGACTGTCGCTATCCAATTGGATTCGTTGTGCCAGATGCAGTTACTATAGTTTCACTTAGGCACAGGAATGGATGTAACTTGTGCGCCAGTCCCCTCAAAGTATGACGACGTTCCTTTCGCATATATTCCACCATCTCAGTGGCAAAAGCAAATCAGGGTGAGAGAATAACAAGTATCAAGTAAAGCAACTACTTCTTATTCTGCAGGATTTCCGACTCAAAATTGGATGCTCGGAAGAGAAAATCAATCAGACAGAGCAGGTAAATACGAATCCAATACGAATAATAAGAAACCCTGGAATCATTAACTTCTGACATAATAACTCTTTTGCAGATTTCTGAGCTATTCATTTGCAACGAACGGTGCATTCAAGCCGGAATCGGTTACGTTCCAAGTCTCATCATGCTTTTATCTTTTTCAATAGCATTCATCAAAAACTGCCTAATATAACCAGAGTTCAATAATAAACACTGATATCTCTAAATGACTGTTTCCGAATATGAGAGAACTGGAATAAACAAGGACTAATCAAATGACACAAACTAACTTGGTTATTAGAATCTGGCGTCATCGAAAGCAATTCCCCACTTTCTTTGATAGAATCACGCACCTCCATGATTCTTTCGATGAATTTAGCATTCTTCAATCCAAGAAGGACGATTAACTGGAATATGCCAGATCTTAATTACTAGCAGAAGTATGGCAAAAAACACGCACTAAAATTTTGAATAATCACACCTCTTTCTGAGTCATGTCATTGGTTTTAGTAGACCAAATCAAGCTCAACACGTGCTTAACGACGGTTTCATAACGATTTGGAAACAACTTCTTCAGCGAATTCTTCATATCAGAAACGGTAATCATTTGTGTACAGGAAGCCGATGGTGGCTGAAATTAGTAGCTGAGGCACCAGACGTGGAGTATATCTGGGCCCTGATGTATCATTAAGACTACTACCGAGGTGTTAACGAGTCTACCCCGGGTAATCTCAATGGTGCATGTGGCCCCTCAAACAGCAAAAAAAAAACGCGGCAACTATAGATACTATAACACTGCAAAGAGTGGAGTACAGGTTGTCACCTCAGCAAAGTTGCATCCAACATCACCATCATGAGAAGTGGAATTGTTTGAAGTGGAGCTGCTGGAAGAGTTACAGGTAGCATCCAGCACAGAGCCTGTTTGGATATGGCACATTCTGCAAGCAAATGTTACTAATTGATGATGCTGCCAATGTGCCAAACTGTCAACATGGGAAATCCCACTCTGAATCACTCATCTCGCGACTTAATTTCTTCACTTTTCGACGAAGGGGCTTCCAACAAACTAGAGAGGCTGTGAGGGAACACGATCCTAACCCCTCCTAACTTTGCTCCTTCCCATTATCAGTTACAAACTTAACTTTCTATGAAAAAAAACTTCAAAATGATGTTAAATTGTGGGCTGTTGAGTCCTTCGTCTCCCTCAACCCGTAACTGTTGAAGCAAAAATCGGTGACACACCCAATGAGTAGTCCGTGGTCTCTGCTGATCAGTATAAAAATATCCTTAACACATTCGCGACATTCTGGCGTGGTGTGTCATGTGGGACACGCGCATTCGAACGTGGGTCCCGTGTGCAACCGCTTGAGCACGTGTTACCACGTGGTAGGAATTTTTCCTCTGCCATATAATACTCGAATTTGCACAAATTTGAGGCCGATCGTTTTCTCTTTTGTAGTCGTCAAGGGTGATTCCAAATGTTTGTCGTAACTCCACTTGATACTGATTAAAATTTCTTTTCACATGTTTCGTTCTTCCTGTTGAAAGTTTAAACCTCGTATTTAAAAAGTTTGAGAAAAAATCTGGCTCTGGCCAGTACGTGTGTAGAACTTTTGAGTATGTGTTAGTGTACCACTATGTACATAGGATTTTGCTAATTATGACTGTTTCTCAAAAATATAACTCTGAGAAGAGCGCGTTCACCCGGCTGGGCACGCCGTCCCACGCGTTGCACCTCGCGTGTCAACCGGTCGAGCACATTGTCGCGAATGTGTTAATAAAGTTACAATAGAGACAAAAAGAGACCAAAATTTCAGATAGTAGTTTCTTGCCAATTTAATACATACAGACGTGTTGATACCATCAATAAATCCGGAATAAAACGATTTCTTCCAGCAAAGTGATGTTACACAAAGTGTTGATATACAAAGTTGGTTAGAAGCCTGCATGTCAGCTGTATCAGAGTCTGCATGCATGAGGTAACATTGCGGCAGTCGATTTCACCCTCGATTACGGTGCCCTTACATAGATTTCTTTCCAGAAAGAAGTAACGAAATCTCGCGATAGATATCATTACTGGACAGCACAGATGCAATGAAATATATACCTCGGTCTTTTGCTGCCATTCGCTTGAAAACAAGACACATCATCCTCATTCAGTTCGATCTTCTTGGGATTCCGTTGCTTCCTCTTAGTTCTTGTTGGGTAACTGAAATCCTTGAGACTACTCCTACGGAAAACAGCAAATCAAGAGAAAGTTAGAGAAAATTCGCTCACCTAAGATTATGTGAGTTTGACGCTTTCTTTCCTTTACGAGAGTATTTTCTACGTTCTTCAAAATCATTCTGGAATATTCCCAAAACCGATGAAGTTCTCGAGTGATGGAAGTTTCATCTGAGCGTCTTGAACGTTTTGAGCAGAATCGAACACTAATTAGCAGAAATAAAGATGGACGCTTCAGTTTTACAGCAAGTTTAACTGTTAAAGAAGTGGACACAAACCGTGACGTACAATGGCATTTCGCACCAAAATGAATTTCGCTAGCGCTCCTTCTTGTTCGGCGAAATTCGGAGATGACTGAATAGATCGCGTTAACCAGCTTGATGACACGAGAACCTTTGCACCATCGTTGGACTTTTGAAATAGCTCCTGGAATTGGAGTTTCTTTTTTTTAACGCTCCTACAGGGTTGCGATCGTACAAGCAGCAAATCCTCACGGTAATATCAGACGAATTAAGTTGATTTAGTGCATCAGAGCCATTTAGAAGGTGCTTGATGACTTTGTCTGGATCAACAAAATGACAGTTTGGGAGTGATTGCTCTGAAAAGTGAAAAGTGTCTACTCTGACTGCTCAGAGGTTAAGGAACCATGGAAAATTCGTACATGCATCTTGAACTATCTCAAGTTTCAATTGATGATTTGGTTTCAATGACGTTCTAATTTTTACCTGTCATATGAGACGCCACCCTTGGAAAATTTTGGGTCTGATATTTTGCTAAATCCCAGCAGGCTGGGGAACGTACAACTGGTATTTAGTGCTGAAACGGCGAGAAATACGCGGAAAGTTCAGGAAATCGAAACATTCTCTTCAGTGCGCTTGACAGCGAGGATGAGTGAGTGTAGCCGTATCGAGATACATGTATAAGTAGAGGGAACTCCAACCGTTCAAATCCCCACGGACCAGCTCAGTCAGCTGCAAAGCTGCACTCTGGCTGTCATATACCGTGCATTTCCTATCGCTGCCAGCCACGCTACGGGCGAATTCTACTAAACCGTAAGGACCTAAACATTCGAAGTTCACTGTTATTTAAACCCGCATGGAGAAAATTTCTTAAAAACATGCAAGATGTCTTTCTCCGCAATATGCGCCTGTGAATGTCCATTCTTTGTCCTCACTTTACAGGTGTGACCGTACATAATTTATACCAGAAATGAAAATTTTCCTGAATGCTGCCTTTGACAGCTTCACGATACACTGCAAAGTGCAGTACTGACTAAATGACATGTAGGAAAATGAAATAAAAAGTTCGAAAAAAAAAAAACGAAAACGGTACCATCTGGGTCTACGAAGAACTGCCACACATGTTCGGAGCATTCTTCTCCTGGTATGGAGCTCGCCGATTGAGTAGAGCAGCAGAACATCCCCTCTGTGACGAAACAATGAGGAAACAAGCTCTGCATTTAAACCGTGCATGTTAACGAAAGTAAGACAACTAAAACGAAAATATGTGGCTGTATGTAAGTGATTAAGGATGTGAAGGTGAAAAATAACATGTCACAAGAACCCACTAGTTGAGAGGTTCTTGGCTGGCCAACCACTCTCCACTGCTTCCTCCTTCACCTTAGTGAGCATTTGATATCACATCGAAAGACTTGGCAACTCTGCCCTTGCGTCCTGAAAGCTTATTAGGTTGCACGAAAAAGTGATATCATGGGTTATGATCCATTAGAGGCTTTAAGGCATTATTCATCGTTAACAGAAGCCCTTGCGTTTCATTTTGCCTTCAATTTCTCCAATCATGGATCTACGACTCGTATACTATTCAGAAAGGACCATGCCCTCCATTCCGACTGACCAACCACGTTTTATCGAGGAAGTCAAAAGAGAAGGACAAGACTGTCAGTGTGAACACTAAAGGCGTGATATCTGACGACAGCGCTGATATTGAAAAAAAAAATCGAAAAAAATTTGGAAAACTATTTTCAACCCTCACGAATTCATAGTTTTTCTTTTTTTTTTTCAAGAAAACAGCACGTTCCATCCGACTGCCACTGTTCTTAGTAGCAGACGGAGCTAGGAAATTTTGGAGAAAAATGGATTTAATATACTTCAATATATTCTGGAATCAAATAATGTATTAGATATAGTCTAATTCAGACATTCCGTTTCCAAATGAGTCCATGAGTTGAATTTTCGGACAAAACAACAATGCATTTCTTTAGAACAGATAAGAATCGCGCTAGTGCTCCTTCATTCTGGAATATTCAAACAAGCCCATATCTAATTTCAGGTTGGGTTCTCTCTATTCTACTCTATCCCACTTATTATGCTTCTTGATGAGAACGTACGACAGCACGTGAATCAACGGCAGCAAACAGAACGAGTAAAACATTAAAATCTGGTAGAACCCAGTATATAAAACACCAAAACTTCTGAAGTATCAATTGAAACAACCGAATTAGTCTCGTTTCATTTGGCCTGTACAATAACTTGCTCGAAATTTCTGCTCTTAGAAGGAATGAGGAAATATTTGATTCAAAAACAAAATAGCCGAACGACACACCAGCTGTCGACTGCTGCGCTCGTGTTCTATTCCCTGGCAAACGGCCGGGGTTTGTCATAGGCGGCGGAAGATCGAACATGCGCCTCGTAGTGGGAGCGGACAGAAAGAGCGCGAAGGTTCTAGACCGTCGCGATGGCGTCCGCGAAAACATCGCCACACGTGTTCGCGTTCCTGCTGGTCGCGGTGGTTCACTCATGCTCGGCGAGTTCGCTCCTCTGAAGGCAATTCTCTTCCAAAATATCCTGTCATATGAATCACACTGTTTCTTAACTTCATACCCCCTCCTTTTACCGTTCTTTCCGCTAAAGAAGTATAAAATACCGTTCTATTCCTCGGTAATTCATTCCTACCAGTTGTGTTGTCCATTTAGAGCTTATCCGTCATTATATTCTTGTTCTTAACCGGGACCAATACAAATGTTTCAGAAACCACACTTGTAAATATGGCAAAAGATTACTACAAGATTCTCGGTGTTGCAAAAGGTGCAAGCGAAGATGAAATCAAGAAGGCATATCGAAAAATGGCGTTGAAATATCATCCAGATAAGAATAAGGAGCCTGGAGCTGAAAATAAATTCAAGGTTAGTTTGTCTTGCTAGTACTTGCCTTTTAAATATGCTTAGATGCATTTTAATAGAGTGCTGAGAAACTTCGGCACGGTTCACCTTCACGGATCCAAAGAATTCAGGATTTTTTGGTTGAAACATAGCGTAAGGGGCTTATTTGATTTGCTGAACACGACAATCACTGTAATGCTTTTGAAGCGAGATGAACTTAGCCTCAATTTCGCACAGTTTTCTTAACCGGATAATAATAGTACCAACTTAATCGGGTGATAATAATACAAACTGCATACGATATTCGCGTTCAGCACCTTAAATAAATCTCTTATATAAAGTTAGAGAAGATTCTGTGACATACTTTGTCTAAGGCATGTGTACGGAAGTGTGTTCACCTTCTCCTCGTAAGTTATTGTTAGATTAAATACATTATTCGATTTATTTGAATCAGTGTATGCGACGCTCGCTTGAGATTAGCTTCATAGCGGGGTTGGTTTGCAACTAGCCTATACTTCACTGTACAAGTGGTGGTTGTATCAGTATATCAAGATTTTGAACCTGGAAGACAATATATGTGACTACTTCAACGACGAAAATAGGCTTTCCGCACAAGCCTCCATAGGGAACCATTAAAGCGCGCTACGACCGGTTATTCCGTCCCAGTTTTTAATCTTGTCGGATTTTTTTCGTTTTTATTTAGATCATCGAAGTCAAGGCTTCCGTACTGGGATTTCCTATAGTTTGATTTGCTTGCAGGTATGCTGCGGGTCTTCCCCTCAGTCTAAAGCAAAAGTCCGAGAGCGATTTATCAGAGGGCATCTGACATTTCCTTACATTGAGGTTACAGGGCCAACTCATGTTTTTTTTTGTATGTTTACAAACTGCGGATTAGCACTAGTAAACGAGTTTGCATGAGTACCGCATGAATTGGTAATTGGAAAACAGTTGTTGTGAACGATGTTGCTGCTCCAGTCCCTGATGGTTTTTGCGAGTTACTGTTTTTGGTGCTGTGATGGCACTTTATGGCGGTTCTGTACTTCAATGACCTCATACCAGAATCGCCAAAGTTTTGTAAACGCAGATCTGCAGCCTCACATCCATGCTTTAACACTGATAACATTCACGGCTATTTGATCTCTGTGATGTGGAGTCTTTCGCTAGGACAGTTGAAGCGGCCTTGGCTAGGGCTGCGCACCTCGCTCTTCTTCGTGTTCATCTGTTTGCTAATGGAGAACTTTTTCCCTAGAGAACAGTAATTTGCGAAGTTAGTTGTTCGGATCGCGAGCGCTGAATTCAAATAAATCATGGTTCCTTCGGTTTAAACTTTCAGTACTTTTGCATTCTCATATTTGAAACCACAGGGCTGAGCTGTCTTCGTTTTTGTAACCATTGGTTCGCATCTGCAGCCACCAAGACCTTTTTTTCATAGCAAAACGAGTTAATGTAGAGCTGTCAACACGCTGTGGGCACGATATTTTGTAGTTATTACTTTGTTATGGAAGGCTTTGCATAAGACCAACATGATATTTAATGAGCTCGAGAATCTGGTTTGTACAGATCTTTTGAGAAATTAAGCCAAGGATGAGGTTTTTTTGCCTCTGGAACTGGATTTATTCGAACTAGTTGTACGGTATTCTTGTTGGATATCGCATTGCGGGAGTGCATTGTTTTTGTAGTATCATTCTTCTTTTAAGCATTACTAGTGTAAGTTGTTGAATATGAATAACATGCATGCTTTACTTATTTCTTGAGACGTCCTCTCCATTCACCAAAGAGTGAGTATCAATCACACTGATCGAAAGCATGCGTGTCCCACTCACTCTCAGATAGTTTTCGTAGCTATTCTAATTAGCCAAGCAATTGAAAATCAGTGCGACCAACGAATCTGAACGTGCACGACTTGTCAGAAGTGCTGCGTTCTTCACATATGAATACGGCAACATTCACTCATTTCTGAACCACTTCTATCACCCTACCTCGACAGCATCGATATTAGCCATGTTTTTCGTTCTTATTTGACCTTTTGGGTGCTTTATGCACACATTCGCTGCCAAATCGCTCATTACAAAAAGTGCTGTATGCGTTTCTTTGGCTCTGCGGGTGGCTGTCATCAGAAAGTGTTGACCTCATTTGTCCGATAGGTTAGCCTTGAACTGATAGCGGTCTTCGCGTGACATTTTGCTAAGCCTGATCAATCACGATGACTTAATTGCATTTTATTCTTCATTGGCATATACAGTAAAGGGTTGCTTCAACCATCTGTTTGACCTCCTTATGTGCACTCTATCTATACGCAGAGTAGAATACTGACAGATTCATAGTAAGGGTTCTCTTCTTCGCAACAAACCTGTTTCGTTGCTTTCAAGCTGGTTTTTATAACGCGCTTGTTTAAATGAAGCAAACTTTTGTGTTTACTCACACTGCTCGCTTTTCTTATGGTTTGCATTGAGTTGAAGTGCGGACAGATGCAAGAAAGCCACTGAATCGGAGCAGAATTCATTCCTTATTTGTGCTGGTTCGTTTTCTTCGCTTCTCGTTGTGCGAAACTCTTGTCATTCGGGCAAGTTTCCAATCACGATGTCAAGGACTCTACCCACCGCCCAGCGGAGTCCGTTCAAGGTCAAGTTTGAAAGGATACGGTTCCCTACCGATGGGTAGTGCTAGGAAGCGAGCTTATCAGCATTTTAATACTTACCGTGATTGGAATTGATGAAGAAGGGATTAGAAGGGGGCTTGCCGAAATATACTTCATATACTTAGAACCTAACAATGCGTTAGGTACCTATCGATTTATTCGAAATTCGAAGATGCGGCTTTGAATAAGTCAATAGTTCGGATGTTTGAAAAAGTGGGAGCAATACAAAAGTTCAGAAATGATAAGGAGTCCGTCTCTTTTTCGAACATTTGATTTATGCTTAAAAATACGTAGCAGCTAACCCCATACAGTTCTCCTCATTAAAATTTCCTTTTTTAAGGAGATTGCTGAGGCCTACGATGTTCTGTCAGATCCAAAGAAGAAGGAGATATACGATAAATACGGAGAGGATGGTCTTAAAAACGGCGGACCTGATGTGGGTGGTGGTCCAGGCGGTTTCCACTATGAGGTCCGGCGATCTCCCTGGCTTTTTCTTTTAATTTTCTTAACGTGGTTTACACTCTGCTGCAGCTGAACATATGCTTTATCTCTAACCAACATTTGTGCTTCCCTACCTGTGCTCCAGCCATGTGCTTTCAGTTCCAAGGCGATCCTATGCGTATGTTCACACAGTTCTTCGGAACTGATGATCCATTCGGTGGTATTTTTGGAATGGGTGGTGGACATGGCCCAAATGTGTTCTTCAACATGGGTGGCGGTGGGATGGATGATGGAATGAACGGTTTCACATCCTTTGGCGGTATGCCTCACGGTCATAGGAGAGGTGAGAAGAAAATTTGAATTCCATTTGAAATCACCGAATATCATGATGTTCATAATTATAGTGCTTCTTTTCTAGCCGCTCCCAAACAAGATCCTACTGTACAACATGAGCTTCAAGTCAGCCTTGAGGACATTTATCATGGTTGTACCAAGAAGATGAAGATTACCAGGTAACTGCTAGTAATTTTTGCCGTAACTTTTGTTGGAGGATATGACACAACCAGTGATTTACGTGAATGATACTATATTCAGGAAAGTACTGAATGCAGACGGTCACTCTACCCGAGTAGAAGACAAAGTCTTGACGATAAACATCAAACCAGGATGGAAAAGTGGTACGAAGATCACATTCCCGAAGGAAGGCGATCAACATCCAGGGCGTGTCCCAGCGGATATTGTGTTTGTGATCAAGGTGAGTTTTTTTTTAGCTGGATTGCGAAACTCGTCAGCTGACAAGCGAGCGATGGAGACGTTCGAACACGATAAGGCAATCTCCATTCTGCTGATTCGTTGTCGATTACTTTTCGTGTACTGGTTTTTGATTCAAGAGAGCAGCTGTGAGAACCATTCACGTGAATGCACATTGAATGATTCATTAGCAGTTCGTCAAATTAATTGTTAGTAGCATGGTGCGTAAGGAAGATGGTTCAGTAACCGGTTTGTCGTTTCCTGTCTAGTTAGCCAACACATACGTAACAATAAGTCGATGTCTCTCCTGTCTGTTCGAAGTGAGAGGGTTGCCAAGAGTATTTCGAAATACTTTTGTTATACTTTGGATTGGGCAGTCAAAACAGCTGTTATAGGGAACTTCAAACGTACGTAGACAAGAGTCGAGACCGCGGCGCTGCTCTCTTGGGCAGAGACGCAGCCGCACACTATGCTGAGCTCCCGTGACTCCGCCCAAGAGAGCCGCGCCGCGGTCTCGACTCTTGTCTACGTACGTGTGGAGTTCTTTGTATACTATTATATGTTTTAGACCTCAATGATTTGCTCTATTTCGCGGAAACGCCAAATGATGTTATAGTTCGTAAAGGTGTTGCTGTGGACTTTTCATTTTAAACGACTTGCTACTCATAGGGTGATCCAGCTTGCTGTGCACGAGTGCTTAGTGAGAACAATGAACGAAAGCATCGTCAATGAATAGTATTTCGAAGCTACTTCACTCGAGCTCGCTTTTATACTGCGTCTTTTCTATTTCCAAGTTTTACATGCCAGCAAAGAGGCTTATTTTCAATGTTGTTGATGCTGCAGCTTTTAGATCATACGCGTGGACAATTTGCTCGGAAGCTCTATTAATTCCTCTCAGCACTCCGCAAATTTTACTTCATGAAGATGTGATGTTTTAGGATAAGCCACACAAGGTATTCAAGCGGGAGGCTTGTGACATCCGATATATCCACCGCATTTCGTTGCGTGATGCTCTTTGTGGATGTACAGTGGAGGTGCCTACGCTTGTTGGCCCATCAACTACTCTGAGGCTCGACAGTGTGAAGCCGAACACAGTTAGGAGGTAAATATCTACTTGCTGCTTCCCACTTGCTTTTTTTCAGGTTCTTGGGTACTTCTGTAATTTATCTTTCTAGAATCACTGGTAAAGGACTTCCTAATCCAAAAGCTCCTGGTCACTATGGTGATCTTATCGTTCAGTTTGAAGTGGAGTTCCCATCGAAGCCGATCACAGATCCTATCCAGCGCGATCAGTTGATGAGAATCCTTCCTCCGTTGTCGCATGCGTAATCTAATGCAGGTTGTTGCTTTTGACGATTAGACATATCTATCGGTGTCTAATTGGACTTCTATTTGACTTTCTGTTCCAGATTAGGGTCGATTCCATTTCTTGCTTGGCGTTGTTTGTACTTAAGTAGCACGTAACTGTATTCCCGCGCATGTATTTGAGAATTCTTCTCTTGTCTGCACTGAGTATTCATTTGTATTCAGCGGAACGGCATATGTAAGTGATTTGCGCGCTTCACTATTGCGGGTATACCATATAAGCGTAGGTCTTGTGATGTGTTCGTATATTCATGATCTTTCTCTCAGCTGTATCATCATCGCCTAATTGTGTTTCATCTAGAGCTTTTTTTCTGTTTAGTATTTTCGATCTAACATTGGATTAGGAAGTTTCGTTGCGAAATTTGTCGCTTCTCGAAATGCACGTTTCTCCAGTTCCACTGGCTAGTCATTATCGAGGACGGAAGTCAAGAAGTTATAAAGTATTTACAACGTACCTGTTTTGTACACAGTTACGAACTCTGTTAGCTAGTCATAGTACTTGCAGTTTGAAGGCAAACACCGTTAAGTTGGCGCTTGATTGCTTTCGGAGATAAGCCTTCTTGGTTCTTTTTTTCTGGCATGAACAGAGTTCATTCAAGCATGTGCCAAAGATTGGTCATTGCGTCTCTCATCTTTTCATCTTTCCATAATTCACCCAAAGCTCTTGTTTCAAGACAGGGTTGCCAGTTACTTGGATGAGATAGCTTGCATTCAAGGAGAGAAGTGCATCTTAGTCCTGCTGAGACTTTTCTGTGATAAAGCACGCATTGCAACCATATTATTGCTTTCAATCTCTAGTGCTTTGTTCTAATGTATGCTTAGTTTTTATTTTGCAGGATGTTTTGAGAAGTGAACGACGGGTTATATAGGGAACTCCTAACGGACGCAGACAAAGGTCGAGACCGAGGCGAGGCTCTCTTGGGCAGAGACGCAGGCGCTCCATGTCTCTGTCCAAGAGAGCCGCAGCCCCGACCCTTATCTGCGTCCGTTTGGAGTTCCCTGTATATCAGATTGGTGCGTAATTAATGCGGCTTTTTTTTTCACGACTCTCTTTCTCTTTAAAAATTGACGCTTCTTGAACGGGTTTTTCATGTAAATAATCCTCTTCTTTCATTTAGTAACGATGTTACAGAAAATCGTATCCGTCTTCACCATCCCATGCCACTTCGGCAAAGGTAGGAATGCAGCGCAGTCATTCCGCGATCTCAACGAAATTTTAGGCGGAGAAAAATCAGCAAGGCCAAGTCGGAAAATATTTAATTGGTTCAAGTAGGAAGGTACAATCCTACAGATGAGTAAGGAGAAGTTCTGCGATCAAATTTTGACAACCAGGAACTTTTGGCAGCTGTGGAAAGGAGGGGGGGGGGGCTTTGATAGACGAGATTCCTCAGAAATGGAGCCTGCGCGTTTTGCTGCAGAAAATCTGTGGAAGTTCGAAAATTGCTCCTGCTTGACAGTTCGTCTGGACCCATTTACCCAATATCCATGCTTTTCTGAGCCTTTTGAGAGGAAGTACCATAGTCGAGTGGCCCATATTGAAGAATTTGGACAGCATACCGGTTGCCAAACTTCAACCCTCTTCCGGGAACCCCAAAATTCCTGGTGCGTGGAATTTGATGGCCAACCTCTTCTTTCTTCACCTGTGAAGCTCGTACCTTACAAATATGAATAATCTTTCGATTTAGCCTTGCTGATAGGTCCATCTTTGAACGGCTCGCTGAGATCGCGAAATGACCGTGCGGCATTCCAACTTTTCCCGAAATGGTGAAGCATATGTATTATGACGGATATGGATGCGGTTTTCGATAGCACCTCCAGGAAGTGGAAAGGGAGGATTGCTTTCATGAAAAAAATAACCCTTCGAAAGCTTCAATTTTTATCGAGAACAGAAGTCGCAAAAACAAAACGCATTAATCATGCACCAACCTAATATTTACTGAAGGGAGTTCTGTGGTTGTGAGGTATGCGTGAGCTTACCCACTGGCAAAGGGATTGAGTTGCCCAGATTTTGTATTTGAGAGGGGCTCTCCACATCTTTGTTCTTTTCCATCTTTTTTTTTTCGTTTGAAGAACCAGAATTAGGTGATGCTTTGGGTTGCATAAGGAGCGTGATGCTCGACATAAAAAGCTAAAGCGGAACATAATCAATACTGCTGTGAGCTAGTATGAAAAAAAAGTGAAATGATTCAATTAAACAAAGGAAATATCCTCAAATCTCCAAATTTGGTATTTCGCTTGATTTCGGCATATTGAGGGACGCACGAGAAATCCACGAATTCGGGGTTCTTTTTCCCGTGCCTCTAATTGTGCTTGATCTGTGAGCGCTACAGATCTGGGTGCAGTCGTGTGATAGCATATATCTACGAAATAACCATCAAAATAGGACTTAATTCTTTGCCGCGAAACTTCAATGAATTTGATTAGATCTTATTGACTCAGCTTCGTTAATCATATACATAAAAAAGTTTTTTTTTTTGTTTGAGCTTAGCTTGTATTTTGTACGCAAAGCTTTAATTTCGGAAGAGATGACATCAAGGTCACCTGTACTGTATTGTTGTCGCACATTGCTCACTCACATGCTTCTGCGCGATCCACTTTATTATGAATATCGATTTTATGCCTGTTATTTTTGCGTTCGAAGAAGTAGGCTTTGCTGCAATCCCTTTTTTCCAGAATGTTGTCACGAGTAGCACAAGGGTTGTTGAGAGCAGGGCCCTCTGCTGTCTCAACTGCACGATGTGGGTTTGCAATGATCTCTTTGCATTTCTCTCACAAAAAGAACTAAATCACTGCCTTCGCTTCTGAATAACGAGGATTTAGGTGCTTCGTTCAATTTCCGTGATGCTTTCGACATCTCGTCGCAACTCACGGAGGTAAGCTTTGGTGTCTACGTATTCGTTTAGTGCTTCGAATTTTTTTTTAAATAGCTGATTAATAGAAAGGAGTTTGAATTGTTTCTGTAAGCAGAAGAGAAAAAAAACGTGGTGGTGCTGGGGTGATGTGCTAGGATTGTCGCTTAGCTTTTGCGTTAATAGGCTGCGCGATGCTGTCAATGGTTTTCTATTCGTCAGTTCTAAAGTGTTGAAATTCAGTTTTGTTCCCTATCTGGTTCACTTTCTCTTTATTTTCTCCTATTTTTTTATTGATTTTTCATTTCGCTCTTCCTTAGTTTCAAAGATAGCGTGTCAGTCATAGAATTTCATTCGTGAATGAGCATAGTCCACTCCAAAAGCGTCGAAAGTACTTGCGGATATACAGTGGACGTGAATGGCGTTGACCCATCTGCGGCCTCGAGAAGGACGCCGCACAACCGCGCCGCCTCGTGCCACAACCGATGTATTCTGCTGCTGTTGTGCAATTTCTAGCAGCTTTTCTACCCGATTTTAAGGATTTTCAAGCGAATCGGGAAGAAAAGACCCTAGAAATAGCATTCCGGCGGCGACGACACCGATTCAGCGCGGCGCGGTCGCGCTGCGTCCTTCTCGAGGCCGCGAATGGGCCACCGCCTTTGCCATGCACTGTAACTACATTTGCGCTAACGCGAACACTCAGGTCCATTTTTCTAGCGTGCTACTAGGCAAATTTCTATGATTCCCATCTTCTCTGTTCTTTCTTCTCTCCAACTCTTGTATTTGATAAAACGGACTTCATTTAATCTATCGGGAAAGCGCTAGTGATTCATAATTTATCGATAAGAGTTATTAAGCTAAGAAACAGGGGCTATAAGGACTAAACATGGCCTATAAGCAAGGATACTAAGGAAAACAGCGCTTTTGAGTTGTAACAATATTCTGCATTCCTTCTTCTAACTCTAGTTTGAGAAGTCATGTTGCTGTTCAAAGCTGAGGAGTACTCCATTGTTTGCTAAGGATGTTCTTGCTCCCTAGAAAACTCCGATTTTATAGATTCTAGTTCTTCCTTTTGTTCTACTGACACTTTCTTATTTCTCCACTTTACGTCATTCTCTTCTAGGATGAAAGGGCACTCATGGAAACAGCGCATGAATATTGCCAAGAGAAGCTACTTCCACGAGTTACAGAGGCATATCGGGGAGAGAGTACGTAGATCCTACGTATTTCCTGCAGATTTGCGTATTATTTGCTAGCTCCTAAACAGAATGATTCTTACAGAGTATGATCCTACTTTGATCCCTGAGATGGGTAAAATGGGATTGCTTGGAGCGCCATACCAGGTCTGTTTTGCTATGTTTAGTGTACTTCCTGTTTCGATTATCATAGCTTTATGCAGGGCTATGGATGTGCTGGTACTACATCAGTAGGATATGGACTTATAGCTCGTGAAGTAGAACGTGTTGATTCGGGATATCGTTCGACGATGAGTGTGCAAACGAGTCTTGTCATAGGACCGATTTACAACTACGGTAAGTCGCTGGTTCGCCTTTTTCGTCAATTTTGCTTAGGGTCTACGTAGCCTAGCTTACAAATTAATCCCTAAGTTGTCATAAATGTCCAGAAAGGAAAGACAGAATTATAAGGTGTCATCATTTTATTACAACTCAGTTTTACAACTTTTGTGAAAATTGTTCCGTGTTGAACTGTTGCATTTGCAGGAACTGAGGAGCAGAAGAAGAAATACATTCCCGGATTGGCAAGTGGTGAACTTGTGGGTTGTTTCGGGCTAACTGAGCCCAATCATGGCTCAAATCCCTCTGGAATGGAAACGAAAGCCAGGTGGTTTCCTATTTTTTGCTCTGTATTACTGAAGGCAGCACCCATGGAGATTTTCGACCTCTATATCTCGGCAAAATTCGGGTAACTGCATGCGCTGAACACTGCCACAATGCCGAAAACGAAATCCCCGTTTTCTGGAACCCCTCGCTCATCACTTTCGAGTAGATTGGGTCGAGCTGCGCGACCTACTGGATGTGGACCGATCCAAAAAAGTCGATATCGCCTTTGTCAGCTGTTTTGTTGGCAAAATCGGTCTTTCGTACTGTTCTGCAGTGTTTCCGGGGCTTATGAAAAAAAAAACAGATCTTTAAAAAGATTGCATATTTAGTCGAGATGTGGCAAAATTCTTGAATTCTTCTTCTGTGGATTCTAAAATGATCCCAATAAGATGAACGAATTTGGAATTGAAATAAGTGACGAAAACTAGGCAACACTAGCAACTAAACAAGTGGATCTGTAGTAAAATAACAAATAGAGAAATTCGCTATGGTAAGTAGTGCAAAAAGGGGGAGCTAAAGGGTGAAAAAGAGCTTCATAATCCCAAGAAAAGAAATGGGTGCCCACTTGATCAGCTGGCAGCAACAGTCCGCTGCCGCTATAACTTGATCGAACGACCCCACGCTGATCCTAGTGATCCAGGATCTTGGACATTCAACTCGTTATATCTTAGAAATGGTTGGGTTTTTCGTGCTACTCTGTAGAATTGTTGGGACAGTTATTAAGGTTCCAAAACGATCAAAATCTCAGACACATGGGTGCTGCCTTTAAATTATGACTTTGCTGTTGGTGAACACTTGGCCGATAATTTCTTAGTGCATGTATCCGGGAATGTTCCCCTTTGGGTGTGCTTGTTTTGCGACCACAAATTGGTATTCATGAAACCGGCGGAAACGCTTAGGCGGAAACCGTCTACGTGCCGGCAGCTGGAGTGTGAAGATATACATCATGCCCTCTCGCATATCCTGCTTTACATGAATCCTAATGCAACTGTGGGTAGACATCTCCCTTCCGGATTGCCCGCACATTAGGGCGATGGCCGCAAGAGGATAGTGTAGAAGACCGCTTAATTGCGCTTAATCATCATCTGCTGGAGTAACCAGCCAGTTTACCGCTCCAGCCAAGCTTCGACCTTCTATACCGTACGTAATACCACAGACGTAACGTCGGGAGCCACCCTCTCAGATTAGGGTTGATTGGATTAGAAATTTTCGAGAAAGCTTATTCTGTGTGATAGTATATGCGGAGGCAGTCGGTTTTAGCTTAAATGTTAAGTCGCTTCACCGCTAATTTGGCGCTTGAAGCGCTTTTGCAGTGCCTTAGTGATTTGATGTCATCTACCACCTCTTGTATCTTGTAACTATAGCGAACCGCTTTCGCTTATATGGTTCACATTTCATAACAATGGTTTGTTTCGCCTCGATCATGGCCGGCCTATTTTTCTAACCATCTCATTGTGGTCGTTTTAAGATGGGATGAGAAAACCAAGACCTACCGCCTCTCAGGAACGAAATCGTGGATCAGCAACAGTCCCGTAGCCGATGTCCTGATTGTGTGGGCGCGAAGCGACAAACATAATAATGACATTAAGGTATGTTCGGATTGTTGAAGGTGTAGGACCTCTTGTTTTCTTAAAGACACATTTATCTTGAGGTTTCTGAACCTATCTTAGATCTATATGTTTTAGGGCTTCATCCTCGAAAAGGGTATGGATGGACTCACTTGCCCAAAAATTGAAGGTAAATTGTCGCTGCGGACCTCAGTCACTGGCCAGATTGCGATGGATGAGGTGCCAGTCCCGGAGGCCAATCTTCTTCCGAATGTAAGTAGTTTACAAAACTAGTTCTTTTTTAATTCTGGTAGCATAGGAGTGTTTCCCACAATAGAGAAGGGAAAACGGTGCTATGCCTCTTCGTTTTCAATTCCAACTCGTTCTCATTACCAATCAAGTTTTTTCATAGTCATACGTAGTGAAATTGCGTGCGAAGAAGAACGAATCAAAAACGAAGTGTACAAAAAGTTGACTTTGAGTGAATACACCCGAACTCAGGTAAAAGGTGAATATCTACCCAGTTAGAAGGAATACCACGCGGTACTCGCACTAGTGGTGCTGGCTCAGCCGATATTTCCATTCAGTTATGCCGACAGAAACTCTTGAATCATTAACCTTGTAAATGTAGATACCTCAGAATTCCTCTTTCCTAGGCACGAGGACTCGGTGGTCCCTTTGGTTGTCTGAATAATGCCCGAATGGGCATCGCTTTTGGCGCCCTAGGTGCAGCGGAGGATTGCTTCCATCGTGCGAGGGAATATGCATTGGAAAGGTTAGTTTAAAACTGTTTGCTGTTGTTCTCATCGTGTGAATTCTTCTCCAGATCACAATTTGGGCGACCTCTGGCACAAAATCAGCTGATACAACTCAAGTTTGCAGACATGCTAACAGAAATCACACTAGGTTTGCAAAGTTGTCTACGAGTAGCTCGGCTAAAGGTAAGTTCAGTTGAGCTGTTTTTTGATGTTAGAGCGTACTTTTGCTATGTATATACCGTTTTGAGGATGAAGGCTTAGTGACACCTGAGCAGATTTCATTGATAAAGCGGAATTCGTGCGGAAAGTCGTTGGACATCGCACGGAAAGCTCGAGACATTCTTGGTGGAAACGGCATCGTTGACGAGTACCATGTGATAAGGCATATGATCAATTTGGAAACGGTGAACACTTATGAAGGTACGTTTTCGAGATCGTTTTCAAGTTCTGGATGTCAACTAGAAAGAAACACAGTGACAGAAAGAATACTCTGCTGCACGAGTTGTTCGTGCGTTGGCAGTTTTTATCATGGAGGCGCAATTGCAAGATGTGCACGTACACGCTACACGTTACGTGACACCTGAAAATGACGGTGATCACCAGGGTCCTTGGGACAGAAAATTTTTGCATCGGAATAAACGCTTCCAATTCTTCCTGACTAGATGTCAGAAAGGTACTATTAGTGTGGGCAGGGGAGAGGGATCGATCCATGGTCGTTTTCCAGAAGCTTGTAACCTGCACAGTGAGCGGATGGGTTTCGAAATTGAAGATTGAAGAATTGGTACCCGTGAAGCCGGAAGATAAATACATATGCAGCCTATTTGCGAAAAATAGCAGCTTAGACGGAAGTAGCAGAAGCGGGAACAGATAGATCTCCACTCCTGTCCATGAATTCCATACGAAAAGAAAGATACGTGACACCCGACTAAGATTGCATCTGATAACGAAGAGCTGCAGGATAAAGATCTGTTCATCCTAGACCGTTAGAGCCAGGTCTGATCACTGGAATTTTCTGGAAAAAATTTAAAGCTGCTGTTGCGTCGTTTATCATCGTCATCATCATCACTTCACGTATTCCTTACCATTCGAATTTCGATTTTTTTACTCCTAATGACCAACTAATTCGTGGGTGCGCCTATGGAGCGAACGCACAGTTTGATGTGTTTTGTGATAATTATTTAGCTTCCGTCCATGGCTAACTACCCAGTAATAATCCACAGTAACGGCGGGTGACCCGTCAAGAATCGGGTTCCTGAAATCAGAATCTCGAAAATTGATTCCAAATCGCTGTGAATAGCATTCATATCCTTTTAGTTGATTAAGGGAATCTGAAGGTCGCCACAACTCTTTTTTTATTGCTGTACTGTGGTTTATATTTTATTTTGCTCTACTGCTGTTCGACGCAGACCCCTAACACTTCCTAGGGCATTTTTTTTGACGTTGGAAAAAATCAATCCTGATTGGATTCTGATTAACCGAATTGGATCGGGCGAAAAAAAAGGAAACTCGTTTAAAGGCCCAGTGATGCGTGAAATCGGTCCCCTGCAGATGCATCAACCATGTCATTAATGTTCATTCGAGCAACAAATCCCTTTCCATTGTCGAATGAATGTGCTGTTCATAGTGTGCTGAGTGTTTTCAGGCACTCACGACATCCACGCCCTAATTCTTGGCCGAGCCATCACGGGACTGCAAGCCTTCCAGTAAATCTCCGCATATGCCAAGTCATATTAGGCCCACGGCGCTAATACTAGTGTTTAGTGACTCTCTAACCTCCAACTTACGGCTGTAAATCTGACCTCGTTGTAATATGCTGCATTACGTTTTAGCCATCGTTTTACCTCGGATTTACTGGGTTTTTCACTTGATTGTTTCAAGCATAGTTTTATACCTCGACTCGGTGATACTTGTACTAGCCTTGTTGATAAAGTTCTATACTTGTTACTAATTGAATAATTTATTTAATTTTTGCATATTAACAACGCGCAACAATCGCTCACATAACCTACTCTGAGAAGTGAGAACGTATTTAGTCATTAGTGTATAATGACTAAGGAATAGGGCAGGCTGAGGGTGCGATGAGACAACCAGCTTCGCTAATTGGCTAAACTGGACGTTCTATGTCACTTGATTTCTTGGACTAGCTCCAAACCACAGACAGCGCAGCCTGCCCTGTCCCTTCAAATGAGCACAGATCCGAAGAAGACTATAAAAATGAACAAAATCTGCAGAAAATGTGCAAATTTCACTTGCGGATTGCAGTAGAATATATGTAGTATTTTAATGAGCATTTCATTATCATTTGGAAACCATGGAGATCATTGCGACGTCCCAAGAACGTGGACAACAAATCAATAAAACTCAAAAAAATCGATACAGCATATAAATATTGCTCCAACAGGCGAGTGTTAAACACATTTGAAAGACAAGAAAATACGAAGACAAAATGAAAATACCACAAAGAAAATGCGCTAAACATCATTTTCTTAAAATATTCATAATGGTTAGGAGTAAATATACCGCGTAGCTGAGGATTAAAGTTTTTTCATGGAAACACTAGAGGATGAAACTGTTGCACATACGCACATATGCACACACCGGAGAGCACGTGGAGCTGGAGATGCATTAGCAGTATTAGCTGTTTTCTTACAAAGGTTACATGGTGACAGAAATGGTTGAGGTCGTAATGAGCTTATATTTACAGTAAATGGCAGGGCATACGGTAGGCTGAATGGGGTGGATCGAATCTACGGAATGCGGCTCATTCAACACTGAGATTCCGATACCGCATTCGTGGCGCTCGCGATGGCACTGGGAGAATCGGAATCGGTTTCGCTTCCGTCTGGAATAGGAAGCATGAGATGGGATTAGGATTATCTCGCAATTTTAAAGGCGGAGCCTGTCCATTCCATACGATTTTGGAGGCGGAGCTTGCACATTTTACCTACTAACAGTTCTGATAGGGAAAAAAAGCAGATACCTATGTCTCGTATATCGTCGCCTGCACAGTATTAGAGATACGACAATTAGTAGCAACAAAATATCAAGCCAAAGCATCCGGTGATCGGGATCAATCTTTGGTATTTCAAAAAAGGTACATGACATTCACGTGGAAATTTAGCAGTGAGCGTTGGATACTTGTCTTTCTTCCTCTGCACTCTGAGAGATGAAACTCAATGGAAAGAGCTTCATGCAAGCATTATCTGTGTACCATTAGGATAAAGGGGTTTGGAATTTGAGCTCTGCAAACGGATTACTCAGGAAAGAAATTTCGGATGCAAAGCCAAAATAAATAGATGTCTATATCGCAGTTGTCTTAGAGAACGCATCCAGGCTTGTCTTAGGGAACGCTTCCAGGCTGCCCTACCCTGCCTAAATTTGACCGTTAAGGAGTAAATACCTGGATGCAGTGTTTCAATACAAATATCAAAGACTTCATCGTGGAGGACGAATTGATTAAGTACAGTCTATTAGCTCACAGAGGGCGCCCGATCTGACTTTGTCCGCAATTACGACTTCACCATTTCTAGGCTAACCGATCTATTTTTTGCACTTTTTTGATATCCATATGGTGTGGTTCCTTCCATTCTTATGTTTCCCCACTACCATCCGCTAAAATATCTTTCCAGACGCATTCTGCAGGCAAAGTCGTAATTGCAGACAATGTCAGATCAGGCGCCATCTGTGAGCTAATGGACCATACATATTTCGGGTTTGGCGACCAGAGTTACAGAATCTTTAGTTCATGTTTAGAATGATGAAAATGGTAGAAGCAAGGGCAAACTGAATTAAAAGAAAATTATTCAGTAATACACGCTCAACTACATGGTTGGCATAGCAATTTTTCTTCTAAGGGAGAAATTTTTTCTTATGAAAGGGAATTCAGGGTGGCGCCTAGCCACCCAATAACAATTGAAAACTGCTGCTGTGTCAGTACCTGCATAGCATCGCCGTCTCTCTAGCGACTTTATTTCTGATACGTAATGATTGTGGAGTGTCCGATATTGATGACTAGCCTCTCATAATCAATATGTATCAAATATGAAGTAGCCAAAGCGACGGCGATGCAAGGTGCTATACTCTCCGGTGGATTTAGCGACAACCCGCCAGGTAGATTAACCGAAAGATGGAAGACCTGGATACCCAGGAGGTTTTCGCGCTCAAAAAGCTATTGATGGACTGGGCGCAGAAGTCTGTATTCGCAGACTTTACCATTTCTTACCTAAATGTATTAACTGTGCTCAATTGAGTGTTGAAACATCGGGATCAGTTCTCGTCAGGTAGTTAGATTGTTGATTCTGCATTTTTAGAAAACAGTGTAAGCATAGTAAAGGAGCAAGCGAACAATTAGACAAAGAAACAGGAGCTTCTATCCAAATAATTCTTTAGAAAGCTAGAAATGAAAAAAAAAGAACGAAGCACCTAACTTTCCAGAGCTATTGCAGCACACATTAGAACTTATGAGAACTCACTGACTCTAGATGGCCAGATTTGTAGCAGCAGTGACAGAGTGGCAGCAGCTTGTGGCACGTCTAATGGACGGAGCTCTTTCACTGGAGGTGATTCAGCACAGCATAGCAACAACGGGGCGAACACCTGGATATTTCGTCTCAGGAAAAGAAATAATGTACAATTATGAGCACAAAAAAGCAGGCATACGGTAGTCAAACGAGAGGGAGTGAGGCCATTGTGAGGTGATGACGCGAGCACGGTGGTGAGGTGATCCATTACGAGGAGCAAGGTGTTCTAAAACTCAGAGAAGTTCACTTAGAAGGGGTCAATATATACTGAAAAAAATAACTGTAACGAAAATAGCAAATGTGCTGCTTACCTTACTGGGCGGTGCTAAACAGTCAATTATTCGTAGGACGAGTTGTCGATTACCATGGATATCGTTTGGCAGTGTCACTGTTCCAGCATCGATAAGCATAGCATGAATTTGCGGTGGAATCAGTGGTTCGGGCAATTCACGCAGGAAGTCCTGAAACAACCCCCGATCCACTCGAACATGCCAAAAGGAAGAATAATTCCCATAGGAATAATAGCTGACCTTGATGAGACATGCAAGCACATTGGTGTCCGGCACACTATCCGTGGATAGTTCACATCCTAGCGGATTCGCTTCCAGTTCATCTCGAAGCACTCGCTTTTTCTCAACAGAACCACACACTAAACTTGATTGTTAAGGTACTCATGCATTTCTCTCAGCGAATATTCTGTTTGAAATTCGCGGTAACTCACAGACATATAACCCATTGCAATCGACGCCTCGCCTCTCAATCTCCTGAATAAGCCGCGTGAGTGCGATGGGCGTTTCGCGTCTTTCTCGTGATAATAATCGACCGAGAGGTACACCGAAAACTCTGAAACAGCATCGAACTTGCACGAACAGCACCACTAGTGCAGGAAGGTACTGATGACAGATCCCTTGCTTGCTCTTTTGCACTCTTGCTAAGGAGGGATTTAGAGCAGAAAGTGCGAGAGGGCAGAAAAGGACGTGTAGACACCAACCCATCGCCGAAATATGAATGAAATTTTCATTGAATAAACACCTAAGTAGCATAAGAGAACGCAGGTGCATCATAGGTATTTGAAATTCTTCATTCAAGGCTTCAGAGGAGTTTTTCCAGCTTATCTCCAATTTATTGTATTTGCTATAACTTTTAATGTTGAGAAAGCGATATATAATACGAAACAATGCTAAAAACGAGCAGTTTGGTTGTTCGGAAACTAAATGGGATTTTTGAGCGTTGTGAAAAAGTATTATTTTCCCATGCTGAAAGAACATTAATCAATAATAAATTTTCTATTTTATTCGGTTACTTTGCCATCTTTCTGATCATTTCATAATTCCCCTCTAGCAGAATTTCTGCTCTTCTTCGGCAAAACACTGGGTCACGTAATATTTGATATCCTCATTTTCAGTAAAGGTTTTCCCATTCAAGTAGTTCTGCAAATATGATATAAGCGGTATTCAGATGGCCTAAGATCAGCGCTATATTGTGGGTGCATCATAAATTCCCAACCAAGCTCCAGTAATTTTTGCCGAGTCGCCAAAGATGTACGCGGTCTAAGATTGTATTGGTGGAACAGTACTCCTTTGGGACTGCGAAGGAGATATCTTTTGGGGGTGCTTCCAAGAAACCGAAATGTCAACTCGGACCTGTGCATATTGCCGACTACTGATGAAATTAGGTGAAGCAATTAAAAAAACCGATTGGAAGTAGCGAGTCGCAAAGGAGTGGTGTGCTACCAAGGCAATGCTAGACCGTATACATTTTTGACGACTGGGCCAAAATCACTGGAGCATGGTTGGAAATTCATGTTGCATTCACCGTATAGCCCTGATCTTGCGCCATCTGCCCACCATTTATTTTGTTCGTTGGAGAGCTGCTTAGATGGGAAAACTTTACCGAAGATGGGGATATCAAATCTTATGTAGCCCGGGGATATCAAATCTTATTTAGCCCAGTTTTTTTTTTCGCCGAAAAAAAAAACAAGAAGAAACAAGAAGTTCTATGAGAGCGGAATTATGAAATTATCAGAAATATGGCAAAACGTAGTCAAACAAAATAGAAAACATATCATTGATTGATGTTCTTTCATTACGAAGGAATAAAATTTTCTTTGCAACGCTTAAAAATCCCAGTTACTTCCCGAGCAATCTAATAAATACATGTATTCGGCTTGTTTAAAAAACCTTTTTAACCCTTTTCTCTCCTAATTTTTCACAATTTGTTCTCCTAATTCTGAAGCTTTCCTGTGGAAAGTGTAGGACCAAACCTGAGAAAACAGACTATAAGGACGGCCTCGTTATGGTGGAGAGGAGCAAGGGGTGTCGCATTTTTGTCGAGGGGATCATATGGGAGGTGATCGTTATGGCGAGAAATCTCATTTCTAACTTCTAAGAAGAGTAGGGAAGGAGAGGGAGGTGGGCAGGAATGGAATGGGTGTTGATTTTTTAAATCATAACCGAACACAATTCTGACTAAGACGGGTGCAAAGCTATCACAAAAGAGCTGCGTGCAGCCCATACTAACGTAATGACAGACTCAAAAGAAAAAGCCAAAAGTTTGAATACTGCCCTTTTTTTCCACCATTTTGGGCAGTGCTCCCTTACAGACCGCGTTAAATACTGTTCGAGTACTACACATTATATTCTGCATAAAAACTAAATGAGAATAAACAACAGTCGTACCCATCCATTCTCGGGTTGACCGTTCGTCGAAATACCGCCCGCATATCGTGGAATCCAATCCGCACTATCAGCTGGCCTCTAGGTTCGAGGTTCAGCGCGAACATTCTATCACCGTTCAGTTGATCGACAATGAACGCTTCCAGAAGCTTCAGCGAACCCTTATGGCACAACTTATGCCTATAACGTAAGATAATTAGCGGAAATTTGGGAGATGACCACAAAAGACAGGTAATCCGGAATTAGTCGCATAGTAGCAGACCTGTACTGCGGGTGCCATGAGTAGACGAAAAAATGCGTGACAGTCGCATTGAACACGTCAATGTGGAACGTTTCTCGCCACCGAAATCGCTGCTCAGCAGTTGATACACCAGTTCGTGCTCTGCAATGTAATGTCTTGATTTCAGGATAGACATATGACCATTAAAAAACATAAAAAGCAAGAAGAAAAGAGGTAAGAACTTGTAAAGGCATTGCATGAGGTAGAAAACAACTGAAAACGTCACCAACCTGTGCTGTTCATCTACTTCCAACACACAGTACATTTCTTCAGTGACCGCTTTTTGTTTTTCTGGAATTTTCAACCCGCGACCTTCCAGTACCTAAAACAGTGTTACACTCATACCAGATGTGTGGGAAATGAAGCAAACATCCGGAGAACTTAGATGAACTCTGTTTTCTTCTATTGGTATTCCCACAGCATGCGCATAGTCAGGACTAAAAATGCACAAGTAGCTATTCTAAGAAAGACGTATCTGTCCCTTGACCCCAATGAAATTCGTCCAGTCCGTGGTTCTGATTTATAAAAAAATTTTCAAACATTTCCGTGCATAGTATCCTAGAACACAGTATTTTCAATATGACCATAACAGTATCAAATTTTTGCGAATCTAACATTCCGAAACGGAGTTGCGTGAGCAAAAATTTTCAGGACCGTGAAAACGTGAAACGAAAGAAGAAAGGTGAAAAACACTCAAAAATCAAAGCGTGAAACGAAGCAATGCGCACTTCCCCTGCTATCTCAGCTACAGGATATTCAAAAAAAAGGAAGAAAAAACAACAAATGTCATAAATAAAACAGTTTTAGTGTGGCGTTATTTTTCGAACATTTCCAAAAAAATAGAGAATAAATCCAGGTGGTGTTTCAGAGACATAAAACCATCAAAAACAATTTAACATCAATAGTCTATGAAGGTGTTTTTTTGATGTTGCGAACTTTTAGTTTTGCCTTGAGATCTAACATCAATAGGGCACTCCTTGCCAGCAGCGAGAGTGTGATCTGCATAGTAGTAATGTAGGAAAAATGCCAATGGTCCGAGATGTCGTCCTATACGCTGATTAGTCAAAACATGCAGATCTGCGAATCGTTATCACTGAAAAGTAATAGCTGCGTCTACGGCTCTGTTAAAGTAATTGTCCAGTGAATAACCAAGGTCTGAGATCGAACAACTCGGAAAAGAATATGGGACCTGCACAAGGCCAGTGGTCGTAACGCGCCTAGGTGTACCATGTAGGTAACATCAATGGGTCATCCGCAAGAGTATCATGGATTTTTGTGGATAAATGGAAAAATAAACATAAAGCAAGTAAACAAAACAAACCGAGTAATTTGAAGCTTACCTGCACAAAAAGAATACCCGTGAGACTATTAACGTTCAACCTATCAACATTTATACCAGGACCAGCTGCACGCAAAGGCGCTCGTCTGGAAAGCAAACACCAATACATGCAGGTTTTTTGGAATACTAGTAATGCATTTCTGAAGAAAACTATATAAAGCTAACCTGTTCATCAGTGGCGATACATGGTATCGATCTAGTACTGCTGACGGGCGATCTTGCGCTGCGGCATGCCTAGGAAGTACCGGCGATCCAACGAGGGACTGAAATTTGGAGTGATTTACACTGATGACCACCAGTAATTTCAACGTTTTGCAGTAACTAACTTGCCACAACAGGTAACTAACACACTAGGTGGTAATTTTGCTATTTTGCTACTCTATAAAGAGAAAGTAATGGGAAATTTCCTCGTATGAATCTATAGCGACTAAAGTATTAATGCTGCAAGAAGGAAAAAAGTCACCTGCGCCATGATACTACGACCCGGCAAGGATGTTGATCGTTGGCCTCGAGGTTCGCCGTAGGTGTGCGACCATCTAAAACAGAGTAGAATGAGGATCGGATGCCAATGCGGAAATTGGATACGTAAGATCTGGGGAAAATTTCGGTGATGCAGAAGGAGCAAAGACTAAAATATGTATTAGTGTAAATACCAGTTGTATCTCAAATTATTCTTTCAGCGGCTCTTATTATTTCGTGAAACATCACAATTTCTCATCCCCACATTCTATGTAGCGCTTCAAGAAATTTTGCTACCAACTAAATTCTTTCAACGACAAGCAGATTCCTCGCTTGAAACCGACTTCAACACAGTTTTTTTTTTCTTGAAGAACCACCAACCACCTTCGATGTTCAATATATAAGTGGTTAAATGCTTTTTGGAGAGTTCCATAATTATAACACTGCTTCTGAAAAACGAGCAAATTAGCAGGAATAAAATGGAACAGGAACAGATACAAACTGAGAAAAAAACGCTGCTCAAATCAAGCACAACTCGATTCCCTCTTTAGATCAGATCGAAACTACTATTAATAAAGTTGCATAGCCGTAATTTTCACTTAAAAGGAAGTGGAAGAGAGGAGGAAGAGGGGGAAGTAGCTTCAGAAAATACCCTAAAAAGTCTGTTGTTCAACCAGTGCCTTCCACGCCCCGCCCAAAAGAGGTCTGCTTCGGGCTTAGAAACGAGGATGTCTGAGAAAATAAACTTATAGCGTTGCTGTACCAAGCATTATCCGCTAACAAAGAAATTGACGGAAATGAAGAACATTCCAGACGCACAAATGATTCGAAATATTAAGTGAATAAAACGTGTTGGAGCTTTTTTGGCCACGCTTAGAGTTATCAAAATGAATATCAGGACAGATTTAATAAGAGCGGTTCAAGAGGATTGGCTTAGCATTGTTGAAAATCTATAAATACCAGCTCTAAACAAAACATGGCGTTTACAGGTGGAAAACAGACCCATAAAAATCATGTCCAGGAGGACTATTTGCAAGGTTCCCTCACCTGGCATGAACAAAAATTTCGCTGCATGTACAAGTGTCCCTGCCCTAGCCTTTACAAAACATCACGTTTGGGAGTTCGTGAGAATAGTGCCCAAAAGAGCACTTTTCAAACAGAAGGGTTGAATTGCAAAGGTAAACTCAGCTGAAAGCTGTTGCCATCGTTAAATTAATGCCAATATGAAACGACTTTTCATCATACGTAATTGGTAATCCTCAATATGACAGCAAATATTTGTAGAAAAACCGTTAATCACATAGAGCAACCTGAGGAATCAGAAAAGCCTTTTCAAAAGGCACAGCAATGCAGGATTAAGTTTTCATCAATAAATAAGCACTGTGGAGAGATGTGATCCATCATTGTGGAGAGATGGCACGTGACTTCGTTCCTGATAACTTGTGAGACCAATTCATTTGTTTTGGCCAGAGTTAGAAAATTCGCTCTGAATACACCCGGAATATGCGTCAAAGCAAATGGTGGACTGACTTACTTGAAATCACGAAGCCACATTAGCAGCAACATTGTCAATTCCGATTCCATTAAAATAAAGTTTTTTGGAAACAGAAAAGACTTCCTATAGCTGGTAGCTATTGAATTACAGTGATAGATACAGATCTTCGTGGACAGAGGAGAGTGTGTTTAGCCTCTCTATAAGGAATGTAAAATCTATTAGTCTATAGATGAATGGCTCTCTACAACTGGACAACGCGGAGCAAAAAGATGCCACAGCAAAAGAAAGTGTCCAAATCACTTCAACGATAAGCATTACAGAACAAGAGAGAGAAGCAGCATCAAACCATGCGGGCATAGAGTAACAGGGGGAACTTCCTACTGAAATATTATTGGAGGACATCATCGATATAGGAGCCCTGCGCCAAAGGTTCTGTTCTGTTCAATAAGTGAATGTGTTGATGAAAACAAAGAATAACAGTGCCCTCAACCTTCCTTGAAAGAGAAACGTAGAGAGAAGAAAGACAATAGCGAAGGAACACATAAATGGACTCAAAGAGAAATTTACAGAGTTCCAGTAAATGTAGCGCTGACTAGCTTCTGCCGGTGTATTTCGTAACAAAAGAAGAAGAAAAAAAAAGTAGTCTACCTCCTAGAACAAACATTTGACTTCATTTCTTGTTCATTAATAAAGATATTTATCACACTGTAGAAGAACAAAAGCCTGACAACCGTGAAATATAGGGTTATGTTTTCGAAGATCTAAGATTTTCTACGCAGAAAACATAGGTGCGATAGGGTGAAAGCGCCCCCGCTAAAGTGAACGGGGTCACTGAGCAAAAAGTGAAGGGTGACGACGGGGTGGGGTGGGGGAGGGGGTGGTATTAGTACTAGTGCCTAACCGTGGGGGGGAAGGTGGAAGGTACACTTTTCCTACTTTTCTACTTTCCATTAGTAAGAGTTGTGGTAAGTGTTAATGCCCTAGCATGCCTCCAGTGATGTAATGCCCAACACGCCTTCAAATGTCGTGAAAACTGGGCAAATCTTGCAATCTTGTGGTGCGCCTGCGGGCGTATGAAATAAATATTGCTGCAAAAGCACCGTTTAACCGCTTCATGAAACCGTATGATGGCGATGACTCATCGCTATCGTGCTACGAGTGCTCCAGGATACTACTCAGAACCCCAAAAACAACTTGTCGACAAGCATTTGGCGAGCAAGTATCTGATCGCATCTGAAACTTGTTCCTCCAAAAGCCTGTCGACAACTTGTTCGCCCAAAAGCTTGTCGACAACTTGCTCTTCCTCTTCCTTGCCGACAGTTGTTCGACCATATGAACTTGTTCTTGACCCGTTCTTCACTGACAATCTGCTCTACACTACAAAATTGCTCAAGGTAGGACCTGTGGATATGGAGGCTTGCACAATCGTCCTTCATAGGAAGCAAAGGCTCTTCTAGAACTGTACCATTGCAACCATTGTCCTGGTGTCCTCAATAGTTGCATCGTATGTTACGCGGGTATGGGAACATGACTCTCTCTCGTGGGCAGGTTCAGCTAAAAGTCTGTCAACAACTTTTCCCGCAGAAAGCTTGTCTGCAAGTTGTTTTTTGGAAACGCTAGTCGACAACTTGTTTTTTCTCTTCCTTGTCGACAAGTTGTCGGAAGAAAAGCTTGTCGACAACTTGGTTTTGGCTGGAATGATGACGTCAAACTTGTCGACAACGATTTGCTAGTTAAAAGCTTGTTTGCAAGTTGCTTTTGGGCAAAGCTGGGCCGACAACTTGTTTTCAGGGTTCTGAGTACTTTCGTCAAATGAGGAACTAGCCATTGATTACACTAATGACGATAGTCTTCAGCACATTTTCATAATATTAAGTTGTAACATAAGTTTCCGCTGTTTTGAAATTTTCGAAGGGAAAGTTTTATAAAAAATCAAATAGGAACAGATATCAGTCGAAGTACGCACCATGATAGTAGCTGGTCTTTCGCCGTTTCTACAGCAGGAGCACGGCTCTGCTCCAGAAATCCGTGGACTGCGACGCAAAGAACTGAGCCGAGCAGTGTTAGAGGGCACTGACTTTGACAAGTAGGTTCTCATTCAGTAGACGTTTTTGTAATCTGATAATCGGCGCTTGGTCAGCGCTAGATTTATGCTACATAATGCGCAATAAAGAATTTCTTTGTGAGCTTTGCTTTTCCAGAGAGTTCGACCAACAAAATTAAGGCGCCCTCAGCGGTATGGCAGAATGAAGTGATTTCCACAGAGCGCTTGGAACTCATCCCAAAATTCCACCGATTAGTGTTCGCAAACGGTTGATGTTTGTAGCCACTGTGGGAAAAATCCCACTTCAATTCGCTTCAACGCCAGAGGGAAATACGGCATAATCAAAATTTTGGGTCACCATTTTTGGTGTAGGTGTCTGAGACCGCTCGAGAGGTGGGAAAGTACAAGGGAGAATAAGAATGGCCTCGAGATTACTCCGTCCAAATTTGGTTAGGCTCATTCAACGTTATGCGAAAATTATTATTCGTGCAAGTGCAGTTACCGATTTTGCATTCTTGAAGGGTTCACTCCGAAGTTAATTACATCTTCAAAACAAGACGCAAAAATCGGCCTCACATTCCAGAATGTTCGCGGGATCACGCGCTTCCAGTATCTAAAGATAAGCGAAATCTAATCGATATTCATTTATTAGGAGCCTTCGAAAATGTCTATGCGAAAACAGCGGAAACTTACGTTACAACCTAATATCATCCATTCATACATACACAACTGCACAACTTTTCTTCTCTCCTACATACAAAAACTTGACACTGAAATTACATCTACTTTTGAGCTAGTTTTCTTATTACAACTTTGTATGGAGATGAAACCTAGGAGTGAAGGGTATCTATTTTCTCCTCCATCAACTGTCTAACTGATAAACCGCGTCCCGTTCCATGTGGTTGCGTTTCATCTTTTGTGAGGGAGGGTGAGAACGTTTCTTAAGCCATTCTCATCACCCCATGCCCGCACCTCTCTGCTCTAACCGCGCTACCTCGTAATTTGTCAAACAACGGGTACGTGAATGCCCCGTTGTTTCGGCTCACCCCCTCTTTTTTCAACCAGAAAAGTTTCCCCCAAACATCTCTATATGGGCGGAAAGCGCATTCTTTACAGTATGTATATGTACATGTACAATAGTTACCATTTTCTCGGAAACACAAGAAGAAGCCCATCAAAAACACCTTGTTTGTGGAGTTTTCGACCATCCTGTTGGTACCACTTCTTTGGTGACCATATCACGCTAACTGTCACATGTTATATACGAGAATTTGCGAATCATGGTGTACTAAACTCTTTCCGGTTAGTTCGTGAACTTTTCCATAACAATGTTCGAAACATACACACTATATTCTTCATACGCTTATGTATTCAAAAATTTCTCCGCAGACATGCTCTCTATCGCTTCCTACTTCTTACATGTAAACTCTGCTAGGTTTAAGCTTCAACCACATACCCGTCACTAATCTCCAATTCCTCCTTCTTCACGTAGAAATTCACTCGTCATTTTCCCTCTCTACAGCAATGGTCACATTATGCGCTCTGTTCGACACTAAGCGTTTCACTTCCATTCCTGGCGCCTTTATTCACATTAACACCTATCCATGAATCCCTTATTGTATAATTTGCCTAGTTTGACTGGACTGAACTTATCATTTCTTCATACAACACAGTCCCTCTTCATCCTCGAATCCGTCTACATATTATTTTATTTTTACTCTTGTACTAATTTCCGGTTGCAATTCATCATGTTAGTTCCTTTCTTGAGGTAAAGAATTAAATGAGCAGAGATTTGGAAAAAAAAGTTGCCGTACTTATGCCAAGTGCAACATTTTTGCTTCATATTACACGCTCGTCAGTCACCAAAAAGGGCAACGCTGTCGTTCTAGCTACAAGAATAATGTCTTCTCGCTCTGGTTGGATGAATTGCTCAAACGACGAGCTTCCGCTACGGCAGATGCGACGTCAACAACAATGCGAACAAAGCCATCCGCATACTAAGTGAGAACGTCAGACGCCAGCAAAAAAAAAACGAAGAGATGAAGTGCAGCTAAAAATTTTCTTCAGAAGAACCTTCCAAGGTGAACATAAGTTTTTGTGGAGTAAGGCAATCTGTAGTTAAAATAGCTACATACATATTCCATGAATCTTCTGAACTATGACATTTTTTATTCTTGGGACTCAATGAAACCCGTTCATTTTTCTTAATTTGAACAAGAACTCCGAAGAGGTCATTCACGATTATGAAGGAGGGAAAGATCTACATCCCTTCTTATCATTCCATAAAGGCAGTATTGCTTTCTTTTGTCGGTTTGAAGCAAAATATTCGAATCCGACTATATTCGATGTTATTCCTACAAAACCACAGTACTTTCTTCAGAGAAAAAGAGATATCTTGTAAGAAGATATTTGGAGATAATAATAAATAAAATGAAACAGAAATCAGACATACGTACCGCGACTGTCGGCCCATCATGGATGGATCGGTTGGCCCAGCCCAATTCCGATACTCAGCTGCCGAAAAGATGTCATTGATGGTTCTCCCAGGGCCACCATTAGATAATCGCAGATCTGAACATAATTGCTTTCAAAAAGTGGAAAACTGCTAGAGGACTGGGATTAAGGATATGAAGAATAAATTCCTAAAAAAAGACACATAAAGCATATATACAATCCATATTTTCCAAATAAATATGTACAGAAGATTAACTCATTTTTCCCATCGGAAATCATTCGCCCTTCCCAGCATTCCTCAGCAACTCACGATCCATAAACGCTGCAGTCGTATATCAAATCGGCACTTATGCCTTCTTAGTCCCCTCTTGTGAGCTTTTCCATCATTTGCTCCGTCCCCCATCCAAAGAGCGTGAAATTACGCGTGAAATCGCTGAGGCCGCAGCGATAATGAATTAGAGGTCCTTTCGGTGAATAAGGGATAATACGAGCTGACATTGCCAATGAAGAGGGTGCAGAGATATGAAGAAATGAGCAGAGTGCAAGCATAACAGTGTAGAATGAAAGCATAAACATGAGCGCAAATGTGTACAGCACTGAATAGTCAAAGGAAAATACAATACTATACAAAAACTCTTTACATATGACTTTCCATAGTCGAAAACAACCACCTTCACACTTACGTTGTGCCATGCTCCTGCTATACCCTGCAGGACTTCCTGCATATTCAGGTGCCGACGTCGCTCCATCACTATCTTCTCCCATTGCGTTCTGCGCCAACACATCCGTGCGCCATTTCACATTTCGAGGCCCTAAAACAATTCAAAAATACATCCTGAAAACGCATGATGACCTAGAATGTTTAGCCGCGGTGTGGGACTTGCAAGAAGAAAAACGACCACCCGCATGCCGCTGTTCCCTGCGGGACGAACGTGATGCTTCATCACTTTCGTGCAGAGATGACATGTGCGCACAAGAAACGGCGTGCACTTGACGGAATGCGCTCATGCGCTGAGTTGGAAGCACTTTGACGTCGAAAATGGGGTAAAGTACACATGAGAACAGAGAAGTAAACCCCCTAGGTAGGAATTTCTCGAATAACACGAGGTTCTAAAGAGGAAAGCGACAACAGCGGAGTTCAGTTTTACAGATACAGAAAATGATGATCCATTCTTTCGCTGCAATTCGGCACGCTTCAACCTAGTTATTGCGGGAACCACGATCTGGGAGAACAGGAATTGGCATTGAAGCAACTCCAGAAAAGGACCTGCATATCAGAAATGACTTCATGCAAAATTGGAGGAGCCCGGTAGATACATGGAGAGTGATTTATCACAGTCTGAATTCTCTTCTACGGATAAATGGGAATATCACAGTAAGAAGAAGAGGAGCATTGGAGTGGATGGCGCTCCAGGGAAGCCGAAAATTACGCGTGCAGCAATAATTTAAGGCTAAAAGCTTGCAGTGAATTGTTGCGAGTTCAGCTTTCAAGGACACTTTTTATAAAAGATGCTTTGCTGATTAATAGTCGTAGTTTTCGGAATTTCCGCTATCAATGGAGATACATGCGCTCGGAAGCTAGGAGATGCCACTGCGCGATTCTCGCAAACAAAACTGAGATTCTGTTTTGTGCCACTGCTTCAACACAAGAAATTCCTTCGAGTCCAAGGCAGGCCTAAGCATGACGATGGGAAAAACCGACCCTCAATACGACCCCCACCTATTCCCTCGTCCAACTCCCCCCCCCCCCCTCATGTTTTCTTTGTATACTGCGCAGTTTCGAGGTAGAAACAAATAAAACATATTCAAAGCCCAAAATTGGAACTAAAACGGCCTCTAACTCGAGACATATGCTCCTTTCATATGCGATCGGACCAGAACAGATAGCTCCTTTTCCCGATCACTCAATACGCGTCAAAATAGGACTGATTGGTAGCGCATGCGAGAAATCAGTTTCAGCGCTGGCATTTGTGCGTCCACAGGTTCGATTCCCGACGCTTCCAAGAAATTTTTGCAGGGTTGGAACCGTTTCAGAATTCAGTGTGGAGTAGAGAGGATGGAAAGATTTGAAAATAAAGTGAGGGAAGCGAAATCGATCGATTACACATGCGAGAATTCGCCTACAGGGCCCACAGGTTTGTGGAAAACTAAAGTGACTTAGACCCCGTACTGAAGTTTTCTGACTCGGAATCAGCTAATGCTTTTCAACATGTCCATAGAGGACGACCAGCTTTATCTTTTCCCAGAGTTTCAATTTTCTAAAGCTTCATGTGTTTTTGGGAGCTCGAGGGAAGTGGATGGGAAATTTGGCGAACTTCCCATCGATTTCTCATCTAAATTGAGAACGAGCGAACTTCGTGAAACTAGATTCTGTATACAAATGGTAAATTTTCTCATCTAAAACTCACAGAAGAAACTGCATAACCAGGCCAAGAAGTTCGATGTACTTGAAAACATTGTAGGCTAGAGCGACTCTCAATACCTAATGAAAAAGTTCATCAACACTAAGTTTGGGAGTCGTTTTTCTGATGGGCAGGGGCAGAGGAACTTAAACCATAGCATCTGTATAGCCTCTATAAGGGCTATCTAACATCTCAATTGTGTTCGCCATAACTGAATCATTATAGAGAATTTTATTCAATATAAGGTAAGTGCACAGGCAATTTTCTGCCAGCCTGTAGCCCTTCACATCAATTGTTGTGAACCTCGCTGTGGGTACCAGTGCATATCAGTGAGAGATGAGTGCAGGACTAGTATTCAACACACTTTATCCAATCGGATAAAGATGCTGCGATGGATATGCTGTTTTGGTTAAGAAATATTGCATCCAGTGAAAATGTATAGAAAGATAAACACCTCATGCAGCAGATATGCTCACCAAGTACCTCACTGCAAGGGCCTCACCCATTATCGAGAATATCCAGGGTAAACTCGATAAGACCACAAAAACACGGGCTTTAACCCGTTCTAACACGGGCTTTAACCCGTTCTATCTGGGTAACCTCAGCGATGAATTCAGGCCAAGGTTATCTTTACCCGACTGACCATTAATTCTACTTTGTGGCCTCTCTCCTATGCTCCGCGGTCGCTCCAAGGAATGAGCATATGAACATGTGAATTATACTGACAGGACAAAATATCGCGGGGGATGGATATATGACCGCTGCGTTTCATAAGAAAATACCACATATGCATATTGCGTTGCCCTTATCGGACTAACACGCGCTTGCATTACAAGTATGGGCTATAAAACCAAAAAAAAAGATCATAGTTCGAGAAATTTCCCAAAAATCAGTAATCAGCGATAGCAATACGTTGATTACTGGTATAAATTCAACGAATTTTTGCAAAACCAAGAAATTTCGGAGAAGTAAGTATATGGGCATTTTTGATTTGCTTATTCCTGGTTATAACAGGGGAAGCTATGGAGAATAAACGAAGAAATTGAAACAAGAAGTTAAAAGAAAAATTCTGAGTGCGAACAATCACGAAGAGAACGATTACGAGAGAACCATTATGGTTGAATTAGAAGAGAAGTAAAAAAAAAACCCTCCGATATCGCCCGCGTTCCACGTGGATTTGGATACAAAATATGAACACAAAATGCAACTCACCGGAAATCGCTCGTCTCCTTGGCAGCGAGTTACTTTTATTATCCATCGTACGTAATGGCCGCGGTAGAACTGGCGAACAAAGGGATCGTGAGAGAGCTTCTTGATGTCGTGACATTGTCGAGTTCATCATTCGCGGGTCATTATGCCTCGTCACTGGATCAACTATTCGACCCATCGGATCATGCTGTCGTGACGTCATTGGATCGTGTAACCGAGTCATCGGGTCAGGAGGTGGTACGGTGGTACACGACCGCGGAAGAGTGTACATCGGAGGCTGAAACAAAACCTCTTCTGTAAACTTTCGGGAAATAGGAAAGTAGAGGAAAGTTGCTGGAGCAAAAATACTGCAGATCTCGTCGTAACCCTTGATCTTGGACGAAAAAAAGATCGTTTTTTTTCATAACTATCCCGGAGTTAAGAGAAAGTAAATGTGATTGATGAAAAAAAGAAAACAGGAACATGTTCGAAAGACTTGTTTTTAGAACCAAAACTTGATGAGGATGAACTTGGGGGGAAATTTTTTCCCCCAAAAAAATTGAAAGAATGTCAAATGAAGCAACAAACCGCACAAACAAACAATACTATGAGTAATGCATGCTATCTCCTCGTAATTTAGACACTAGTTGTCTAAATTGTCTGACTAGTTCTTCATGAAAAAAAGGAAAATTTAGTTCTCAAAGCTGAGGTAATGAAGGCAAGAAAATTGTTTTGTTCTTTGCTAAAGAAGGATATGAAAATCAAAGCAAGCGCGTGCCCCTGAGGAGTGCAGAAAGACTAAGTTGCAGGTACTGCAACGGCTATGGATCATTAGATTTCTGGAGCAATTGAGGAGTTTGATTAGATGGCATTGATGTTATTTCGAGGTGGACACAAACTTGCAGATTGAACGAGGGAGATGCGTTGAATAAAAAAAAGCAGTTTCCCAGGGAATAAATAGCTACGAATAAGACGAAACAGGTGCTAATAGAGGCAAGCGGAGCAGAAAATCTGGATAAATTGGCAAAACGTCTCTCTTCAAAAAAAAAACAGACCCCCAGTTCAATAAAATTCAAAGAGCCCTGCTGAGGACCTATTTAGAGCTGTGAACAGCAAAAATCAAAGGTAGAATATACGCTTGAAAAAAAAACACACAGCCAAAACTCCAGGTGCCGAGTTAAAACTCTCCGTTCTTCGTACCGTCCCTGTCGGGTAGATCTTAGGAGGAGGTACCCGAGCAGTTCGGGATACGGTGTCCAGCGGGTCTGGATCGGAGTACCTGGGAAAGTTATCGTCTATCTCTGGATAGTCATAATCAAGTCGAGATTCATACCTTTGATGTCTCTCTTGCATCGGTTCTGCATGACCATTTAGTAAGCGAGGCGAGTAATGTGATCGTGGACTACCAGGAACCGAAACGCGGTTCATTTCCTGAATTTTAAAACAATGATGATATGAATCAATTCTGGATAGCAATACTTTGTGTAGTAGCAGAAGGAGAAGCTAGGCAGACGAGGCAAATCAGCCGGGAGAAACGACGAAAAAATCGAGGTAAACAGCGGAGAGGCGGACATGGAAAATAGATCAATTAGGGGGGCCCACCTCGAATACTTAGCGCACTCGAGCCGACATTAGAGCAGAAATAGCGACACGGCGATTATACTGCACGACCAGAGGGCAGCAATACTCCTCCTAATGCGCTGCGTTCAATACATTTGAGACGGAGAGGTGTGAAATGTCGGACAACGGCTATATAAACTCAGTGGATGCAAGTTCTCACTACAAGTAGTCGTGTCAAACACGAGTTGGATCAAATCGGAGCCAAAAATCATGTTTACCATTTCATTTTTCTCTGCATCTAAACGTCAGCGACTTGAAAAAAAAGTTCAATATCCAGAGCATCTTCCTTAATATCCAGTGAATTTCAAACGTTAGGACCTTAGTTTCTAGCTACGGTTCCATATGTGGGGTGCGCTTGCATTCTGGACAGGAAAATGTTTTAGGTGCAGTGCAGTGTCCACGGCCAAATCTGAACTGAAATGAACTTCAGCGAATTGCTGAGTATGGCAATCTTCCTCGGTTTCCCGCTAACTGCCACAAATAAATACATCTCCCCTCCTCCTGTCACCCCTTCACCCTCTCACTGCAGGATTCGCTGCACGTATAAGAAATCCACCGGTCGTTCCTACGACAAAGTAATGTTAGGATTGTGCAATATGTGTATTCCACAGCTATCTTACTTTCACAAAGCAAAAGAAGTAGGAAGAATCTTCTGGTGCAGAGTAAACAGGAGCTTTAACGCCCTATGCATTCATTTTGGAATAAAAATTATTGAGCTGATTTATAAACAAGCAAAAACTACATGAGTCTAACTAGAACAAAATCACCGCAAAGCTAAGGTAGAGAAGCTTCGGGGAAACCTTGCAAGAAGACGGTTATTCTCCTTTCCAGAAAGTAAGGAGTAATGAGGGCAACAACCTGGCATACTGATATGGAGAACAAAGCAATATTGAAAAAAATTCTACGAATGAGAAAGAAAAAAAAACTAAGTGTTCATAAGGAATCAAACAAGGGAAGATCTCTGTCCACCTATCTTACTCACCAATTCACACCAGGAACGAGCTCAAAGAGTGGTAAAAACCTCCGCACAACAACAAAAAAAAAACTCAAACAACAGCTGTTCACACTGTGGCCGTAAAATAAATAGAAAAAGCAGCACTACACATGTCTTAACACAACAATTCGGGTTTGTCGCCTCCTACTTTCCAGCTTACCTCTGCACAAGTGCAACCGTTGGGTGGTGGTTAGCTGTGCGAGAAACATGAATTATAGATGCGTCTGCGGCACGAATGAAACAGTGGGCCAACATCACTGGTGCGGAATCCGAGAGTTTCAGCTGCACCCCTTGCACTTTAGCAAATGTTGTTAACAATTTAACCTCTGTGAGTAAAACAAGAAATAGTCGTTTATGGAAACTATGCACAGCGATACAGAAGCAGGGCTAGATTTTGCACGGAATATTGGGTTTAACACGAAAACAGAACCACTAGAGGTGATGCGAACAAAAATAGTGGCTGCTCATTAGAAATACATGATGTTCCTTAGAGTGGTTGCGGAAGAGACTAGAACTGAAGAGGATGATTGCACGTAGAGGATAGACAATTAAAAAGAAGAAGCAGAAGTTCACATTGTTCAAAATACGTAACAGGAATCATTGTGAATTGATTGCGTAAACAGTAACTTGCAAAAACCTTTAAAAAACGTTGTGATAACTACATAGTTTGCAACACCGGAAACGTTATCTTAATTGAAAATGAACGGAACTTGAATCATTTCTTGATTAGACGAGCTCATTTCTCCCATAGGTCTCGAACTTTTAACACTACCCAGGTTCTGCCGCTATTTTCATTGGATGATGAACCACTCATTCTTTTCCAAATATATTTTTATTCTTACGTACAACTACGAGCCCATACTAGGAAAGTTCAGCACAGTCGGGTCACTTTTTTGAATAGTGAGGTGAGGTCTTCCCGGGAAGATCCCGGGTGAACCTAACTTTTTGCCAAATTTCCGTTATATGGAAAAGAGAAGAAACATCGACAATTTGGGCTATTTATTTTCACAGCTTTGGAATATGCTAAAGATGAATCAATATTCCATTCTGTTTATAAAAATATCTTTTAGAACCTTATATTTCTGCTGAGTGGATCTGTTATCTGCACTGTTGTTAGCGAAAGTTATGCCAAAAACGCCTTTGTCAATCTAGACCAAAGCAATTTAAAATGACCCACATTGAAAAGAGGCATAGATTCACGTGTAAGAAAATATGGGGAGGTGGTTTAAACTTGAAAAAGTAATCCTCATTGATGATACCTAAGCATAAAGCATAGCAGTGCGAAAATTCATGCGACCCTGTAATAAGGATTTCTATAGATAACTGCCTAGTCAGAGAAAAGAGGCATACAGCTAAAAGCAATAAAAAGTTCAACGTGTGAAATCAAGGTAACGTTCAAGCAGCCATGAGAAACCCACTGAATCTCAAAGGATGGTGAGGACACCAGCGTCTCAAGGAGAGTTTTGCTCAGTCGAAAAGTCGATATATGTAAATACAAGGCAGTGCAGAAGGTGGTGAGAAAAAATAGAAATGTTTGTAAAATTGCAAAACGAATGAGGGAGGAGCCCAAAGGGAGATAAACCAGTAATTCCCCAAAGGAATACTCTTCTACTTATCAAGGAAGAAAATCTGTCAGATACAACTGTGGAAAACTATTGTCACGGATTTGTCGAGTACACATTTTCATTTAATTTTCATTTTCATTTTCATACGTCTGAAAAAACATATGAGGAAAAAAAGAAAAGAAGAAACAGGAAGCTGAAGGAGCGCTGAATTTTCCATAAAAACTCGAAATGTTATCGTGCAGGAAGCAGATATTAACGTGTCCATTAAGTTTTAATGGAAATGATAAATCAGAGAAATTGCTGCCGAAAGTGCTCGAAAATATGCCAGAAGTAATGGATGATAGCTAGTTCCCAATCACGGAAGTATCCGATTCCAATCGATCCAAGAAGAAGTCATCTGCCATAAATTTTCGCGCACTAAATCCGCAAACGAGGCTTCCAGTTTTAACAACGGGCACAGGAGATTCCAGTTGACTGCAACACTACCAAGGGACCAAGCTGAGAAAAACCCAGTTACCAGCAAAAAATCACACAAAAAGACCAAACAACTTAAGGTGGACATCTGTGCTTGAGAAAAGAAAACCTACAGGTTTCTGAGCAAAGAAAAACCTTGAAAAAAAAGTCTACGAAGAAAATTAGAGCAATAAAATTGGGGATTATGATGTAGGATTGAACTTTCGGTAGTGTGCATTCCATCGAACAAGGCAGCTGAAGATATAAGAGAAAAAGAACATGAGAGGGTACAGTACTCAGGCAGGTAGGCGGAAATGGGAGAGGGTACACGAAATGGGTACAGATACCCAAAAATCATCGCTCTAGAAAGGGATCATAAGAACAGCACGAGGCCTTCCATAGAAAACTGCGCGAACACCCCATTTTTCGTAAGACTACGGTCTGCGCCGCTCGCTCTTCTCCCTTGCTGGTTCGCTAATCTCACTCACCGTAGCCTTTTGAAGTTTAAATAAAGAAAAAAAAGAAATGGCAGGAGATCCTGAGAAGAAAACTAGAAAGTGGGAGAAGCCGCCCTTGGAGAGAATCGATTTTCAGCAGACTAAGTGCCTCAAATGCACCGTTTTCAGGTTGTTGGCAGAGTTTCGCGTCGGTGGAAATTTGGGTAGAATGTTCTTCTGAGGAGCCGCTAACCAGATGCAGCGCCAACTCAGCGCTTCTGAGTGAAGATGACTGTGAGAAGATCTTCAGTCAATGAGGAAGGGGAATGCTGCAGGAAAGGTGGGCGAATTGCGAGGAGGGCGGCGAATTGTTAACACGCAGCGAGATTGCACTGGGCGTTATTTCTGCCTTTTTTTTGGAAGAAGAAACGAGTATAAAGAGTGAAGTGGAAGGAAAAATGTGGTAAAACTAATGGGAGACTGCACTATAGTTGAAAGAAGCCGTGAACAACATCTATGCTATATTTTGTGACAAAAAAAAAGAAAAGAAAAGATACGGATTGGAAGAGCAGTAGCAACAGATTCGGTACCTCCAATTCACGGTCTTAATTTGGACCCCAATCTTGGTCCTTGAACTGTGCTGTTCTAACATGGGCTTTTGCTAAGACTATCAAAAATGAAGCGGAAGGAATTGTTTTGTGGAAGCTCGATTTCGGAGAAAATACCACATAAGCAACTGATTTACATGACCCTCCTAATTTTTTGGACTCCAATAAATCTTCAAAGTTTAATTTCGATGCTGAACATTCAACATCTACTTTCATGCAGTATGCAGAGGAAAGACGTTTGACCAGCTTTTCTGACAATGTTATTCTAATTCTGTTTTGGGCAGTCCAAAACACCACCTAGCAGTTGCTTACCAGCACTGTCGGGACATGGCTTCGTTTCGCCGATCCGCTCGCTCTGACAAGTTCTGACATGCATCACTTGTATTCGAACGGGGCTTTGCAGTTCCCTTCCGTCGCTTTGCGGATTAGAAAGAACTAACACTCGAACAAAGTGATCGCGACTGAATGTGGAAAAAACCATCCCATCCGAGTCACATTACAGTAGTAACGTTCAAACAGAGTGACTTCAAACGTTTCGAAACACTTCCGCAAGAAAAAAAAGTCGGACGGATGCAACGGTTGTTATGGAAATTTCCATTAAAAAGAATCCGCAGCGAAGTGCAGGAAAAGAAGAACGCATGGTTCGAGCATGTTTCTGAAAGGGTACGATGGCATAGTTAGGGCAAGTACGCCTCGGACACAGCAATCGGGAGTACTTCGCTCAACAGAAAGGCCTACGAAAAATAGAAAACTTAGACTCTTGCTACAACATTACGTAAGGAGATAATCATGTCTGCTTCTATAGGAAGTTTTGTATCACACCTCGGTTTTTTTCACTGCCGAACAGTGCTGAGAAAATATTTCACAATAGCACATCTGTGCATTAATCGGCTAGCATTTTGAAACAGAAATTGTATTCACAAAATAAATGAGAATCAAGATGCCGCTGCCTAGTAGACTCATAGGAAATCCGTGAGCACATTTGGATACAGCGGGATTCATCCACTGTTGTAAAACGTTTCAAGAACAGAAGAGATCAAAGATTCAATCTTTCGCAAATAACTTCGAGTAACTTCATTATTTTCCGTTAGAATTCATTAATAGAAAATGGACTGCACAGGCAAGAGCGCTGCTGCATTTCGTATGAAAGAGCCAAATGTGAAATACGTATGTATTCGATTCGAAGAAGAACAACTCAGATTTTGTGTACTTCCAGCAAAGTCATTTAGGCGAGAGCAGAGAATCATCAAAGCTGACGGTTTTCAGAGGACATCTCGAGTTTGCAGAGAAGAAAACTATGGATAACTTCTTCTAGCATACATTTCCACATGAAACTGTTGAGTTCTCCTAGTTGAAACACTCCCTTTCATCGCAGCCCAAGGAACTCCCAGAACATATGGTGGGAGATGCGCAACACATATAGTGTAGTGTAGGATACGTACAAAACCAGGAGTAACCCGCATTCTACTAGATGTAATCCCATCCGACGTTCGCTACGCCTGAATCGTTCCACATCGCACAAACCATTAGCATAAATTTATGCGGATGTCGTAGATTGGATGGCCAAGAAAGGCGTAGGACAAGTTTAGGTAAGGATATTGGAAAAAATTCAAATCACTTCTAGAATTCCATATTAGATGTACATCTAAGATATGCGAAATCACGTTCGGATTGCTAAAGCGCTTTATTAAGCACATATTTCGTGCCGAATAGGTAGAATCCCAAAGAACTGAGGATCTTCGTACGTAAAGCTTTCTACATATTTTAACCAACTTCAACAATGTATTCTCTACTTATTGATTTCCGTGTTGGACGGTCCTCTCATCTACTGATGAGCCTCAAGAGAACCAACCAATAAAAACGGTTCGTCTAGACAGAGATGAATCGAATCATTTGTTCTAATCCCTCTTTCCATATACTAACTTTCTCATATTTTAGTTCATAGTATGTATGATTTTCTTTTCTCTTCCTACAAGTACTAAGATAAGCAATAAGCACATAACGGATGCATTCTTCCTAAAAGCAAATGAAGTCTCGAAATTCAAAAAAAGAAGTCAGCTTATTGCAAAATGTATGAGGAGTTAGACATAGTGATATAAATCTTGTAATTTTACTTTACATTATAAAAATAAGCGCCTTAAATGACTCCAGTAATTGGCTTACATGACGCCGAAATCCCAAGTCCTTAATTCCTTGCAAAGCAGCAAAATCTCGAAGTCCCCAATTACAGCTAACCTTTTTCGCAAATTTCTGATAGATGACTTATGGCATGTGCCTTGTGTACAATCATTCATAGGATGCATGTCATATTGCGACCCTAGCATATAATAGATATCTTACTAGATGGACTGCAATTTGCACTGAGAATCAATACAAACAACGTGAATCAGGACGTCGCCAAGAAAGTCACGGATGTGTGCGGGGAATATTTACGGCGTTCTCACGGCACAAAATCGAATACATGTCGAGAGCCAGACAGAGCAAGGGAGCTACGGAAGAGTGGAGGAGTGGACACAGTTGTGGCAGCAGAGGAATGGCTGCGAAAGAAGTACGAAAAGGAAAGCATAACGAATGAATGAAAATTACCTAGTAATTAATTGGTAGCGTCAGTGATTGATAGATAGAGCACCAGCTAACAAAATCTTAATATCCTGAGCAAGGCTCCAGAGAATATAAAGGCTTATTACGAATCGAGACAGCATAAAAGTGGCACAAAACTCTTAGACTCGCCAAGCAGCAGCTACTTGGCCGACCTTCGATGGATAATCATCGAAGTAGAAAGGGCAGTCGGCTTGCATTGTTGCCAAAGCCAGCATTTGAGGCAGATTTGATGACAAAAAACTAAGAATGAAGGAGAGGAGGATATGAGGAGAAATCAATCCTGTGACAACTCTTCTCACTTCAGTAACAACAATACTAGAAGCACTTCCTTACACTGAATGTTCGCTCAAGACACTGTCAACAAACTCAGCCATTTTTACCTAATTTGTCAACCCATGGAACGCTTCATGAATGTTCCTTGGAATGCTGCTTCCCGCCTATCGCGAGCGGACCAATTTTCTAGTAAAATGAGGCATGTCTTAGTGTCTTCACCGAAATTTCTAGTGAATGGCTACGACGAGTCCTTATGAGAAAAAAACCCAAATTTTGCTTGGAGATTTCGGTCACTGCAGAAAAGTAGGTGGATGATATCAGGGGTGTTCATGAATCCAGTCATTGGCATATAACTATTTCGCGATAAACTAAAGAGCAACAAATTAACTAAGATGTTACCCAAAGTTGGAGGTCTCGAACTCCAATGTGAAAATAGGCATAAAAACAAGAAGAAATGCTCTCTCAGTAAGAGAAAAACGAGGAATAGTGGGCAAGAGCGCAGGAAGAAAACAGAGACAGACACCTGCTGGCCTCTACTTCTCTCCTATATTCTACATATACACAACGTCCTTCGTTAGACTAGTCAAAAGAAATACAGGGTGGGCCATAAATACAGTAACACAGAAAAGTGTACACCGAAAAATCATTTATATGTAATTTGAAGCACAGTTGCAAGATTAAAGCCTACTAGGTCATGTTTAACATAAGGCAATTCTTTGCCGCGGGATATCCCCTATCAGCTCCGACAAAGGCTCCAAGATGCTGAGTGAAGTCGTCTGACCGCGGCGCGCAAGTGGTTATGGTTCAGATTATCCAGCACTTTTAATGTGCTTGCCCAACCCATCCAAATTCCGGAAGGGTTATTATTAAGCGCTGGCCTCGGGCATCACTGGAGTCTATTAGTCTTACTGATTGAAACTCAAGTAAATGGGTGGTCAGTCGATGAAACCAATGTGACCCAAACCACATTTTTGGCTGAGTCCTGAATCAAACCCGACTTGTGAACCTGCACACTGTTCCGATAAGATGTTGCGAAGAAACCTCCCAATTGTGTTTAAATTCAAGGCAAAGCAATTTTCTTCAACGGAGAAACGAGCGTTGTTACCTTATTTTTGGCCCACTCTGTACATTGCAAGAGCAAAGCTAGAGCGCATATGAGCTTTGAACATCGAAGGGGTATTCAGAAAGGGATTCCAGCAATTAATGGGGAATTCAATTGCACATAAGGTTGGCTTTTTTTCAGGGCAGGAAATGCAAGACATACAGGTGAGCCTTTTGCATGGGAACCAGAGATGCGGAAATAAAACGTCGCCACCTGTCATTTTTCATGACATGCACAGACCACCAAGTCATGTCATTTTTGGTGAATGGTTGTCGATTCACTGGACTGACATAGATTATCCCAGAAATTCTGCAGATTGGCCTGCATTCTTGGGTGAATACCTCTGAGCCTTCAGTTGCTTTGAACAAGTTTGAGTCCTAGTCAGCGACTAACACAACACCTCTTTCTGGAGAAGATTCCCTCGAAAACCAGCAAACTAGAGAGGAGATGCAAGATCGATGGCATGCGACGCAGCATGGAAAGCCAGGCTATGCTAAATGTTTGTCCGAAACGAAAGTCATTAGTGGCAGGGCGGAATCACCAGTTGGAAAGCTATAAAATGTGTCATGCATGAATAGAAGACGAAGAACGCCGCCGGCGCGTCTGGTGTTCGACCTCGCCACCACTCAGGGGAACAGCGCGGTGCTCGGGCGACTGATGCCTGACTCTCCAAAGCGTGAGAGTGTTCTTCCGAAGAGCCGCCGATGAGCAACGACGCTGCCAGCTATTTGAGGCGAATAGCAGATAGCGATCCATCAACAGCTTTCGAAATGAGCCGGCTCTTCGCTTTCGAGCGCAAATGGATCTCGTACGTAAAGTTTGATTGTTTAACAGTTGTATGAAATACAATAAAGTGGAAAGGGCACTTATGAGCTCACATCGAACTTAAATAGGGTCATTTCCTTTTTCAAAACTTTACGGCTCGTCCTCGATAACTTTAATATACCGTTAGAGAGTGATGTGAGGAAGATGCCGTGGAAGTTTTTTTTTTTTTTCTGAGAGGGAGAAGGCGTATTTCCTGCTAATGTTAGAAAGATACTTTTCCCTCAGGGTTGTGCGTTATTAACGTAATGAATAAATACCTTAATGTGTACGGCGATTTTTCTCGTAAAGTAACCAATTAGCAATTCAACGAAAAACAGCGAAAATCTGTTAAAATTCATACCGTTAAAGATTCACAGATATGTACGTTCGGAAAATCGCTTGAACAAGAGCATAAGAGGCTCGTCATCGCTTTCCAAGGAAGATAGGCTCACTACTTCTTGCAGCCTAATGTAATGAACTTCATCGTCACCTTGTAATGGATGTAATTCGAAGGCAATGGCAGTAGACAAACTTATTTGTTTAGATAAAACTCGTGAGATTATATAAATTCCAAAGTTCAATCTGGTCCGTAAAGAAAAGTAGGAATGGAAATGAAGTTCGGTGTTATCGCTAGTTAAATTGCTAATAGAATCCATTTAGAATCGGGTATTTCCTGACTCTTTCATGCCAAAAACAACTTTGCATAGAAAGTACTCTAGGGAAAAATTCTACATATTATATAGAGAGGAGAACTCAAGCATTAATGTTCAGTAATGATCTGCGAAGGTCACATGCTAAGCTACTGCAACGAAAATACGATAGCAAGATTCTGTTCACTGCGAAAAGTTGAAATTTCGTATGCTCGGCTTTAGATCAAACGAGCATGTACGAGAACGTTCCCTTCGAAAAATCCATTTATGAGAGCCCAAACGAGAAAAAAACGGGATCGGTGGAGAAGGAAAACCACCATAGACTAAAAAGACGATAAAGAGCTTGAAGCACTGCGACTGATCTCATAATTACTCTACCTACAATGGCTGCTGCTACTCACTATTAGCTGTAGGTGCTTTTGTAGATGTGCAAAGGGTAAATTAAAATCATGACAAGTTCACAGAATGGAAGTTGTAATAATGCAATATAATGTACTATCCAACCGCATACTGTGGACGAGATCAGAGCTCTCACGGAAGCTTCCATGGAGTTATTCAATGCGTAAATACACGTGCGTGTAAGTGGAGGAAATCCAGATTGGAGGGAATCATCCGTCTGGTGAGATTAGATCGCAAAACCACTGCAGCACACAGCATCGAAAGCTCATCAATAACGGACATTAATGTTATTGAGCTCAATCTATATGTTAGAGGCTTTTTGTAGGAGAAACTGAAGAGCTCTCGCCATGGTACCTAATATTATTTCTGATACAAATTGATATTATGCTTGTTGTATTAGAGTGGTAAGTCTTGAGCAGATTTTTTTGAAAGTACCAGAACTTTCGATTATTGATCGGTACTCATGATCTACTATGTGATAGTTGTAGGCCACTCCCGGAACTTCTCCATAATAGGTATACAGCAGGCTTGCCTTTCTTAACTTTAGTTACAACGTCAATTTTACAAGAGCACCTTCAAGCCATAATCAGTTTTTTTATGCTCTTCCCGCAGCGAAAGGAGTTTCTGGAAGTCCTGAGTTGCATCGTGCCACATGCCTCCCTCAAGGAGAAGAAGCGCTGTGTCGTACCCACACCCAAACAGGTGTCTCCTTTGCTACTTCTGGAATTCGCGATGAATGTTGTATTACGAGCTTGCTCACGCAAGCACACGCAGTGGCCAGTAACATTTACGATCAGCTCCAGAAAGTCGCAGACACAGAGAAAAACGGCTGAGATGAGATTCTGTACACTTCCTCACGATGACGCTAGGTCCCATATAGCTAAAGAGACCAGGAGCTGGGCCGGGTCACGGTAACCCACCCACCCTATTCTCCTGAAGTTGCCCCTTCCGACCGCCGCTTATTTCTCTCCCTTGAAGCATTTCTAGCGAAGAAAAAATTCACCAAAGTTGGGGTTGTTGAAAGTGTGGTTGGCGATTTCCTTGACGCCCAATCTGGCTCAAATACGGAACCCATATTCCAAAATGACACGATTTTTGGCCTTTGAGTAGTTCCAAAAAAACATAGTTTCAAACAAAAATTTGAAAACTGACCAATAACCAAGGAGGTGATTCCGAAAGATGGAGGATGTACCTTCATAATGTAAAGAAAGATGGAAAGAGGTCTAATGAAGCGTTGAGGAAAGTGACTGTCAAACTGACTGCTAATAAAATCCACCATTTCATACTTGACGACCTAATAGTTACATTTCTGTACAATTTTTTTCATTATCTTAGCTGTATAACGGAGCAACTATGCAGTTCGAAACCCCACCTTTCAAAGCCTTGCTCTGCAGGGTTTCATAAGGAAATCTATATTCCACTTTTTACTGATGTAAGTAATGTGAAAGACACAAAGTCAGTGCATTTCGCCCACGTGCATAAATTGATTTTCTTATGCGTGTTAATCGAATTGCCGCAGCTCGTTTTTGCCCTGGGCAATTTCAAGGTGTCTTAATGGTGCAGCAACTTCTCGAAACCAGATTCCATCCATCATAGAAGCGCGGCCTCCCATGTGAATAATCCTCAACGGCCGAATTGCATTGCTGTGGTTTTGCCATTGAGAACAGCAGAAAAATCCTTGTCATCCCCGAATAAAAAAGAACGTAGCTGGAGTTCGACCATGTGTGTGAGCATAAGCAAAAAAAGTATGTAGACCATATACACCCCATCTCACTCCAGCGACGCCCTCTGCTCTTCTTGAAGCTGGCGAGTTCTCCAGTTCAGAACAGGTAAATTTTGATCGAGCAATTTGTACGAGGTGACGTTGACCATGAAATCCAGCACCAAATCTCGGACGTGTATCTCGTCCACATTTGGTGGGTTGGAAGCATAATTTTTAACCGGCTCTTACAAAAACCATCAAGGTCGATTTTCTCAGATTTTCTCTTCGACAGCTTACTTCTAAGTCCAAGTAGTAGTAGGTACCACCTTGTTGGGAAAAGATTGAGACACTCCAGCAGAGATAATTTATCGTTTACTTCTCATGTGACCCATGTCCAAGACTATTACGAATATGTAATGGCCCGTGCCATGCGTACCTAAAAGTATAGCATTGTGTTGCTTTTCAGCTAGTCATGAAAATGTAGAAACCAATTCGAACGATATTCTTGCACGAACTCTGGCGGAACAGAGCATCAGGGAAGCGATCACCAAAATAAACATGATGTTTGGCTCGGCGGACGTGGGCCAACAAAGATGTGCCGTTGATTCCAGCTTCACTTTAATCTCAATTATCTAATCGGTAACCTCTTCAGCCGCGGTTCAAGGTGCTTTATAATAGTTGCTGGCGGGCAAAGTGACGGCAAGCATTAACATTCACAATTATTACTTCTACGCTCTTGCCGTCAACATGCGAGTAAACAGACGTCAATGTGTCGATGGTGCGCCTTCCGCACCAAAACAAAAACTCCTACATGGCTTTAACGATCCGGCATTAGCTGAAGTCTCCAACTACCTCCCGTCACAAGGCTGCTATAGTTCTCATCTAAACAACACGTCGTTCACTTCAGAGCTCTCCGATTCTCAATAATAAAAAAAAAGTACCCAATTGAGGTTCACAGCGTCTGCATCTTTTTCGATTGTCCGATACTATTCAGAGAAGAAGCGTCATGAAACCAACAGTTGTACTGTAGCTGAACCATCAATCAGCCACGCCTCAAAAGTTTGTAACACGCTTTCGAACAGGGTAGAACGCTTTGACCATGAGAAGCTGGTAGAAGGTAAAACGGGCCTAATTTTTGAATTATTAGGGGAAATGCATAGTTAAAACGTGTATTTGAGCTGAATCTATTTTGTTGATCAGCAAAACGGAATTTGAGCACGAAGATATGTGGCATGGGACACAACACTATTAACTTCTTCTCCTGCAATCGTTCTCACACAATCTACTTTTTTCAATCATGTATGACAGACCACCTGTCGACAGTGCAATCAGATCGGACACAATGCGCTTATGTCAGATATTGAGTCAGCTTTCAGGAAAGAGCATAGAATGGTGAAACAATACGGATCTCCCTCCTACGAAGGATTTCAACCGATTTGCTGCGAAGCTACGTAGTACGACCCAGAATGTCAGATAGGGGGTTTACAGCGGACCAAAAGCAGCCATATGCTCGCCCAGCGACGCGGTTAGATCTAGGAGATGGACTCCTTGGTTCGACCGTGACTGCAGACCCCAGTAACTACTATTCTTAAGAGAATTGTCTCTGAAGCGGCTACTATACTACTATATTTCTACGCCTTTCGAAGCAGTTATTCTTATATAACAGAAAGTTCAAAATAGAAGAATCTTGACTTTGGAAAACTTTCCAAAACACAGCAGAGCTTGCACATGAAGAGAGGATAGGAAACTACATAATCGATCAACATTTAATTATCCTTACCATTAGTAGCGAAAGTAAACACCAGCACCACACGCGCACCAGAATCGATGAAGCAGTAAGTGAAGCTTCAAAGGAAAAATTTGGAGTGACATGAGAATTTGTGTGCGACATCGGTGTATTGCATCGGTTCAACAGAGCCAGTAGAATGTAGCCGTAGTCCACAGCCTACTCGAATCCAAAGTGCAGTTCGAAAAACGAAAGTAACTCGAAGTACATCAGAACTTAGTGAAAACTAGAAGGAAATGCTGCGTTTCTGAGCAATCAAGCTGGCAGGTGGATCTTCATCGTATGCGGTTTGACGTTTCGACATCGTTTTCCTCACGGCAGAACAGAAATAGCATTTGAACCACATTAAGGGCTCCGAAAAAGACGTTACTGTTGGAACTTTAAGCCGTGCCGAGATCCACCTACAAACTGGTTGGGGCAGAAGTGCAACATTAACTTCTACAAATGTGCCATAGTTCAAAAACCAGAGTACAAGTAGACTACCAGAAGAAAAACCTAACAATTCAGAGATTTTTTTTGCACATTATTCTTTCTGAGAAGACATCACAATGAGGATATTAAGAGCCAAAGAAAGTAAAAAGAAACCAAGAATGGCATTAAACTAAGAAACAATCAGCAGCAACCATCCGATGATGGTTACTGGTGTAGGAAAAAACCTGAAATTTTGAATTGGGCGAGAAAATGCGTTGGCAACACAGTTCGGGGTTAAAATTGTGTTCGGCAATATATTTTCCGGGAGAATGAACCAAGAGGATGTTTTGCAATACAAAAGGCGAAGGAGTGCACTAGCGAGATGAATTAGCGATTATGCGGGATATCATGTTCATTTCATTCTTAGTTGGAAGATTACATATTAACGCTGTCGACACAGTGTAACTTGTAAGGCAGCGGACTCCTTACTAGTTACACTGTGTCGACAGCGTTAATATGTCAAAGATTACAACATACACGTCACGATTCTCGGTGATAATTCGAGATTTTTGAACTTTCTAGTATTCCGCAGCAAGTATTTGGCAAGATTTGCATGGCGACACAATTGGAGAGTTTGTTTGCCGATATATTTGGCGGGATTTCTTGTTTGGAGATATATTTGACGATTTCCGCTTGCCTGGGTAGTTGTCGAGCTCGTCCGTCAGGTTGCCAAACAAATCTCGCTGATTGTTTCGCCAACAAACTTCAGAGTAAGCAACGATTCCTCATCCCCCTTCTTTTCAGTTAGCTCCAAAACGGACATAATTCCAAAGTCCTCGGAAGAAAGAACGATGAACCAGAAAACAACGCCGTGGGATGGTAACCCTCTGCCGGGCTGCGTGACAAGAGGCACGCTGCTGAGCTGTGATTGGTCGATTCATGCACGCGTCGCGGCCGCAGCCATCGAAGGTTCCAGCTGTTCTACGTGGAAATGAACAAGTTTTCTCGGCTTGAATACGATGAATGGGTGCTACATCAGTCAACAAACTGTGAGGAGATGGCCACCGATGTCATTCGATGCGTCAAAATCGAAGGATCAGCCTGAACTTGAGAAGCATACGCATGCGGCGCGGTCGCGTCGCGGCGTGCGTCTTGACCGCCTCCCCGCAGAAAGTGGGCCGGAGGGGGAGGCGTGGAGAAAAAAGTGGGTCTCCGCCGCTTTCGGGACTCAGACGGAAAATAAAATTGATAAAAATATTATTTATAATAATAAATAATAAATTGAAATTATACTAAAATAATAACAAAAAATAAACAATTGAAAATAAACTAATACAGGATTTTTATTTGTATTGTAAAGTAATTTCGAAAATTTGGCGACCCATTCTCGAGGGGGCGCCCCCCCCCTGCGTTCGCCACTGCCAAATACATATCCGTCGGGAATAAAATCCACAGGGAAATATATGTAGCCGCGTAATGGCGACTTTTCCAATCCTGTGATCCAAGAACGATTTATCCAGTTTCGGAACGTACCCGTGGATGAGTTTTCCATCCCAACTCAAAGATTCTAGAATCTCCACTGTTTTGCGATTAGAGCAGAGTTACTTTAACCTGAGACCGAAGAATATCGCATGTTATCGGCTTGAAAAGAATTCCATTTTAAGGAACGGGTCTGACCTCTCAACTAGTTGCGCGCATACTCCCTATAATCAATTGAAGCGAAGGTTCATCTACATTTTTTTTTGAAATGATAGGAAGTCATTGGTTCTTTCTTCTTCCTCTAAAAACACCCAGATTACTTCTTTCTAGCATCTGAAGATGCAATCGAGATCTACAATTGTGATTATGACTATAAAATTATCTTACACAACGAGCGCCAGTTGAGTTTACGAACGACATTGACCAAAGAGGTTGTTACAGATATCAGATTATCTGCGGATGGGTGTAATATCCAATGTGCTCCCTCAAAGACTGATTAACATTACAGACATTAGCAAGGCTACTGTTTCAAGGTCAAAAACTTTTCTATCCAGGATTCTAGTGCTTTTCTGCTATGTATTTCGCTCGAACAGCACTACTTCTGCACACGCTAGGCCATAGAAAAAACTTTTTCGTCAACATGCTCAGGGTGACGCACTCATTACGAGAATGAACCTGTGCTGTGGTGAAAATCATTAAGTATTTGACCAAAATGCATTTCGTAGCTACGAAACCATCGTTTATTTGTAGAACGAGTACTTCTTACTGAGAAACTCTCATTTATCCCATATTTCCAGACGATTTCGTGCGGGTTAATATTTTCCGTTGGGAGAGAAAATTTCGACGGACAAATCTTCTTGGATCGCGGGATAAACCGGCCACGCCCACTTTTGCCGGTTTATCCCATTCAACCCATATTTCGAACTTTCTTGGACCTACCTACGGATGGTAGAAATGGAAATCTACTCATCGAGTTCGACAACTAGAGGAATTCGCCTCCATCTGTATGATCTATGAGCGGTTTTGCTGTAGAATGTTAGGCAGTGAGTAGCAGTTACATATGAGGTGATAACATCAGTTTTGCATCACGAAAACGTCACTGCATCGAGAACTCTTCTGATCACAACATAGGAATCGATGCTAAGTCTATTGTCCACTGTAGCCTGCATTGAGCACCGAGAAAAAAATCTTTCGAATAACAGCTGCGTCAGTGACGTTATCGCGACCAAATTCAAATATGTACATTGAACATAGAAAATACAGAGGAAAAGTAGGGATAAACGCACTAGAAGAAGAGATAAAGAAAGTAGAGAATAGGAAAAAGGAAAAAAAGGAAATTTGAACATAGAGGAGAGAACAAAAAGAGGGAATTGTAGTAGATAGTTCGAAGCATAAAATCGAAGACATGAATTTAAAATTGTAGTTAAAATTTGTAAAAGCTAGAACCTGTTGTTGCTGGCGCGCCTTTTTTCCAAGCCAAGTATGTGCCGTCGGCGTTGGTTGTGTGAGAATGGAGCCGCTAGCGGACTCGTCTGATCGTTCTTCAAACTGAAAAATAATACATCTCAGGATTCAATATATGTAGCTGAAATGCAAACTTTGAGTTTTTCAGATTTAGCAAAACACTCAATGAACCCTAAATAAAAATATGCTATTGTTGCTGTAGAGACAGCACATCGTTCCGATATGAAGCAACGCTGCTGAAAATGTAGAGAAAATACACATATGCGTTCGCTAAAGCAAAAATTTTTAAATAAGATTCTAGCAGCGAAAGCAGAAAAAGGTGTGAATGAACAGTGAAAAGTTAGACAAAGGAAAACCAAGATTTGTAATGCAGTAATCTTCAACTACATTTCCGTGATCGCTAGAAATTCTACCACTAGAATTTTGACGAAAAAAACATGAGACATGACGGGCACACGAAAAAAAGGCGGGTCACAATAGGGGTATTTCACATGTCGATGAAGTCCATCAACTGGATTAGTGATAAGGATAGCAAAGCAGTGGAAGACAAGAATTTATTGGGTGCGAGATTGCGCTTGAAGTGATCATGCTCTTTCTCGAAATCCTACCATAAATAGACGAAGTTTCTGCTACGGAAGAAGACTCCCCCCATTAATTGTTATCAAAATCGTTTATACATTCTAAAGAATTAAAGATGCATCAAACGGAAAATACCTGAAGCCGAACACAAGTCCAAGCTAGAGTTAGTAATATGCCAGTGCATCGCGAAGACATTAGAAACGGACTCAACTTATGATGGATAATCGGGTTCTTCTCCTCTTACGTAATGTGAAAAGGTCCTCTATCGAGATTCCTGCCTCAAAATCAAAATGCAGAGACGACGAGACCAGGGCTACCAAGATATGGAAGGCCAATTCAACCCAGTGCGAACAGACTGGTGGAACACCAAGGGAGCCAACCAGCTTTCATTTCCTCTGAACCACCACTTTCTGAGCACTAAAGTCGTCGCACATGCTCATGTTGCCACATTTTTATAAAGATTTTTTTTGCGGGGAAACTACACTTACCTTTCCACAACCTGCATACCCTACAATCATCACTAGTGAGTGATAGGAAATTAGAAGAGAAAATGTTCTAAATTAGGAGAGAAAAAAGTCTAAGTTTGAAAATTCAGTGGTACCAAAGAGAATTTCAAGAAGAAGAAAATCGTTGTGGACAAAATGATCACTTACAACAATTCCGAATTACATGCCATGGCGAAGCAGTTGGTAATATTGGTTCAAGACACTGGATGTATTCTGTGAGGATACTCACTGATGAGGGAATAAATGGGTTATAAGTCTCTCTACTGTCCAACAATTTGGCATGTTTGCCTTTCTGCAATCCTAAACAATCGAAGTAAAAACGAATTTCTCCTTTCCTGCTCTCAAAAATGTAGATCTCAGAGAATCAAAACAATCTTAAACATCAATCCCATTCGCTTTTTATGATTTGGGAAGAGTGCCTGCACTGACATGAAGAATAGCCGCAACACTAATCTTACGATTGTCTTCCAGCTTCAGCTAGGGCTACAGTCTGAGCGTATTCATAGAATGAAGGTACAAAGATCTACCTTCCACTCCTCGAAAGGAATCGCTGTTTCTAAAGCTGCAATTTGTTTTGCTGCAGAAATGTTATACTCCTAAAAAATCGAAGCGCATTATTCCACTGCGGCATGTTGATCCGTTAGAATTTGCTGTGAAGGAAGGTGCGCGAAAGTTCTAAACCGACTACCAAGAGCAAAAAACTGCATTTATTCCACATGAATTACCATTTTTAACCATCTATCATTTAATCTGTACAATTCTTCTTTTCCAGTACAATCAGTACATTTGAAATAAGCTGGAAAGCCGGAAATTGTGCAAAAGAAGATCATACACAGTATTCGTTTCGATTTCAGAGATGCGAGCAGAACAGATTCTGGGAAGAGGAATAAATTTTGCAGGGATGTGTCGAATGAGAACTTAGATAAATATGTACTGAAGCTCCTCAGCTGATGGTTTTTGGAGCAGCATATGGCAAGCCCCGCAAATACGCTCCACCTAATCGAACGAGAGAAATCCGTGCTCATTTTGAAGGGAAATGCAAGAAAATGAAAACAAAAACCTTCAGCACAGTTAACAGGTATCGTACCACCTATGAGCTTTCAAAAGTAAATCTCCACACATGTGGAAAGGAGAAAGAAAATTTTGTAGATTTTGTAAGAGAGTAGCTGTCAGAGAATTGCTGATAGCTAGAGAGAAAACATCCACCAGGAAGCAATGATCGAAAAAATTCTGCAACTTCCGTTGAAAAGCCAAAGGAATACTTCCTCACAAATGAATGCGGAGAGAAACAACTAGTGGTTTCGTATTTCTAACCCACCTCCCCCCCCCCCCCCCCCCCCATCAGAAATGTAGCGCCATTGGTTCCCAATAAGAAATCTGAGCACAAAGGCAAAAACCATGTCTCGTCTTTCTATGACATTGGAACCAGCTGTTTGGCAACAGGCTTTTAGTGAAGCGACGAAAAGCAAAGACATAACAAAGGTTTTGCGAAAAACAAGCACTACAACTACGAAAAATGAACACACTCAGAAAAACAAGAACGAAGAATGCTACAAAAAGGTAAACAATGGGTTTGCAACGAACGACGATGCAAATAAAATCTGAGGCATCCATCCGACATTCACGCAAGTCAAAAAAGCAATGACACCTGATTACCTTGTGAAAAACGACAACCGGTCGCTCAGAAGATCGGGCTGTAGACTGCTGGTCACGACGATTCTTTATGTATCTGAACGATGGTTCATAGAGAAGGTGGAGACAGACGAAAAAATGAAAAAAGATACGTGTGAACAAAAATGTTACCGTATCCGAAGCAGAAGCCGTCGCGGGATGCTTAATATAAGCACAACGTCATCGATGGACATCGATGATACTTCCACGTTATTGATGGAGAGAATTTCATCACCTGGCCGTATAACGTCACCATATCTGCAAAGGGATTTCGTGAAACATAACCGTCAGACACCCTCTATGTGGCTGTAATTGAAAGAGAACCGGGGAGAAGACATTTGCTGAGGGCATTTATGAATGTTTACGGAACTACTACACACTGGGATGCGGTTCTAAAAATGAAGGAACAAAAATATTAGTTGTTTATGACTTGAGAGGAAAGCCTGCATCGACTTGCGGGAACAGCGCATAAACCAATTAACTAGCGACAAATAGGTGGAACTTTGGACGAATATGGAGGTTATAAGTGATTCATGTGAAGCAATGAAAATTGTTTGATTACGCCACATAAATCGAAACGTGCATTGAAAAGAATTCTTACGACGTATAAAAGGATTGCGGGTATCAAAAAGGAATCCTATTCGGAATATGCCTTTCTACGGAAATAGAGAGGTGGGAAGAGCGGCTATGTATAAAATAATTTGCAAACACATGGACTCGTGTTATGAAAAGACTTGTAAATAAATGGACTATTTTACAGACTACACATATGAAGAACAAAGAAAATGAGAGATGAAAAAAAGGTGAAACTGGAACCCTGTTATATCACCAATAGAAGCACAATAACAAGGTATCATCTTCTTGAAGAACAACCTTCTTTTTTGAAATTCAACAGCGTTCCTCCCAGTTGAAAAGAAAACTTTGAAATTCTAACACTACAAATTCAAAGATGGAGGACATAAGAGCGATAGGAATCATGATGTTATTAAAACTAATCAAGAAAGTGTCATGAATCCAACTAACTCAAAATAAAAACTGAAACAAAGAAAGAAGCTATTCTATCTCACAATTTCTGGCCAACAAAGCTATAACAAATGCATGTCTTTTTTTTCATATCTTTGTTCTATAATTGAACAAATTTGAAGTAACATGGTTCAGCAAACGTGAGCTTGGGAACAGAGCAAAAAAGAACTTTTTGGAAAATGTGAATGTGAAAATGAAAATAATGTAGAATAACAAGATTAAAGCAGAGATGACTCACTTCTCCAATTCCGAATTCTCCCCAAAGCGGCTGGCAAACACGCCATGGCTTCTATCGATGCCATTGCCTTCCCTCAAATAGAGACCAAGTGATTGTCCAGGCTTCTTTATAATCTCTATAAGTTGTTGAGTGTAGACCTCAGCGGAGTTCGGATATCTCGTGTCAGATCTAAAAAAGCATGGTGTTATTCGCGAAAATAGGAGATATAGTTGTGATAGAAAATAGATGAGCATAATCGAAGTCTGTGAGCTAAATCAATTTTAAAAAAACATGAAATAACCCATAATGCGCTTATAAGAGTGAGAATTTTTCCCATTAGACTACTGTGTTCGAGAGTTAATGCTAAATAACGACTTAAGCAGCAGAGACAACAACTAAAAAACTGGACAGTATAGAGAAGAATTAAAAATAAGAAGCAAATAGTTAGAACTAGCAAATTAGTATCAGAGAACGAAAAGAGGAGTGATTTACTTGTCCAGAATCCTAGCGCTGAGACCTTGCAGCCCAGCTTGTGTAAGAGTACTTGTTCCTTGATCGACCGCTCGAATTTTACGATACACATCGTCCGACAACCGACCGCCGCCTGAATCAATTACCGACTAGGTCGTCTGCTGTTTAAGGATCAACAAAAAAAAAACAAATGCACCTGAGTGAAATGTATATTCCAAAAAAAATCCTATATAAGTCCACTTTATGAAGCACCCCCGGGATCAAATTTTTCATGCCAAGGTGGGAACTAACGCCACAGAACAATCATAAAAGGATTTTAGAAGCAAACATTAGCTGTAGATAATAAATCATAGAGGAGAAGTGACAGTGGCAATTACCTTTGCGCTGGCTCGATGGCAAAACATCGCTCTGACAGCTGAGTAACTCTATGGCAGCTTAATGGTCGCATTTTTCAAACTCGAAATTTGAATAGTTCATCATTTTGAGCAAGTTAAATTGACGTAACAGAAAGAAATGAACACAGAGCTTCGGTCTGAATGCAGCTACCAACTAAAAAACTGCGGAAACATATTGCTTAGAGCAATATCAAAAAGGAAATGACAAAACACCAAGAAAACGCAGGCATTGCCCACTGAAAAAACAAAAAAAAAACAAAAATCAAAATAAATTAACACGGTATCGTGGGAACCACATACATATACCCAACAGACTTTGATGGCCCTAAATGTGAGAAAAGAAATGATCTATCTTACACTTAGTTCCACGAAAACAAAAATGAATCCAGTGACTAACAAAGCCGCCACAATGAGAGAAAAATATGCTGTCATAACGGCAATATCCAAAAAAATCTCAAACAAAAAAGTATTAATGGGTGAGAAGAAACCATCACATGATATTAAAAAAAGGCCAATACTCAAGTGAGATCACGCGTATAGCGTAACATTTAGAACTGATTACTAAATCGTACGAGAAACTGGCGGAAAAAATCTCCTCCACATCGGAAAAAACTATCCTTGCTTGCAACGAAAAAAAGAGAGGTAAAAAAAGGAAAATTTCCCAACAGCAAAGGAGAGCGATAACAAATAAGAGGGGTTGTTGGAAAATGAACTAGAACAAGGACGTCGTCATCAACTCTCAGGTGCTATATGGATCAGCGCACATGGTAAAACAAGAAAAAAAATTAAAAGAAAGCAACAGCGAACGGAAAACACCAGCAGAAGGGGAATGAACAAAAATCGAAAATTTTCCGCGAAATTTTTCCCAAGTAATTTTAGAAAACAGATACAATAAATACAAACAAGAATTTCAAATTCCAACTTTTTAGATTCTCAGAAAGGAGTTCAAGAATAAAAAATAGAAATGAAATAAAAGAATCTTAATGAGGTGTGCTGTTAGCAACTTTTCACCTACAGGATAAAACTGTCCACTTCTTGGTGAAAATAAGAACCCAGAATGGATAAAGAAAGGAAAGAACTGAGATTTGCGTTGTGGTCTAAGAAAATTCAATATTTTACGGGAATTTTTAACAGAAATACTGTTTGTTCCAAAAATCAGATCAATTCAATGTGTTTTGTTCCATTACACAAAGCGCATTTTATCACACGCCAAATCAGGGAAATTGGCGCTGTCAATCGACGATCGGTAGCGGGAAGCGTGCCAAAACATGTCTCGCCTATAGCAACGTGGCGAGACTTACCTCATCTTGGCGGGCTGCCAAGTGGCAAGATTTGTGAAAAAGACAGTATTTGAATAGCTCAGCTTTGGGAGCTATTAAGGCTGTCGTAATCGGATTAAAAAATATTAGAAAATCATACACAGTTTCGGAAATCGACAGGGAATAAACAAGAAAAGTAGAACTTATACAACGAAGGCCTTTATTGAGTAACTGACTTTTTAAAAGTCAGTTGGTGTAAAATTTATTATAAAAGGGCTTAACGGACTACTAAGTCGTAGCAAAGGAGGACCGAAAGACTTCTAGATGTGAAACAATCGGTTGCGAAATTTTCGCAGTCACAAAATAGGTTTGTTAGCATGTGAGATATCCATAAAGAAAGAAGCAAATCCAATTTTCCTCGAACATGAAAATAAGGTGACAGCCCGTTTACCAAACACAGCTGGTGCTCGCAAAGTCGCGCGAGATCGCGCGACTTTGGTGCGGCGCGCATTTCAAGGACCATTAAAACTGTGAATAACTGAGAAAAAAGCACACACCTGGCTGAGCGGCCATAGACGACGTGCAACGGGCGGCGCTGCGCTTCGCCTGCAACGAAGAATATCCAACACTATGTATAGGACACACACAGACAAGCCACACGGCACTACACACGGGCACTCTGCCAAGTATCGATCGCGCTTTTCGAGATCAATACAAAGCTGGCTGTGGCTGGATGGATGCGTGGATGAAAGGGGTGGCCAGCCAGCCACCCGCCTTCGCTGTGCCATATCCGGCCATCTGTTTGTCATGATAAGGCAACTGGTAATCCGCGGACCCTGTTTATACAACCGCACTAGATCCGCTTAGTCAATTATGTATGCATTCGGAAGTCATTCCGTGGGCTTTGTGTCCGCAAACGCGTACTTTTTCCAATTTGAATGTTTTACATGAATGACTGTGAGTGACATGAATTTACATTAAAAAAAGACATGCACGTTACGATCCGAATATGAATAACCATGGATTAGGACGCCGGCAATAGATGAAGCAACTCAGCATAACAACTACTCTAACGAGCGGCTCATGAAAATTGCCGGAAATCGCCGGATAAAAAAAGAAGCGCATGCTAGAATGGAGTACTGCAAAAAAAGTCTGTCTGAAGTGCATAGCTATTGAAAAAACGCTTCAGTAAGAGTGAACTAGCAAGGACTTGTGCGATAATTTAACGTAAACGGTAAAAGTTTCCTCAGGGTCATCACAGAGGTTTCCTCAGGGTCATCTAAGAGCAAAGCTAAAACAACATTGCTAGAGAAAGGAAATAGATGTCCAAATTCGAATGCAGTAGGAGATTCACTGAATACAATCACAGACTCATATGAAACTTGGGAAACGTGCAGAAATTGTAGGAATGACAATGCCAACGAGGAACTCAGGAAGAAAAAAAAACATGAACAAATGCCAGTAGGAATAACTTGCTGCAGAAGATCGTCTCAGTGATGATGCGAATGTGTTGTAGGTGTTTTTTTGCTGTGGTAGATTGAGCAATCGAAATACAAATCAAAGAAGGAGTAACTATAGGAAGCGTCAATCACGATCGCTACTCGCGCAGCCTGGAGGGCCGCAGCACCTACGCGGCGCTTTCTAAGCAGTACTCGAAATCCACAGCATCCAGCAGCGCCACGTAGGTTTTGCATTTACGTAGGACACACAGGCGTGCGGTAGGGCAATACAAAAGAGTGATTTCGACGGAAAATCACCGCATATCGTATGTCTACATCCGAGTGAAAGATCGTAATGTCATGACTGCTGATTAGGTATATTTCTTAAAGCACAATGATAATTCGACTAGTTTTCCGGAAATAAAAAGAAGCAAAAATCAGATAAAAGTACATTTGGACCAGTATTCTGGTCAGAGGCGGGTTTCTGGGGAAAATGAGCTCACCAATTTTTAATATAGGGTGTCAGTTGTGCCTATAGCATTGGATTACCGACCTGTTGGTCTAATAATAGATCCAGACAACAAGGAGAAGATCGCATGGCGAAATGGCAGGTTTTGTTTGGACTTTTTGGAAGAAGGAAAACTGAGCAATGTCTGGAGGGATACCTCTGATAAAAGGAGCAAAAATAACATGACACTTGAATCACTTTTAAAGAAAGATTACATGGCTCATAGTATGAGAATTAGATCTTATTTAAATCATAGTTAAGCCATAAAGATATTGAAGAAGCGAATGAAGATGAAAAAAAAAAAACAAAGAGTAGAATCACATGAAAAATAGTTTCTCACTCATCATGCAGCTTTTTTGTAAAAGTGATATTACAAGAGCTTCGTGTCCCTTTCTTGCGTGTCCCTTCAGATAGAGCACACATTCTGGTTCTCTCCCTCTCTAATATCTCTCGAACTATCTATGTTGGTGAAACGGACCTTGCTATCCCATAATGACCAAAAAAGCATTCAAAAGAATATTGCTAACCTTATCAAAGCCTAAGGTTCACCGGAAATGGCGCGGAATTAGTACACCCAGGTGTAGAGTCTAGCCATTTTTGCGGAAAGAATTGATTTGATTTTATTCTCATTAAGCGCTCATCCAGTTTAATTTCTGAGCATCAAAGTGCATTGAGAATCAATTCGCAGTGGTACTTTGTACTCTAATAGAACAGAGCCGTTTGCGAAAAACCGTTGATAGATTCTCCAGTTCTATAGGACTTGGAGATATGTACCATGGAAGCCAAGGAGCAGAACTGAATACAGAATCATGAGTGATAAAGTACATTTTAAGACATCAGTGCGCACGAATTTCGTAGCAACAAAAGAAAAAACTAGGAAATTCGAAGAAGATTGAATGATTATTTCGGAGCTAGAAAAGACGATGATTGATCAAAACACAAAAGCAGAGAGTAAAAAATAACGTTCGGAAATTGAGGCATCAATATTTCTGTTAAAGTCAGCACTCACGGAAATTCTCACATCTGAAGGGAGTCGCTCACCCGGCTAGGCGATTATATCAGTAAGTCAAACACAGTGAATAGCGCCTGTTTGCGCGGATACATCTACCGACCTGGGCAAAGGGTTTTTTTTCGCGCCAGGTAACGACCGGGGGTACTATTGTACTTGAGCGGCCCCACTATCGACCCCAAACTCAAAATCACGGATTTCTGTGAAAACTTGCATACAGGGGCAATTCGATGTGCTGATCACGAACATAATACAGGCGGTTCAGAAATGAGTCGGTATTGGTGCATTTTTACGTAAAGAGATTAGAGAGGCCTTTGGCAAGTCGTGCATGTTCGAGCTTGATAGTCGTAGTGATTTTCAACGGCTTAACATGTTAGAAAGGGTCCCGGAAATGATGTGGGAGTACGTGGAACACATGTCTCCGATAAGTGGCATACCGACTCCCCGATGAATGGCCTGTATTCATTTCGCATGATAGTATCGATTTTATTGATTTTATCGATTTTTCCCACGTATGGACCTCCTATCGGATCTCTGAAAATTTGCCTACTGGGGTTTCTGAAGGTGCTGGTTGCAAATATCATAAAGATTTCGCGACAAAATGTCGACTTGATGGGGAAAACTCCAGTGAAGCCGGCAACTACACCGCCCTACAGATAAAAATCTGGAGAAAACCAATGAAATCGAGAATATGATGCAAAACGGCTATTACATTCGTGATCAGCAACTTCAAAAACCTCTAGATGCACTTTTTCAGAGAGATTTGAGATACGAGTCAACCTTGGAAAAAATCGATAAAATCAGTAAAAATCGGAGCTATCATGCGAAATGAATATAATATTCGTGATCAGCGCCTCGAATTACCCCTCTAAGCAAGTTTTCGGAGGAATCCATGATTTTGAGTTTGGGGTCGACAGTGGGGCCGCTCAAGTACAATAGTACCCGGCCGGGAGTTTGCGCGTGTGGTTTAGCGCAGTTGGTGAAGTGGAATGCGTACCATATATCAGGGTTTCGTGGCGGGACCTATCACCAAAGACTCATTCGCGCTTGCGGACCAGAGGAAATTCCACCTCGTTTCCTGTGTTTCTCGCTTGTTTTACGCTACTTCGTCATTGTCGACGAGTTCACCAACTAAGTACACTCTCTTCCCTAGGAATCCCGGTATACTGCGAAACCTACGACACACAAATTTCCGTTAGAGCTGCCTTCGAGCCATCAGTGGGAACGAATTTCGTAGGAACAAAAAAAAACAAGAAATTTGAAGACGAGGGAACGAAAAGGCATGAAAAAAAACATTGAAAAAAGCTGATGAATTGGTGGAATTACGAACGTGGAAAATACGTACAATATAGCTTATAGAAAGTAATGACATCAATATCTTTGCTTAAAACAAATCGCAGGAGAAAACGGCTCTAACAGAAAACACATTTCAAGCGCATTTTTAGCATCGAAAGGGAATAAAACGGTGGGTGGGTCCCATAACGACAAACATCAGACGGTACCGCGCTGCTGAGACTGACAATACATACAGGAAGCTCCAAACGTCCGCAGTCAAGAGGGCGTGGCCACGGCGCGGCTCCTTGATCAGGCACAGGCGCTCTCTATGCTGCCTCTGGTTTCTCTGACTCTGCAGCCAACCAGTGGCAGCATGCCGAGCGCCTGTGTCTTTGCCTAAAGCCGCGTCGTGGCCACGTCCCTCTTGACTGCGGACATTTGGAGCTTCCTGTATATCGACGAAAAACATGTTTTCACAAGTATCTTTGAGAAGGACTGTATGTACGTTCATGGGAGAGAACGGAAGATTAAGAGTGCTGCATAGGGAAATCCGAAGGTGAGGAAAAAGTTGTGCGTTTGAAGGCAAACGCGCAAAACCGCCGGCTCTTCTGAGCCGAGCAAAGAGCTGAAAAAAAATCGGCGAGTCGAGGCGGCGAGACGACTCCATGAGGTCGCGTGAGATCCATCAAAGGAAATCGCAGCAATTCAATTTTCGGATGGTGCACTTGCACGGCTATTGATTCTGCGCTCCAATGTAATAGACACCTTTAAATCGAAGCGGCGCACGCGAATCAGCATTGACAAATAGCTGGAAATAGCTTCTACTAGCGCTTATTATAAGCGGGCAGCAGATGGAATGAACAGGTGCACGGCGACAACATGGTATTATCCGAATGGATGTCCAGAAAAACGATCTCCTTGGATACACCCCCAAGACATTGGCGAAGATGGAAAAACCGATTTCCGGTTATTGACGCTTTCTTCGCACTGGGAATTTCACTCCTTCTATTCCGATCCAGAAGCGAGCTTTCATTGCTCACATTAATTAAAGATTCAGTTGAATGTATGGAAACTTCAAGGGTCGAACCCTATGCGCCACTCGCCTCATCACCCCTTTGAACACTCTTAAAACAGGAATTAGGAGGTTTGGAATAGAATGAAGAGGGTGAGATCAATGAAATGTACGTATGCGCAGACGATCAGAGTGCCATGTTACGTGTGGCACAGCGCATATTCTAGGCCTCGACCACTGGAGTCTCCTTTATGTACAGTCTATTAAAGGCAGCACTCACGGAAATTTTTGGGTTGAAGATTTCGCGGTATATCGGGGTTTTAGGACGATGAACTCGTTGACAACGATGAAGTAGCGTGAAACACGTGGAAAACACTTAAAATTATAGCGGCATTTTTGTGCGTCCATAGCACGGACGAGTGTTCCGTGATGGGTCCCACCACGGAACCCTGCAAATGGTACGAATTTCATAAAGAAGCACCCGCTGAACCACATGCACATACCCTGTCAACGGCGTTAGTTGGCGCGACGGAATCCTAACGTCCAGAGCGGCAGATGTGTCCACGGCAAAATCTTCACAGGTAGGCGGCCATTCAAGTTGTTCAACTTACTGTTGCGATTGTCCAGCGGCCACCTAGTAAGCGACTCATTTCAGAAGTGAAAATTTCCGTGAGTGCTGCCTTTAAGCTCACAGAGGGCGCCCGATACGACTTTGTCCGCAACCATGTCCGCGACCACGATCTCATCATTTTTCGGCAAACTGATCTATTTTTTTTTTGCACTTTTTTGATATGCATATGTTGTGCTTCCTTCTTATGTTTCCCTACTGCCATTCGCTAAAATATCCTTCCAGACGCATTCTGCGGGCAGAGTCGTAATCGCAGACAAAGTCGGATCAGGCGCCCTCTGTAGGATCAGGGATCTCAGACAATGCCGGGGGCAAACCCCGTTCCAACCGCCGGCTAATCCCCGACGAAACGTTTGAACGAGGACCAACAGCGGACAAAAAGCGGGCAGAACCACGCATGTTGCGGGCCAAACGCGCTGTCGGGCGAATCGCGGGCTGAACGCAGAGTCATTCGGGCTAAAGCACCACCGTCGGGGTTCCGCCCGCTATATGAAGAGTGTCGGGTATCGGCCCGCTTTTAGCGGCCACTGACCGCCGGCAAATAACTCCAAAAAACGGCCTGAACGACTACATATTTCGGCTCAATAAGGAAAAGGCCCGGTCGGAATGGTTGGTTGGTGATCGTAGGGGCGTGATAAAGGATGAGAACAGCACCGGTATGGAAGAGATCAGCAGCACGGATGGCCTAGTGGATAAAGCAGTGGGCTCTCAGTCATTCATAAAGAATGGTCAGGTTGGTTCGAATCCTCTCAGTAATAGAAGAAAGCTAGCACTACGAAACCATGGATGGACCTTGCAAACAGCCACCTTTTCGTATTTCTGATGTGAAATTGCGTACATATGTTGTTCTTATGCTCCGGCGGATAACTGTGGATCCACAATGGCGTCGAACCCTGCACTCATCCATCCAAGACTGTGCGCGAGGTGTAACCGAGTCCCCGGGGGTTGTCACGGTGTCTAATCCGCGTAACTGTGGAGAATGTTGCCTTGTGCGCTGGATTAGGAGCAGTAGCGCCCGATGGATTGTGGGTTCATAGCGGCCTGAACGCGGACAGTACGCGGGCGGGTAGGAATGCAAGCCCCGTTTTCAGCGGCCCTACAGCGGCCTGAACGCGACTACTTCTCGGGCGAAAACACCCAAACGCTCGTTCCGACCCTCGCCCCCCGCTCGTTCCGAACGGGATTTGCCCCCGAAATTGTCTGAGATGATGACGTGGAGCGCTGGCAAACGTGGCAGCTTCTCGGCCCCCGCGTGCGTGGGCGGACTCGTCGTTTCGGACAGACTATAATAGACCATAGGCGTGTCTGCTGCACGAAGCTCGCTCTATACGCTAGACTACACGACTTAGAGAGCATCTTCTCACCTAAAGCTAAAATGAATAACAAGGTGCTCTAATTCCAAAAATCCTGAGTATTGGATGTGATCGGAATTTAAAGCCAGTAGGGATGACTAAACAATATAAATTTAGCTTGTGTCCAAGTTGTTAAAAATCCAAATTTCATGATTGCGCGTCGAATAGAACACTATTTCTGCAATTGGTCCCACTAATTAGAACGAACACAACTATTGAAATGGCGTGGGGTTCAATATGGAAGCCATATTTTACTCGCGTCATTTTATTTTTAGTCGCAAATCGCTAGTAAGGCTACAGTGCACTCTGGTATATAGCTCAGAGAGAGGCGATGTTGTAACTTTGTCTGTAATTACGACCTCATCGGCTAACTGATCTAATTCAGGCCCCAGCACGGCTGTCCCGGAGGCAAGCTGGGCTTCGTGAAGAGGGCAAAAATCAAAGGGGGCTCCGTACAGGGTCCGAATCTGAGCCCCGAAAAAAATTGGGTTTTTGTGGGTCCCAAGATGTGCAATGCGTTGATAAAGCGAGGAGGAAAAAAGCTCGCGGAAACGACTCCTGGTACTTCCAGCTGCGCAATAACGGCGAGTGAGGACGAAAAAGTTCGATTGGAGCAGATCATTCATAGGTTCCCACTATCCGGAGGAAACGAGGCACTGCTGAGCTGCTGAAACTGCACGGATTGATTTGGAATCTTCGGTGAAATAAGAACAATAGGAATACTTGGAGTTCTTGGAAAAGACATTCCAAACATTTGCAAAATAAAAAAGCTGTGTTAGGTAACTAAGTCCAGACTTCACGGATTCACTTCAAATTTTGGGCAAAAATGTGTCTCAGCGTGCACAATAAGTGTTTGAAATGGTTCCCCAAACCTATGTGAATGAAAAAATTGTATGCTCATTGAGTGGTCCAGCCCTTCGCACGAAGGGCTGGACCCGCAGCCACGAAGGGCTGAGCCTTTCGTGGCACTTCAGAAGCATAGATTTTCTATTCAGGCACAATAGTTTCGGTGGATTTTTCATACACCTATACCATTAATCTCGTGCTTTCATACGCACCTTAGTATGTCCCATATCATATCCTTTTAGCAGAGATATAGCCCAAAAAAGGTAAACTTTTTTATACCCTACGATGCGCCGACGGACAATGATACAGCTCGCGTTTCATTTGCATTCAAATCAGTGCAGCAGCCCCATTCAAATCAGCCCAGCGTGTTTCTGCACGTCTTCCAGTGGATCTTTGATGTATTATGTCGTCTTCTTCCTTGCTATTCATTCAAAAGCTGTTTTTCTATTTAAGCTGTCATCAGTGGTGGCATTGCTTGTAGAGGAATTCAGAATTCTCACTTCTCCCTCCTAGATTTATTACCAACAACTTTTATGAAAGTTTTCTGTGAACTCTGTATTGGTTTCTGTACTTTTTTCTTTAGAAACATTTCCTATAACTGACGTCGTTTTTGTCCTGCACACTTTTATGCGCTTCTCGACGTATTTTGAGAGAACTTTATACTAGTATCCTTAGATATCCGTGAAAAACGCGTCAATTTGAATTCTCCTCAATGTCTCGTTATCCAAAGGGGACTTCGTTAAATTTGGGTTTTTCAAAGCAGGCTTCGTTTTTGTTCCGACCCTACGGAAGGCTCGTGCTGGGGCCTGATCTAATTTTTACAATTTTCATATGTATTTGGTGCGATTCCATCCATTCTGATGTTTCCCCGCTACCATTTAGTGAAATCTCCTTCCAGACGCGTGCTGAGGCGTCCTCCCATCGATGGAACTAGTGTGGTCGTAACTGCGGACAAAGTCAGTTCATCACAGGCCCCGGCACGAGCCTATATTAGGGTCGTAGCCAAAACGAAGTCCCCTTTTGAAAAATGCAGATTTTACGAAGCTCCCTCTGAAAATAACAATAGATAGAAGGGAATGACCGCATCCAATGATAGCAATTCTACAAGCATTCTCCATGATTGCAGTTAAAGCAATTAGTAGCAATTAAAGGACGATAACCCATTGTGAAACCACAAAACATAACTGCAATAACCAGTGTAAACCGACAAAACATAACTATAATTCTTTACCAAGAGCAATCAATGAATGGACCATTCCACACTGCGGCAGAAACTATACTGACGGAATCAGGAAACGAAAGGTCGACATTGGTCGCGAAAAGCCGAACAGAACAACAAACTAATCGAGAATAAAGGAATAAAAACTCTGGAAAAAAGTGGAGACTAAACTAACGACATTAGCCTTCGTAGAAAAAAAAAGGACCGAGGCTTTCGAAGGGGCTTTCAAATGATTTCAGTTCCCGCGCAGGCTCGATTGGGTCGGCGTTCCGCTTTGGAGCGCGGCTAAACGGCTTGCGATAGTGCCTTGGAGCGAGCGGAGAAGGGCAAATTCTCACAAGATAGGAGATGATAAGTGGTAGTATGTGAGGCGTATGATAGCACATACCTACAAGTATAGGGGGCATGGTAGGAGGTTGGAAACTTATGTGTTTGAATAGGGAAATTATGCCCCCGACAGGCTCAGCTTGTACCCCAGCCTATCTGAAACAGGCTGGCTCCTTTACCGAGCATACAATTCCTGGATTGACATGAGTTTTGTGATCTGATAGCATACATTTATTTTGAGTGGTACGACACTTCTTCACCCCAAATTTGATGTCAATCGGTTAAGCCTCGAGTTAACGGGAGAGCGTTGCAATCACTCAGACCCAGAATTTGAGCGTATACTTTTCTAGTTCACATAAGTTTAGATTGTCTCTCCCAAAATCTTCTAGTGTTCTCTTACTTCTTATCTCACTGAAGATTCCAGCTCAATCCATGCAGATTCCGCAGCGCAGGAGTCGTTTAAGTCCTCCGGCTTATGGGAACCTGTACATGATCTGCTCCAATCGAACTTTTCAACATCGATCGCCGCAATTGCTCTGCTAAAGCTACGAGCAGTTCTTTTGCGAGCCTTTTTCGTCCTTCATCTCCTTTATCAACGCATTTCTTTTCTTTGGACCAACGAACACCTCAAAGTTTTTCTGGGGGCTCGGCCCCGAACCCGTACGAAGCCCCTTTTGCTTTTCGACCCTTTTACGAAGCCCAGCTTGCCTACCAGCAAGCTGCGCTGGGGCCTGGTTCATCAACCCTCTTCGAGCTAACAACCCATATGCATTTTTATTTCACGAGTTTCACCAATAGTTGGAGAGAAATTAGAGAGAGAGGGAATGAGAGGAAGTGTAACATTTGGATAGACAGGTAAGCAGAGCAGGCAGTAAGCATGGATACTCAACTATCGCCATTTTTAAAACGAAACATGGTAACTAGTGGACGAGTTTTCCATGCAGAAATAGGAGTATTTTGTCATCACGAGCCAGCGGCTGCAAACGCAGTCTCTGATAACTGTGCAGCACGAACGCAGCACGAAAGGCGTAATGGTTCGGGTTGAAACCCTAGCAGCAACGGGTGGCAGTTACTGCCATTTTCCCCTTGACTGCTGCCGTCCCTTAGCAATTGCTGCTAAAGGGCCGACAGATTGAGCAGCAATCGAGGGGAGGATGGCAACAAATGGCAACCGTTGCTGCTGGGGTTTCTACCCGAACCATTACGTCGTTCGAGCTGCGTTCGTGCTGCACAGTTATCAGAGTTGGTAGATGACATTCAATTCGTTGAATTTTACTGCTAAAAAATCGTTCCACTACTAGATTAGCAGGAATTTTAGAACGTTGCTCGTACCGTTCCTGAATCAAAGTGCAACACACACAGGACGTAGTGCAGCACTATGGATCCCCTGAAACTTAGAAATAGCTGGATTATTCAGTCGTATAGCAAGGAAATTTGAAGCCATGACAAAGCAAAAGGCATGAAATTTGTGCCCGACTTGCACTGAATGAATTTATTACTCCTGAAAAGCAAATCTCGGAAAGTCTGGGGAGTTTCGAAACGAGGATGCGGACTGCAGAATGCAATCCTCCGCATCGGGAAGTGGATATTAATGTCTAAAAACTGTTCTTGCACCTTTTTTTTATAATGAATAAAACCACTAAAAAAAGGGAACCCTGCAAAGGGGGACAGCATATGGATCACACGAGCAACCAAGCACTAATAGCTAATGCACGTCATTAATTAGGTCGTTAATTCATAATGAATGGATTAATTCGGCGGTTGAGAGCCGTATGAGAGGAGCGGGGAAAGAGGTCCCAGCACCTTCTCCTCTGCTGTTGTGGGTGGCAGGATTAGGAACGGAGGGCCGACGATTCGACGATGCATCAAATCGCGCGATATCCTCAAGGGACCATAAGAGCACTATGACAAGTGCGTCCGGAGTAGGGTTGAGCAGGAGATGAGAAGAGAGCAACAGGGACAGAGATAGAGGGAGAGAGAGAAATTGGGAAGAAGTTGCGAAAGAAGTGAACGAGCTGGGAGAAACGGAGCTGCACGAGACAGCCGCAATTAGCCTCGGCCACGGCTAAATGAGTTTTTCCCGGCTGAGTGGTTTTTTTGCCGAGGAAAAGGTGCACTTTCGAGGTAGTGGATACGCCATTTGCGCCGCAATTTTAAACATTTTTCGAGAGCAAGCTGCTTGCAGCTCGGATCTGGATTGCTTCTGCTTTGGAAGGATCCGTCAAAGCCTCACAAAAACAAACAGAAGGCTAGAATACGAAATGACACTATTGCTCTATTGTATTACATATATGTATTGCAGAACAATTCATTGTAAAATCCTCAAAGGGAAGAAATTCGCGTAAATAATCTGAGAAATGTCAAACTTGGAGTTGTGAGAACGTTGGTATGCTTGCTGGAGTACAATGCTCTGGGATGAGAAAATAACTTTCACAAATTCCTTGCAAACATCATCTGTACAACTTCCAGGAGAGGAAGCTTCTAGAACAGTAGAAATTTGCATCTTCAGCATTTCCTACCCAACTAATCTGCATTAAACACACTTCATGATTTTTTTTTGTCATTTACAGGGCATACATTGTCAGGGTGGCGCATATTTGCTGTCCCACTGTAAAAAAAATGTCACAGAAGAAGTATGAATGCACATTCGCGCACGATCTCTTCGGGAAGTGTTCACTATATATCTTGTAGCGAAACAAAAGCGTTGGTGTCATTTGATGTCTTCTCCTTTGGCGCAGATCACAGCCCTCAGACTCCGGGGATCTTCCATCAGTGTGGGCCGTGCGTGATTTTGCAGAACTTCCCTCCTAGCCTTCTCCAGCGGCATCGCCAAAATTTTAGAGTCGACCTATTTTCCCAGATAAGCCCTCTCTTCCAGCACAACGCAAACCGAGTACTCGAAATCGTTCCGTTCTAGGAGTAAAGGCCAACGACTCGGAGGCAAAGGTGGGGATAGTCGCTCTGACAAGTCCTGGATTACGGGAGCATTTTCGTTTTGATCGGAAGGCGCTTCATGCAGACAAAGAACCCAGTGGTCGTTCCTATGGTTGGTAGCCGGTGAAAGCAAATAATTATTAAGCATATCCTTGAATGCGTCTTTAGAGAATTTTACGTTCATTTCACCAAAAATGAGAGAAACTCGCCCCATCAGCGGCAATCGCAACAAATTCCGGACAATGACGCAGCGAGGCTACCACACTAGGTTTTTCAGAATCCTTCATGTATCCCATAATTTTGAAGATTGTAGACCTGCTCAGTCATAAGAAGTTGAAGCTGCTCGTCGACGAAGGTGAGGTCGCGGGTGGCCCACCGTGCAGTCATAGGCTGAAAGTTTAAGGGCTGTGACCTACGCCAAAGGAAGTATTACTGAACAAAACTACTGCTGTTCCTTCCCTTACGTAGCTGGTAGTGATTTACATCTGAAGAGATTGTTGGCGAATGTGCTTTCACACTATTCCTCCCCGGTTTGATTGTGCGACAGTAATTATGCGCAATTCTGTACATATCGACACATCAATCCATTTGTTTGGGCACAGGTACACAACGCTAAATGACAAATCAATTTAAAATACACGAGCTCAATGTACGTAAAAAATCATCTAAGCGACGGTAAACACTTTACATCATACGTAGTAATGTCAGACCAGCTGAAAAAGATGGACCAATTCAAAAAACATAGAAAAGGTTGATCCAAAAGATTCGCACAACATTTTACACATTTTTTTTGAAATAATCATAACATTATTATTCATGGATGGAACCTCGTCTGTCAATTTTTATATATAGGTGAAAAATATTAGAACACCCTACCACAATGCCAAGGGATTTCAAATCAAGACGAAGAAATTCTGAATCGAAAAATAAATCTTGGTGCAGAACTTCAGGACCAACCCAATAGTAGATTGTAAACTACATACCAAGCCGATTCTCCTAGGGAGTTGTCTACTTGTTTCTTGTATTGTGCTATCGAGCCTTTTATTATTAGGTTGGTGCAAAAATAATGCGCGTTTTCATACCTTTGATTCCGAACCTCATAACTCCTTTCAAAATCGATCTTCTTCAGTAGGCTTAGAACTATTGTAATCCGCAAATCTTTGGCAATAGATAGATGTTCTCCGACTACCGTCCATTTCTGATAGGACCTTCTAGAATCGACGAACTTCCGGAGGGCAGTTTTGGTATCACTTTAGTCTTCGAGAAAATTCTCCCGGAAGAAGTAGCCCAGGTTTTCTGGGAAGCGGTAGTCGGTGAGCGAGAAGCTTGCTGATTATGATGTAGGAGTCCGAGCTTCCTAGCTCAGTTGCTCCAACCTGTGAAGAATCTGTCGTGCAGGGTGTGCCTGGACGGCACCGTGTAGGAGTGAAGCATCCATTTTATCGAGCAACGCTGGGGTCACATCGTGAAGTTTCTAATTCACCTCATTTACGTCTTGAAAGCACTCACCAGATTAGGAAGAATGAATGAGCTGCAATGAGCAATTTCTGCAGCAGTTCACCACAAAGTCGCCGTGACATTATTTTGGTGTTGCTTCGGTTTCTGGAAGTATTTCGGTCCTCGTCCAACTGTTGACCAAGGCACCTCATTTTGTCGAAGAGGGTCTACACTCCATATTTAATTACTAAGCGACCGACTGTTTGGTCGCAATTTTTTCACTACAAAGGTGCGAAGCACACCTCTCAACGAGGATCAATGTGGTACTCGTTCAGCATGCGCGACATCAACTCGTCGAGCTTTTTCGTCCTACCATTTCTACTGAAGGGAGGGATGGTCTTACAACAATCATCGGCAATGTTCTGCGAAACCAAATATGTTGTTTTGAATGGGTGCTGTTTGATAATTGTCATCACTTGGGGGTCGCAATCCCCAGTGATGACAATTATCAAACAGCACCCATTCAAACAGCACGCAATCAAGACCTATGTGACATTCCTTACTTTCGAAACAAGGCACACCAAGCCGAAAAATCCGGAAGCAGCTCGGCGGAATGCACTCGCTCACACACCCTTCTCCAGAACTATGGTGGTATTCCGAGCGATTCCTGCTGCGATGCCGTCGAGTATCAGCTCGTTGAAAAGAGTCTGGCAAAAAACTTGTTTTAGCGCCTTTTGTTCCACAACTAAAAATTCGCCAAAAACATGAACTTCGCTCAAAATGCATGAGATATTTGAAAAGGCCATGAAATTTGTTACAAAACCATATGCAACTTCTCATACCGATGATAAGAAACACCGGAAGTTTTCGGCACCGAAGATGAAGCAGTGAAAAACGCGCATTATTTTTGCACCAACCTAATATATCTACTAATTCCTGCGCTGTAAGAGAGCGCTTACAAAACATATTGAATTCAGAATTATTACATGAAACGAATAAGAAGCTCCTAGGGGCAGTGAAAGAACGATGTAGCTTTTGCTGATATTTTACATTTGGGCGAGCAGTTACTCCTTATACTTAGCACGGCTGCGTATCGGAGGCAAGGGTATGAAAGATTGAAGCTTCCCAGAAATCTCAGATAAATAAAGCCAGCTCTATGTTTGAAAGAAGTTGAATAGCAAGCAACTTCTTGCTTTAGCAAATATGATCTCAGAGGAGATCTTTGAGACCTTGATTTCTAGAAGAATCATCCGTTAAAATCACCCATTGAGGGATAAAGGGATAAACTTTGCACGAGATTCTATTACGAGTCATTACAGGGACTTTCTTACTTCACAACGTAGCTCAACTATATATGAATTTGCGGTCACGAGCAGAGGCGGGAAGAATATTGCCACAATCTTGCCCATGTGGTCTTACCCAAGGATTTCTTTGGAGTAGAACTTTTGAACTGATTCTAAGAAAAACAAAGAACTACCATGTTGCCTTGAGTTAAGTCTCGGCGGGAGTTGCCTTAAGTTAAGCCCTGGCAAATCCACATATACCTATGTGGAAGGATCACTGGTAATCCAAATTGAGAACATGGGATAGTTTTAGTTTAATACCAAGTTTAAAAATTGATATTGAAAGAAGGATAAGGGAGAGGATGTTTGGAGCTGAAGAACTCCGACAAAAATTCTTTGTGGAAGGGTTGTATAAAGGTACTGTATCACCCTAAAATCTTTTCTGGGATTCCCACATGAAAAGATTCTCCAAGAATTCCTGATAGCACCGGTACACGTGATTCCACGCAGAATCGCTTTAAAACTCATTTTCGAACATCGACTTTTAGAGCGATTGAGGACGGACACTGCCATTGGCCGCTTCGACTAACTGACCAGTAGCAGAGTTCGGCCGCACTGTCGTTCCTAGGGCCAACGTACCACATTTGGAAAATCTGCCATATCTGCTGCGCCGACTGACTTATTGGTTACCGCGAGAGCATACGTGACAGATGTCCCGGATTTCCACAAACATGCCCATCCTAATTCCCCTCAGAATAGGGAGCTAAAAAACGAGCTTTTGTGTCCCTTGTAGAAAGCTACTCTTTGGGATAAGTCTCGGGAACCTAAGTAAGTTGAGACACTGCGTGCAGGAAAAAGTAGAATTCAGGAAGAGTAGTAGAAAAGTAGAACTAATTGTCTAGAATGATAAAGAGCGTACAGGTGTCACTCAAACCCACAGCGGCGTGAAGAATCGAACCAGCGCTTTTTAGCATGGAACAATTCAGCTCCTAGTACACGCCATGCAACATGAGCCGCATTCATAGGACATGAAATTCGAGCAAGTGGAAACTTCGCGGCGGTTCACGGCGGCAGAAACGAGAGCAGTGTTTCATGGATTTGGGTGAATTAATAGTGCAACACGGATGCAGAGAAGCTGGAGCCGCGTCGAGGCCGGCGACGAAGGAAGTCCTCGCTTCCGATGTCGATAATCGCTGCGGATACTGTCTGCACTTCATTTGACTTATTTCTATAGCGCTGTGCGCGACTTTTTCCCAGTCCCACTGACATATGGAAAAGTGCAACTATATGTGGCCTGGGCTCTATGGGCTATTTTATTGTCGAACTTATGACTGGCAGTGAGCACCGTATAGCTGCAACCTGCGGAGTCTATGCGGAGAAGGACTACAATTTTTTTAAATGAAACTAATCTGGAGAGTAAATTATTAGTAAGCAGTAATCCTAATTAAATATTTGATCAATAGACCTGTCGCTGCTATTGTACGAAGCTACAAATGCGCGTTTTCTCTTGAGACGAGTTTCATTTTAAAAACATAATGACACACCTTGATCGAAAGGCTACCCACTTAGTGTCAGTGACCCGTGAACACATTTCATGGAATGAGGAGGTGCTCTCTTGCATAAACTCGCTCCGCCATGAAGCAAAATAGTGCCTGATATAAATTATGAGTTTGATGCAATTTTCGAACCTTTTCTGCCCCAGTGAAATCATTTTTGACAGAAGCATGTGATACCCTGGTAGCGCCAAGTCTGGGATACATAGCGCATATATGAGAACCAGAGGATGGAAATGTTCCTCTCAATCGACTCCAATCGGCATAACTTCGATCGGCATATGCGTTTCAATTCATTTACCCAAGTTTGGGCTTATTTTTGGGCAGTCGTTCTCAGCATGAATGTGTCCGAGTATCAAGGCAAATGTTCTCTTTATGTCCAAAACGAAGTGCGCTGCAATTGTCTTTCCCGAGCTCTGATGTATCATTGGGATTACCCATGGTAAACGTCTTGACGTAGCCAATCTTACCCTTTACTTGGTACGCATCAACATGCTTACCCATGAGTAAAGTTGTTTTTACTTTGTCAGGCAACCATACTCACTAGTATGAGATTACTCGTCATTCAATGATGCATCTGTCTCTGGTTTAAATCCGTGCAGGGTGCGGGTGAAAATTCCATAATTTTGGACAGTCGTTCCCTGAATTTCTTACGGAATCGAAAAGTGGAGATTTCCTTGCAAATGGTACACATATCTGCGTATGCGTTGTGAACCCCTCCTTGGGTATAACCAGAATCGTCGGAGCAGGTGGCATGCACATCAAGACAAACGAAGACATTGCGAGTCCGTAATTGCAAGCCCTAACAGCAATGGTATCGCATCTTTGTGAGAAATTTCTATATATAGAGAAGCCAAGAGCATATATTCCAGGTACTAATCTTCAGGCGCTAAATTTAGGCTTGTCCATCATACCTGTAATCGTGCTCCAGAGTTTGTTCTAGGTTTGCTAAAAGTTTTTGCTAGGAAGTTTTTGCTTTGTTTGCTTGTTTGTTTTGCTTTTGCTAAAATTTTGCTATTTCTGCTTTTCCTAGTGAAATGAACGTAAATGAAAAACCGGTTCAGATGAAATTGGAAGAGGACCACCGAGTAATCAGGTGCAGAACAACCACAGCAGAAAGAGATTATCCTTGGCGGCTCTTTTGTTTGTTTGTCTTAATATTCGGACTCATTTAGATTTGTTATAAATGATCTGAAAGTAGATGGATTCTGAGAGAGAAACGAATAATGCTTGTAAGAGATTTGTTAGCAGGTATGTCCTATATCTAGCAGTTGGCCGCTTCCGACATGTAGGCTTCTGACTTTAGCCAGAAATATTTTAGGATTCATTCTGGGCTCCAGGCAGAATAGCCCTTCCAGTGGTTAAAAGCCCGCTACGCTCTTTCTAATGCGCCTTGAAAAGTCCTAAGCTGGGTGATATGTGCTAAGATTCTCGGACTGCATGGGTCGAGATATATTATGATTAATCTGAAATCTGCCGAAAGTGTTCTTCTCCTGCCTGGACCATTGTCCTTTTCGATCATCTCCCGTTTTCTCCACTTATTTTGCCCTCCGTTCACCTTATTCTTGTGAAAAGACAACGTGCTTCCAAACGCTTTTGTACTCTTGTAGTGTACTGATCTTGCCAATACTTCGTTCTTGCCGAAATGGTGAAATTTTTGGTAATTCTTGTTATAGTCATGCGCGCAATTTTTGTTGTAAAATTGAAACAACAAAGCGTGTACCTCGTCTAGTTTAGCCGTATCTTGCTGCCCAGTTATTTATTTATTGATGCACTGTGCACAAGCCAACTAGAAGCGTCTAGTAACAAAAAGAACATTCGAATTTTATTACAAACAAAAAAAAAACGAAGAAACAAAGAGGAAGAACGTAGGAGGTCAATTCCGATGCCTACTAATAACGTGGGAGCGACTATATCCAAATCTTGTAGAAATGGCAGGTTCTTACACTGGTTACCAAAAGATGATGTGAAAGAAGACTGAGTGTTGATTTTGGATCGGAAAATTTCTGAGGTTATCCAAGTACTCGCTAGTGATGCAAAAGGTACTATCTGTGCGTGTTAGTGGTTGAAATTTCACTGGGCTTGATTTATCAGTCCAAGCTTTTTTCCCTCGGGTCTCCGTAGTTTCCATGAGTAGGACAGACATGGGCGAACAGATAACGCCTGGTCACCACGAGCTAGTTTAGCACACAGTGACTGACCGATTTTTGACATAGTACACTTGACATAATGACGTAGACATGGACATTTTTGACATACATCTAGACACAGGGCACTAATCGGTTTTTGTCACAGTAATGAGGAAAAGCTAAGATCAAACGAAATAAACGCCAAAAACTGTCAGAAAAACCCACCATTGGAAATTCTTTCAAACGCCGGAACATTTCAGTTGATAGCGTCAGATATGTTCGCCCCTGTGTCCTGTTCATGTATGAATCCGATTTCAGCAAAAGAACCGTTGTGGAAAACCGGAATTTGATTGAATGATGAAATGAGGGAAAGACACTATGTGGTTCCAAATTCAGTGCGTATTGTTTATCACGCTGGGATAGGCACACTCTTTGAAGTTCTTCAAGCAACGGAATAATCATGAGTCGCATGGGGATCAGTTCTCGCATAGTATCAACACCAGAAACGAATGCAAAGAATATCGAAGGGCTCGAAGTGCTGCTTTTTGTCAGGAAGAGAGAAATTGTGCCTTACTTGGAAGCAGAAGCATCAAAGAGTTGAAAATTTGAGATGACGATGAGTATATGTATATACACCTGTATTGGTCGATAATGAAGCACGAGAGAAATTCAGAACAGCTAGTGATGGCTAGAAATCTCCGATGAGAGATTAACCATAAAAACAGCAACATAAGATGAGAAGAAACAATTTGATTTGAGTTCAACAGGCTGTGACGCGTCCAATAAGCGCCTGAGAAATATGGTCTATTAGCCCAGAGAGTACCTCCGGGTGGATTTTGTCTGCAATTGCGGGCGCAGTAGTAACGGCCGGCTGATCAGCTGGTTCGATCGGAGACAGCAGCGAAACTTCAAAATTTGAGGAATCACAGGGTATACATATCAAAACCTGCAAAAAAGGTGTAAAACTAGATAGAGAAAGCCTATCGGTCGGCCGATACTACTGCGGTCGCAATTGCATACGAACTAAACCCGGGGACACTAGTTGGGCTAACGGACTGTAAACTCCTTTCAATGATAGAAAAAGAGAAAATGGGGACGAAGTCTATCTGAATCCCGTCAATTTCACCATACAGGAATGATTCTCGCATGTACAGTGGACGGCAATGGCGGTGGCCCATCCACAGCCTCGAGAAAGACGCAGCGCGACCGCGCCGCGCGCGCTGGGATCGGTGTCGTCTGCCGCCAGAATGCTATTTCTAGGCTCTTTCTTGGTCGAAAATCCTTAAAATAGGGTAGAAAAGCTGCTAGGTATAGCATAACAGCAGCAGAAAAGTTAGCTACAGTGCGCGCGGCGCGGTTGCGCGACGTCCTTCTCAGGCCGCGGACGGGCAAACGCTATTGACGTCCACTGTATGTGATGAATGTCCTGTGAAGATAAAGATAAAGTACTGGTGCATAAGAGGATGAGGTGACGATGCAGGCTCTGTTATGATGGACAGAGGCTTTCGTAATAGGCATAAAAATTTATGAACCTTGATGATAAAACAACGCACGTTCCGCGCATCCTTCTCGCTGAGCACTACAACACCAGCTAGTACCGCATGTTCCTTTGCAGCTCTCAGGAAATGATCCTCACGTAGAATTTGTTGAGCTCACCTGATTTGCTCTACATCCTCCACAACAACAGCAACAGCAGAGAACGCGACAGAGGAAGCATTGCGGCTTCCTCCGATTCCGCTCCGTTGGAAGCATAGACTTTGAGGATTCCTGTGAAGCACCTGGAAAGAGATAATTGGCAAACAAATAAAAGTTCATGTTCTCGCGTATCAAAAAAAAAAGAAAAGAAAAAAAAAAGATGGGGGAAACATTTAGAAAATTGTGCCACCTACTCGGAAGCATCCACCAAAACCATCTAAACCAATCTCGAATAAAACAAGGAATTCTCAGTAGGTCATTTGGATACTACGCCGAAATATCCTCTCTGTTTCCTGTTTCTCTTGTTTTACTTTCTATTAGGTTGTTACATAAGTTTCCGCTGTTTTTGCAAAGGCGCGAACCAGTGGCAGACGAAGAAAGTGGGCGGGAGGGGAAGGGGGGGGGGGTGGGAAAAAATGGGGTCTCAGCCGCTTCTGTACCCAGATGGAAAATAAAGTTAATAAGAAATAATAATTGTAATAGCAAATAATAAATAAAAATTATATAAAAATAATAATAAAAATAAACAAAAATAAACTAATGAACTAAACTAATTTGTATTGCAAAGTTTGTCGAAAATTTGGCGACCCATTCTCGACCCCCCTCCCGCCCCCCCCCCCCCCTGCGTCCGCCAACATTTTGGAATGTGAACCATGCTTTTCAACGTTGTTTTGAAAATGTAGATGACCTCGAAGTGAACTCTCCAAGAATGCAACTTCGGTAACTGCACTTGCACAAAGAATAACGCTGCATGAGGCTAATGTGGAGCAGTCTCGCGCATAAGTGCCAAATTTGGTAACCCAAAATGTTAATTATGCCGTTTTTCTCTCTAGATTTGCGGCGAATTGAACTGGGATTTCCTCTACTGTGACTAAGATCATTAACCATTTGCGGCCACTGATCGGTAGAATTTTGGGGCGAGTTTCGAGCTGGGAAAACGGACCATTTGGACCCTGGCAATTAGGGCGGGGTCAGCAGCTGGATGGGAAGGCGCCACGATTGGTCGACTGTTTCCAGCCTTATGCTGCGGAGCGGCTGTTGCGTTGCGGTTGTCGCGGCAAGGCGCGGAGAGAGCGTGAGGACCTGTACGAGTTGTCACGTCACTCGCTCAGATGATAGGCGAACACCAGGTACCTCTGCTCCTAGACTGTCATGCTGCTTGAAAGCGAGCGTGGAGGGCACTGCCATGGATCGGCACGGCTCACTCACGCAAAAAAGCATCTAAACCTCTTGGAAGCTGAAAATTCACACCTGGAGGTTATCTGACGTGCTAAATACGAATTTTTCACTCACTTTGTACCCCGACGTCATGTTTACATCCTTGTCCCTTTACCAGTATCTATGTGAGTTTTTGAAGGGTCCAAGCCATTTTTTAAAACTATGTTGACCGTTCTGCGGAAAACTTTGTTACCATTTATTTTGAGCTCTGATGCATTGGATGTTAGAAGATACTTTTGCGAATTAGCTTCTGGAAATCAGGCCGAAACAGACGGCGGTTCACTTGAAGTACCATGCAAGTTTTTTTTCTAACAGCGGAAAATTGTGTAGCTACCTAATATTTTCTGCGAGCGTTATAAGCTTCTCGTGATGCATTGGTTCTGAAGCACTATGAGTGAATGAAGTAAAAAAATCAACTGATGAGTAAATAGGTAAATAAAATAAATGTACAAATGAAAAAAGCGTTCGTCAGCAAACGCGCACAGTGCCTTCCATGGACCTTCCATTTAGCCTAGAAAAATAGTCGGAGAAGTATTGGAAAAATAATAATGGAAGAAAATATGTTTGTTATTCGGAGAAGCTGGGTAGGAAGAAAGACGGTAGAGAGTAGAGCGTCATACCTGGGACAGCAGGCATCATTGAGATTACCCAGGGTAAACGTGTCAAGGGCACCAAGTTGCAAGGGTGGTATAGAGGCGCTAACACGTTTACCCTTGGTAATCTCAAAGGTACATGCCGGCACTGAACCCGAATGCATCATTGTGAGGGTGATGGGTATGATCCACGGGTAACAGCTAGTACAACACTACGTGTAGGCAAGCAAGTTTATGGGTACCACAGGAAAGCACAGGAAATGTATGTTCGGGTACGTTAGCACGTTTAGCGTTTGGATCTCACTGACCCACCCCCGGGCCCTGGAAAGGGATTCGCGACCTGGGTTTGGGACTGGCCAGTTCACCCAACTGGCCAATCGCGCAGCCTAGGAGCACTTCCAATTTCAGGTGCAACGCTCCATATCTCGACTAATAGGCACATCTACTCAACTATCTTTGTTTTTGAGACAGGCTATAATCGAACTATATTCTCTTATGCATAACATTCCATACAGGAAAAAAGCTACACCAATAAGGAAAAGTACCAATTCGTGTAAATTCTTCTGTTTAACGATACCTGAGATTGTTAAACTTCTTTATTCCTCCTCAGCCAACGTTTCGGCTTATTTCGCCTTCTTCAGGGCCTCCGGTCGTTCCAGTACACTATCGGGTATCGTTAAACAGAAGAATTTACACGAATTTGTAATATATCGAGATTAAATGACAGTCGTGCATGGAGAAAAGTACAATTTTTTTTCAGATAAGTTGTAACAATTTAAAATTGATAGGTTTTAATAAGAATTTCTGAGAAAGCCGGACGTTGAAACATTACGAAAAGTGTACAAGTTAATTGGTTGTAAAAACTAGTAGTAAATACGTGGTATATTACATAATTACGGGAGACTATAGTAGAGGGGACCTGCGAGCACGTACCGCATTACCAGCTGAGGCAAGTTTAGAAATTTGCCTGAAGCTGCAAAGATACTCGTGACAAAGAAAAGCGGCATCAATGGAATGTGCGGATGCGCAGACAATGAGAGTGTCAGAACGTAAGTAGTGCGCGTGTGGTAACGGGTCCACTCCACTGAAACTTTCTCTGAATAAATGAGAAAGCAAACAAGAGTAGCAGATTTGGGAAAATTTGTATGTACATCACTTTCAACCAAAAAGGGAGAGAAAGCAGGAAAAATAACGCCGAAGAAAAGAATCTGCAATGGAGTTGAACGAAAGCTCAGGTTTCGTTTTCATAGCAGTAATTTTTTCAGGGGAGAATAATGAGGAGATTCTAAGGAGCAAGAAAATAAAAGTAAGCAAATAAAAGAAGTAAGCTTCTGTCTCACCTCTGTTTCCATACAATTTTCATCTGGCCTGTGTCGTCATCGCTTGGGCGTGAAATTTCAAAACCGGTCAACGAAATCTTCTGAAGAAGCGTTAATGATGCGAATCAGTCATGAACATCAGTGGAACCGTGAGTCAACGTGCGATTTATAATAGATTGCTCGGGAGTTCCACTCCTTAGTGAAGAAATACGTAGTAAATTATTTGAGACACAGGTGAGCACCTCCATCTGTATTCAACGTTAACCAGTTATTTGAAGACTTTGCAGAAACCAGAACAGTTGTGTTCCATGAACAAGTGGAAAAGCAACAGTGCATAGTAGATATGGTGTGGGAACAAGATATTGTAGATGCTTGGTGCAAGGGGCAACATGGACTTTGGCTCCGGACCAAAAACTTAGAGAAAAAACTGACTAATTAAGAGATTGCCATAAAGTGTAAACAACTCGCTGCACTAGTGTATGGAATTCCGGGATTACGATGGACTTCACAAAGGATTGAACTATTCGAATATGTATTCGAACAATCGAAATGGCAGAATTCAACGAATCTGAAGAAAACGAAGAACCCTTGAATTCTTTCTCTCGTAGGCCATCCCGCCCCAAAGAATAAACGAATAAATATATTTGAAAAACTTTTGATTTTTGATCATGATTTAAGCCTAGGAACATTGAAACAGGTCAAAGATATGGTGTGCGGAGAATTGAGAGGTGGTGGGAGTGAAAACGAGAAGCCAGAAAGGACTCAGAGGTAATAGTTTAAAAGCGCCATATTGTCAAAAGTTTTCTTATGATGAAGTTGCTTCGATTGACGAACAATGCAGACAACCGACGTCATCTTGCAACTGGGTGTAAGAATGTTTGAAGCGGTTTCCTAGCAAAGCGTCGGCAACTTTTTGGAGCAGATCAGAGTACTAGGCATGGCGTCGAATGTCTTCTTCCAAAAGGAGCAACTTGAAAGAGGTCATGCCGCGAAGGAATCCTATCAAGAACAGGATGAAACACTCTAGACTCTGCTTACGCTTCTCCAGCAACGTCGTCGTTACACTCGCCTTCGGCAGTGGAATCGGTAGAGATGTCCTTGTTCAATACAATGAGGGTGCTTCGGGCCTCACTGTTCATAGTTGTACGGGGAACTACTACATACACGTTCGGAGTATTACGAACGGTATGTCCCTGCCCTTATAAGGAATGACTTTTCATAGTAGGAAGTACTCTTAGGATTTAGTAGTGCATCAGATATACACTCGAATTCGAAAATTAGAATAAGTTGAAATTTTGGTCTCCCAAAAAGGATAGAGAGGTACAACCTTCGAGGAACAATTACCAGGTACTTAGAGTTTCCTTCCTTTGAACTTTCTAATTTTTTGGATCGAATTGTGAATTTATAGTTGAATTAGTCATGTTAATAAATTTTTATTTGGTACTTATAGTAGTAGAAAGGAGGGGCCTCACACATACATGCAGTGTGTTTCATAGATATGGATACACCCAAATTCTGAGCCTCCAGGAACAGCAGCTTTCGAAGGGTTTTTTCTGCAAGCACTGGCAGATTTCCTGCCTAAAACAATTAATGTAGCCACAATTTAGTTGGAATGCTTCCTAACCCTGAATTTTTTACGTGTTTGTTCATCATACCTTTCCATAAAATAAGGACCCTTCTAAAAAAATGTACAATTCTCAGGAAAAAAAAGCAGCCACATGCGAATCGGTTATCTATGTGTAGTTGTTTTACTCCTGATGGCGACCTCAACGAATCGTTCTAGGTGCAGGTGAAATATGCTTCTTAACTTCCTAGAACCGACATCGCTTCAAATATGAAATGTGACAGGTCTCAGGTCATCAACGGTGCTGAATTGGCGTTGTCCGAGTAGATCTTCCCGGCGGTGATGCACAGAAGTGCTCTATAAGGTTGGGCCAAGCATACAGCGCAGGCAAGACAGAACATGATGCTACGCTACTTCCATCAGTTCATATCGTTTAGCGAGTCCTGTGGGTCCATTCATTATCCTGCTGGGGAACTTGGCTTTGTCGCTATCATCCAGAGATGAATATTAGCACCCATGCTTGCAGAAATGTCTGCCACATCCTTTTTTACATCACGAAGCCAGCTACAGCGTGCAGCCGTTGCAGAATACCATATCATTGTACTTTTACCTTTTGAATGTTCAAACATAGGTATGCGCAAGGATCTTTGCATATGTCTCGCCAAGGGTACTTGTTTCCTGCAGAGTTATTAAAGAAAAAGTTCTTCTCGTTCGAGAACACCGTCTGAATAAGTATTTTGGGTTATATGCAGCCATTTGGGTTAAATGCTTTGAACAATCTTTAGTTAAGTTCTTCTGCGTGGAATTCATCCGCAGCTACCCTATAGTAAGTTTTTGAACATTCCTTATTGTATACTAGTTGCTCGGTTTTAAAATTGGCTTGTCGAGCTGATTGAAATGTAGGCTTGGAACACAATATATTGGACATCCTTTATCTCATCTTGGTCATCTTAGAAGATTATCTTGCTACACGCCACGATCATTCCCATACACAAACTGCCTTCGAGGTTCATGTAATTAGCTTAACAAAAGAACATTTCGCACGCAGATGTCGCGCAAAATGGTGTCAGATTCACGCAAGCGCGTTTTCCCCGAACAAAACTCGCGAAAAATCGATAGAATCAATAAATCAATAACCACGCCGTGCAAAGTGCCCGTTAGATTCGTGATAACCGTGGTGAACAACCACAGTATGATCGCGGCTTACGGCTACGAAGGTGAGCATGATAGTGGTCTACTTCCTTACGCTTGTTTCTGATCCTATCTTTTTGTTAAGTTGATATCTTGTAGCATGATGAGGTGTTTGAGGAGGTAGATTGCATATGACTTTGACTTTCCAGGCTCTGACGAAGGCGACGATGCCGAAACATTAGCCGAAATAAAGTTAAGTAACAATCCTGGTCGACTGCTCAAGCTAATCCTACTGACGAACACAGTATGCTCATTCCGATCCAGACTGGTGCTACTAGACCGAGGAAAATCCATAAAATCGATCGATAAATCGATATCCGGATCGATACTATCCGATGAATAGCGCCCGCCCTATTCGGATGGTGTTCCATGTTTGCGAGTCCCTTCTTTACCACCTCGCCACCAGATGCATTCCTATCGTCTGAATTTGGCGCCCACGCGCGTCGCCCAGATTTTTGAAAAAAGTGTCGTAAGCGTTTCTATGTTTTATACATAGATGAAGAGATGATGAAGAGATGTTGCTGCCTTCCCTCATAAGTCTCAAGAACGCCGAGTCAGACAGGGAGCATTAATTTTGAAAGATTCTATTTCATAGCAAAAGTGTTGACCAGAGAAGCCTTGAGCAGACCGTACAAGGATGCATACTCAGTTTTGCACGTATGCCGCTAGACAAAATGCACAATTGCGTACTTTGAATTTCTTTGAATTGTGTGATTGCACGAAGTGATGTTACATTATGGCATGATACGGCATAAAAAGTAGAAATATCTGTGGAAAGATTAGGGTAGTAAGCCCAAGGACTAAAATCTCGCTTCAGTAGTTCTTAGAGGCGAGAATTCCGTCAAATAGAGTAGACTCCTTGAGAGCTGATGTTCATAGAAATGTAGACTTCAAGGGTGATTTCATAATTGAGAAAGGGATTGTACACTCACAGCACAAAAAGCCTAGTGCGCAAGTGCCTCTAGGGGTGTAGGTGCCACACTTATATGCCACACAATAATTGAAGAAAATTATACAGGTCTGAAGAAAAAACTTGCAAAACACTTGCGCCAAGCTATGCGATGTTTTCAAAAGTAATGCTGTTATTGTTGAATGCAAGGAAGGCCGTACTTTTTCAAAAGCTAAGGATCTCTGATCATTCCATGGCGACAATTCTTTTCGCCTTCTCGGAAACGAATGAGCAACCTTAGCCAATGACCTGCATCATTGAGATTGCCCAGGGTAGACGTGTGAAACCATATGAATTTACCCATCGTTATTCATGGCCACCGACTTGTTTACCCTGGGTAATCTCATGGATGTGTAGAGGCCTAAGCCTGAGCACGCAATTTTGGCTGTAATAAAGAACGAAATCAACAAGGACGTGGTTGTACGAGATGAAATTGCGCTGGTGGTGTTGGTGAAGAACAGCCGTGAAAAGCGCTAGTGCAGATGCTGGACTAACACCTCTAAGTCCTATATTGTCGCGCATGGGTGACAGCGCGGAAAATCCACTGCCACATGACATTTAATCGAAAGGTATGTGAATATTTTCCCCATTTCTTGCAAAAAAAACTGAAGCCATGTTGCGTAGGATTAGAAAAAAATTCTATCGATTTTCTACTATGAACATATGGGGAAATGCGAACTATCAGAAGCTGTGGGCCAACAAACAGATCACTGCGAACGAAGTCGAAAGACCATTAGGCTTTCAGCCTCTATATAGGTATCGGCAGTGATTCCTGCCTTTAAGTTGATGATGAGACATTGATATATTGTCAACCATAGGTCCAAAAAAGGATTGTATGCCGAAAGTATACGTTAAATGAAGTCAGTCGAAGCCCCGTCAGAAGTTGAACAAGTGAAAGAGAGAGAATGAACGCTAAGAGTCAGACAAATAGTTGAGAACAGGGAATGAAGTCGAGAGAAATAGTGGTGGCATGAATCACGAAGAATTTACTTAAAATTCGTGATGAACGTACGCAGTATTCAACAAAAGAGCTTGTACAGGAGGGCGTTAGAATTTTTGACGCACCTAAAATGAGCTTGTAGAAAAGGCAAGATGAGAAAACATATCAAATATGCATATGCAAAGTAATGCCTATATCTTGGCGATCAGAATAAATGCACTCTCTTGGCAGCATGCTCTATACATTGGAATATTCGACGATTTTTGAAATATTCGAATTTTTGAATAATTCGAAAAATAGAAAATTTGAAATATTCGATTTCTGAATAGTTCGAATATGGGGCTTTTTGCAATATTCGAACATTTGAATAATTCGAATAAGGTGTTTTCAAAACATGCGAATGAACGAATTATTCGAATGTCCGACTTTTTCGGCTACCCGAGCGAATGAATCATTCGAATAACCGACTTTTTGAAACCACCGAATGAATGAATAATTCGAATCGAATATTCGGTCCAATATCATTTCAATTATAGCTTTCAAAGTTTTCGTTCCTGGCCGCCACCATCAAACTTTGTTACTCCCACCTGCAAAGATCGGCCTCAGGACATATCAGGGTCTCGTCAGGCGATTTGCGGGAATTGCTGGGGGTCGCAACGAGCCTTTGAGGCATGACCTTGTAGGTGGATACCTATTCTCTCTATAATAGCCATCATGCCATCATCATTCAAATGTCAAATGTTCCCAAGCCGAATAAACGAATATTTCGAATTTGCCACTTCTCAGACAGTCGAATGAACGAATTGTTCGAATACTAGCTTTCTCTAGGTGACCGAATAAACGAATTATTCGAATAACTCTAATTATGAACAACCCGAATGAATGAATAGTTCGAATATGCCCATTTTTCGAAAACTCGAATGAATGAATTATTCGAATATTCGAATATTCGAAAAATTCGTCGAATATATTCGATTCGGTCACATATATAGCAGGCTCCTTCCTTGTTGAGGCAGTCACAGGGACGACGAGGGAGTGCATAGCCTGCTGCGCGCAATTAACTCAGGTCGACTTCGTTCTAGATTTTGAGTGAGTGTTTGGGAGCCTGATATTTTTGTGGATGATAGCGCAGCTCTTGCTCTCTAACATGCCCATATGGGATCATCTAGCAAAGTAAAATTAAAATTAATTAAAAAATTAGTAAGATTATTAAAAAAAATCACAACGAAACCAATCCTCCGCCAGTTTCAAGACCGTCAAGGGAAATTTTGAAACCCTGTCTGTACCATTTTCGTCTCCGACACAGGAGCCAAGCCCTGCCGAAGTACCCATACATTCATTGAGAACTGAGATAAGCAAGGAATTTGTACGTGCCTAATAGATTGCCTGGATGAGAAACCAAGGAAATGAAAAAAAAGTTAAGAATAAAACATGGATGGATTCTTTTGGTGAGAACGCGACAAGATTTGCGAACAAGTATTGAACTTCATGTGTCACTAGAAGAACAACATCCGAAACAAAAATGGACGAAGATCAGTTGCGACGCTGCGGCAATATTCTCTCCTGGCATATTCGTGGCCTCTTTTACAAGAAAAGAGTGCGCCACAAGTAAAAGTAGATTTTTTTCGTTCGCCAAGACATGGACTTCATTTTGGATACGCAGGGTTTTTTTTCGGATATTCCTTCTTCTTTAGTGAGTACAACTTCAGTGCGTCAATATTTATGACGTACCCTTACTTTTATTCCGAAATATTATGGTAACTACGGTGTTGACCGAATAATGTATATTATACACTTGGTACTGAATTATTTGATTCCGATTACGTTGATAATTGGAATTTTCACAAAAAGGAAAACACCAAAAGCAAAGACACCAGAAACACCAATGTCAGAGAAGGAAAACACCAAAAATTTGTCTTTCTGAATAGGCTTCTGAGAGATCTATCACAATGATTAAATTTGTCAATTTTTTGTTCATTGAATACTTTTTTAATTCATTGAATACCCCAATGCCAACATATGTGAGGGATTAATACATTATGAGCTGTCGAGTAGAAATCTTAACCTTTGTGGAGTACATAGAAAATATGTACATATGCCAACTTCATCGCTTTGGAGAGTACATTTTATGCTCTCAGTGTCATATTGTTCTCTTTCTTCTATGGAAAATAGAATTCGGAAAGAAGTTGAGAAGGAAGTTGATTGACGTAACACAATACCGGGATAAAGCTGATGAAGACGAGAATATTCATGCAAAAGAACTGGCTCAATTGATTACGCGAAAAAAACATTTTGCTGCCACAGATTAGTTGGAAAACTAGATTTGATGTTTTCCTTGGACGAAGCCAGCTATTTCAATAGCCATGTAATTGTGGACAGGATTTCGTCAGAGACCAGCAACACGCTCAGCTGATGGACTGGGGAACGGCGCAGCTGCTATTAGGGACTTACCAAATAATGTTAGGTTGCCAAAAAACTTTGTGCCTTCTTATCGAATCGATTGTTTTTCTCCAATCTTCGTTGTTCTATCACGATTGTATATTTGTTTGGAAGCGCTCCACTTCCTCAACGAGGCAGTGATGATCGTTTCCTGACTAGTGTGGCTTCATCCGAGTTGCGGTCATTAAAATTGGTGATCACAGGGTGCAAAAACTCTCATCCCCGCCCCCTGCTTTATTTCGCCTTTTGCGCCTTTTGCTGCGGTCGAAAGTCAATTGATACGGTCGAGAAAAGACGGCCCAGAAAAATTGGGTGGGCGGAGACTAATTGCAAGGGGCGTGGCTCAGTAGGAAAATTACTCCCACATCCCCCATTTATATACTGCTTCCAAAAATGCCGATCCCTTGCCAATCATTGAACTTCAGAATTTGAGAAAAAAAACGCATAAACCTATTCAACAACCTAATATTTATCCATTAATGTCGGGGTGCCATGCGGTACACGGTACGTATTGGACGGGCTTGTAGAGCTCCCAACATGCGATTTTTTCCATGTAAATGATAGACAAGGAGGAGCTCTATTTCATATCCCCGTTACCACAGCCAGATCTCAATTTTCGTCGAAGCTCTTCTTTAATAAGATCGGCTCAGAATTTAATAAAGTTTTACGTGCTTATGTCTTTTTTTCTCTTGGGCTCGATTTGCTTCAAAAGGGATTTTGTACAGTGTTTTCTCGTTTTACGGTTTTATTAAGTTTTACGTGTTTTATTTGAAGGCAGCACCCACGATAACCTTCATGTCCAGAATTTTGAATGTTTTGGAGTCTGGACGATAGTCCCAGTAATTCTACGCAAGGTGCATCGCCGAAGGCATCAGCGTTCACAAGATTTAACAAGTTAGACTTGGTATCCGGGTATCCGCGGGGTGAGATGTGGCGCGATCCGAATCAGCTGATTTCTGCTGCAGTTACTCAGTTTTCCTAAGATAAAGTTTATTTTCCATGCTCATTTCCAGAAGTTTCACATTGTGAATATCTGATTCCCCCATCCACGCTCTTTCAATTGTTGTTAAACCGTACGATCGCTTCTTTTCTCTCAGAACTTTCAAATCTTCAATTATGATATAAATTTCTGTTCGATAGTTCTTTACACTTAACCATAAGTTTTGTTTCCCTTCTTGAGGCATGTCTCTGTGGTGAGCATTCTATTTCCCCTCAGTTTATGCTTTTCTCCTCCAAGAAGGCTGAAAAATCAGTCGATTATCTAGTTCCGCCAGGAAATTCGTTGACAATAAAGGCAGCATCATCGACTTCCTTGATCTACTCCACCAACGTAACTCGGCCGAATTGCTATAATGCAGCAAATTGTAACATCCAAAAACCATTTTAACATGAGTTCTGACAAAATTGACCACATTATTCATGCTCCACATAATCAGAAACCCAAGATCGCTCTAAAACCTGAGTGACAAAGTTTTCTGTAGGTGCTGCCTTTAACTTCTCCATGTATTTCGCATGTCCAATGAAGGACAACAAAAGAAGTATGACATACATGTGAGATGTTCATATGGGCGTGACTGGAAATATCATAATTCGGATAAAACAACATAGGAATGTATGAGCAAATAAACGAGTAATCAAATAAAAAGAGTGAAGCCAACTCACTACGAGATGTGGGCATATGTATGCATCAGTGGCGGACGCAGAAAGTGGGCGGGAGGGGGGGCGTGGGAAGAAAAGTGGGGTCTCCGCCGTTTTGGGGACCCAGACGGAAAATAAAATTAATAATAATATTAATTATAATAATAAACAATAAATAAAAAATATATTAAAAATAATAATAAAAATAAACAATTAAAAATAAACTAGCACAAGATCTTCATTTGTATTGTAAAGTAATTTCGAAAATTTGGCGACCCATTCTCGGGGGGGGGCGCGCCCCCCCCTGCGTCCGCCACTGGTATGCATGCATGTGTGTGTGTGTGTGTGTGTGTGTGTGTGTGTGTGTGTGTGTGTGTGTGTGTGTGTGTGTGTGTGTGTGTGTGTGTGTGTGTGTGTGTGTGTGTTTACACGTTCTAGTTATTGGTAGGCCATTCCGAACGTTCTGCTCTAATTTTACTCTGAAATCGAAAAAAGCCACCAAACGTACCCACATGTCAAGAACGGCTGTATCAATTAGGTGCGAGGGTGTGCAGACAGATAGAGTGCCACGTTTATGTATTTGATGTGGCGCTCTCTTGTAGATCGAGCAACCTGTGGAGACAATTTTTGTCCAGACCAGAGCTGTGGACGTCACCAGTAATACATCAAATTTTGAGAGTCGTTAGCCTCACCCCTGTGGTCAACCAAAAAAAGGTTATAATAGGCGAAAAAAAGGAAGAAGAAACACTCGGAAAGAACCCGCAAATCACCTTCAGAATCTTCTGGAATTGGGTTTGATAGACGTGGTAGAAAATTTGTGCTCCCACATCTTTTCCTACTTTTATCCTTCAATGCGTACTGTCCGGAGAACAAATAGCAGTTTAAATCAAAGTGGAATTCGAGCCCACTTCATGACCCCCTGAGCTCCGCATCCAGATTCATGGAAGTTCTCGGGAAGGTTCTCCCTTACATGCTCTCAAGGTGAAGAAGTTTTCCGGAAAGAAATAGATATACTTTATGCAGTTGACTAGGAAACGTTAATTGTGACCGTGCTAAGCAACTAAGATTTCACTGTTACTTGTAATTTTTTTTTCATATTATTACTACGACTTTTGAAGCAAAAGATCAAAAAGTAACAGAATAGAGAAGCAGGAGAGAACAGGTAGGAACCTAAGGAGCACAGAATGAAAGTTGTCGAAATCGATGGATGCATTTGTTTGTGGGCAGTGTTCCCACACGGGAAGCGTTAGGAAAAGACGCTAATCCTAGTGGAACTTCGTGGGAATGGCGCGGGAAAAAGAGCAAGCCAGTGGAAGGACAACGCTGTTGCATGGTGGATGGTCATGCCGTTGCTCATGCATAGAGCATCAAGGACATTCGAGACAGTGCTGTTCGGATCTGGGCCTGGGGGTCTTAATTAAAAGTCATGGAAAAACCTATATATGGATATATTACTGGCTCAAGTACCAGAATTACGTAGTAGTCAGCACTGGCCGAGAGGAGAAAGTCAGCTTGGCTCGAGAAAAAAAACACAAGTAGAACATCGATTAAAACGCACTTCGCAAATGAAGCACGCGCTTTTAAATGAAATTTCCTCGCTTGTGGACATTTCGTCGAAAAAGACCAGCAGAGTCTTGACAGCTTAGCGGAGTAGAGTATCTGTACTAGGCTAACAGAACTAGGGATCATCTGTTTTGAAGGCATCAGCATGGGAAAAAAACCGTGCTTGTAAGTATTATAATGCACGAAAAAAGGTGGAAGAACTCCCAGTTCGCATAGGATTGAACCCAACGAAGGGAAACACTGGAGGAGAATCAGAAAGCTTGATAGCAATGTCAACACAGAATAGTTTTCGGCAGCATCAGAACAGAAGCTGCACGAAATTTCTGGAAGGCAACCTGTATGTTGTTGATGGTGCATTTTCAGAAATGTGGGCTAACAAGAGATTAGCCACCGTATATGCATGAATAAGAGAAATTAGCAAGAAAGTGCAGTGATAACAGCTAGGGCATTCATAGAAATCCCGAAATGTATCCATAGTATTCGTACCTTCCTCATTGGTAAAGAAATCACTAAAAATTACTCAAGGTCTTCAGTGTTACTAAACTACTTAAAGGCACCGTCCCACCTCCAAATCTTTTTTGGGATTTTTTAATTAGAAGAATTTCCTTGGGCTCCTGATCACAACGGTTTTCTTGTACGTTATTCCTTGCAAAAGTGACGAAAAACCCTCGCTCGCGTCACAAAATTTGAGGAGCTTGTGGGTGGAGCTAATCAGGGAAGGCTACTAGGGGGTCCAACAACTCGTAATGAGATGTACACCGTTGAATTTAGTTTTCGATGCTGATCTCAAATCCGTTTTCATTATCTGCTGCGGAGTTCTCTGTGAAGAGTTACGTACATATCAGCATCGAAAACTGAATTCGACAATATACATACATTCCATTACGAATTGTCTACCCGCCTAGTATCCTTCCCTGGTAAGCAAGAACTACAGGGTTTCTGCACCATGCACTCCCTTGTTGATAATTCATGGAGCGCTGCTCCCAGCCTGTTAGGTTACGTGCCCACTAACAAATTAGCATTGTCGCACAATTTTAAAGTAAATTTCGTGCATTTTCTAGCAAAACTCCCACATTTTTTCGGCAAAGTTTGCGTAAATTATTAGGTGCTAACATTGGTCCTTGCGCTTTTTGGGGTGTGGGCAAGGGTAGGGTCCGACGTTATCACGGGGCAAGATGATGGACCTTTCCGGTTGGATCCTTCCAACAGGATTACCTGAGTTATTTGATAGGCTTGAGAATTATGATGTCCATAGAGACCATACGATTCCTCTGGAGCGATTTTCAGGTGTTCTTGAAAGGAATCTGTTCGGTTGAAATGGTTCGTGTCACTGAGAACGAATTTGTCTTCTTTCAGCTTAAAGGCAACACTCGCTGGAAAAAGTCTTCTCGCATTTGAGCTCATTTTAAATGTGCCCTCAATTGGAATGTAACTGCAAAAGGAATCAATCCAAATACTGCAGTTACTTGAGTATAAAACGCGTGCGCATGTACAAATGCGCCCAGTACGCTCCAACCCTGCCCAAATCGTGTGCGGCTGTGTTTCTCAGCTGATACAGGATCAGTATTTTTGGATAGCGGTGATCCTTCCCATGTCTCGGCAGCCGCACACATCCCAGGCGATAGATCTGGTTAAAATGGACATGTATTGGCAAAATACAACACAATATTTCTCGCAAACGTTGGCTTTTTTGATGGTCTTTCCTCAGCTATGGGCTCCAGAGCAGCCTCCAGAGTAGAACCTCATGAAAAAATCGAAGACGTTTTTCATCGTGCGTGCTGTCTCTAAAAACCGCTGATGACCAGTCATTTCAAACAAAACATCTCTTTCGTACTTGGTAGAAGTGGCTTGCTTAGTTTTGATGGTCTTTCGAGCTTTAACTGAATGGCACGATAGGTAGCTGTCGGGCGCGTTGTTTTTCATTCGCTCATCGCTCCACTTCGCAGCCTTAAAACTCAAGCAAACTGTCGTTCCAGAAAAAAAACTGTTACATAATTCTTGTAGAGAAAGATTAGCGCTTTCGAACCTTATATGACCTGTACCTAAAAGATAACAAATATGTACGTGGAGAAGACTGCATAACTGCATTTGAAAAAAGTGCAAGAACATATGTTAATACCTAATAGAACCTTATTTTCTGACCAATAACGTGGACGTTTTTGCACAAATTCGGGACATAGTTTGGAGAAAAACGAGCGAAATCTACCTCAAAGCGCAATGATTCTGCTCGAATTTTTTCAAGTGGGAATATCTCAAGGTGGTGCACTTCCGGGAGTGCATTATTCAAGAACCCCGTCTCCCCTACTGGACTTGTCGTCCATCATATAGACGCAGGTGTGTCCAGTGCACACATGCAGTTTCACTTGTTCTATGAATATACCCTGTTGAGATAATGGGAACAACTTGCTGATTGTTATTACTTGCAAACTCGTCCCCCCTCCCCCATTCGCGCTCATCGCTTCCCCTTCTTCATGCTACACGCCCCAATTTTTTCCAAAATTCTCAATGGATTAATTTGTGCTCATACGAATGAAGTTTTGCGAAGGCCTGTTTTGAAGTTGAACACAATGGAAACACCATTTTATAATATTACCAAATCTTGAAGAATACATCTCCATTTTATAGCTTTTACTTGGCATATCGCGACATTATGGAAATCTCTGCGCCATTTGCCTGTAATAGAATCATGCCTTTCATTCTGCGCCTCCGCCATTTCAACCCACTCCCTCTCCCTCAAAAAAGAGGGGAAAGGTCTCATCAGCTTTCTTTGCATGAATCTGATGTTTTTATGTTTCGCACTGTTCTGCAATGAGAATTGCTGCTATGTCAACTCAACAGCTCAGTAAAGGAAGAGCAATAAAAATGAACACAATAATTCGCAAGATAATTGGAGCACGCTTCCGACAGAAGTACGACATGCAATAGATTTTGCAGTTCCTTAGTTGTTCTGGTGGTTTTCAGCTGCAATGTAGAGATTATTTTGCAAGAATCAATACCAACTAGAAGTTAAGAAAATCTCCTCCTATATACCTTACTAAGTATTTGACTACGTATGCATGAAAGGGTAACTCGCTGTCACACTTTGGAATAGTGCAACTTAATAAATATATCCGACTTTGAAAATTCAAATTGGAGTGAAAACTCAAATTGGAGTAAGTTAAAATTTTGAATATCCGAGAAGTTGCGAGGAGTACGACCTTTGTGGAGACATAAGGAGATGTTTGGGGCTTTCTCTTTTTTTTCAACATTCTAATTTTTTAGATCGGGTCTGGGTTTATAAACAAATTAGTCAATTTGTTCAATTTTCATTCGGTTCTAAGTATAGTAGTCGCTATGTAGCAAGAAAGGGGGTTAGAGAATGCAATTTGGATACGTACCTCTCCGGGGCGGGAATTTTGAATCCACTCCAGCTGAACTGACTCCTCAATTTCGCCAAAAATGGATTTCTAGTATATGATGGGAAAGGGATCGCAGGTGGGATCCGAACAAGTGCAGAGATCCACAATCCAGATTAGGGTGGAGTTTACGCTAGTCAAGGGCTAGCTGCAGGTAGCAGAGTCTTAGATTCAGGTTTAGAAGAGAGGAGAGAGGGGGTGGGATGAGCGTGGCAGCATGGTTTCCAAATATTTTATTCCATAAATGTTCTAAAACTTTCCTCTGAGGTTAGAAACGACACACAATGGGGAATGAATTGCAAGCGAATTAAAATTTTTCGTAATAATAGGGCAGTTTCGCGGACCAGTAGGTTCATAGATCACTACTTCTTAAAAATTGCAACCTTACCATGCAAAAAAAAAACATTTGTGGAGGACCTCAACAATATTGTTCCTGCCACTGCAGCGGCTACTACGAAGAGCAGGAGTGGTTAATTAAAGGAAAGCAAGGTTATTTCGGATCAATCCAGAAAGATCCACAAATACTGGAGCTGTAGAGAATCACTGGAAGTAGGTGTGACGGAGCTTCTCTTCCTGCGGGAACTTCCAGTGAACCAGCTATAGAAACTGAACGGCACTAAAGAAATAAAGCCGGTCCGTAATGTTGTGCGATGCCACAAAACATGCTCATTCCAGTGTACGTAGTTCGTCGGAAATTGGATACGCTGTTGTCTGGACTGCGGCATGCAAATGTACGCGGATATCCCGGATATCCAGCACAGCTTCCATTTCAGGAAATTTTCCGCAGAGCACATCATAGTACGTGTACGCAGAACGCAAAAGCTGGAACAATCTAGGCCAAGAGTCCAACTTAGCAAAATTCCGCTCGAAATGCCCTTGGCCGAGAGCCAAGGCACTCAATATGATGAACGGACGTGTTTTCATCGTGTGACTGACGAGCAGCAGCCCACAGCCCACCGGCGTACGACGACAAATTACCCTAAAACAGACCTGGATCGCCTAGCGATTGAAGAGTAATTGGAACGGAAATGACCGCAGTGAATGAGGGTGGGCGACAGCGGCAGGATCTGCACAAAAAATGCATTCGAGTCAGAGTACAAGGGAACGGAGCAGTCTGAGGACGTGGACAGAGCACGCGCCTAATGAAGCGAGACGCTCAAGAAAATCACAGGAAAATGGCATTCCTCTGAATTCCCCCTGGATTGAGTTTTTTCATGTGAGAGTGCTAATGAGAGTTCGTACAAGGGATTACATAACGACCTATAAAATAATTGGACACCATTTTTATCTCTATTTCGAATCAGATATAAGATATTCTCTTTTATATTGGGGAGAGGCGTTATTTTGCCGCAATTTCTGATAGTAGATATATGGTAGACTAGAAACACGAGAATGAAGGAGCACATTCTGTACTAATCCCAAAAATGGGCAATTTCTTGATGCTGCAGTCAAGCTCTGGCTGGTTTCATCCAGAGTTTGGTTTGATGTAGGAAAGTGCAGTGCATACTATGTCAAGAAGAAAAGTTTAGCATTTTTCTGAAGATTTGCATGTATAGCTAGGTTTTTATCGTAATGGATCTCTACACACAAAGATTCAAGAGCGATCAGGGGATCACTGCCTCCCTTCCGTCGTTTTCATGAGCAACTGTGCAATGTTTTTTTCACGATTCAGCAAAAAAATTAAGTACAGGAGAGAATTCTTTTTTTGCGAATCTTTCTCCGATTCCTTCCTTTGTTCCTGTTTTCTTATTGCTTTTCTTTTTCATACTCTTCTCCTTTTTGCTCCTCTTTCTTACTCTTAATCTTTCTAGTCCACCTCTTCATTGAAGAGCCTCGGGGGGACTATAAACCAAAATGTGGAGTCGTTTTCCTTATATGTATACTCTTCTAACGTTTTCGTGTTTATTTGCATGAGTCTTCTGCATTAATTTTTTTGTATGTAAACCCAAAATTTGCCTGATAATTGATTAGGTGCAGAATTCTGCTGGTACCACGATGATGCATAATACACTGGTTGGATGTACATATGTATGTCAAGATGTAAGACATACGGAAAAGACATTACTGTAAACGTCTGTGTCAACGTAATAGTACACAGCTAGTGGGAGCACACTCATGCTCGCCCGAAATCTTGCTGATCTTGAAGACTATGACATTTTAACTTCTATTGCACTCACGGTGCGCTGCAGACAGAAGGTGGGAATTGCAACTATTAAAACTGAAATTTAGATAAAAATCCGAAACAAAGCATAGGAAGGGTCTCTCAAACCAGAACAGGATTGACCATAGAAATCTCAGAATAGAGTATGAAATTCTGCAAGAAAACAAAACAAAACAGCTTCGTTAATGCGGCAGCAGGACAGTGCGGCATGAGTTTTCCGGAATTAAGAATTGTAAATTGCGTGGGGCTCGATTTGATTTCGTGCTTTACGATGAAGAATACGCACAAGCTTCACGAAGACTTTGGGCAGATTGAGAAGACGTAGGAACTAGGAATGCAAGTCTTATAAGGCGAAATCAAATCGACAAGAATAATTGTGAATACATAGAATGTGTGAAGGCTATTAAGATAAAGTTGAGACTAATTATCGCCTACACATAGAACCACCAGCGCTTTCGATACTGGAGGGAAAATTTAAGGGTCAGCAGCAGATAGCAAAATTTAGGACATGAAGTCCTTCCTATGAGTTGAGTATGAGTATGAGAAGTCCGTTCTCCATCGTATGACGTATTCGTGCGTGTTCCTCACTACCGGGCGAACGCAGACACGTTCTCTGTCGAAGGAACTGTATCTTGCCGTTCTCCACACTATTGGGTTGAAGCGAAATTGTATCCGAGTGTTTTCCACACTTCTGGGCCACAGCGGGCTTTCTTCCATCGGTGGACCCGTATTCTGGCGTCATCTTCACTGTTAGACCACAACGAACCCGTTCACCGTCGGCTGAGCGTACCCTGGTATTCTCCACTTTACTTAGTCTTTGCGGGCCAATCCTATATTGGCGGACACGTATCTTGGTGTCCACACCACTGGGTCACGGCGGGCACTTCCTCCATCTAAGCGCCCGCATTCTGGCGCCCTCCTCACAGTTAGAGCAGCCGGATCCGTTCTCCAGGGGCGTGCTCGCATTCCGGCATTCTCCACACTGTCGGACCAAAGTGAAGCCGTACCCCGACGTTCTCACACCATTGAGCTACGACGGATCCTTCCTCCATCGGTGAACAAGCGTTCTCGCGATTTCATCACTTTAGGGCCGAGGACCCTTTTTCCATCTGCGGAACCGTATCCTGGTGTTCTCCACACCACTCAGCCACGGCGGGCCCTTTCTCCATCGGTGGACCTGTATCCTGACGTTCCCTTACACCACTGGGCCACGCGGATCCGTTCTGTGTCTATGGACCCGTCTCCTAGCGTTCATCACACTACTTGGCTACAGCGGACCCGTTCTTGGTTACGGCGGACCCGTTCTCTGTCGACGGACTCGTATTCTGACGTCCCCCACACCACTGGGTCACCGCGGGCCCTTTCTCCATCGGTGAGCCCGTATCTTGGCGTCCCCCATACCGTTGGGCCACGGCGGGCCCTTTTTCCATCGGTAGACCTGTATATGGCGTCCCCCATACCACTGGAACACGACGGTCCCTTTCTCCATCGGTGGACCCGTATCCTGGCATCCCCCACACCACTGGTCCACGGCGGGCTCTTTTTCCATCGGTAGACCTGTATCCTGGTGTCTCCCACACCATGGGCCACGGCGGTCCCTTTCGCCATGGGTGGACCATTGGTTACACAATGTCATGCCTTGATATATTGAAGCTTTTACTCCTTGTTAGTGCAGATGTTCTCGAAACGAACGGATGCCGTGACTAAGGAGTCGCTGCGAAAACTCCGCAAGGGATGCGGCAATACCATCCACCAGTTGGGGCGATCGTGTAGATCCTGCAGCTTCTTGGCTTCCCAGACGCTGCAGTGGTCACATTTCCGCTCATTTCCTCGGGTGGTTTTCTGCTGCGTACATTGTGCAGCCTGAAAGCTTGTAAACATTCCCTCACCCCTATGCTGCGAGACCGCCAGCGAAGGTGATGAAATCACTACCTCGTGCATGCGGGAGAGCCAGCAGTGACGGTATTGCGAGTTTCGAAACGAATGTGTCTGAGTCCCTAAAAATCGGCCATTTCGCCCCACAGTCTGCGCCTCAATATTGCGGTGTCTATGAGTGCCGCCGCGTATCTCTAGCCGCTCTAGCCCCCTTACGGCGCTTTGTTTAATAGATGAGTATGGAAATAATGTCCAAGCAAGCAGTCACGTCAGTTACAATTCTATCTCCCTGTCATATAAACAGGGTTTCTATGCAACCCGAGGGTGAAAAAGGGGAAGTAGTGCTCTATCGTGATGAGATTCTGCTGCTGAGATTCCAAATCTGCCAGTTTACTTCTCCTATAGAGACATGAAAGGTTAATAGAATTGAAGCTGTAAAACTGGGAAAGAAGCACATAAGGGCATCAAGGATGTTCCTCTATGATTCTCTATGGGGTTCATCTTTCAAACTCAGAAACTTAAAATTTTCATATGTTGTACCACCAAAGCGGTGACAAACCATCTAGAAAATAAATTTTCTATTAAATTAGATTTATTATTTTGCTGTAAGTGAAAAGGAATGCTGCACCGAATGTTGCAGTCAAATACGTAACATAAACTAGTAGGAACAAAGCATCGTAAACAGAGGAATAGTAACGGAAAACCGGGAGAGGTAAGCAGCAAGACCACAGTCCTGTCCCACGTTTCGAGAATAAATATTCGAGCGCCTATTGAAACCACAAATGAATCGTAAGCGTTGCCGAATTTGGAACAATTTCTTCGTAACATTCAATAAAATGAGCCATTCGAGCGCCTATTGCCGACAGAATTGGACAGAAAAAATGGATTTTGTCGCCTCTAGGAAGGAGGATTGAGGCAAAAGCCGACGGCTGATCGCCTGCTTACTCCACCCATGCACTTCGCCTTTATGTGACGCGCTGACAGACCACTCTAGAATGGAGAAATTTCATCGCTTTTTCTAGCAGCCGGCGTTCTTCTCTATCGACTTCGAGGTCTTCTCCATTGAAGAAGTACAAATGTGGAAGCTGGGAGGCGGAGAAAAGGGTTGTAAAGGTCTTATCACTGCTCTTCGATACTGGGTGTTGTATGTACTTAGGACAGGACCAAATAAGAACTGACCACCGCAATTACGCAAATTAGTTGATAATTTGGGATCCACTCCTAATACTTGATAAGAGGAAAGCTCGACAGATCTGCTTATCATTCCTCGAATTTGTACCGTCTTCCCTTCCACAAAATTTACAAATTTTAGTTTATTTGGAACAAGTAGCTAAATTTGCCGTTGCGCCGTCAGGTGTTTGCATCGATCCTGTTCCTTCAACACTGTGTTTTCAGTAACACCATTTTCTGAATAATTGGGAGTGCTACGCTAATAATTCTTCACAAAAAAGGAACTACCAGCGAGTAAGAAAAGAACAAAAGAGGATGCAAAAGGAACGTAGGAAGGCACTGATAATCTATTATATTTTATTACAAATTATACCATAATATTGTTTTGTACTCAGCTAAGGCCATTGCGAAACGGTGGAATTTGTTGGAAATTTCTAGAATCGCGGTAGTGCTGCACCAGCTGCACTGTCAACCGTTTTTTAGGATTAGTTATCCAATGAGCCGTAGGTTCGGCACTCCCAATCCTAAGATGATTTCTTCAAATCACGAGTAGTTAAACCGAATTTAACACATTTTAGACAATGTGATGCACATGGTGCATCACGCGAAAAGCACCTATGACGAAAAACCGTTACCCTGTAGTTAGGTAGTGCACATTGTGCAAAAAAATGTCTTTTAGACATACACGCTCGCCATGCAGAAACATGCTCGGCTAACTGTGTGTTACTAGGGTGGCAAATTTGAAATGCGCGCTGAAGTTTCGACGTCTTTATAGTATTGCAGAACTACTGCTGCCCAACTTTTGCTATTATCTGAAAGGGCTTTTCGTGACGTATTTTTATACGCAGATCCCCAAATATTACTTCATTCCTGATTTTTAAAGAAAATCATAACGAGAACGATAAAATTTTTGGGATTCCATTCCCTGTGTTTCATGCCCTTAAAGAACGTAGAATTGCAGCGGAGCACCACCCAAGTCATGTAAGAATTGAGGAGAATTTGGGCTGTGTTATCCAATTAAAACCATGCGACAATCGACTACTTGAGAATGGTCTCGAACTTGGGTAAATAAACCGAAATTGTGACCGTCAATCGATTCTTGGACTGCCCTGCCCTATATATGTGGTATCAGAAGTGGCGCTTGAGCCGCTAGATAGCCGAGAACTTGCGCTATCAAGCGAGCACTTGCTTCCGTTGGTAAAGCTTTCCATGATAGAGAAACGTTCTAAAACCGCGACGAAGGATGGAGGAAGATGTTAAAGGTTCAGTAGTACTAATCCTTATTAAGACATGGAATGAGGTGTTGTAGCTTTGCTTTAAGAAAATATTTTATTCAATGCAGAAACGCGTATTTCAAATTTACCACGCTAATAATAACCGGTATAAACCTCTAGATACATTGAGGGTCTATTGAGGAAAAGGTCCATCATACTGCAAAACTACCAGTTTTCTGTATTGATGTAGAAAACAATTTTTTAGTAGCACTCCTTGACGAGTATGTGCGAGCTCACGAGATCTCCACGGTTGCTGCAATGCTCCTCCGAGAAGTAAGTGATGTGAGTCTCTGCGGGAATAGAAACATTGGTTTTGGTACGCATCGATTGTAGTCTACAACAACGACGACATCGTTAGCAATCGATCTTCTCCACAACCAGTGCTACCATGAAGCAGTGACGAGGACCACTTCTCGTGGAGTATAGCAGCAGCGTAGGGCGGCTACCCGCAATATAATCGTGGATTGGCGTTGTACAGCCTCCATTCAGAAGGATGAGAGCGTTGTGCTGCTCGAACATATGCATCCCACGTAAGTATACATCATTTCCGGGTAGCTTTCAAGATGTCAGTGTAACCGGAGATCTAAGAAATGAAAAAGGTTCTAGCTGCAGTGGTATGTCAAGAATGTTGCGAACAGACCCCAAGAACAGGTCCTCGGTACACCTCTCGGAACAACTTGCAGACACCCTTTCAGCTAGCCTATTGTTGTCGACAAGTTTGACGGCATCACGCCATCCAGAAGCATCCTCTAATTGTAAGAAACCTTCCCTAACAAAAACCTGTCGACAAGGAAGATGCAAGACAAGTTGTCGACTGCTTTCTCCTATGAACAGTTTTTCAGCGAGCGTTTCAGTTGGAAAGGTTGTCGGCACGCTGTGGACAATGTCGACGAGGAAGAGTAAGAGTCAAATTCCCTCACTCGCGCAATATACGATGTAACCATTGGGGACACCGAGGCAATGGTTACCGTGGTACTACGTGAAAAAATGTCTGCTAACAAATTTTGTTTCCGGTACGAGCCTTAATGACCAACGAGTTGCCAGCAAGAAAACGTGGAAGTGAAATCCCATACGGCTGCTAAGTGGTCAGTGAAAAAAGCGGAAAGCAAGCTCTCAGCAACCTTCTAGGTAAACAAGTTTCAGACGTGGTCGGAAAATTGCTTGGCTGAGGTAGTTAACAGGTTGTTCTTGGGATTCTGAGTTCGCGCGAAGATGTTAGCCCTCGAGCGATGTAATGATCTCGTCTTGTTGGGTAACGTGTGGCCGACTATAACAAGAAATGCACTATCACATGGGGTTTGTGAGGACGACGATCAAATCGGTTTCCATTCCCGAACTCTTTTCTTCCCCACCAGTGAGACATGCTTTTTTTCCGCTGCCCGGCTGGAACCCGGACTTTTAGAAGACTCCCGATTCAATTCTCTGGAATCCAGACATTTTAATTGTAAGTGGGTCACATAATATAGCAGCATATAAAACCTTCCCAAGAGGAAATGACTAATGGACAGAAATTACAAAAACTAGACCAGTCGTAGCAAGATCCGCGCCATCGAATGTTGGACGCAGAACAAGAGACTTGTCACTGTGACTAGCACGTAATTGAGACCAAGACTTCGATCCAATGCATGAGGATTGCTATTAGTGTCTGCTATAGAAAAATTAGGGGAGGGGAGATGAGGGGAGAGGGAGGAGGAGGGGGGAGGGAGGATTGCAAGCACATCGGGAACCTGATTCTAGATTAGAGTTGCCAACTACGGGAGTTACATGAAAAGAGCTCGACCTCAATTTTCGACGACCATGAAGTTATCACTGGAGTTGAGGAGAATGGAGCTCAACAACGAAGACTTTTGCAGGAAGACTTCAAAATGGACCACTCCGCCATCATTCGTCGTCCACGAAGCTTGGAAGAGTATGGGAATCGACTGCATGGATCCTTTCTCTCTCTCTTTCTTTCTTTCTTTCTTTCTCTCCCCCTTTCCCTCTCTTAGACAATTGGAAAACACAAGGTGTGCGAATTTTCACCTGTTTAGCGCAGCGAAGAGAGAAAACTCCGTTCTTAAAGAATCTTGTCTTCTGAGTTGCTAAAAATTCCTTGTCGTCGAAACTCGATGGCTTTAGCTTGATTAGCTCGATCTCTTACGCTTCCACTGTTTGATTTAAACTTCTTGAACCATCTTTCAACCTGATTTTGCTGATTATTTCTTCGCAAAAAAGTTCGTTGAGATTGCAACGTGACTGCAACGTGACATTCCATCCCTTCTCGAAGTGGTGGAATCAAATATGGCAAGTATGGATAAGATTTTCTATACGCATGTTCATTAATTGAAGAAGAGGGTTGTTCTGGTGAGAAACGTTCGTTTAGAAACTTCAACTGTTGAAGAAAAATGCAAAGAAGAAACCCACAGTATTCACCCACCAATCCAATACTAACAGGGATATCAAAAAGTTTCCGACCTAGATTATTTTCGAGATTGCCGAAATTCCGTTCATCTAATGGCCCATCGACTTCAATTTTTTGAAATGTTGAAATAGTTTTTTTTTCAAACTGCTGAACTGTTGAAACAGCTTTTTTTAAAATTAAATGTGTCAGAGTAGCTTTCAAGGGAAAGCTTCAGTTCGCCTGAATCTCGTTGCTCAAAGGCTTTGCTCCCAATTTCTAAACAGAATATGGTTCCTTGATACCAGGCCCGGACCATAGAGTGCGTGAATAATCCGAACTCGCAAGTTCTCTTGTGGCAGCGAAGCGCTGTCCAGAAGCACGAAAATCCCACCATGGCTACGCTATAAAGCGTCTTAATTTTTGAACTCGCCAGCTCGAGAATATGAAAGATGGCATGATAGCATGAAAGACTTCGAGCTGACTTCGAACCGCACTCAAAGTTTTGAGGAAAAAGGAATGGAGCAGGTCAAGGTCGGAAACTTTCCGATGTTCTCACAAGTACAGGGTGGGCTGTAAATACGGTAGCACGGAAAAATGTACACCGAAAAAGAATTCACATGTAATTTGAAAGACAGTTGAAGGATTTATGTTTGCCGGGTCATATTTGACATAACGTAACGCGTCTCCTCGGGGTATCACCTGTCATTATGACATAGAACCCAAGATGCTAAGTCAAGTCCTTGACCGGGGTGCGCAAGTGGTTGGGGTTCGGGACATACATATAACAGTTTCTAAAGTGCTTCCCCAACTAATCCAGATTCCTATGAGGAAATGAACAAGCCCTGGTCTCGGGTATTACCGAGACGTAGTAACCCTACTGACTGAGACCCAAGGAAATGGGTGGTCACTCGGTGAAACCAACAGAACCTAAACCATATTTTCGCTTGAGTCCTGAAACAAACATGGCTTATGGGCCGGAGCACTGCTAGGGGAAAACATCGTGAAAAGAGATCTCAACTGAGTCTAAGTTCAAGGTAAAACGATTTTCTTTAGAGGAGAAACGAGCGCTGTTACTGTATTTTTTGCGCACCCTATACCTCTCGGTACGAACGTGATGTCCCCCGCCCCTTTGTATGTTCACATTGAACCGTCAGAAATTGCAAATTATTCTTTGAAAGAAACTTATCCATGGATATTTCTCTACATTTTTTGGTTTCTTCATGATCATATTTTTCATGTACAGTTCCGATTCAGAAGCAGTGGTAGAATAGGCTCGTTTCTGCTTAAAAAGCTCATTCTGGTTGCCTAGTGGAACCGTAACATCCTCGTCGTTAAGTAGCTCGGTAAACGAAATGGTACATTTCCTCGACCAGTGAGCAATTGCAAAAGCTGCAAAACAGTTAACACAATCGGAAATGTCTGGAAAATATAGAGGAAACAAAAATCGGCCTTGGCTGCACGCGGCAGCTATAGCGTACCGCCGAGGCGAAATTCTCTCAAGTGAACGAAAGAAACCTCTCAGCCGACATCAACGTTTCAGATTTCAGTTTTTCAGGAACGTATCCAAGAAGCGACTATACATCGCCGAGTACGCGACGAAAAAGCGGTAATGTATGAGCAGTGCTGGATTTGCAGAGCGAAAAAAAGGACGTTTCGTATGTTTGAGTGGGGTGAGACCGGCCGCTATGGCGGCAGACAAATTGAAAACACGTGTAAGGGTTAGGGTGGGTCACCAGGAGGAGTGAGCGCCTCATTCTGGAGACAGGTGGTCTCTAACTTCACAGATAGAGAAGCAGGGCAATGGCAGGATTGTTAGAATCTTATTTTGCTTTTTTATTCTGCTCCAGAAGAAAAAAAGAAAAAGAAAAAGGGAGGAAATAACTTTGTACATGATGTTAGAATTGGAAAACGCTGCGTTTTGTTCCGTTGAAACACTCTAAGCTCTAATCAAATAACTATCGTTTTACTTCACCTGCTTTGTTTGTACATCCACTTGTATTTTCACAAGACCTGCTACTGCACTGGCTTTGTTCTCGAGCAAAGAATTTTTTTTTCGGAAAGACCAGCCCGAGAAGAGCAAGACACTCATCTCAACAGGGAAACACGTCATTGCAAAAGCTATTCTCTAGATCCAATAAAATTTTAGGATCTTTGAAGATTATGCTGTACTCGATGATTTACACCGCATAAACACTAATTCATACCATTGGGCGATATAATGATACATACGTGCATCACTCGCACGTATGACGCGCGCACGTAGTCGTGAGAGGCTTCCCATTAATTCAAAATTTAAAAGTTTAAGTTAAAAGTCAAAGTGGCATGTATACCAAGAATGAAGAAGACAACGTGCAGCAGCAAAAGTTGCGACACCTGTATCTGCTATGCGCCCGCGCCGCGTCAGAGCTGCAACTGGTTCTATATACCCCATCGTATACAGAGAACTCCAAGCGGCCGTGTGCAAATGGCGGGACCGCGGCACGGCTCCCTTGGGCAGAGACACAGAGATTCTGCATGTGGCTCTGGTTGTCTGCTTCTGCCAACAGAAAACCCGAGTGCCACGTCGCGCCGAGGTCCGTCCTTTGCACACGGCCGTTTGGAGTGCCCTGTAGTAGATGCAGGCGTGTGAGATGCACGTATCTACTGTAAATTGTTTATTTGAAAGCAAATTAGAGCATAAGATGTAGATAAACACTGACCTGAGCCTATTTATACAATAAGGCCTATTTCATTATGAAAGCAATCTGTGTATGTAGTGACTTTAATTGAATTAATTAATTTTATTACGTCCAACATACACAATACGCAATGGAAGTGTTAAGCCATTACCTCATGACATGTACTAATTGAAAGAGTGTGGCACCAACTAAAATAATGAAAAATATGATGACATGCAATTTGAAAAGACAAAAAAAAAACTAAAAGAATTAATGAAGTAGTTAATGATCTGGAAACAAAAAAACAGTAAATAAGGCTTTTCTCCAATAAGAACAAGGTTAATAGGAAACTAAAATAGTAGAGGAAATGTAATAAAATGAATGAAACGAAGGTAAAAGTCTTTGCAAATATTTGACAGAAAAATCACTCTAGTTTTGCAGTAAAATTGTTTCATGTAGACTCTACACAACAGTTTTTGGAGTCGCAGCACTCAAGAGTGAAAGCGTGAATGCTAACGACACTTACATATCCTAACTCGTGAGGCGCTAAGTAATGTACGTCAGGCAGTAGCAGTCCGGAGGATGGGAGGGAAAGGGGGGGGGGGGAGGTGCAGGTATGAGCGCCTCATTTACCGAAAGCTTCGTGAAATGGTTTCAAAGATTGTGTGCGCTTTTCTGAACTCCTCATCATTTCTTCAGTACGGTTTCACTTCAAGGATTTTTATCAATAATTTGAGAGCCAATTCTCTCAACGGCTTTATTTTTCATTTTCTGAGGTTTATTTTGACTTTTTCATCTGAGAGCCTCATGAAGATCCATTAGAACCAGAGCGCTACCACAAAAAAGGCGTGTCTCTGCTGTATCTAAGGCTGAATGAAAATGACCGCAGCATTGCGAAGACTGTGCACTGCATTGCATTCCAAAAATTATACATTTGCGATGGTTCTCTTTGAAAATCGACATTCTCAAAGAACCCCCATAGGGAAGTCCTCCATTTACGTTTGCAAAAGAAGTTTACATACACCTCGTCCGAGCTTAGAATTAGTGCAAGCAATCAGTGTAAGAAGTGATAGTATAATAATTAGCAATGGATCAAAACGTATGTCTGCTTCTCATCAACGGGCGACTCCATTTCAATGTGACGAATGTGAGAACGGAGATGGCGTGAGCGGCTTTAGTATAGAAGCACTTGACTCAACACTGTGAAAGGGAGACACTGCGATTTGAAGGCTGGGAATAATATCTGCGTTGCGTCAGAGGGAGCGAATTAATTTTACTTCGAAGAATTAATTCAGAATACAAATTTGCGTGTTCTTACTACTTCGAGAGTGGAAAAAATTTCAATCGCACTAATTTTTTTCACTTGAGTGAACTACTACTCAGTTGGCGATGTGCTCAATTAAAATTTCTTTGCAGAAAATCGTAGAAGAACAAAACTTAAGTAGGTTTTCCAGTTCGAGGATGTGCAGGGCTCTTGTAGTTAAGTAACAGTTTTGAGAAAACAGGATCATTATTTTCATGAATTTCCAAAAAAAAAACAGGGACATTGAGTGCTGGTTGCGGTAACAACCCTCTCACAACCCTTCCTCTTGGGGCAATTTTTATTCCAGAACGTGCAGAACTTTCGTATTTTAACTACATTGGCAGTGATTTTGTTGATTTTTGTTGGATCATTGTACTTGTTTTTGATTAAGGGAGCCTGTAATGAATTTTCAGAATTAGTTTTAACCTTGGAACTGAAGCCGTGGAGATAATTCTTCGATGAAGCCACTTTTCCCCACCCAAACTGCAACTGCAGCCGAACGGTATTTATGGTATGTTATTTTCTCTTTTAATTGTCAAGACTAGAATTTATGGGTATGCGAATCCCTTTAACCCGAGTAGTTTTAGAATGGATACGCATTGTAAAAGAAAACTAAACATGAACAGAGAATGAGAGCACAATAGCCGTAGCTGACTGCAAAGTTGATAGTCCAGGAACGACAGGCTATAACAAGGGTGTTGTGAGAGATTTAGACATCACCTACCCTCAATAAAATCTTTGGAAGAAGTAGACGGATGTTAGGTGGAGCTCGGAGATATATGTACATACTTCGTTGATGTTGAATGTAAACTACTCCATACCAGGGCCCGGAGTAAAGTGTCATGGCGTGAGATGAGCTCCAAAACTCACCACCACGCTTTAGGCGATGATTGCATGCCAGCTCATATCAATGGGGTATAGGATAGCAGATCATCGCCACCCACGTCACTGCTAGACCACGTATGTGGCAACAAAGGAGATCATCACCCTGTTGGGAGCTGATCGCCTTCTCATGCTGTAGAAAAAGTGGAAGAGATGAGTAGACGCAGAGTGAGGCGGTCGCTATAGCTAATTCTGCGTCTAGTCACCTCTCGCACTGTTTCCACAGCAGGAGAAGGCGATCAGCTCCTAACAGGGTGATGATCTCCTCTGTTGCCACATGCATGCTCTAGCAGTGACGTGGGTGGCAATGATCTGCTATCCTATGTATACTCACTCCATCGATGTGAACTGGTATGCAATCATCGCCTTAAGCATGGTGGTGAATTTTGGAGTTTATCTCACCGCCTTTACTTTTCACTAGGGGCCCAGATTTGTTTTGCTCACGCAAATCTGCAGTATTCCTATGGGTGTTTTCATGGGCCATCAATCCAAGGACAGCAATTATAGTGTTTGCAGAGGTGATTGAGACCTTTGGAGATGCAGGTGAGATTTACTTATATTCGAGGAAGTGAGGGATAAAACAAAGCTTTTGAGCTTCAGTGAACGCAGAAACGAATACTTTATAATCAAAAATTATGAGGAGACAAACAAGCAACCTGAGTAGTGCAGCCAGCAAATCCGTAATGTCAACAAAACAGTAATTACATACAACAGCAGAAAGCTGCAAGAAATGATGGGATCATCATTGATCCACAGCAAGGGTTGGTAAGGTTGGTATTTGCAACATAGTAAACGTGAAATTGATGACAATAGTCGTTAGCTGAGTATCTAAGGAGTCTTCCAAAAATATGTCATCCTATGCACACTTTCATGTGTATCCGTGGAAGAGGTGATTCGCGACACTGTTATCAAATGAAGCAAATCAAATTACTGTGAAGTAAGCCAAGTAAGCAAGTGAAGGAATACGAAGATAGAGGGATACGAATACGAAGAGCAATGCAAATAAATTTTAGACAGAGAAATACCTGCAAGAAAGAGAAATATCTCAGAGAATATCTGAGAAATTTACGGTCCAATTTCTGCTACATTCCAAGCTTAAAAGCCCATCCAGACAAAAATTAGCTATCAAGATATCCTTACAATAGTTCTGTTGAAATATGTATGCTCTAAAGATTCTAATTGGACACTTATTGGGATTGTTGCTTCTTGGGAGAGAACAAACAAGTCCGAGTGAGAAAGGTGGGAATTTTCTACCGCATGAGGAAGTCTAACTGTTATTCCATGGAATGTGCTCAAAGAATTTTTCACCTCTGTCTGCAGAAGAATACAGCTTATATTTCTGCAAGAATCCGAGTTACAATATGCGAAGCTCTCGGAGAAGCTAGCGATGAGGAGCTGGGGAGAAGAAGATATTGAACACTTGTTACATTACCGAGTATACACGGACAGAGTATGAAAGCATGGAAGCGGCTCGGCGCATGCTCTCACCGGTGGCAAAATAATAGGCGGCAGAACGCGATGAAAAATCGTCGAAGGGGCGCCGATGAATGATAAATAGCGTCGTTACCTCTCCGAGACTCCATTTTCAGATGTCAGCAGGTCAACGACGTTGTCGAACGGCGTGTTTGCGACAGCCCTGTGTAGAATCTGCGATGGCTCTGTGACAGACATCTCGCATACGTTCAGGCCAGATCCAAGGGTCGTTCCGGAGGGGATCATTTCAGCTTTCTACGGGCTTTGGCGTAGAACTATAAAAGCAAACGAGAGTAGTGGAACTTGACTGGTTGACTTTTATAGCAAATAAATTCACAGATCTGGCTCATTAAAGCGTAATCACGCTAAAAGAAAAGGACACCGGAGTGAGAGCCACAAAATAAAAACGAGATCTAGGAAAAGTGAAGTAGCAGTGCAATAGAGATTGTTCGTACACCTTTTCGGAGGTAAGCGGAAAGTTTAGGCATGGTGAAAACAGGAGGGGGGGGGGCAAGAGGAATGGGAGAGGAGGGTAAAAAAAGTGGGGGGGGGAGAGAAGAAGGAAGGGGGGAGCGAGGGGGTGAGGTGGTGAGAGAGGAGTGTAGGAAAAGCGCATGGGTACAACTCAGGAGGAGTTCAGCAAGCTCCCTCATACTATTTTCGCAGGGTCGTGGATTTTCTCTTGATTTCTCGTTTAGTGGCCGCACGTATCTAGGCAAAAATCCATGATGTTGCGTATGTGTAGGAAAAGCATGTTAAAAGCGCATTGTTACAGGAGGATGATGATGGAGTGGGAGAGAGAGAGAGGAAGAGGTACAAGGAGAGGCAAAAAAGGCCACACCGAAGATTTCTCCCAATTACAATGATATACGATATTTCTCCTTGATTAGAGGAAGAACATTGAACGTTGGCCTCAAAGTTACTGTGAAATGTCAATTCCTGATCTCTCAGTTGCAATACTATTATGCTAGACTGTAAATTTTATCGCTACAAAAGAATTGGAACTACGCATGCTGCTCATGTAACGAAAACAAGGCAAACAGCAGAGGTCTACGTGACTGGTTATTATCCTATTGACCACTTATTCTTAGGAAACCCAGATCTAGCAGTTGATTAGTTAAAGACACGGTCCTCGTTTTTGAGATGCCTATGTGAACGAACTTTTAGGAGCTGTTGATCACGAAGGTGTACATGATTCCATGCAAAGCTGCTGAAAACCTCCATTTCCGAGCCCCAAATTTTGAGGTGCCTTTGGGCAGGGACAGGGCGGAGCCAAGTAGCCTTCCTAATAAATCACTCAAAAAAGCGCACCTTCTGCGGAAATTCGTACACCTCGGAGAGTTCCCCCTCCACTCCCTAACAGAATAGAAATTTTCCTCCATGTTTAAATAGCAAGGGTATTTACGGTGCAGAAACCCTGCAATTCCACTTTGGCTTCGCAGCCAATGCAGGATTGCGGGGTTTCAGTAGCACGTACTCGAGAGTTATGCATAGATGAATCCTAGCTCGGGGTGATTACTTCTCCAGACCTTCTGCACAAGATGATCCTTTGTGACCTCTTTACGACTTTGTCTCGGGGATGCCACGATTGAGCTTGATTTATTCAACGATAAACAACGTACTTAGGCGTCACAGTGGGGGAACCTCTCTAGTTCTAAGGAAACCGCAGACAGATCAGTCCATGCTTGAAAAAGGGGGCCAAGAAGCTTACATCATTCTCGTAAAATACATAAGATAGAGTGTTTGATGGTGTGATTTCGAGTAAAAGCAACGGCGAGAAGATGAAGATCATCAGTGATCAATGAATGATGGAGAACAAAGCAGGAAGGCCAGCAACGTGGCGGCAAGGCATATCGGGAACGTATGTGATGTAAATTTGAACTTTCTTGCGTTATTGGCTCCCACTGTTATCAATATGATACCAGGAATTTCTCTGAGAGACTTTTTGACCTATTATGTTTTCTGCATTAGGCACCCGATTCTCTTTTATACCAAGGGTGTAAGACATATGTCCTGCCCAACTTAGAGTATGTTTACTTATACGGAGTGGGTCGAAAAAGCTCAACAAAGTTTCGTGAAAATTGTTTTCTAGTAGCTATCCAAATAGCTTTCGACTTTTCGTACCCACAGAGTCTTCTTTGGTACGAATTAAAGGATAAGGATAAAGTGGTCGGCGTTAATCAATCCCGTCACGAGGGATGCGCCACGCATTCGACTTCATCTGAGCATCGTAGAGGCGTTGAATGCGTATGTGCCCTGTACAATGACTTGCGGGGGGCACCCGATGTACCAAGTCAGTGCTTCATCCTCCCAGACTCCTCTGGTACCAATTTACCGACCCCGGAGGGATGGAAGGCTTGGTTGGCCTCGGGCGGGATCGAACCATCGATCGTGTGTGTGCGCAGCGAGCCTCTTACCACTGCGCCACACGCGCCCTTGGTACGAATTACGGTTGAAATTTCTGATGCAAAAAACTCTGGAAAATGGACTGTCCAAGGTCCAGGCTTCTGCTTCGGCGCTCGCATGGACGAGGCAGAAGCCTGGACCTTGGACCAGTCCATATTTCAGAGTGAAGCACAAGCAAGTGGTGGAGACAGGTATTTCTGCCTTTCAATGTCCTTAATTGAATAGGAGAAACCTTTCCAAAGTGTTCAATTCTTTCCTCTGTCGGGCTCCTTGCTGGCTAGACGATTTACCAGCTTCATTCGCAGTATGTCTAACTCAAATTCATCCAGAACTAAGCCAAATGGGATCAATAATTTAGATATTCTAAAAACAATGACTCGTGGACTCGTTTTAGCAGTCAACTCGTCTGCATAGTTTCCTGTAACGACTTTGCTTTGGATAGACTAAACGTACAACGACAACTCACGGTTTTATGTCGCCTTTTCTTGTTTGTTTCATCTTCTGAGCTTATCATCTAGTGCTCTCTTACATACATGAATTGCATTTGTGGTTGTGGCTTTTCGCTTCACAAGAAGCCTATCGAGTTTATTTTAGTTACTCAGAACCCTGTCAAGTTTAAGGATTGTGCACGTCCTTAACTTGAGTCCTTCCACCCGTGATGTAGGGTCTTGTAATAATAATAACTAATAATGTGTATATAAATACTTTATCTTTAATGCATCAAAAGGGTAGTGAGAAAAAGGGGCGTGGCTTCGTGAGAAGCCAGGGGGAAAGGAAGGGCCGCCGGTCGCCAGGCCGTCTCCCGCTCGTCTGCAGGTTGGCTCCGCCCACGTTGACTTGTGGGCTCGACATGTCCATTCGTTGATAAAGCTCGTCCTCGAGCTTTCTGCTGCATCGCCATAATGTTCGCACGAGGTTCCCGGTTCGTTTGCTCTTGTGAAACCGGGAGCTTTGGCGTAATCCGTTCCGTTGAGTTCCAAATGCGGCTTGGGGAACATTGGTTACGCCCTTGCCCACATCTGGTGGAAGTATAAGCTCGTCCTCGAGCTGAGAGGAACGGAACAATGAGGAATGGATCATAGAGAAGTAGTACGAATGGATTATGTCACGGTGGAGCGAATGGGCACAGACCCGAACAGGAAACTGGAGCAAGGAGTCGTCATTTTCTGATGCGACTGGTGGCATGGTGAAGGTTATGCCATAAGGGAGACTTCTAGTTTGTTATTGAAATTTTGCAATGTGGCGGTTGAACAATGGTTGTAGGAGAAAATACAGCACTTAAGAAAAAAAAATCATGTGGAAAAAATTACAGCGGTGCAAAAAAATGGAGTACATCATCTTCAAGTAATCGATGTATACAGAGGCAATTTCAGCATTCGAAAAAAAAACATATATAAGTTATTCTTCGATAAGAAAAACAAATTTTGAATTTTTGTTTCCCTCATCGAGTACAATAAGTCATTTTTAATGAGCACTTGTTGAGAAATATCTTTCTTATACAACGAGGGTTTGCAAGTGGTTGACTCGAGAGGGACACTTCCCTAGCGTCAATTACAGGGGAGTGATTTTGTAGGAAAAAATTAGAGATTTGAGCAGCCTAGTGGTGATTTTTTTCCATGAACCGCCAATTCACAGAAATTCCTTTGAAGATGTCGCAGCGCTGCGGGCAGAATTATAAACAGTGTCTTACCAATGAAGCAGCAGTATCTATTCATTGTTAAAAATATATGAGAATTTTTTTTGAATAGTTACTACTACTTCCTCCTTCTCGACAAATTAGAGCTTAGACGTTTTCGCGTCTGCTCTTTTGTCGAAGGCGCTCTGAACGCCTTTCTGGAGGTGCATCAGACCGTGATGTTCCAGTCTGTGGGCGAGATTTTTGGTTACTTTGGCCAAGAACATCACGTTCTTTTGCCCCGCTGAAATACATTTTAAGTCTATTGATGTGAACAGTTTGTAGAGGGGCCTTTAAAGACAGGCTTTTAATAGTCACGTTTGGACGATTAAAAGATACGACTTCGAATGGACCTTTCCATTGGATTGTCAGTTTGGGACGAACAGTGTCGTCGTGAAGCAAAACAAGGTCTCCAATGGAAAGTTCTTTACTGTATACCTTCTTCTGATAGTCGTATCCTGCCTTGTACGCCGCCGTCTTTGTAGAAATATTTGTTCCAACTTCGACGATCGTTGTTCTCAGAGCTGCTGCAAACTGACCAGCAAAATTATCTGAGACAAAAGTTAGAGAAGATGGTAATTTGTGTAGGATGTCTATCCAGCTAATAGGGTGCCTTTCGTGGATGATGAAGAAAGGGCTGTACCCAGTCGAGTCGTTTATGCTGCTGTTGTAAGCAAAAAAGATCGGCTGTAACAGATCCGACCACAAATCTCTCGCTTCTGAACAGTATATGGTTAACGAGTCAGTAATAACTTTGACCATTCTTTCCACTTGGCCATTTGCCTTGTGGTTATAGCTAGTGGTTAGGTTATTCGCAATGCCCAGCGTCTTATTAATTTGGGCAAACAACTCACTCGTGTAATTGGAACCTCTGTCACTAACAATTTCATTAGGAATCCCGTGTTTTGAAATGACATCATTGATCAACGCCTTAATGACGAGGTCTGCTGTTTGGTTAATTAATGGAGTGCAGATTATATATTTGCTAAAGGCGCAGACAGTAATAGAAATATATTTGTTGCCGTTAATGCACTGAGGCAGCGGACCAATGATATCGGTGTGTATCCTCTCAAATGGTCTTTGAGGAATCGGGAATACACCTAATTCTTCACGAATGATATTACCAGCAGGTGTTTTTACTTTTTGGCATAGTGAACAAGTTTTTACATACAAAGCTATATCGCTGTACATGTTCGGCCAATAGTATTTCGCGGAAATATTCTTATAAGTTTTCCGAATTCCAAAGTGCGACCCTAGCAGTGGATTGTCATGGAAGATTGCGATAATGCCATTTTGTTGCTCAGTGGTTGGTATGAGCAGCTTTGGTTTTTTGTTTACCGTGTAATACAGAGCTCCTTGAAACATAGAGAATTTATCAAGTGTGCCGAGAAATTGGTCTGGTGGATTTTTGACTTTTCCGGTTAGGAAGTTGATCAGGCTTCCATAAACGGAATTTTGTTGACTTTCTCGGATTTTCTCCAAGTCAGGAAGATGGCTTGTTCGAACAGAGTTCACGGCTGATGGTTATGGGCGGGGTTAGAAGGTTACCATAGATATTTGACCAGGGTTGCGCAAGAGAGCACTGCGTTTGGGATGATAAAAATGCTGTCCAAACAAATAATACGGTACCCTTTGGGAGTTGGGATAAGAGGTACGGTTCTCAGACTGATAAAGATGTATGCAGATAGATACTGCGGCCTGTGGTGGTTGCGCAACAGAACGTACAGCGCTTGGGGTTGATAAAATGATATGCAAATAAATAGTGCTTGGGCTCTGACGGTTGCGCAATAGCAGGCATGGTGCTTGGTTGATAAGAAATGGGATACAAATAAATAATAGGTGCTCCGAGGATTGCACAACAGAAGTTATTTTGGAAAGTTTTGAAAATTTTGGTTTAAAAAAATTTTTTTTTGGTAGAAAGCGTTGTTGTGTGGGTTACTTCGCGGTAGCAGCTGCGATTTGGTTCAACTGGGTGTCAACAAGTGGGTTCGCGTGGATGATTGAAAAAAAAATAGGTTCTATTTACATTTTGTACATTGCTAGCATTGGCGACAGAGTCCTTGAATTTATTTTCTAGATAAAACGGGAAATAATAAAGAATTTATGAATAAATGGAAGAAGGAGTAGAAAAAAAATATATTAGGGGTGCAACAGCAATTTTCTCGGTATTTTCTCGGTATGAAAAAAAGGGGGGGGGGGAATTAGGAATCTATAATAAAAGTGGGGGAAACGGGAAATAATGGAGGAAAGAAAGAAAAAAAAGGAAGGGGGGAATTATCTCGAAATCACGGAATCACGGAGTCACGGAATCACGGAATATTATCTCGGCTAGAAAAAAAATTGAAGGGGAAAAAAATAGTGTGGGAAATTGGTAGAAAAAGAGGGGAGGTTGGGGGGGGGGGGAGGTTGGTAAGGTTTGGTTAGGGGAATCAGGAAATCACGGCATCACGGAAATTTATCTCGGTTAAAAATGAAAACAAACAAATAATTAGCAATAATGCACAAGTAAGGGGGGAGGGTGATGGGTTAAGGGGTGGGGAAAGGGAAAAAGAATTAATTTTTTTTAAGTAAATTCAGACCCATCGCCTGGACTCAAAAGAATTTTTTTACGTTAAATTACGTAGGAGACGAGGGGTGCGACTACGGCGGGTTTAGTATGAATTAGGCCCAAATTCATACCATAAAATCAAAAGGGGGAGTTATTTGGGTAAATAAATAAAAAGGGAACAACCCGGGACCTCCATGTCAGGTTTAAGGATTGTGCACGTCCTTAACTTGAGTCCTTCCACCCGTGATGTAGGGTCTTGTAATAATAATAACTAATAATGTGTATATAAATACTTTATCTTTAATGCATCAAAAGGGTAGTGAGAAAAAGGGGCGTGGCTTCGTGAGAAGCCAGGGGGAAAGGAAGGGCCGCCGGTCGCCAGGCCGTCTCCCGCTCGTCTGCGGGTTGGCTCCGCCCACGTTGACTTGTGGGCTCGACAACCCCAAAAACAAGTTGTCGGCCCAGCTTTGCTCAAAAGCAACTTGCACACAAGCTTTTAACTAGCACATCGTTGTCTACAACTTTGACGTCATCATGCCACCCAAAAACAAGTTGTCGACAAGCTTTTCTCCCGACAACTTGTCGACAAGTAAGAGGAAAAACAAGTTGTCGACCAGCTTTTCCAAGAAGCAACTTGCATGCAAGCTTTCGGCGGAAAAAGTTGTTGACAATCTTTCAGCTGAACATCCTGTCGACGAGAGAGGGTCATGTTCCAATACCCGCGTAGCATGCGATGCAACCATTAAGGACACTATACTTGCAACCGAGTCGAATAAATATTCGGTCGTTCGAATAAATTATTCGAATCGAATCTTTCGAATATTCGAAAATTTCCCTTTTCGAATATATTCGAAATTCGAATATTCGAAAAAGTCAGTTTTTGAATATATTCGATTATTCGAATATTCGAAGTCCCCTTTATTCGAATGCGGCACCCGAATGTTCGATATTATAATCATATGAAGTGATTTAGAGACGTTTGCTTTTGTTCGTCTAGTTTTGAACCGAATGGAGGCGCCCTATATGCGAATACAGAGTGCTCCCACGACTTTGTTTTGAAAATGAAAATAAAAGCAAAAACAGAACAAAAATATGCAACGACTTTTAGCCTTCCATTACGCCCCCAGTGGAGAATTTGAATCTATTAGGCGTCATCACGAGTATGCCATTCTTCCGATAACTCATTCCCGTCTAAAGGCGCTTTTCTTCCTCTACAATATCATCATGGGGTTTCTCAAAATGTTGATTCACTTGATTTTCGCGTCTAGCATGAAAAATGCCGAGCTGGAAAAAAACGCCGTTTTTGCTTTTTCCATCCAAAGAGATCAGAAAACATCAGATGCTGGGAAACGCGTAAGCTCGAAGGTGGAATACAAACGTGAAAAGACATTATAAGCTTAGCTCTTAGAGTTTGATGATGTTGGCAAAGTGGTACCATAAGGAGTGTTTATACTTCGGCGCGACGCGACCGTCGCGTCCCAGCAAACTGTTCAAATGCGATGGGTCCCGAGTGGATGCATGCACAAACAATGGTCGCGATGTGGTAGTTGGCGATTCCCATCGCGACGCAACGTCGCACCCTGTTTATACTTTTTTCTTGAAAAACGACGCGATGGGACGAATTCGCGTCGCGCCTGCTAGCAGACGCGACGCGATGGTTTCGCTGATGTTGCGAACAAGAATTGACCACTGTTCCATAGTTTTTCGAGTGGTTTTCGCCCAAAACCTACGGAATAAGACGAATTCAGTTGGAGATGTGAATGTGAACGAACCTGGACGCGTCGTATGGTTTTTAGGTAGTAATTTTGTCAGCTTTTTATGTCTTTGATGTTGTCTTCTGCTTATGAGCGGTTACTACTTACAACTGATCACCCGAGCTGTAGAAGAACACAATGTGGGTATACATGTTACTATATATTGATCTAGAGATTTTGTTCTGAACTTGAGTTATCGGTATCGCTTCCCTTTCATGTAGACATCGTTGTACAGGTGCTTCAGAACAGTGTTCGATCAGTGCGGTACTGATTTATAGGTGAATGTAGGATAGTCCGTAGGTTAGCGTAGGTGAATGATAGGATAGCGCTCCGACACTTCTTATAATTTTTCACGTTCTGGTGTGGTTTTGTGCAAGCCCCCCCCCCCCTTCCCCACCACCACACAGAAATCACAACATAACACTTCTAACTAGTGAAAGATTGGAAAAGATCAAAAGCACGGGCTAGAACATGGCTTAGTGAATGAAACTCTCAACTAGGTCAGAAATTCACACACTCGACCAGCACAGGACTAAAAAACATCAAATCGAGGCACTGGAACAACGATACCTTTAACAAGGAAAACCTTGGCAGTACTGCTAGAACACACCTGAACAGTGAAAAAAAAAAACACAAAGTGTCGAAGCACGGGACCACAACAATGTATGCATAGGAGAAAAACCATTCTGATAACTCAAGTGCAAGAACAAATCTCTGAACATACAAATAAATGAGAAAAACTCGCAATGCTTTCTTCGATATCTTGGAAACAAACATTCTTGGCGAGGAACCCGGCTCAAAATTGCAGTCGCCGCAGGGATCATCACTGAAATTCGCTGAGAACTTCCTCTAAACATTCTGGACCAGAAGCGGTACCACGAGGTCCAAAACAGTCCGTGGAAACCCATGATCCCCGCTACGTCGGGGTGTGCATGTGATTTTGCGTGGGTACGTAAATTTGCGGCGTTCAGCATGGCGCGACGGGATGACGCGACGGCTTCGCTACCCGTCGCGTCGCGCGTGTTGTGGCCGTCGCCGCGACGCCGTCGCGTCGCGAAAATGTATAAACACTCCTATACGTTATCAACCGGTAGGATTTTTGAATTGATGCGACTGGATTTTTTAGCTGAATAATTCCATTTAAATAGTACGTTTGAGAAGTACGATATCCATCTGTCTATAGGCCCACGCAATTCCTCTCAAGCAACTCGACTAGTCGTGGTGGTTGGCTTCTCCGGGACAATAAATGGCCTCCTTGATGTTTGAGACCCCTGATGAGCGATTTTTTTTCAAGCACAACTTGACTTCCCTACATGGCATACGAAAGTCGCTTGAGGAGTTTTGGTTGCCTCTCGAGCTAGGAGAGGCAGATGTAAATAATGTTGCTTTTCATGGACGCAATACTCCATCTCGTCGTCCTGAAATTTAAGCAAGTTGTTAGTATAAATGAATTGGTTATAACCTTCTTATGGAGCAGCTATGGCTCTTTCGAATCTATGTAACTCATAGCCGAAAGTTGACAAGGAGCGAGCGTCGGTGGCGGTGCGTTTCTTGCGGACACGACAAGCACGCGAAGCGCCCGCATCGCTCACGCTGGAGTCACAGTTGTAGTGACAAATCAGTATTTTCTCGGTAGTTTTGTAATCACATTTGAAGTTAACTGTCGAGGAAAATCTGTAGTTTGTTGTCGCGGTGAGGATTTCAGCGCGAGCGCGTCCGCGAAAAACGCACAACCATCGACGCTCACAGGCGGAGAAAGCGAAAGGCGCAAAGACTTACATTAACACCCGATACTTTGCTTTGCTCTGTTGGTGCTCTAATTTTCCTCTAATTTTTAGTTATCATCCACATTTTGATCTGGCTTGCGTGAATAAGTTGAAATCACTCGAAATTTTGTTTTTCAAACTTATTCGTTAGATTGAAGGTTTGTTCTGAAGTTTTGAGTCTGTCCAGCGTTTCATTCTAGGACATTTGTTCGAATGATTTATTCGAATAATTTATTCGAATAATTATTCGAAATTCGAATATTTGAAAAAGCCGATTTCTGAATATATTCAAAAATTCAAATATTTGAAATTTCCGTTTTTCGAATATATTCGATATTCGAATATTCGAGAAAGTCTATTTTCGAATATATTCGATTATTCGAATATTCGAAATTTTTCCAAAGATGTGCAAGTATAGAGGACACCAGGGCAATGGTTGCTATGGTACACTTCTAGGAAGGACTTTGCTTCCTAATGAAGGGCGATTGTGATGATTGTGCAAGCCTCCACATCCACAGGTTCTACGTTGATCAATTTTGTAGCGTAGAGCTGACAGATTGTCAGTGAAGAACGGGTTAAGAACAACTTCATACGGTCGACCACCCGTCGGCAAGGAAGACGAAAAGAAAAGTTATCGACAAGCCTTTGGGCGGACAAGTTGTGGACGAGGAAGTGCAAAACCAAGTTGTCGACAAGCTTTTGGAAAAGCAATTTTCAGATGCGACCAAATAATTGCTTGCCAAATGCTTGTCGAAAAGTTGTTTTTGGGGTTCTGAGAACATACAGGAATGCTTTTTTACGTCATGTTCGCTTGACTGTTTTCATCTGGCAAGTCTGACTTCAGATGTTTTCATCTGGCAAGTCTTACCTCAGATTCTTGGGAAAGGGATGTCGACAAGATCGACTCTTTTATATTATTTCTTCCTTCAGCATTTTAGATGTAGAGTGTAGTTTTATCATATATTTTTCCTATCGACAACTATTCTGTTAAGCGGATCAATAGTTAAGGAATGTTGCAGGCAAGTTATCTCCTGCGTTCATCAGAAGCCGCGCGTCGACCCTGTAAAAACATCACGTTCCTCGCTTCCCCATAAAACGGGACCGAGCGCTGCGTCAAGTATCTCTTTCAAGTGATTCGGCGCCCGTTTCATGTTCTTTGATCGATTATTTTCATTTTGATCAGCAAGCTGTTTTTTCCCTTTTAATGCTCAAGTAGTAATTCATTTGTTGCAAGTAAAAATCTTTTCCTCTGAAAGTCAAGTATTTCCTGATAGAGAATTTTTCTTCCTCATCCTAGCTTCAGCGCCTTAAATTGATTTTGTAGTGCAAGTTACTTTACTTATACGAGCATCAACTATTCACTCACTTAGTACAAGTAGAAATTTCCCACCTTGGAAAGCCAAGAAGAATTTTAAAAAAAGAAGTTTCGGTTTTTCATGTTTCCTTAATTGATTGATTGAGATTTCACTTCTACACGTGATTTCACTTCTTTACGTGCAAGTTATCTTTCTCTATATCGTAGTCGAGTAGTCATCTCTTTTGATGCAAGTCAAAATTCCATCCTTCTGAATGGCAAGTAGATGTTTCGAACGAAAATGTCTATTTCTCAATCAAGTAGTTAGGTTTGAAGAATTTGTCTGATGTGTATTTGCTTTGATTTTTGATTTGTCGCATGTATTCCGTTATTTTATCGTTATCGTAATTTTATTGTTATCTGGTTTAATTACTTAAGTTTGAGGTAAAACCATCGTTGTACCTGGAGTTGGTTGTGACAAGTATACCCGCGTGGCCGGTATTACATTTGGGTACCATTTGGCGAGCAAGCATATTAAGTGGCACTACCAGCGCTTTAAAGGAATCCTTATAATCCGAAAATGTGCAGCTTGATTTCCCATGCATACTTGTATTCGTGGGAACTCCCTGCGCTCATTTGCCTGATGTCTGATTAAATAAATGCTGAGTAACATGTCTCTTCCTTCATTTGTGATTGGACGCTGGTTAAAGACAATAGTCAAACCTTCTTTTGTTCAGTTCCTTGCCCTGCCTTGCTTTGCCTTTGCTTACACAGGAAGAGTAAGGAGTTCAGCTTTCGGTTTTTGCATTCCTACCCAACTACAATATTTTATAGGTAGCTACAAGAGCTACAAGGACTGCATTCTCTATCTAGTATAATTGAAAAGTGTTCCTTGTGTAATCATTGAGGTGCTTTGTCTTTTGTTTTTGATTCGCTACCACTCATTGGATTAAACTTCGTAGTTCAACTGCCTATGTTTTCTTTTTTGGCTCACTCGGAGTGCTCCGAATAAATAAATAGTTCCTTGTTGGAGCTGGGAGAAAACAAAGAGATTAAGTGGAAAACTGGCGTCTTCACAAACTTTCCTGACCTAGAAAGCGGACAGTGCCTAAGTTATTGAAAGAGATCAGGTTGAGCAGCTAAGAAAAAATATTGAAAAGCAATAACGACAGAGAGGACTTGGAAATTCTAGTTCAGGCTGTTTTCCAGAGACAGTGGGATTGCTATTTTCTCGAAACAACGGTAATCTTGGCCACTTGGGTTCATTCATTTATTTATTTGTGCGTGGCTATACCACGCTGATTCACAGGTACAAGATTAAGACTACAAGTACAATGCACATGAAATTCGAAGACAATGACTGCCTGGAGGGCAGAAGTGACTCAATTATTTTAGTACAATTCATATGTATGTAGTAAATCAATAAGTAGAATAGCTCAGATAGTTGTCTACCTGTCTATTATATTGTCTCATTGAACATAGCAATGCGAACTTCTTGGGAAAGAGAACTTCTTAGGAAAACTATAAGTTATTATTACATATAACTTTGTATATAATAATCACTTTAATATCTCTATTTATAACTCTATATCCCATGCACTAAAGTAGCTAGAGAAAGGGTAGTTTCCTAGTTCCTCGCCTATAAAAATTTGTGTTATTTGAGGCGACTCAATTTGTAGCAGCAACTCGTAAATAAAGCCCTACGAATGCATATGAAAAATGACAAAAAGTGCCATGCCACTAGAATATTTCAGGCGTGGAGTCAGTAGGAGTGGACACTCCTTAGTTCGAGCTTCTCGCTGGTCATTTTGGTGAACTTCATTCGGACAAGTCTGCTGTTGTCAATATGATTCTTTCTTGTATCAAACACTATATTACTTTTTACCAAATGTGTTTAGCTAACTTACTGAACTCAGACGCTAATGACGATTGAAATCAGAAATTATTCGCCATTTTTCATTCGCGTCGGGTAGTTCCCCAACCGTTATTCGCTCCAAAGAATGGAACGGATCAAACTTGAAAAATACTTTGCTCTAACTAGGCACAAAAACATGCACTCATTCTCAACCATGGAATATGATAAGAAATCATACAACTACATACTTCTACTGGTAAACAACTTTCTGGCATAATTTCCGAAGTTTGAACCACCATTTTAAGCGCAGGCCTACTATCGTGTAATCTGTAGGCGAGACTACCCAGAGTTCTCCTTTTCTCAGTTGTTTTTCCTCTACTTCGCATATTTTTCTTTAGCATGAAAAGTAAGCAAATCAGTATTTCAATGGCAGATATCTGATGTACCACGAATCACCACTGATATTATCTCTCAATTGCATGTGAATCCAGCAGGGGCATTTGGTTGGAAACAACAGCGTACAACATGAAATGGCCTTTCACATCAAAGACGCTCAATTCCTCCACGTGAATTCCACCAGATTGGCCAACTAGAAGCTCGTATGAGAGGAGTTTCAACTCCAACTATATAGAATTTTGATACAGTTGAAGATCCATTAATCCTCCTTACTCTTCCGTCCTACAAAAACATGTAGGAAGTAGGCTATTGCATGTACTCTGTGTTGTCCTCACGTTAATATCGAAACGTACGTTTCTTTTGTATTTTGACTCTAAGGAAACATTTCATTTGTGGTGGTTCAGTAAGAACAACACTACGATATATGAGGCTGCCAACTAATTTGTCCTCGCAAAAATGCAAAGTAGAAAATGAATGGCAAAATCCGAACGGTTCGAGTTATGCCACCATTTTATTTTCACTGTGCCATACCCCGAACGGTCCGGATTTGGCCATTCATTCCCAACGTGCATTTTTACGCGGACAAATAAGTTGGCAGCGTCATATATCCTGTCGCAACCACTCCCACTGTTTTTCTTTACACATGGTGGACGTGACTGAGTTCTTTTCAGCTGCTCCTTGATCAATGCTTTTCTGTTTGAGAGAGAATTAGCATTTTTTATTATTATTGCGTCAACTAGGTTTGCTGGATGGATAGATTCACAGCCTGACGTTTTGACTTAGTCTTCGTCGTCGAAGGAGCAGAAGTGGTTCATAGTTCTTATCTGTTTCCTAGACCGCCAAACTCTCACACTACTATGCTAGTTTTCAACCTTCGCCTCGGGCTTGTTGCCGAGAAAAACAGGACAAAAGATAAACCCATTCAGGTTTCACTATTACTGTGGAACAGCCTGCCTTATTTTTGACTGTTGTTGCGGACAAGTGGGAAATGCTACATTGTCAGCGTTTGGTGCTATTAGGAGTTAACATTTCTTTTTTTACACTCTTTTTTTTCGGATGCACTTTTCTCCAATTATTTGTTATCTTTCGGGTGCATTTCATAAGCGATTCGAGAGAGCTGATCTTTCTCTACAAAAATGTTGTTGAAAGCTTTTCTAAATCGACAATATGCTTGAGTTTTAAACTTGCGAAGTGGAGCAATGAGCTAATGAAAAACAGCGCAACCAATGCCTACCTATCATGACATTTAGTTAAAGCTCGAAAGACCATCAAACATGGCAAGAGACATCTACTCAGTATAGGAGACGTTTTTTTAAAAAATGACTGGGGATCAGTGATCTTCCAAACTCAAGGTAGACATATTTGGTCTCAATGAAACTAACCACTGCGACCGAACAGATTTCTTTTATGAACAGCTGGGAATTGCTCGACAAGAATCGTATGGTCAAGACGGATAGCATAGTTCTCAAACCTACCAAACATGTAGATTTAGTAATCCTGCTGAAAGGATCGAATAGGAACGGTCTAGTCATCTTACCCATGGTAACGTGGGGGCCCACCATCGCCAAACTTGCTGTGCAACTGTTTCATTGCTGATGTTCTTCCGCGTCTATATTCTACACAGCTTACACGTTCGAATAGTATTTCTGGTCTTTGTTGTATACAAGGGGGAAATGGTGTTTTTCTCCAAATTGGCGTTTTTCTCCTTGAGTCTAGAAATTAAGTGATTTAAAATTCTGTGAGACAGCATGCTGATAGGGTTGTAGAGCAAAAGAAGCGCTTTTAAAAGATATGAAGCATTCTGCAGAAAAATGGCAATGGTTTGGGAAAAATCGCAACTGAAAAAGCACAAGAACTTATGCTAACACCTCTCAGACACTGGAACCGCGAGAGCGCATGTCTATGACCGTGCGAGCGCTCGCCGCCAGCGCGGGAGATACGGTCAGTGGACGCCGCTCGCACGGTCGATAGTCTCCGTTCGCACTCTAAGGGGCGAGCGCTCGCACGGATTTCAAAGATTATCAACAGCAGCCCCTTCTTCTCATATAATGCTTGTTTCTAACGCCTACTCAGAACCCCAAAAACAAGCTTCTGATCGAGTCCGAAACTTGCTTTTCCAAAAGCTTGTTGACAAGTTGTTTTCACACTTCCTTGCCGACAAGTTGTTCGCCCGAAAAGCTTGTCGACAACTTGTTTTCAACAAAGAAGCAGTGAAAACAAGTTGTTCGGGCGAACAACTTGTCGGCAAAGAAGTGTGAGAACAACTTGTCGACAAGCTTTTGAGGAAGCAGGTTTCAGATGCGATCTGAAAGTTGTTTTTTGGGTTCTGAGTAGCTAATCAAGATATGAACACAGATAGCTACCTAAGTACTTCTCATTTATTGTTCAATCATCTTCATTCAGTGAAGCTATCAGTAGGAGGCAAAAGTGATTAGTGAGTAACAAAACAACTGAGAATAATGCGTGATAATTGTTGGTTATGATTTATAAGTAACAGCGTTAACAAAGTCAGGAGTGAATTAACCTTCGATACCTAAGGAACAAAACTATCATGGACTACAATCTCAGTTATAGGGCAGAAATCCTAGCACATGAAAAAAACGAAGAGGTTAAGTGAGATATTCTTCTTCAGTAGCAGGGCAGTCACACTACAAAGATGTATACTCGTACTATATGCTAACGAACCGTAGTTAGATAACCTCGTAATATACCCGGGATGTTTGAAGACTAAACTACAACTTCTATTACGTCAAGTAGAGCTGTTCACAACAGGATTTACAGTGTTGGATCTTGTGAGTCGGAGTCCGTAGAATCCTGCGCAGTGGCCGACGTATGCGAATCCAGACTTGCTTCGTCGCCGATGAATTTCGTTGTTCTTTTAGCTTTCCGCTGGAAGAATACTCATTAAATGTTTTGCTTGAGAGAGGAACAAACTTCGTGCGACTAGATACTTACGTCATTGGCTCTCCATTGCTTAGTTTCTGCGTCGTATTGGTCTTCTGAAACATTAAGATATGGAGTCACATTAATAGTGGAATTCCGAGTTCCGATGTGTTCGAGAATCATGACATGTGCAGAGAATTCTCTTGAAACCAAAATTGAAAAAGTGGAACTCACAGTGCAATTTGTAGAGCTCTGGAAAGCTCACCCCGAAACGCAATCCGCTCATCTGTCAGGTTCTCGAGAGCGACTCTCCTCTCCTCATGAGTATTGCTGAGGCTCATGAAGAAACTTAAAAACACATTGAAAAGGACAACATAACACGTAGGCTAACGACTACCTTGAGTTGGCAGCGTTGATGACAGCACCGTCTCTTAATTCGTTGTGGCCGTAGCCGATTAAATCCTCTCCGAAATCTGTAACTAGAAGAATAGCCTATAATAAAAAAACGAGATTAATGTGAATTACTAACCTAACAATAGATTCTTCAACTCCGGTGGAAAGCCAAGGAGTGAATTCGTTCGTCCCGATTTTCCATTTAGTCGAACTGAGTACTCCTGGATGCACTGAGGAGGATCGTTCAGCTAAATATGGCTCTCTTTTTGGGGTTTGATGTGAGAAAACCGAACTAAATATCCAACCCGCATCAATATGAAACGATAGAGCGCAGCGAAGTTCTGGAAGTTACTGCGCTTCGGGTCCGAGTGAAAATTTAGCACCAGCCTTTGCAGCGCTACCTGAACGTGCGCATAAGTGAGCTTTTCCCTAAATTATAACTCACATAAATCACAACCTTCTTGAACGGTGGTGGTCCTTCTATTTCCTAAGTCCGTGTAAGCTTTTTGGTAGAAATAATTGCTTTCTTCGCGGGCGCCGAACGGTCCGAAATTTCTTGTACCCGTACAAATCTATCCATTTTTGCACACTGTATCTCACCCTCAACAGCAATTTTGATCATTTATTGAAATTTTTACTAGTGAGTTGCCACTTACCAGCAAAAAATTTGCAAGCCCTGTTAGTTTCATTTCAAGCAGGGAGTTGTCTAGATCGAGGAGCCCTTCGGTTAGAAAATGATGGACTTGTGCCGCGCCTTCCGTACGGATAAACTCCTATTTTGCATAATAAAGTTTCAGTAATAGAAAAAAGAAATAGAAAAAAAATAATAGTAGTAGTTAGTAAAGGAAAAAAATTCTAAAGAGAACTGTTTCTTCTTACCTGCCGAAATGTTCTATTTCGTTTTTGATCCATAATCAAGCGTGCCGCTCTATTTAATTCGAGCCTTCCGTTGGAGACACAGTCATACAGTGTTGACACCACGCGAGGGCCTTCTTCGCTAGGAGCCCGGAAGTCAAATTCAGGACGGTAGTAAACATTCCCTCAAAAACCATAGATCATATACGGCAGGAAAATATTTCATTCAAAAAGCCATAATGTGTTATGTCAGCCTCTAATATCAATGAGTGCGTACCAGGCTGGACTTCTCCTTCCTTCTCTATTGGGATACCCTCTTCATCCACAAGTTGAGGAGGAGAAGCCAGTGCGATATCTTCCCAATAACTGACAGTGGAACCTTCCAACGAGGCGAGATTTTGGGCTAGAACAAGTGGGATGGTGCCATTTCTCTCAAGATTTTCGGGCCCTGAAAGGTGAATGAAGCCCAAGTTCATCTCACTCTCAGATTCCAGGTGGTTTGATTGGTAGCATAGCCTATGACGCAAGCTGATACCCCCCCCCCTTCCCAAAAAAAGACATAGGCACATATACCGACCGCTGTGCTGACACGTTGACAACGAAATTGTGGAAGCAGCAAGAGAAGCGGCAATGCAAAGATGGAGTGGTCAAAAATCATAAAAGGTTTCGACACAGACCAACTGTGGGCGCATAAACACCCAAAGCGTGAAGGGAGAAAGCGTGTGAGAGTGAAAAACTTGAGCGTTAGATCGGCTTGAACGTTAGCGTCATACCACCATATACACTAACGGTATCGAGCTAGTAAAGCTATCAAACTGACCTGCCACGGTAACTTCTCCAGGGTCGCTTGCCGTTGTTTCTGGTCCTCGTATACGACCTTCTAGTTCGTCTACATGCCGTCGGTCGACGCCGCGATTCCAAAAACTCGTCGAACAATTCTGAAAAAATTATTACACCACCGAGAATGAAAGCTGACAAAGTGTCATGGCTTAGGTCGAAAGAGAGAATATGTTCACCACCGTGCCTGCGGCATCCTATCCTATAAACATCATAGTCACGTGAGCACCAGTCTTTGCTCATATTCTGCAATAGTGGAAAAATTTGAAGCAATTCAATAAAAAAGCGCACTAGCTTTTTACCTTAGCCCCGTTTTTATAGGGATATGTTAGGATTAAAGTAAAAAAAAAGAAAAAAACGTCAATTTCGGCAGAAAGTGGAAACCTGGCGAGGCATTATCCCGCATATTCTAGTTAAAATCTCGAAATTTCCTTGACAGATTGATTAAAAAGTTTTTGAAGGTAATAAACATGAACACCGCATCCACTTCGCCCGCACCCCAATTATGCACATCAGCTTTAACACCGCTGTCATTAGCCTCATTTCTCTGCTTATACTAGCATTTCATTTGATTCTTCCAATTATCCTTAAAAAAACGAGCCTAAGGTTAGAAGCTAGTGCGACCTTCATGATAACGGCAATAATAATCCCCCTAGGCAAAGTCATGGCAAATGTTTCTGAAGAAAACCAATACGATTGTAAGACACCTTTGGTTGTTCTATCAAAACAAAGCTAGTGAAGGTGTACAATGAATAATTCACTAATGAACAAGCAAATACGTGTGCAGTTGTAGAAGCTCTCTAGAATAACAGATGATTTCGAAATCCTCGAAGTATTTCTTTCTGCAGTTCTCCGTAGTAGTCTCTCTCACGCACCACTGCAGACACTTCATTGCTGAGCGTCCGCACGGTAACAGTGACCGCTGACCGCTGGCACGGCGAACAGCCCCGCCCCCAAATTTATACGCAGCGCTCGCACGGTGGACCCTAAATTCGGAGCGCTCGCACGGTGCGAGTGTCTGAGCTAGTATTTACAGCCTACGGATCGCATAACGATGCGAACGGCAGAAAATTATTTGTTATCGACCAGCACTTGTTCTTGTTGCTTATTCCCGGACTCTTCACAGTAATCCAGAATGTTCTGAGCGTTTTTCTCTCGGAGATCTCAACTTCACATATCATGATCGTGCATTCGACATTGAAGTCATTTCACATGTTTCACATCCTTATATACCTTTGAAAGAATACATATTTTTCTGAAGAATTTCCAGTGTCGGAATAAGAGGTGACAGGGTGCGAACGACCCTTCCAGGAAATCAAGGCTTCTTGCGCTTCTTGTAGCAAGATCCCCCCTATGGCAGGAGAAGAAACGACGTCTCAGTTGGAGACGGTGTGGTGATCAGGAAATTGGGCACACGAGAAGGAATACATCTTGTGCATATACAGTAGCGAGCAAAAAGATTGCAACTTTTGGTTTTTCGCCCATAACTTCTTCCAAAGCAAGGCGTGGGAGATTAAATTTTTATGGGAGTTGTAGATACTTATGAAAGATAGAAACCAGGAATAATCCTTTTACTCCATTGACTATCCTTTTCTGAGAAAAATTTTTCTCACAGAGGCCTTAATCTGTAATTTGGCACCATCCGCAATGTCTCATAAAATGGAGTCTATCGTTAGGATTTGACAACGATTTGGTTCCTTGCAGCAGAGTCGACCCGTATGTGCTTGAAAATGTACATGCGCTGACCACTGGTTGACATCTACAAAGACTATGTGAGATTAGTTCTGAAGTGATCCTCTGTGGGTGTTTCTGTCACCCTGGCCTCACCTATCGCCTCTTCCGCCTTTAAAAAGGAGGAATGACCCTGATGGTTCTATAAGTTAGGCAACAAATGTTCGGTTTCAAGGCAGCTTATTGCTCCCTCGCAGTTCCGAAATATTCGGGCTTGTTGCAGTGCGGCTAATCGTGCACATTACGGAAAATAAGTTTTGGAATTTTTCCTTTCTCGAGGTGCACTTGGAGTACCGGAAAACGGTTAAAAAAGCGATCCAAGCATTGGTAACTGGATGCAGTGCATGCCGATCTGAAGCATGTGGGCGGCACCCCAGACCAAGAGCACGTTAGAGCAAAAGGTCAAGGAAGCGTTCACCGCCAACGAATGTGACAAACGCAAAAAAAGGAGAAGCGTTCTCTTTAGCGCCTTTGATGCCACGAATTTCGAATTTCAGATTTTCAATCTTGTTGGAAAGTCGGTCCCAGATCCTACAGGATGGGTTGAAAATGTGGTAGCAAAGAAAAGGAGAGATAAAGAAAGAATTTTAATGCATTTTGGAACGTCGGCATATGATTTATTTTTATTGCCCGTCATTTAACAAGACACAAGAGAACATCTAGAAATGTCTTCCTTCTGTTAAACTGTAAACCCTGACCCATTCATTGAAGTCACAGACCGTGACGCGGAAGTGCCTATAGTAAAATTGGACCCTTGATTTTCAAGTGAAATTTCAAAGAAAGTAAATTCATATGAGTTTCTGAGCAAGTGTATGTCTCGTCTAACATGTAACCCTACTGATGCAATTAGTGGCGCGCCACTGAATTGGACGGCCGCTCAACAAAATCAGTAGACCCTAATGTTTATTGTTCCTTCCGCACTGTACCGAACGTGACCTAAGCGGAGGAGCACTTTCCAGCGAATCCGGAAAAGACCCCTCACTTGCGTTGGACCTAAAGAAGAATGTGCTACTTTAAAAACAAAACACATGTTGTCACCGTATTTCCCCCCCCCCCCCCCCTCCTCCCCCTTTAATAAGAAGACAGTTCCGCTAATATACTCACTGTGGATGATTGTGTCAACTCAGTTGTTCGCACCACAGCGAGATGGCCGCAGATAATAAAACACTCGAGCGAAAAGAAGCATTCGGTTTAGATTATTAGTACAATACCCGCACTAAGTTTGTTAAAAATGAACATTCAGCCTTTCACAGACCAAACCTGGGATCAGAAGCAGCATTGGAGTGGGCTAGCATATTTCATGAAACCAGCTCTAAATTTCGATTTTGAACATTGAAATTCCGGAGTCATTTATAGTGCTCGGATCATGCCGCGCATCAAAGTATGTCGCGCGCCTTGCGCGGCAAGGTCGCGGCAGAATTAAAAACTTGCGAATTTCCTTGTTGAGAATCAGAATTTAGGGTGATTTCGTGAAATATGGTAGCCCACTCAATTGTCGTTTTTGACCCCTGGTTTGATCTGTGAATCGCTTTGTTAAGATGAGCTATAATCCTAGAACGAAAATAAAGCAAATCCGCGTTCTGGATGTTCATTTTTAACAAACTTAGTGCGGGTACTGCAAGCAAACAATTTGTGTAACGAACCTCTATGATTTTAGATAGTTCTTTCTTTAATGTTCAAAAATATATGCAGTAGCGAGCAAAAAGACTGCAACTTTTGGTTTTCATCAATTTCTTTCAAAGTAGAGCATGAAGGTCTGAGGGAGTTGTAAACACCCATTGGCGTAGGAACGAATCGGAACGTCCTCATTCCATGGATTTCGTTTTTTTTTTAGAATTTTTTTTCGCAGAGGTTGAAAGCTGTATATTGGTACCTACCGCAATGTCTCGCAAAATGGCTTCTATCGTTGGTATCTGACGTAATTGGTTCCTTGCAGCAGAATCAATCCGTATATGCTAGGAAATGTGCAGGCGCTGATCACTGGTTGACATTTGCGAAGGCTGTGTGGCTTTAGTTCACCAGGGATCTTCTAAGGATGTTTCTGCCACCGTGGCTCCCTCTATCGGCTCTGTTTGGAAAGGTAAGATGGTCATTACACTTCTATAAGTTTAGCTACAAGTGTTCGCTCTTAATCTAGTTTATTGCTCCCTCGAAGTTCTGAAATATTCTGGCTGGCTTCAGTGCAGCCTATTGTGCACAACACGAAGAGTACGTTTTGGAATTTTTTCTTTCACGAGAAGCGAGACACTCTAAGGATCCTATGATTGGTTAAGATGCTCCAGTATTCCTAGAATATTGACGTGTACATGGGGACTTTTGCTGCCTTGGATGATGAGATGACTTCCAGTTAAAATGCAATGAACTCCACAAACCCCACCCAATTGGGATACTGTGACCTGGAACTATGAAAACCGGCTAATTCAGTTGGAATTAGCTGGAGCAAACGAAAAGAGACATTTTAAAAGCAAAAGACTGTGAGATAAAAGTGAAATTCATAGAGCAAGAGGGCACACACTCTCGCGCCAGTGGCCAGCACTCATCACTTCGAGTAGTCCTGTTTCGATAAATCCAAGGCGGCATGAATGGCTATGCACACGGCGATATTCCAGAAATCCTGGAGCACCTTCATCACTCTTGGGATCTTCCAGGTATCTTTCTTCCTGAGAGAGAAAAAAAAATCCAAAACTTATTTTCCCGAGAAGTGCACGATCGGCTGCATGGCAACTGACCCGAATATTTGGTTATTCCGAGGGAGCGAAGAACTTCTTTGAAACCGAGCACTCGTAACCATTATAGATTTACAGAACCGTCAGCAGCATCTCCCCCCTTTGAATAGGGGTGATAGAAGGAGCCAGGCTGACAAAAACATCCTGAAAGGATCACTCCAGGAGCAACCTCAAGTACTCTTCGCAGATGTCAACCAGTCGCCAACAGATGCACATTTTCTAGCGCAAATCAGTTGATTCTGCATGAAGGGACCAACTCCTGGTCAAATTCCAACGACTAATGCCATTTTGCATTGAGACGTTGTGCCAATATACAGATTCCAACCTCTACGAGAAAAAATCTTGAAAAACCGGAAAGTGCACAACATAAAGAGGTTTTAACTCATTCCTATCTTCTATAGACAGTTACAACTCGCTTGAAAATTTGAATCTACATGCTCTACTTTGAAAGAAGTTATAGACGAATAACCGAAAGTTGTAATCTTTTTGCCCGCTACTGTGTACGTATATATTTGTCGAGTCGTAAAGTGAATTTGTACACTTGATAGTTTTGCTCGCAAACGTGATGAAATCACGGCCACGCGGTAAGTAGGCGATTACCTCAAACTTGGGTAATTAAACCTTTATATAGAAACATAGAAACGATATCTGATGTATAAAAGAACAAATACAACACAACAAATCAAAATTGGTTAAATGAGAATTTAAGCGATGGTTAAGTGAAAATTACATGAGTTAAGTGAAGCGATGAAGCTCAAGCGATGGTTAAGTGAAAATCCGTAAATGAGATTGATTTATTGCCAGAAGATAAGTGACAGCGATTAAGCGAAACATTAGATTACTTGAAGAAACCTGTATGCTACATAAATATTAAGGCACCTGAAACTTGAGCTAGCGAGGCACTGGAAAAGTGATTCTGCCATCTAAAGAGACACTGGAACAGTGATTCTACTGTCGTCTAGCGAAACAGAGGAAAAGTGATTCTACCATTGTCTAACGGGCCACAAAAAAATGATTCTAGCGTTAGTGAATTGAAATCTAGGAGAAGGGACCGACCGTCCGTCCCTTGTATGCTTGGTGAATGCCATTCAGAACCGAGTGCTCTTTATACGGCTCGGTTCACTTGAAATGCCGCAGCTTCTCGCGGAGATGGAACCGTCAGATAAACCAGATGTTGTTGGAAAAGTGCGGCCAGCGCGTTGTTTGTTGCTTCAGTCTCGGGCATCTGACGAACATGAAAATAGATTACTGTATGGTAAACGAGAGGAAAATTATGAAATTAAGTCGACATTGTCGACAAGTCGTCTTCGACTCTGTTCCATTTAGGTAGTTTGGCACTCAGGCATTGGTGTGGCATTGCTGATGCACACTTACTACTTCGGTCCGCATAGCCAAGTAGATATAATAACAAAACGTGTATAGGACCATGCATCTCACTCATCACATGGCAGCCTTTAGTAATTGTAGATGATATCTTTTCTTTTCAACAATACATATTTGTACCCGTTTACCTCGTGCTTACTTCTTGTGCGCCGACACGACGTTGGTTGCAATCACTGCCATCATGACTCAATGCGGCAGCCTGATGAAGAACCTGGTCTAATCGGATGCAAAGGGATCGTGCAAATATCTGTTTGGCACAAAATGGTTTGTTCGTTTTTTTATTGATCATGTTATAAGAATATCCACAATGGGGGACTGCCTAGTAGTAAAGACACCACAACTAATGTACCTTCACTAACGCATTGTCATCTCTGTACCTGTATATGGCTAAGCACTGCCTATCTCCCCGATCTCTCGCTAAAATGTTTGCGGAACATGAGAGGTTCTGCTCAAATCTGCGCAGTCTCGCCAACCTTTTCTTGTCAGTTCAGAGATTTACTAGATTTCCGTTGATTTCCATAGTGGTAGAGCTTTCCCACTCTTGCATATTGCTCGAACAAATCATAGTGGGAAATGTAGAGTGTTATTAACATTGCTAATAATGCTAGACTATGCACTATTCCAAATTTCAAGAATTTTCATAGTGCAGGATGGCTTGTGAACTGTGAGCAGTAAATAAATGATTGTTTGCTACTCACAAGTGCTCGAGGAGGTTTTCGTAAGAACACCAGTCCCTTATGCGTGCTTGGTTCCGTTTTGCGCTCTCCGCACGAACTACAAAACTTCCAATTGATTTCCTGAAATTCTCACTGCAGAGAGATGTTGCAGAGGAGCTTCACACAATGCGCTGAGGTCAGAGATTTAACATAGTCTCTCGACTCCCTCACATTTCCGCAAATAAAGCTCCTTCACGTTCTTATCGAGAAAACGCAAGCCTACTTATGCGATCTCAATATATTGAGACTAACGTAATAACTCGCACAATCGACACTTGTTAAATCAAAAGAATTATTCTTGGAATTAGTAATGGATAATCCGAGTAATCCGAACGCGATCTGGATGTGTCTTCAATATGAAAGATGGTACTATTGTTCTTGAAACTAGTGTTTATGCTAAAGCGTTTCAACATCAAGTCTAACTTACCTTCTTCAACAGCGTCATGCGTCACATTTTAATTCTAATTCAAAATTCGTGGGATAATGAGCTCTAGCAATATCATTAGACTTCCAAATAAAGTAAATCAGACGAAAACAATTTGTGAGAGAGAGTACAATTGACATTTTTCTGCTTCACCCAAAGCATGTTCGTTTGAGTGCTCCAAATTGAATGGATAGTAAGGATTTCTTGTTCTAGTTACTGAAAGTTCAAAATCGACATTACCCCTAGAACGCACTCAATTTGGTGCACTTCATATATCAGGATATTTTTCTATTACGAATTCTTAAACCTCCTAAATTTAATATTTTTGAGCTTTTGGTTTTTTTTGTTTTACTGTATATGGTGACTTAAAATCAGGCTCCCAATCGCAGTGAAAACTCAAGCCAGTAACAGAGAAGATACTTGGAATTCCAAATAAGTCAGCAGCATAGGGGCCGGATAAATGTGCATTAACATTCCTGAGGTGGCAAGTTTTACCCAGTGAAAACGGTTATTGCTACCTACAGGCCCAGTCAAGCTAACAATTGACGGCATTGTTTACTTTTGCTCATATCTTCGGACTCAGTTGCCTCCCAGTGGTTCTTCACATCATATGCAAATTGCACGCATTGGAATCTCTTATCTTGCAAAAATTCTGCCCTTCCGATGTAATTCGTCTCTTAAATGTCAGAAGATGTTTTTTTTTTCATGTGAAGCCTTCGGTCAGGAGTGCTCAAGTGCTGGCCGCACTTCTTGGTTGCAAACTAGGTATCAAAAGAAGGAGAATTCTCGCGAGCCGATTTGGTTTCCAGAACACGAACTTAGCAGAGGAGTTTGTGTCACAATTAATTCGCCTTCAAAGGCGATTGAGATTATTCCTCAAGACACTGTGTAGATGTGATTCACCAAAAATTCACAGTATCGGGCAATTTACATGACTAACCTTGCCGTAATCCTCATTTTTAGCAAGCTCGCTGGAATGCGTAGTTTGTAATCACAACAAATTACCTACGAACTTCTAGACGTCAAAGACGTCCACCATAAATCACCACCTTGAACTAAAAACACCTTTGGGGATCTACATATTACTAAAAAAAACGTTCATTTCTGCAGACTGTTTTCAAACAGCTGGATCGCTACCAATCTATGGTTTAATCAAATTGTTTAATTCAAAACTGCACTATCCAGATCGCTAGCTTGCGAGTTGTCGTTTCTTGCACCTCAATTATTTGGCGCCTACATTTATCATTCTCATTCATTGCTGAATATCTCGATTTTTGTCTTTTTCCTGGGTTTTTGAAGATTTGTTCTAGCATAGTTGGACTCTTGACAGTACTATGTATACAACTTGTTCGGAGCACAATTTTTTTCTCTTCGTTTATTGTTGGTGTTTTGTCGCAAATCAACACGTCCTTCAGCTCATAGATTTATCGTAGCGATACTTTCCGTCTCTTTGCTTCCAATTTTCCTTCCAGAAATTTCTAATAAGTCCTCGGATTGTTTTTCCATGCTTGAAAACGAACAGAGAGAACGGCTTTCCTTTTGAACGAACAGAGAGAACGGCTTTCTTTTTACTAGGCATTGATTCTGAAACTTTCTATTTCATTTACAACTGTTGCTATGGCATCTCAATAGCTGGCAAGTTATTTATTTCATGTCATCGGATAGATGAAGTAATGAGATTGAAATTGCAGGCAGATCGGATTCGAAACAAAGGCAAGGCAAGAATCAATGAATAAAACATCTACGAATAGCTGGTCCAACACATCAGCGTTAGATGGATGGAATTATGCGTTGTTCTCACTCGAAAGCTTAATTAATATTGCATACGTATTCGTCGTCAATGCCCTTTTCTATATATGTATCTCTCAGAAGAACCTCCACATTAATTTCAGGTATGACATAAACCTCTTTGTTGGACTCCTAGAAAGTAACAACCAGTTGATCGTACTTGAAATAAGTTTCAGTTACATGATTGTAAAACAAGAAATCCTGGGTCTACGGTTGCTCGGAATGTTCATAATAAAGGGAAAAAAATCTAACTCCTAGAACATTCACCTTCATGCACAAATTGGAGGGTATAAATATGAGCTACAAAACCGTAATTGTTGGAAAAGTGGAACGGAGATTCAAATCGCAAAAACAGTAAAGGCCAATTTTTCTGAACATTCGCGAGAAAGTTTCTCAGAATGTTGGCTAAGGCTTGCTAAGTCGTAGCGATGAGAAAGGTCGGACTTAGTCATTGCCGAAATGAATGACATTTTCTACCACCGGTATTCACAGCTCTCGTGAAAGAGAAACTGGAAGCTCCAATAAATCAGAGTTTGTAAATGTAAACGTGAATCGATGCAACTACAAACCACGTGTCTACGGAGAGTTGATTGAAATCTACCTAGTTTCTTCCTTTCTCAGTTCGCCATGGGCCGTCCGGTGGAAAAGGGGTTTTATTGGGACACTCCAGCAGCAGCTAAAGCTGCTCGGCTAGCAAGCACTACGGATATTCCACTCGGTGAAGGTTGTGATAGTAGAGTGCAAAGCATGAGCACAGCCTCCGTGGTAAGGGTGAAGAAGCACGAAGTACAACTCAATACTCCTCAGATGTCTGCAATATACGGAACAGCTCCAAATCTGAGCACAAGCATAAGCCTGTAGTTGCATTTGCAGCACCATTTAGTGCTCCGCCGTCAGCAGCGGAAAAGAGTAAACAAACATTGTAATTGCCTGCAGAGTCGACATCTAAGAGCCGCTATACTAACACTACCGTTTATCCCTTGTATACTTGCTGCTCTGAAACTGCCTGTGCACTCCTTAGCGACGCTTCAAGGAATGAACGTCGGAGTCCTCTTGCGCACAAAGAGTCTCGCATTCACGGTGTTGCCTGTATTAAAGGCAGCACCCACAGAAATTTTCGTCTCACATATCTCTTCGTGTTCTGGTATAACTTATTTGTTTTTGAACAGCAGTCTTTCCGCACTTTTCAGAAGAAATAACAATTGGAAAATGTATGTGAATCAATGAATGTGTTACATGGAAATCAAAACATCATGAAGTTCCCTAATGAAGGAATAGTGACTAAAAATGAAATTTTGACAAAAACTAGATCAAACAATAGTCAAACAGGTAGAGACACCGTAAAATGCTAGTAGGAAAGGGTCCCGGAGTACAAAAACGGTGAACATCACAGAAAAAAAAACTAAAACAACACACAGTGGAAAAAGTGCAGTAATTTTCTCCGATGAATGAACAGCCGATTCCATTGCGTTTGGGGCAACAAAAGAAACACACGACACGCGCGGTAACTCGTCTGAAGTTATCGCCATCACGTAGGAATACTTGTTGAAGAGCTGAACGCAGAGTGTTTTCAATGTTCATTTTGTACGAGAACTATCCCAGCTGAGGCAAATTTACTAGAAAACTGAAAAAATAAAGAAAAAGGGTAGGGATATTTGCGGGTGCTGCCTTCAAAAAAGAATGGCGAAGTAGAGCATTTTTATCTAGAATAATACCAACAACTTTTCACATCTGCCTCACTGGATGTTGCATACTGCTCCGTGTGCCCTTCTCCTCATTGTAACCTCAATTTCTTTTCTCTTTTCCGGTGTTTCTCTAACAAGCTTTACTAGTGGAACGGACCACACGATAAAATGATTGGCCGGTACGAGCTGAATAAACATTACAGGACGATTCTTTTCATTGCCGCATTTGGTCATCTTGTTGGGGCAATCCATCGTCTCATTCTTGTTGCGGCACGTATTTGCTGTATTGCACAACTAGACACTCCACTAGTGGTCAGTTTGGGAGAAAAACACTTCAGATTTTGAAGCAAGAAATATTTGCTTATCCAGCATGACTTGGTTTTCTTACAACTAGTTGGCATATACTTTTCGCTATTTGGTTGGATTTTCGTTATCATTGAGAGGGCTTTTGCTACGGTGTTCACCGGCTCTTACGAGAGAAACTTTAAAGGTTACATCACACCGGCAGCACTCTGTGGAGTAGTGGTGAGTGGAGTTTTGTTTCGTTTGATCCCCTGTGAAGTTAATCGGGATTACGAAGATTTGCAGATCATTCTATCGAGCGTTTCTCTGTGTATTTCATGGTTCCAACTCGGTAAGTACTCAATCGACCATTTCACGGTATTAAGAATAACATTCAATTCGATTTGAGAAAAATCTTCCCGAAAACTGACCACGTCACATGACAGCTCTCACAGTCTTTAACCTTGGACGCTAATCTGCAAAAATGGCAAGAAATAATACATATATCGGTTGATATTAACTCATCCAGTGAGGCTTCAGCGGTTTTTGTATCCCTTGAGACGGATAACCCTGATGGGCTCGGCTTGATTTTTTGAGATGCATTACTTTAATTCATCAACCGCGCTGTTCAAGACGCGAATAAGACTCTTCATCTGGAACCTTTAAGCATTGTCTAGCCAAAAAATGACAGATTCACTTTCTTGATCTAGTGTGAAGGATTGAAAGCGTACATCGTGTTCGAAATGTTTCAAAATGTTTGGCACCTTTCAAATAAGAAGATGGTTATTAGTGTTTCAGTTTACAACTTCGATGTTTATTCTATGTTCATTCAAATCGCAGGTGTTGTTATTTGTCTTCTGGTGAGTTGCAGCACTCGCACGTAAACGAAAGATTACAAGAATTCCTATGAGAGAATTCTCACCACTTCCCATATTTGCAAATGGTTGGAGTCGTCGGAAGCTGCTGACTACGACGTTGTTCATGATCTCCAGCAGAAAAAAAATGTGGAAATCCGTTTCCGAGTTCTGAATTTCGAGAAGGTTCCTGCAGTTCATTATGTGAGTGCAAGACGTCTCCCTTAATTGTCCGACTTCCTGGCATGCCTAGTCGGCATCACATGCATTTGTGGCAGATGCCTCGCTTTTTGACAATAACTCGATCTCTTGGGTGTTTTGATCTAGCCTTCTGCGAAATAAATTGCTGTAAAATCATCTATTGGTGTTTTTGTAGGAGATATTATTAGGCTGTCGGGAAATGAGTGAGACACTCCAACAAAAAATCCTTCCTCATGTCCCTCCCACACGGGTTGTGTCTAGGAAGTGTGAGTATGTGGTAGCCAGTCCTCTGAGCATTTACGCCATGGGTATAGAAGGGGGTCATATTGCCTCCTTGTTTAAGATGGTGCGAAAAAGCATGGGCAACTAATCGAAGTGATTTCTTCGTACGAGCTCCTGTCGAGCGCTAGTGCTAGCGGGAGGGACGACAACACTGTCACGACACTTAGCTCGGTGCTCGATAGCCAAGTAACCATGAGTTGACGATTTTAACATTCCGTCTCGGGAGATAAGTCACCTCACAGACATCTACCAACTCGGCGACCTCCCAAGCTTAGGAGCAGGGCTTGCTCTGCCGGAGTTGCTGAAAAGCGGCGTGATAAGTGTCAACAGCCTTCACAATAGTCAATTCAGGGACATGTCCGGCATATATGGAGAAAAAAACTTTTTTCTCCATATATGCCGGTTTTTTTTTCTAAAACCTAACCGTGTAATAAGAGAAACCAGTTTTACCATCAGAGAAGGAACTGCAGACATTGTGGCTGCCGTGAGACGCGTGGATTCAGGGGATGGACTCCCTGTCTCTGCAGTGTCGGAACGATCTATACCTTCTGTCAGCGCGTGGGCATGTTCATGCATGCGTGCATGGGTGTGCTTGCGTGTCTGCAGATTGTATCCTGCACATCTATCCGACCAAAAGCCCTGCATTCAAGTGACTGGGAGGTACAAGGGAGGCGGTTCGGAGTCGCCTCCAACAAATAAGCTCCATCGTCCACTCCCGGGAAGCCCGGCTAACTTCCCGGTGAAATCACACTCCAGCCTCCCACGGGGGAATCGAGCCCAGCAAGCTATCTCCTGTGGGCTTAAAATTCTTCAAGCTCGACACAGCAATAATAGAGAGTGTTCCCCTGATCTCGGAAGAGTCACTGGTACGGCAGCGCCAGTGAGGACGAGGTCCGAGGGGTTATCTAGGCTGCCTAAAACCAGAAGGACTATGATGACGGTCTGTACCTTCAACGCACGCACGCTTGCATCGGAGGCTTCCATCGAGGATTTGATGATGCAGGCCAGGAAGATCAGGTACGACGTCATCGGACTGACCGAGACGAGGAGACACCGACCACTGAACGCCACCTTCGACACTGGAGAAGAACTGTTCCTTGGAACCTGCGACAGTAGAGGAGTTGGTGGAGTCGGTGTCCTCGTCAACACGAACTTGGTCATGAACATCGACTCATTCGAACAGCTGACAACCCGAATCGGACGTTTGCGGTTGAGAAGATGTGGATCAATACCGGCCTTGACAATCTTCGTCGCCTACGCTTCAACATCCAGCTACGACGAAGGGGATATCGAAGCCTTCTATATGGACTTGGAGAAGTTCTACAGGGAACACCACACATTCTAGAAGATCATCGTTGGCGACTTCAACGCCAAGATTAGTCCTAGGAGAACGCCTGAGGAACTTCACATCGGTACCCACGGCCTGCAGTGAAACGAACAGGAAGAGAGGCTGTCTGAGTTCATCATGACGACGCAAACAATGCATGGTAACTCACAATTTCAGAAGCCAACCTCCCTACTCTGGACGTGAGAGTCAAACGGTGGAGAGTACCATAATGAAATTGACCACATCATCGTCAAACGAAGCTTCTGCCTGACCGACGTCGGTGTTGTACCGAAGTTCTACACCGGATCAGACAATCGCCTCCTTCGTGCAAGATTCTTCTTCTCACGCAAAGGAGAAAAAGCTGCGAAGTTTAAGAGGAGGAGTCTCAAACCCGTCATCAATTGGGACCTTTTCACTTCGTTAGCCGGCTTTTGGAAAGATGCGGTTGTCGACGACATCGACGAAGAGTACGATCGGCTCGTTCAGCATCCTAACGACAGCGCAAAGAGCGCCGAGGGTTCAAGAGTCACCAAGAGACGACTGTCTTACGAGACCCTCGAGCTTATACGCCAGCTTGGAGGCGCGAGAGCCACAGGCTACTACCAGCTAACGTCCGAGCTCGCAAAACGGCGCAGAGAAGCGATAAAAGAAGATCTCAAGGAGAGATGTTGACCGAAGCCGCAGAGGCAGCGAAAAGCATCCGCAGGCCTGTCGAGACTTCGCCAATGGCAAGTCCAAGATGTCCGCCCTTCGGCGCCCAGACGGAACAATTTCCTCATCAAGACGGGTAATGAAGAAGGTCATCTACGACTTCTAGTCGGATCTCTTCCATAGCCACGTCCACTTTCCTCAATGTCATCTTAAGGAGGATGGGTATGTTGTCCCATCTGTTCTCCCTTCCGAAATCCGACATGCCATCAAAAAAATGAAAAATGAAAAATGGCACAGCACCGGGCCCCGACAGGATTCGACCAGAACATCTGAAGAACCTACCGCCAGTACTCATCACCACATTGGCTCGGCTTTTCATGCGGTACCTGTCGGAATGCAAGGTACCTAACCAATGGAAGACCAGCAGGACCGTGTTGCTGTACAAGAAGGGAGACCCGCAGGAAATTGACGATTATCGCCCCATCTGCCTACTGTCCGTCATCTACGAGCCTTTTACGCGATTGATCCTCAACAGGATCGAAAGGACACTAGACGAGGGACAGCCGTGCGAACAAGCAGGGTCGAAAAGGATTCAGTACGAAAGACCACATACACACCGTCACAAGACTCATCGAAGTATCGCGAGAGTATAAGATGCCCCTCTGTCTCACTTTCATCGACTTGAAGAAAGCCTTCGACTCTGTTGAGACAGAAGCGGTGTTGGAAGCCCTGGGCAACTAGGGCATACCTACTCAATACATCAAAGTATTTCGTGATCTCTGCAGCAACTTCACGACCAGGATTTCTCCATTCTACGACGACATCACCATCGACGTCAAGAGAGGGGTTCGGCAAGGTGATACCGTTTCGCCAAAACTATTCAGCGCCACTCTCGAAGAGTCATGCGGAAAGTGGAATGGGACATTATGGGAGTGGAAGTTGATGGCCGGCGACTTAGCCATATTCGCTTTGCTGACGACATCGTTTTTATAACACCAACCATCAGCGAAGCGGAACAGATGGTGGCCGACTTCGAGGACGCGTGTGGGAAGATTGGTCTCCAACTGAATCTGACGAAGACGATGTTCACAAAGAACGGATGGGTCCTGGACGCCGCATTCTTGCGCAACGGAACGATCATATCCGAGTGCTCCAGCTACGTATACCTAGGTCGGGAAGTCAGCATGATGAACGACCTCGCTCCAGAGCTGGACAGGATGAAACGAGCGGCTTGGGGAGCTTATAAGAGCATCGAGAACATAGTGAAGAAGACGAAGAACTCGACGCTCTGTGCCCACCTCTTCAACACAACGGTTCTCCCTTTTTGACGTACGCCTCAGAAACTGGGCGCTGTGCAAGCAGGATGAGAATGCGGTCAGCGTCGTCGAATACTCTATCGAGAGGGTAATGCTAGGAATAACCCGCCTCACGCAAGTGAGGGCTGGAATGCGGAGTTCCACTCTTCGTCAACAATCGAAGATCAGGGACGCTGCCGCTTACGTCAAGTTGAGTAATATTATGTGGGCCGGACACGTAATGCTTTTTAAGGACAACCGTTGGATAAGAGCCAGCGACTGGGCTCCACGGGACGTTAAGCGCACGACAGGAAGACCACCGACCAGTGGTCGACTTCTTTACAAAGCCCTTCAAGGATAGATACGATGCTCTTCGTGTCCATCGACGAACAGAATCCACTGGACAACTCTGGCTTGCGAGAGGGGCAAATGGAAGGATTGCTGGTGCCCGCTCGGTATACCCGAAGATCAACGGGAGTCAAGGTGACCAAGGTGATCAATGGTGACTACTCAACCAGAATTTATATTTTAACTGAACTGTGTATCCATTGCGTTGTAAATAAGACGCAATAAATCAATCAATCAAAGGAGAGATCAACGTGTCGAAGGGCACGTCTTCGTCAACAAGAATCCTCATAAAGTTTAGTCGACTCGTAGAATAATAATAGGAGCAGACATAGACCATGGTCCCACACTCTGCACCTTTGTCCAATCCCGCGCTCTCCAATTAACACCTTGTCAGATTGCTTGAGCGCTCTTTGGCTGAGCAGCACTCCGCCAACTCTGAAAACTTTCTATCATTGACTGATGACTTCTTCGACCTGTGGTAACGTGATTTCTGAACATGTGGTGTAGGTCTGCGCCTCATAGGTAGCTCCAGGTGATGGGTGCACACTCCGATAACAGCGAGTCCCAAAGTTTCCTAATGGAAGAGAAAATCTTTAAAAAGTGATAAAATCTGGAGTGTCTCAATCATTTCCTGGCAACCTTATATATAAAGTACTTGTTCGATTTTCTGGCTAGGTATTTTGGACAGGGCCTGAAATATCGCACTTCCCGATGTAAATTGAAGCTTTGAGGCCCACCTTTGAGCACGGTTAAATAGAGCAGAGTAGCTCAAATTCAGATGATTCAGCAGGATCTGTATCATGAAACCTCTTATATATCAGGCGAGGAAACACATCATGAAACTTCGTTTCTCATCTTTATGTAGTTCGAAAAAAGATCCTATGCCAGACCCGGTTTTGACATATTTAGGCAGAACGACGAGTTTCCTAATTCTCAAAGGTGAGTCACGTATTGCATCGCAAAGTCAGACCCCCCTCTATGATGTAACCATCTTGCTGCCTTCGGTGGCCAAAACAATTATATTGACAGTCATTATGAATGTCTGCGTTAGCCACCCAGACTTCTTGGAGTGCTCTTTCTGTCTGGAAATGATGGCTTAGATCGCCCTTAATAAAAATGAAAGGTGAATTGCGGCTTACAATTTCTCTATTTTTTCTTAATTTCAGGCGTTGATTGCAATAGTTTTCTACAACAAAGCTGTTTATCAAGCTCGCCATGACTCTACGATGCAGTTAAGTAATCGATATCAGTTGGACGAAAACATTCGTGGAAGCAAGTACCTCATTCCAGTGGCAGCAAATAACGTCCTGTCAAAGGTTCTGTATTTCGCTGGAAATATCCGCAATTATGGGGAATCCACAGTTTTTATTTGTTTTTGTTTCCTAACAAGCATACAACAAGCTTAACAATAGGTTTTCCACTGATGGATTATTACTGAAGTGTTCCCTGGCAGAGTTTTATCAAAACTTCTCATAAAGACCATCATATCAATTTATCACTAACTGCTTGCAAGTTCAGTGAGGTGGTACCAACGAACCTGGAAAGTGCTGATCAACGGCTCATATTCATGTTTCCTCTGTTACATTCAAAGAACAAATGGTTGAATTCAGGAGGAGCTCCTTATCTGAGACCTTTCTGGATTCTTGCCTAGATTTCAGAGACTCTTTCTCCTTCTCTGCTAAACGTCCTGATGTTTCTGCATTTATTAGAGGTTTCTTTCTGCAAGAAAATAAAATAGGATTTCAATCTCACAACATGAAACCCAAAAACTCTTCTCACTAGTATCCTGACATTTGAAGTTGCTGTTTCTGTTATTATTCTCCTGCATCCGTGCCAACACTTGTAAGAGAACTCCTCTGGGGAACCCTCTGGGTCGTGGTATTGTGCTTTTCGCAGCGAATAATACTGTAAATCACTCTTTGGTTGTCTTCCCCTGCGTGAAATTAGGAGATGATAGAATTGCGAAGGCACCTTTTTTTATCATAAAGTCTGTTAAAGAAGACTAGGCAAGCATACTCTACCACAACCATTCTGAGATGCTGAAGTGCTACTGCACTTTATCAATGATCTATTAAACAAAGCGCCGTAAGGGGGCTAGAGCGGTTAGAGATACGGGGCGGCACTCATAGACACCGCAATCTTGAGGCGCAGACTGTGTGGCGAAATGGCCGATTTCCATGGACGCAGACACGTTCGCTTCGGGACCCGAAATTACGTCACTGCTGGCTCTCCCGCATGCACGGGATGGTGATTTCATCACCTTCGCTGGCGGTCTCGCCGCATAGGAGTGAGGGAGTGTTTACGAGCTTTCAGGCTGCACAATATACGCAGCAGGAAAACCAGCCTTCCACTGATGCGACGCTGAGTGCACTTGCAGGAAGAGATGGACGGGTGCTATGAGGGCTGCCGCGTCTCGGAAGCTCGGGAGTGTGGACCTACGCGGTCGCCTCATCTGGTGGGTGCTATTGCCGCATCGCCTCTAAATAGGAAGGCATGACATTGTATATCCAATCAACTAAATACGGATACGGGTCCACCGATGGAGAAAGGGCCCGCCGTGATCCAGTGCTGTGGGGAACGCCATGAGGTGGTTCCAGCTATGGAGAAAAGGCCCGCTAGGGCCCAATGGAGCGGGGGACGCCAAGATACGGGTCCACCGATGGAGAAAAGGCCCGCCTGGCCCAGCGCTGTGAGGAACGCCAAGAAACGGGTCCACCGATGGAGAAAGGGCTCGCCGTGACCCAAGTGCTGTGAACGCCGAGACACGGGTCCACCGATGGAGAAAGGCCCGCGAGGGCCCAATGGTGCGGGGGACACCAGGATACGGGTCCACCGATGGAGGAAAAGCCGACCGTGGCCCAGTGGTGTGGGGGACGCCAGGATACGGGTTCACTTTAGTGTTGAGAATGAGAGGATGCGAACCCGCCCCTGGAGAACGGATCCGGCTTGCCTAACTGTGAGGAAGGCGCCAGAATGCGGGCGCTCTGATGGAGGAAGGGCCCGCCGTGGCCCAGTACTATGGATAACACCAGGATACGGGTCCGCCAATATAGGATTGGTCCGCTGTGACTCAGTAAAGTGGAGAATACCAGGATACGGTTCAGGCCTAATAGTGAAGATGGCGCCAGAATATGGGTCCACCGATGGAGGAAAGCTGCGGCCCAGTAGTGTGAAAAACACTCGGATACGATTTCGCTTTGTCCAATAATGTGGGGTACGGCAGGATACAGTTCCGCCGATGGAGAACGCGTCCGCGTTGGCCCGATAGTGAGGAATACGCACAAATACGCCATACGATGGGGAACGAACTTCTCATTCGCATACTCAACTCATAAGAAGGACTTCATGTTGGGCCCATTGGAAGATTTGTTCTGCTTCTCTTATACGTAACTTATAAGAAGGTTTTTGAATCTGAGCTCAGTTAATGATTAATTTTGCTTATTCGCTAATTTTCTAAGCATTTTGCACGTGTGGAGCTTTTGCACATGCCTCAAGTGGCTGCCCCACCCCACTTTCTAGCGTCCCGAAGGGGCGCTAGTCAAAGTGAACGTTTGGTAGTTATTGTAAAGATTAATCTCATTGAATTGTTTATCTACACATTGTTCGATCCATCAGATTCAAAATGATTAGACAAAGTTGAGTTTTAAATGCGACGCAGATAGAAGGACGCATCGTCACTGATAATGCAGTTTACGTCTTGTCGCGAACGAAAGAGCCATTTGGAATATTTCACGTTATAATGATTTCTTTCTATTGCGTCATTTTCATTGCAGGTAATATTCATACTGCTGATGGCATACTCAATATATTTTACCGATATTCCTCTTGGTCACGACACAACCTATTTAAGCCACGCATATGATCTAGTACGACTTATGATTTTTCCAAGTGAAGGCTACATTTTAGGAAGATGCTGAACTTGGGATTTTCAGCTTTCCGCATACGAAAGAATATTCTTCGTGTTAGCGTTGATTATTCGTAGCCAGAAATTTGTCCACTTTATGAAGCGGAAGAAGTCGATAACCACGGCAATCCCTAGTCAGGGAAATGCGACATCCACTTATTTCACCAACCTTAGAGCAATGTGGTCCTAATAAAGTACGTTAAACTTCATGAAATGTATTTGTTCTTTTTTTGAGTTTTCGATACAAGCGCACATGGAGAATCTTGCCCCTGAGGTGAGGTTTGCTACAGGGGACGTCAATCACGATCAGTATTCCCCCGGAATAACGCGTCGCACCGCCCACGCGGCGCGGCAGGCTGGCTGGGTGCTGCGGCTGGTGGACGTTGGGAGGATTTTCAGCTGATCTCAAATACTTACCAAGAAGGCCCACAAATGAGTGAAATTATCGCAGAAAGTGTAGAAAAACTGAAAATCCTCCCGATATCCACCAGCCGCAGCACTCAGCCAGCCCGCCGCGCCGCGTGGGTGGTGCGGCGCACCATTCCGCTGGAATACTGATCGTAATTGACGTCATGTGAGCGTGCAGTTGCACTCCACGTGGAGAATAGCGCCACTATACAGTGATGGGTCGTAGGCGCAGTTGACAGCACATTCAATGAGTAGTTGACAACACAGTGAGTTGCCGAAAGGAGTACTCGTAATTTTCGGGTATAATATGTACTTATCGAAGTTGGATTGAGGTGTTTGTCCGAGTACTTTAACGGAACGATTCGACTTTCTCAGGCTCTGACGGAGGCGAAGTCGCCGAAACGTCGGCCATTAATACCTTCGCGACATTGTGCTCAACCGGTTGACATGCATGGCGCGACACGTAGGACGGGGTGCTCAACCGGGTGAGCACCCTCTTTTCAGAGTTATATTTCTGTGAAGCGGTCATAATTAGCAAACTTCTATGTAGTGTTATACTCAAAAATATTCAAACTTTTTATACATGCACTGAGCGGAACAGATCTTTACTAAAACTTTTTTTAATATGTGGTTGGAACATACACCAGAGAGAACGATATGAAAAAAAAAACACAATCAGTATCAAGTAAACGGACGACAAACATTTGAAAACACTCTTTACGATCACAAAAGAGAAAACGACGGGCTCAAATTTGCGCAAACTCTGGGCATTATGCGGCGGTGAAAATATCCTACCACGTGGGACCACGTGCTCAAGCGGTTGTGCACTGGTCCCACTTGTGCAAAAGTGCGGGTGTCCCATGTGACACACCATGCCAAAAGCGTAAGGTCGTGAATGTGTTGAAGGAGTTTAACAATCTCGTGCGTCGTTAACAGAAGCGAACAAATATTAGGATATTATGCCGAAATTTGAAGATGACCGGTCTTGGGATCTGACAGCACATTGTTGTTGCAAATGATCGAAGAGCACCAAGAACTCGTGCATTTAATTTAATTAATTAGCCTTTCAAAACTTTGATAACGCAGTGTTTCTGAAATGTTTCTCCCTGATGGAATGATAGAGACACCGTGTTGTGTCAAACGGCGTTGTGTTCCAACTCAACGTCGCTGCTCAAAGGGCTAAAAGTGAAGTCATTCGATTTGTGATCTAAACTAGCAAAGGCATCGTCTGCATGTTTTTCATATTGCATATTGTATTGTAGTCTCAATCCTACCAGCAAGACATGTACCACAACAGTTCTGTGCGTAACGATTCGGCCAAATGTGGTGCGGTGGACGACCAGCGGACGTGATCTACACATTTTGAGGATGAATTCAGCTGTTCGAATCTGATGACGCAAGTTGTAGGCTAAATAGAAAGAGCTAGGCCATTGAATTCTAACAAAAAAGCTATTTTATGCAGTTTGGAACACGGAAATATGTTTCAAGCCAATGATTTTGATACATTCCAACCAAGGGTGTGCGGAATTTTCCGTTTTCCATTTTACGCTTTCCGTTTTCCAGCCATTTTTGGCCTTCCGTTTTACGTTTTACGTTTTACGGGTTTTTAGCCCGGAAAACGAAAAATCCCGGAAAATTATGGAGGCAGACGAGGTGTTGGTTTGTGGGGTATTTCCTTATCCTGAAGAAGGTTCACGTGTTTCGATGCGCATTGTATATGAGTTCACAACAATGGCGCCAAAGTTGACATCCAACCGCAATTTACCGTCGCAATTTCGCTGATCCTCATCATTGTTCCAGTTTTGCCACACAAGTGCCCTGCTCTCCTCGAAGTTCTCAAAAAAAAAAACAAGGTTCCACAGAAATATGGGGTTAAATTACATAAAATTTCCATGAAACTGTGATGTGCCATGGTAGGATCATCAAGCATTCCTGCGAAGCAACGCATGATGTAAGATTTCTTCCAAGTTGACAAAAGCACAAGGCTGCATCACAATTGTCACTGTTTTAGTCAGACGATGATCCCCAGTTCCACACTGGCGCCGTTGGCGCTTGACATTTTGCGCAATATTTGGGCTACTTGTGCTTGGCGTTCCCCACACGCTGTTCTTCTCCTCCTTCCTTCCTTGCTAACTCGCTCCAACGAGACCCTCTGTGAATAACGTGGTCCTCCCCAGATTGCAAATCTATTAACTACCGTAGTTAACTTTTCGTCTGAATTTTTGCAGAATAGGTCTGCCCTGAAGTAAAGCAAAGAAGTCGCACTTTTCACACTTTGCATTTCTCGTCCTGGTAAGCGAAAAACAAATGTTAGTTTGAGCAGAAAACAGAATTCATTTCCAAAACAGCATTTCAAGCATTTAATCCGTGTCATGATTTGCACCTTATTTAGTGGTTCTTGTACTCCTCGTACAAGAAAGAAACGCCCTCCCCAAAGCATTCACTACACCATAAGAGAAACTACAGACTTCAAATTCAAGAGCCAAGTGGTGTTCACCAACATCGGTACTTTACGACCTTTTCTGATTCTGTGACATCTGGACCGCATCCCCAAAACTGCTCCATATTGAGCCAGTCTACGAACAGGTGGATCAACTTTTAAATAATGCAGAGATAGCAGAGATCAAACACCTTCTCACTGGCTCTCTCGAAGTCATGTAGGTCGTTTCGTGCTCAACGGAGGCCTCTTATTTCCCTTTCTCCTTCGAGGGTTACGCAGGGTTACGCGCCTCCATTTTCGAAGAATTAAGTCTCTACCAGAAGTGGAACGAGGGACACTAACGGTCATCTTCCTACTGCGCACAAAACTTCCTCTCGGTATTCCGCTGCAACAGTTTCAATTATGTTGTCCCATCGGTTCTCCCTTCCGAAATCCGACAAGCCATCAAGTCGCTGAAGAATCGCACAGCCCTAGGCCCCGACAGGATTCGACCGGAACACCTGAAGAACCTACCGCCAGTGCTTATAATCACCTTGGATAGGCGTTGCACGCAGTACCTGTCGGAATGCAGGTACCTAACCAATGGAAGACCAGCAGGCTTCAAGACGTCAAGAGAGGGGTTCGGGAAGGCGATTTTGCCAAAACTATTCAGCGCCACTCTCGAAGACGTCGTGTGGAAACTGGAATGGTATAACATGAGAGTGCATGTTGATGGCCTCCGGCTTAAAGGCAGCACTAACGCTGAAAAAAGTTTTCTTGCATTTGTGCTCATTTCAAAGATGCCATCAATTGGAGTGTAACTGCAAAAGGAATCACTGCAAATCCTGCAATTACTCACGTAATAACACTCGTATGCATGTACAAATGCGCGCACCATGCTCGATCCCGCCCCTCTCTCTGATCGTGTGCGGCTGCATTTCCCAGTTGATGCAGGATCGATCAGTATTTTCGGATAGCGATGATCCTATCCGCATCTCGGCGGCCGCACCAATCTCAGGCAATAGATCTCGTACAAATGGACATGTATTGGCAGAACACAGCATAGTATTTCTCACAAACGTTGCCTTTTTTGATGGTCTTTCCTCTACTATGGGCACTGGAGTAGCCTTCAGAGTAGAATTTCATGGAGAAATCGACGACGTTTTTTTTTAATCGTGAGTGCTGTCTTTAACAATCTTTGCTTCGCTGATGACGTGTCCTTATAACACCAACCATCAGCGAAGTGGAACAGGTGCTGGCCGACTTTGAAGACGCGTGTGGAGAGATTGGTCTCCAACTGAATCTGACGAAGACGATGTTCATGAAAAACGGATAGGTCCCGGATGCGCCATTTTCGCTCAACGGAACGACCATATCCGAATGCTCCAGCTGCGTATACCTGAGTCGGAAACAGGGGTGTGCGGAATTTTCCGTTTTCCGTTTTACGCTTTCCGTTTTCCGCTCATTTTTGGCCTTCCGTTCTACGTTTTACGGGTTTTTAGCCCGGAAAACGTGAAATCATGGGGGGAGACGAGGTATTTGTTTCCGGGGTATTTCTCTAACCTGATGAGGGTTCGCGTGTTTCGATGCGCAGTGTATATGAGTTCACAACGATGGTGCCAGAATTGACGTCCATTTAACGTCGCAATTTCTCTGATCCTCAAACAAGGTTCCACAGAAATGCGGGGTGAACTTACATAAAAATTTTCGTGAAACCGTGATGTGCCATGGTAAGAGCATCAAGCATTCCTGCGATGCAGCGCATGATGTAGGCTTTCTTTCAAGTTGACAAAAGTATAAGGTTGCATCACAATTGTCACTGTTTTAGTCAGACGGTGATCCCCAGCTCCACACTGGCGCCGTTGGCGCCTGATGGTTCGTGTGATATTTAGGCTGCTTGGGTTACATTCGCCACGCACTGTTCTTCTCCTCCTCCCCTTCCTCGCTAACTCGCTGCAACGGGATACTCTGTGAATAACGTGATCCTCTCCAGATTGCAAATGTATTAACTACCATAGTTACCTCTTCGTCTGAATTTTTGCAGAATAGGTCTGCTCTAAAGTAAATCGAAGAAGTCGCATTTTTCACACTTTACAGTTTCTCGTCCTAGTAGGTTCAGTGAGGAATATGCTCATTGATCATCTATAATAATTCTGATAATCTCTCGTAACTAGGTGAAAGATAGATACTCCTTGATCTCCCTATATTCTAGGCGGTTGAAGTAGGTACCATCAGTAGACTTGAAGTTGCCTAATTATTTGAAAAAGTCACCACTTATGATCATCAAGAAGATACTTAGGAAATCCAATGCTGAGGAGAACATTTGGTCACAAATTTATGCTTGGGCAAAATTTTCCGTTTTCCGTGTCACGCTTTCCGTATTCCGCCCATTTTTGGCCTTCCGTTTTACGTTTTACGGGTTTTAAAAGTTGATTGCTAAGCTTCATTTTGCGAGAACGGTTGTTCTTACCCATGAAAAGGTGGCAGTCCGGCAGGGCCAGGTCTGGCGAATACGGAAGCTGTGGCAGAAATCCCCAACCGAGATCCTTCTTGACTTGCGTTTGCAATGTGCGCGTATCTCGTAGAAGGTAAACATTTTCTCGCTTTATGCGTTTTTTTTTTTCGGATGGCGCATGTTATCTTCTGGAGTTGACTAGCCCAGATATCGCTCATCACTATGCTGTCACTATTTAGGAACTCGTGGCAAAGCATTCTTTGTGTGTCCACCAACAGCGTAGAGAAACCTCTTTTCCCTAAGAGGTTTCTTCGGGTCTGCCTTTGACTGTTTTGGACGAGATTTCGGATGCGGAATCTATTAGAGCTACCGTGCGTTGTTTGCATACAGGACCTATCTTCCAGCCGCACTTGTAATGTCCATTAAAAAGTCTTTCGCATTTGAAAGAGGAAGCGGCGACTCCTCGGTGCCAGTCCGGCATGGCTTGCCAGATTCGAGCAACCTGTGAGGTACGCGTGTCCAGAAAACCATGTTATGATAAGGACACTTGATGACGCTCGCACAGTCGCACTAGAGCGTCTTCGCCAACTTGCAGGCATCGGCATCCGGCCTCATCTTCAGGGCGTCCTCCTAATCATCGTTGTTAACAGTCGATCCACGTCCTGAGCATGGGTGACTTTAAAGCGTCCAGAGTCGAAAACTTGGTACCATCGAGGGACCGTCGGACTGTGACTAACGTTCCCTTTAGACGCAGCACATATATTGGCCTCTTGCAGGAAACTATAAAAGAAAAAGAAGCGAACGGAGATTCGACTGAACGAAAACACTGTTACTTAAATATTGATACAGCTTGCCTCATATGCCCTTCACATGGAAGCTTTGGGAGCATACTACCTCATATTGACACAAGACTCCACCAGTCAAACTGTCTCCGTTTGAGAAAAGAAAATAAAAATTGTTGCAGAACCTTTTCACCAACCCAATATTTGTGTTCATGTTCATGGAAGCTATAAATTTGAGCATTTTATGTGTTCGCGTTGTGTAGCAAGAACTACGGACAGCTGCTGCGAAGGTAACGGCCGTATTGCATTTTTCCGGTTGACCGCCTGCCCACCGCACACAAAGAAGTGAACACACAGATCGAATAGTATGGAAAATAGACCGAATGAGCATAAAAGCACAAGAAGATCCGGTTACATTTATTACTTCTCAGGATGATAGGACTGAATTAAAAACTTCTCGAGGTACGTATCAATGAGAGGTTAGGGTGTGCCCGGCAAGAAATGTTAGCAACAATGGATCTAGAAAAGTTAGGACGCCGCCGAGGATGTATTATTAGTCAAGCGGACATACGGCTCCTGGCAGAAATGGGCGGGGTTGGCCAAAACATGATAAAAAAGAATGAAAAATAGTATACACGCTGGTGGCGTGATGATCGAACAAAAAGTTCACATGTATAGGCCACATTGTCATCCATAGAAAGCTGAATCCCTATTACCACGCCAACAGCAGTAGGGATTTCGCTCTTTGTGGATGACAGTGTGACCTATACATGTATCAGTAATCCTTCCTAACGTGCTTTTGGAGCGGTCTCAACACCCGACAGAAGTACGGTTGGAATAAGGCCAAAGCAATCTCAAAATCACCTTATCGAGCTGCATCAATCAATGCCCACCACGTAACGGGAGACCTCTGATGAAGTATAGTTCCTTCGTGAGCGGTGGAAGTACTCGTGGCCAAAAATATAACTATGATAGGTATGATAAAAGATAGCGCCATTTCGACAAGTTGATTTTTTGCTATAACTCAACTTTGGATTGAGCCATCTAAATGAAATTACGATATGCGTTGAACCTCTATGGGTGCTTCCCAGTGGCGGACGCAGAAAGTGGGCGGGAGGGAGAGGGGCGTGGGAAAATGTGGGGTCTCCGCCGCTTTGGGGACCCAGGTGGAAAACAAAATTAATAAAAATATTAATCATAATAATAAATAATAAATAAAAACTACATCAAAAACAACAATAAAAATAAACGATTGGAAATAAACTAATACAAGGTTTTTAATTGTATTGTAAAGTAACTTCAAAAATTTGGCGACCCATTGTTGGAGGGGGAGTCTCCCGCCTCCTGCGTCCGCCACTGGTGCTTCCTAACAGCAGCTTATGTGAACAGAAACTCAATTCTAGGGAGTTTGTTAGGCTTAGACGTCAATCCCCTCGGCTTCCTTTGATTTCGTCCGATATCTTCACTACCACCTTCTGAGAAAAATGAAGAGTTGATACAGATTAGGCACATGATTGACTTTTTTCACCAGATGTCATTGCTGTAGTTTCTTCTGCTGCTCGAACGCGAGGAACAAAGCAAGTGGTCGCATTTACCAAAATATCTTTTTTTATTCTATCCAAATAGTATTGTTAGCGTTACAGTTACTATTTCAACGCCAGAATAGTTGTCAATAGTGGATGTCACAGAAACATCCATCATCAAAACGGTTGCCTTTTGTTCGACATCACTGAAAATTCCTTTTTCTCGCTTTCTTGAACTTTTTGGAAACCTCAAATTCTAATGTAAGAAGAAGAACTGACGAACACGACTTTCACTGTGAAATTCTCAATCAAAATAAGGCCTAGGATAACTGCTCTGCGAAACGAAATGAGGCGATATGAACGGAGAGCCATCATGTTGATGAAACTGGTGAATTTGTACCTGGAACGCGTTAGTTCTGTTTGGAAGCATTTAGCATCAATGTTATGCAGCAAAAAAAAGAATACTTCGACCCTCATAACATCCTAAATTAAAAGTCGAATAGCTCAATCTCAAGTTAAGATATAATGAAAAATTCCACTTTCAGCATGCCGCTCATCATATCTTTTTGACTGCGACTGTGTATGATAAAGGCGTATCTGCATTAGTGCTTTTTTTTGGCTAACATCTTGCATACAGAGGTGAGATACGGTGGGTGAATACAGACATTGCACATATATACTACGCATAATAATGTCATAACCTTTCCATAGTAGTATTGAACATGAATAGAAAACATATTCGAAATCAGCGTTGTCACCTCCACATTACGAGGTCTATCCCATCATGGAATGCCACGAATATCTGGTATTATTACCTTGTCAGAGGATTGGCTATCACATGTTCGCACATCTTGGGTGTACATAATTCTCGTAGTGTTCAGCCATCATTCAGCATTTCATCAAATTATGAAGTAGAATAATATAATAGTTATGAGATTCGATATGAGACCTAAGTCCCATGAATTGTACAATTTTTAAAGTCAATTATGTTGGCTGGACGCATCTCTCAGTTCTAAAAATCGCACATCAAATACAATCCCTCTCTGTGAATCTGTTTTTCAGCTATACCATCTGCTGATAACTCCGCCCCCTCACGCCGGAGATGACCATTTAATAATTCGTTGTTGCGCTTCACACATACTGTTTTTCACGGGAGGTCACTCTTATCTCCAAAAGTCTAAGTAGGAAAGTAGTAGAACTCTCTACCTAATTTCATTTTTACTCTGCCAGTAATTCCATGGTTAAATTTCTTCAATATCATCCACCGAACTCAAAAATCGCTTGCGCTTCAAACGTAGTAACGCAGGATTTACAAACGCATTACTCTCCTCTCTTTCCTCTAGTAACTTATTGGACATTATTTACAGTGTGTCTGTGTGCAATAAAACCTTAATCCTGGACTCTCTTTCTTTTAAAATCTGGAAATTATATTTCGACACAAAAGAATTCAAATGCAGCACCCGTCGAAATTCTCGAGTTCAAGTTAAACTCCTAGTGATGGCGCACACTGGCAGTGTATCATAAATGTTAAACGGATGCAAAGAATCATGGCTCACCTACGAAGAAATTCAAATCGCCATTGTGAATCGAACCAAGTTGTACGTGCTTCCACTGTGGCAATTAAAGGCAGCACCCGTCAAAACCATCGTATTTGTGATTTCGCCGGATTTTAGGGTTTTTGGGGGTGCATTGCACATATCCGGTGATGAAATCGCGTGAAACACGGCCGGAAAACGCGATGCTGCCTTCCGTGCACAGACGAGTATTCCGGCGGCGCCCTGGGTCCCAGCACGGAGAGAGGGGATCGGTAGCAGCCCGCATGCGTTTAAATGCGTAAGCTGGCGCGTCGAGCCCCCCGAAGCACTGGCCGACCGAGCGTGCACGCGACGGCAGTTCGTCGTTTTCTGCAGATAAGTCGTTACTGTGTGTGTTCCTTGCAGATTCCTGATGTGCGCGACGCCTACTTTAGGGTTCGCAGCTCAAGTCCGAGTCGAGGATTTCGACTCGTGCTGCCTTTAACAAAGACTTGTCCCATTCACAAACCTGTATAACCATGCCTGTGCAGCAGGACTCACGGGTGACATTGGAGCGGACGCGCTGAAGGGAGCACCCCAATTCTGTGGATTTCTCTTGAATTCCTTGCTGTTTCACTGTTGGGTATGATTTCATGAACCATGAAGACCTCATATTGAGCAAAATCTCAGATAAGAAGATTCCACCGCGGAGAACTCGCTTCATTGGCACTATGAGATGATTCGTTCATTCAGTGAGGAAAGGCAGGGGCCCTTCTCATCTTCGCGTTTGAGCTATTATATTGTAGACAAGGTTCGGCCCAGATATACTTTGTCGATTTCTTGCCTGAAACATTGGATCTAAGGTGGGAGGGACAGTAAATAACAATTTAAGTTTGAAAAAAGACCTGCTAAGTTACGCTAAAGAGCTGTCATTCCGGTTGCATGGTCCCATGGCTCGTACAATTAATGAAAGACCACTAAATAGCGGGCCACGGAAGGATGTTCCAATGGGAGATGTGCTGTTGCGCTGAGAGGTGCAAAACACTCAAGTTGCTGCGTAGGTCACAATGGGAACACCTTGTCGCTTCAATCTAGTAATGTGAGTGGAGAATCATTACGTTACATGTTACCGTGCTATAAGAGAGCAACGATGGCAAGACAATCCAAATTGCGGCTCCAGGTACCGTGACCTTCCACTATTCTACCATGGCATCCCACTATTCTACCCTGGCAGTCGGGATTGACCTTGAGAATCGCTCTCGTTTTCGATACATACACGTAATTTATGGGTGGGCTACATTACAAAGGGCCTGAAAACTTTATATCGGAAATTTTGACCGGACCTTACCTTCAACTTATTTGTTCAATTATTACATGGGAAGACCATGTGGGCAGAAATAAAAATGCAATTAACTTATCATGACTTATGATAACGGGCTTACTTCGTCTGTCACGTGTGTGTGTGTGTGTGTGTGTGTGTGTGTGTGTGTGTGTGTGTGTGTGTGTGTGTGTGTGTGTGTGTGTGTGTGTGTGTGTGTGTGTGTGTGTGTGTGTGTGTGTGTGTGTGTGTGTGTGTGTGTGTGTGTGTGTGTGTGTGTGTGTGTGTGTGTGTGTGTGTGTGTGTGTGTGTGTGTGTGTGTGTGAAAATATGGGAGAAAGTTAGGAAATACTTAGAAAGTTTGATCAATTGCACAATTTGTTCCAGAAAATGTCACAAGAGCTTATAATGACGTGTTCTTCCTTGGTCCATCCTGTGTATTTGATTGTACTGCCCTTCTTAAAAACAGACGGATCCTCAAGCTGCATAATCCCCATGGGGCCTCAATAATGAGAGGTGCGCAAAGATCCTACATAAGGAAACCGAGTGAATCCTATCGCTACGGCTTCCACTCATCCTTTCGAAGTGATTCACGTCCAGCGTTCCAAGATTGAGTGCAGGTACGGACAAAGCTCCATCAGAGGGGCTACTCTGCTTCGTACATTGCTGTTATGCATAGTCAAATCGTTGTAAACACTGTCTCGCCCGGAGGGCTCGAGACCGCTAGCTGCTGGTCCCACCGCGAAATCCCGAATGCACCTGACTTCCACCACGTGTATGCACCTATGACGAAACATCGGCCGAATGCCACGTCAGCTGCGCATCCTCGAGTTTTAGGATGCTTAGTGCTTGTCTTTTGCGATTGACATTGTTGAAAGTGAAGTTGGTTTATTCGTATCGTGGTCGTCCAACTATAACATCAGATTCAACCCGGATTCAACTGTATCTTAGGAAGATATCGAGTGTCGTTCTTTGGCATCACAAATGCGACTCAAAGGGTCACTTATCATAAAGAAGAAAAACACCTCCATGCAAGTTGATGAATTGTTTTCCAACGACGGGCTTTCATAATTTTTGTTTATGCGTTGATTGCTGTTGTATTTTACAACAAAACTGTTTATCGCGCTCGCCATGATTCGATAATGCAGTTGAACAGTCGGTATCAGTTGGACGAAAACATCCGTTGAAGCAATTACCTCTTCACAGTGGCTGTGAACAATGCTCTGTCAAAGTTGCTGTGATATACTGGGAATGGCAGCGATTCTGGGGAGTTTGTGTCAGAATGTAGCGTTGACAAGCGCCTCGTCGGGACGCTATAAACGTGAGTGGGACAGTCATTTGAGCTCTTCGCGAAAGCTTCACATTTGCGGGGTCCTAAGAAAATTGTCAAAGAAGTAGAACTATAATTAGTTGAGCTCAGATACGAAGTCCTGATTATGAGTTGCATATGTCTCGTCTGCCCGGCCAGTGCTGCAGTTTTTTCCTAATGGAAGCACTATAAATTTTTCATAGCACATCTACATGCAAAATTATTTCCCCATGTGATGATATGTCGTTTCGTTCGATGTCAGCACCTTTCATACATGGTCATGGACCCAACATGGCCAGTCTCACCCAACCCTGCGTGGGAATATTTACAATTTTTTTCTTCCATAATCATAACGAAATACGCTGGCAAATTTGGTGCAAGTGAACTATGCGCCAAAGTTTACATGCGGCTCGGATCGAAGGTCTCGGAACAATCACAGAAAAATTGGCAGTATAACAAAGTATTTGGCAGAAATTATCTCTGAAGTCTGCCTGAACATCTTAACGCGTGTTGTTGGATGGCCAGCACATGTGCTTGCCTCCTGATCAGGGGGGGGGGGGGGGAGCGGTCGTATGGCGCGACTCTTCGGGTAGCACTATAGACATGCTGAGTCTGAAGCGCGCTACTACCACACGATTACGGTCATGCGTCGCGGTTTGCCTGGATCTGCCTGACAGAGCAACTCGTCCATCCAGCCATCATCCGACCGAAGAGGGGAACGTTGAACTAGCGGTAGTAGTGCGTTCTAGGGTATGAATAGCATATACGGAACGTTCCGAACATACAGCTTATCGTTAGGCAGATCCATAATCGGGGGTAGGCAGCACGCCCCAGACTCAGCCTGTCTGTAGCGCCACCCGAAGGATCGCGCCATACGACCTACACCCGTAGCCGGCACGCACGAGCCGTAAAATGGTCAGGTAACACCTGGAAATGTTCAGGAAATTCAGACCTGGACTCTTGTCAGACAACTATGAAGCTCTTAAACTGGTCAGCCAACACCAGAAAACTGAGTAGGATCGGATGTTGATCCGTTATTTGTTCAGGCGATTGTGGAACGATGAAACGTTGATGGATGGATATTTAATGCTGATTTTACACTGTCTGTTTACATCTAACCATCATGACGACTTTAAGGTACTTCTGTTACATTCGTATGCTTAATTCAACTGAAGAACCTTCCATGATTTTGCTAACACATATTTCCAGTTTGCAGGCATTGTTTTTAGCACACATTTCCTGTTTGCAAACATTGTTCTTAGGTTGGTCCCAAAGTTTTGCACCAAGATATTTTTTAGGATCCAGAATTTTATAGACTTTGAATCAGAATGCCACTACATGCGGACTGTAGAACACACCTGGCTGCAGCCGTACAGAATGAGTGGCTTGCAAGAGTGAGTGTGTGTCAGTCTTTGCTGCTTCGTCCACGCAGAAGGAAATTTCCCGAAAAATCATTACTGGGGATGAGAGCTGGAGGCTGTGCGTTAACCATACCTACATAGAAGTTGGCTTTTGCGTGGCGAACCACCTCCAAAACAGTCGAAAAGAGAAGTGCACGAATGAAGGCTTTTCTGTGTTGTTGGTGGGATTCCGAAGGAAAGCGGAGTCGAGAACTGCTGCCACCGGGCATAACTGGCCGCCTAAGTCTACTCTCCTCAACTGCAGTGATTGGCAGACGCAATTCCCCTGAAGCGTAGGAAAAGTGACCATTTTCTACTTCTACTTCATGATAACGCCTGAGCTTACGTGGTAAAGTTTACTTACGAGAAAATTGCCGCACTAGGTTGGAAGTCCTACTACACCCTGCTTATTCTCCTGACTTGGGCCCGTCTGACCGCCAGCACTGAAGCTGCATCTACGAAAAAAATTAAATGATCAAACCAAACCGAAAAGTGAGATTTCGAGCTCCTTCGAGTCGCAGCTGCCAGAGTTCTTGACTTGTGGAACTGATGTTCCTGTGAAGCATTGACCATAACTAGCACATAATGATGGTGATTATTTTGTTGATTTATTCACAATGAAGTCACCATTCTTTGAAAAAAAAAATATGAAATTTGGCACAAGATTTCCGGACCAACCTAACATTATAGCGGATATTTCCTGTTCGCGAGCATTGTTTACCTTGAGAAATTGATTGCATTTGCGTAGTACAAGAAATATGGGGTCACCATGATGGTGTAATTGATTAGTCGAAGCAGTTTTATCCTGTCCCGATAAACATCGTCCTAGCAGAGGTGGTTGTTTCTTATATGAGGCTAGCAATTTTATGATCAAATAAAAAAAACAAAAGAAAAACACGCAACTAACGAAATTGCTGAGCTATGTATGTCTGGGAAAAGTTACCAATTCTGTCCAACAGGAAAAAATTGTCGTTTTCCCGTTTATATTTGATTCGTGTTCAAATGTCTCTGTGTTGCTACTATTTATAATGTATTTGTTTAGTTGCTTTTGGTATGTGATCTGTTCACTAATAAAATTTAGCACAAGCGTCGTCTGAGCACAGAAATTCACAAAGTTCTATTTGAACCAAGGGAAAACGTTACCCGAATGGACAAACTATTATGTCGTAAAATGCGAAATTTTCATTCAGATGGAGAAATTTTGAATTTTTATCAAATAATATGTGCTACTATCAATCCAGATATGCAATTATAATGTCGGCACATGCTTTGCCGTCTTAATCATGGCCTGGTGCTATCTTAAGGGTGGGAAGAGCTTAGAATCGTCCAGAGCAATTGACGATAAAGTGATGAAGGCTTTTTTAAATGTTGAAAATTAAACATTTCTTCTATCGAGAAGCGAGCTAGTGGGCCAAGAGTTGTGGTTAAAGGCAGCGTTCGGGGAAATTCTCGCGGTTGGGATCATTGCACCAGTAGTCAGAGGATTGCATGTGCTTCGCTATGTAGAGGTTAGAATCGAAGAACTCGCCTTACGTTTTTTGAAAATTGAGGACTCACAAGTCGTTCGAGGACTCAATCTGGCCTACGAGCGTACAAATGACAACCCAGAGTTCAAACAAAACGAACGCGTCGTGATCTGGAGCTACGCAGTAAGAAATTCGTAAATCTCTTCAGAAAGCGCATCTTTGAATAGATGCGATCCTATTCAAGTAGAAATGACATGTTTCTGCAATGTTTTGCGTATATAGTGTCGCTATTACAATTTCAGAAGTGTTTGTTGAGTGCTCATCATAAAAAAATGGATAATTAATTGTTAGAAGTCTCCCTACGTTATAAAGGTTTTCCTTTGTGAAGTGCGGTGTTTGTTTGTATTTTTGTATCCAAGTAATATAGATTATATCATTAGATGTTCTGAATTTATGAGATAAAATTGTGAACAGGCTGTGGTTGTGGAACTCTGACTCCCACTGAAAGCAAGGTACGGCTTGATATCGATTGATTGTTGCTGCGTCACGGTAAAGCTAACGCCGCTACAATTCGTCCGCACAGTTTAACTCCCGCGTCCTACTCGTAGAAAAAGCCAAGGTTTACGCAGTTTTTCCTAGTTTTTCATGTCAAATCTGACTTCAGTGAATGGGAAAACTATACAATATGACGGAATCTGGGAAGCAAGAATTTCCCTGCTTCCCAGATTCCGTCATATTGTATAGTTTTCCGATGCCTTTAAGTCGAGCAAGGTTTGGCCAGTCCTGTGAATGACAGGTGGATCTTCATTTCTACTATTCCATTTCAAGCCGCGTTTCTTCAAAAATGTTGAAAATTAGCATTGAATTTTGCATGATTCTTGAGGGTCAAACCGTGGGAAAAGAAACTCTATCGAGTGTCATATTTTTGTGAAATTTTTATAATTGGCAAATCCTTTGCAGTGACATACTAACTGATATACAAGGGTACTAAACACGACGTAGGGATAGCATGCCTTTTCTCGAACTTCTTCATTAATTATTTCCAGCACTGACAGCCGAATTAATGGCAAACTTTGGAAAACAAACCTTCTGACAATGACAGGATTTTCAAGGATCACAGTACAACCGAAGGGATAATTCACATGAAAGGAGATAGCGTTTTATGTGGAAAAGTAAAATCACTGTTATTAGGTTGGCCCGAAAGTCTTGCCCAAATTTCACACTTTTTGTCAAAGAATGTTAACTTTATTGTGAACAGATACCAATCAGTAAAATAATTACTGTCATGAGACGCGAACTATGTCCAACGCTTCACTAGAGCATCACGTCCAGAAATCCAAAACTCTGTCGGCTGTGAGTGGAAGGATCTTGAATTCCCACTTTCCAGTCTGGTCTGATCATCGACTTTCCTTTTTTCGGAGATTCACCTTCAGTGCTTGAAACAAGTGGTATTCGGACGGAGCCAAGTTGCGAGAATAATTAGAGTGTGACAAAACTTCCCAACCTAGTTCAGCAATTTTCTAGCGAGTAAGCATTGCCACGTGAGGTCGGGCATTGTCATGAAGTATAGCAACATGTTCAATTATTCTAGGCTTCAGTAGAATTGCTTCTGCCAGTTTCTGTACTTGAGAAGAGTAGACCTTGGAGGATACGGTATGCCCCAGCAGTTCTCGATACAGCATCCCTCCAACACACCAACAACAGACAAACCGTCTTTCGTGCAGTCTTCTTCCGACTGTGTTGAACGTGGTTAGCCACGTGGAAGCTAATTTCTCTGTAGTGTATGGCTCACATACAGTACCCTCCTTTCGTCTCCAGTAATGAGTTGGCGGAAGAAGTTCCTCCTGTGTGGACACAGAAGCAAAAATATGACACATTCACTCAATTGGTGTTGAACCCAAATGGACATCAATTCTCTGGGGTGAGGGTCAAGAGGTGCGCTCGACAAATTCTCGCACCTCTCTCGCACATCGCTCACACATATAATTGCAGGTATCGTGTAAGAGCTGCCCATATCGGCAGCAGCTGTTACCAGCTAATGTAGGCGGTCCCCCGAACCAAGCTTTCCCGCCAGAAATGTCGCGCGCGGCAGAAGGCAGTTGAAGGTGAACAGTAGACGCGGACATCGCGGTGCACTTTTTGGCTTAAAACTCAAAATGGTAAAACTTTCAATGTCTTCTGCCAATCACTTCATGAGCAAGCAATCTTCAATATACCCTTTCTAATCTTCTCTCTAATCTTTTTCAAAAAATGAAAAACATTGCATTGCTCGACTGGAGCACATTTGTTCCACATACGTTTGCATAATATCCGGTGCTGTTTTAACATGTCAGGAAGCTAGAAATCCTCACGACTAACAATCTGGGAAGTGACTGACTTGCCAAATTGTTAGTCGTACGCTTTCTACGCAAGCAATCATCACTGTTTTCTGAACATGCTGCACGTGTGCAAACAAAATTGAAAATAATTGTTTTTTAAGGAAGATATTTGCGGAAGCCTCACTGAAACTATCAGAGAAGCTACTTTTCGAGGGAGATTATGGTAGAGGCTACTTTTAACGGAGCTAGTGTTCAATGCAACTTCTGAGTGTGGTTATTGCCCTCAGTTGATTCTGAGGGCAATAACCACACTCAGAAGTTGCATTGAAAAACTAGCCACGCGACATATGAAAGAAAGGTTTCGTAGCTAATTTTGATGGCCTTCCTGATCATGAGGATTTCTATGCTCAAATAGAACATTTTCGGTCAAAATTACAGCAGTCACTTCGATGTAACAGATTTTTTTTTCACGAAGACCTGGTAATTGCTCCGAAGGATTTATGGGACCTAGACAGACATTACATCACACTTCTCAAATCTACTAAATTAATGAGGTAATCCTGCTAAAAGAATCAGATCGCAAGGATCTAGTCGGTTTACTTTATGGTAACGTCGGAATAATGACAATGGAGCTGAAAAATCGCAACTGGAATAAATGCAAGGACTCAGGCCAACATCTGAAATAATCAGCATTAGTTGGTTCTAATTTAACAAGGTTGTTGCAGGGCTTTCGCCGCCCTTTTCTATGAACATAACATATAAATACGTTTTTACTTCGTACTTCTTTTTGCTCACAAAAAAAAAAAACGGAGAACTAGGACATCTCCATGGAGTTTGGAGGGTGCGACTCCAGGGCTGACCCAGTTTTACGTTGCACAGCTTCGATTACAATTCTGGGAAAGAAGCCCAGAGAAATTTGAAGAAAGTCATTGATACTCGTGGTGATGACATTGTAGACTAGTTGTTAATCACCCCAATAAGAAGTTGTTCAACGGAAAATGCATTAGATTGCTTCCGGCAAGAAAATACGTTTTTGGAATGATGTCTGAGCTGTGCTTCTGAAAGTAGCACGAAGTCTGCTTCACTCTAGAATAATCATACTGAGCCCCAAATCCGCTGAATGAACTTCTGCCCAAGTCCATCTAAAAATTACTGTTAGTAACAGGCGTCCGAGATGTATTCTCATTAGAAATGTACGTTCTTGTCCGTAAATTTCTTTGAATTTATTGAAAATCCTTTCTTCAGAACTTTTTCAAGAAATGTTATTAACTCATATAGTTCTCGAAGAGAAGCAGCTGCACAACTCAATAGTATGATTCTTATGTCCAACAAAAAGTGCAGGTGTATTAGCATTTAAAATAGTTTCTTTCAAAACCAAAATCATTCATTCCGAGGGAAAAAGACTATAGTAGTGAAAGTAATGAATTCTGAACTTCGAGTACTGAACTCCTGCAATCAAATATTAGGTTGTCGGGAAATGATTGAGACGCCGCACTAAAAATTCTTTCTTGCATCCCTCCCACGTGACCTTTCTTCATGGTATGTGAATATGTGATGCCCTGCCCTCGGATAGTCTGCGCCATGACTATGTAAGGGTGTGGCACTGCGCTATTTGTTATCTAGGAGCGAAAATGGACGAGAAACCAATTCAAGCGATTTTCTTGCACGAGCTCCTGTGGAGCGCCATTGCGAGCAAGAGGGACAGCAACATCATCATGACATTCAAACCGGCGGCAATGCAACTGTGATCCGTCGTTTGTAACGCTTCGTTTCGAGCGATCTGTATCCTCGAATCCATTTTCCTATTTTGCGATTCTCTGAGCAGGATGTGCAGGAACTCGCGGTGGCACCAGGGTGCGACATCAGTGGCAGCCGGAACGGTGCGGAGGCACCTCAATCAATAAAAACTCCTGAATTTTGCAACTTTACCTCACACGGGTACTATCCCTGTGACCTTGTTTTACCCCCAGGTACAGTGTTTAGATGTCCTTGTTTCAAACAGCCGTGCGCAAATATTCGGAAACTCCAGCTGCCTACGAGATCGCGACCTCCTTGGGCGCCACCAATGCTGCCACAGCTGCCACCTCAAGGTGGCAACGTAGGTGGCAGCAGGCGAGCGCGACGAGAGAGTGTGTAAGGAGAGAGGTTTCCCCGTCGGCAGGTCGGACATGGCCTGGGGCATGTCCGAGGTCGTACCTCGTCGGGAACTTCAACAGAGATCGAGGGGATTCACCTGACTATATTGTATTGTTAAGAGACACCTACGATAATGCTGCCAAGGGTTAGCGAGAACGAAGATTAACCTGATGGCACAAACAGACCTCAAACTAGATAGAAAATCGGAGCAAAATTAATAATATGGAGAAATGAACATGCTTGAGTACAATAACAGTTGACTTCAGCACCTCTACCAATACCATACACACTGTTGTGAGATGAGATACCAAAAATCAATCAAAATCTGATCTGGTTGGTGTTTGTGTTGAGATTCAATCGCTTTGCAACGTGTTGACATGGCCAAGTGGTTCAGTCGCTTGCTTTTGATCGCGCTATAGTGGGGTTCGATCTTGTGAGCGTCGCTAGGTTTTGCAGCCATAATGGAATGCCGCATCTCACACCTACTTCGCATCCAAAGTTGCCACCTTGTAGGCAGTGCTGCCGTCATGGTGGCAACATTGATACCAACTTGCGGGGTGGATTACTACCGGCCCAGGTGATAGGTGCACATGGTCATTACAGCATGTCCCGAAGCTCATTCATAGAAGAGAAGAAGTTTGAAGACTGAAAAAATCCAGAGTGTCTTAATCATTTCCCGACAACCTAATAGTTCCCGGCGAAACTGTGCTGAAGAAACAAAAGCGGCTTAACGCCAACCAATCCATCGTAATTCTATTTCAAAATGATTCAAACCTTACATGAGGATTAATGTTTTCGATAGTTGGCTATGCAAAATGGGTGGCCCAATAAATACATGCCGCCATCGCGTGCACTTGGTGTCTTCATATTTACAGTAAGGGGCACAGTCTGTAATTTTGCAAGTCTAGCAAAAATGTATTTTTCGGCCTACCATAGCAAGTCGCGACTACTGCACCAAAGCATTTCCTGATAGTCTGCGCACACAACACAAATGGCTTTTAGCGATCAGTCACCTGGCAGGGCATGATTAGACAACATAAAGATACCATTTCAATCCAACACAGTCTACTTGAAACAGATGAGTACTTCATGAGTTGTCTCCGTCGTTTATGTTGTCATCTGATTTTAATACTTAGAAATACTTCGATAGAGGAGGAAGTTTTCATATTTGGACTTGGAGAAAGTTTTCATATTAATGGGTAACCAAATTCCTCAGGCACAAGGAAGAAGTAAAACATTATCTGAGAAATGAGCGATTAAGCACATGACAGGCTTGCGTTTTTGGATAGATATAAAAAGATCCTCGTGATTCTGCTAAGAAAATATATATATGCTGCCTAGAGTTAATCTTCCTGTACACGAGCACGTGTGTTATTTTTGCGACCACTTGCGACCCTCTACATAAAACAGTTCCATGTATGTAGGTCGAAGCCGCTACTCTCTTGGATCTTTTCCATATGTTTTGAGGAAGTGAGCTTGCAACTCCGCATAGAGCTTTGTTTTCCGAGTGCCATTGCGGGTTGGTACGCAAGGCTGTTGCGGGTCATGTGGTTCGTCTGAGCTACACCTAAGGTTTGTAAGACTGCGCCAATAGAGCACATCATGAAAGCACGTGGGAAAAGGCAAAGCACCGCCTTAGAGGTTGTGATGTGAATAAAGAAAGTATTGAAATTGGAAAAGCAGACACCACTCAGAGAAAAATTAACAGGTATATAAATGTTCGTGGAGAGAATACTAGTCAAAAGCGAAATAATATCGTCTTTGAAGAAATGCTATGCTGGCCTACCCTACACGCGACCTCCTTTATCAAGCCTAACCTCAACAAATCCTACCAGATTTCTCAAGATTTATAAGATTTCTGTGTAAATTAATGCTTACGAGCTATTTACGCACAGTATGAGCAACAGTCTTTGAATTACGGTTTCCTCGATTGCAAAACCTCATGAAATATCTAACAGTTTGATATGTGAGTTCAAGTCGTGCTCGATATGTGGAAATTTATGAAAGCTTGAAATTGTAAACAGAAATTATATGTTTTGGATGCTTATTTGTTTACAAACATGCGCAAAGACTTCAATTTATTTAGCCCAACCGCTGCGCAAAAAAAATTCTCTTAGTATATGATTCTGTACCCTCAAGCATTATTCCAGGAATAGTAGGAAATGCCCTAAATCCTGGCTTCCATGTGTTCCTCCTTCTGTGTAGGGCACAGGAGCAGTCATACAGATTATATACACTAAAAAGTAAGGGAATCTGTCCACCGTCTTCCTGATAAATAAGTTTTGATCGGCTAGATGTTCGAAGTTACACCGCTCGGGGTACGAAAAAGTTCCCGCCCTAGACCGCTTTAGAGATAGCTAATGCGGTGAAATTGCACAGTTAACGAAAACAAGCTCCCCAAAGATCGAATTATTCTTCGGTTCGCGACTTCCTCTTCCTCAAGTTAATTTCATTCAATTTTTCTCACATTTATCCATTCTCACTTTGTTTTGCTGAAGAATTTCGTCCCTCGCAAAAACACCGTTTTCGAAAGTTACGCTTTGAAAAGAGACTTGCTCCCGTTATTATTTCCAAGATAGGTTCCGTTTTAATTGGTTGACAATTTCTGCCGGGGAAAAATTTGACAGTGTCTTTTCAGCTCAGTTCCTATTTATTTTGAACGCAACCATCAGTCGAAGATAAGCTTGAAGAAACCGTCTCCGCTCCTACTAGGTTCATTTGACTTATAATAAAAGAAACTTTGCAGAAGGACATGAAAGGCTTCCCACTACGTCACAACTCCAACACGCTTCGCAAGTATGAAACGACTGAACGAAGGCGGAATTTTTTCGGTGTTTTTCCGTATACCCAATGTATTCCTCAACCGTTCATATACCAACAGCAAGACGTTTAACTTATGGCATTCCAATGAAGTCGGTAGTCTCATCTATTTTCATTTCAGCATCTCCATTCCTTTCAAGTTTTTTTTTGCCTATAGAGAGTGAGTGTTCTCTATTGCCTCTCCATCTTTGATTTCTTTTTGCAGTAAATTTCACGGTTTTTTGGAATGTGTTACGAAAATGAAATGCTTTTCTTTTCTCCTCCTGTTAAATTCGTCGCTTCCCTTTTCTGCAACAGACAAATATTTTAAAAAAAAATCTTGTGTGTATATCAATGACAAAACGAGTGAATCTTTTTGATATCTAAACGGTAATCTGTTTGGCTTCGTTAAGGGCAGTGTCCAGGCAATATCTTCACTACTAATTCCCAGAGGCGACGCAGTGCTCGCTCCTCCCCTTCGAGAATTTTGTGAAAACACATTAAATCTTGTCTAAGATTGTTAAGACATGTTTCAATAGCTAACATGCTGGTCCCTATGCTTCCTCTTGTGCCCTCACACCAACATGTATCAACTTATTGAACTGGTATCCGCAAATTTGACTAGTGTTTCAATTGAGGGACACTCGGCCAGAATTCCAATCCGAACACCGAAAAAAATGGTTTCTAGTAAAAATAAGAGCGAAAAAGGCGGAATTGGGATGTAAGTGTTCGTAGAGATGCTCTGGTTCACAAAGGGTCATCACACGAAGAACGATTGTGAACTTGAACGAAACAATGGGTTTTTGTCCTCAGAAAATCTTTTTGGTCCTGAATATATGAATTGAATACTTTTTTTCAAATATAAAATAAAATATTTCCGATCACTCCTGTTTACAGAACTCTTGCAGCAGCAGTCAAGGAAAAATCTAGGAATTCCACATATGTAAGTACACTTTCCCCTTGCTTTAATTCCTGGGTGCTTCTATATGTGTTAAAAATGTGCCGCCCCATCCCAAATGAAGTCTTCCGAGAAATATCGTAAGTACTTCATCGCAATTAACAATATTCACCTGCTTTTTTCAAGATAAGGGATTTCGAAGAGCTTTACTGCCTCTATTCCGCCCTCTAACGCAGAACTCGTCCACGCCGTCGATTTCAGAGTTCTGGAAAGTGCAAATCTCATGTTTTTCGAAAGTAAATCCTTTGCATAGAGAAAATATCTTCGAGTAGAGTAAGATTTGAAGTATCCAAATTTTTGCCTGAACACTGCCTTCAATTTCTTTTGCCTTTAATGTCTCTTGACTACTGAAGAGTTTTACTTCTTTCGTCACGCTCCAGTTGACGCGACGTATTGAGTTCAAATTGTGTGGTTTTTACGACGAATCAGTTAACCTTGCTTTTGATGTGCCTGAAACAAACACAGAGATGTCCTTCGCGTAGTATTTCTGTGTATATTACTGATTTATGGAGATGAGAGATATGCTTGAATACTTTTCATAATTTTTCGAACGGAATCTTTGAGAATTTGAGTATTTTCGGAATTCCATCAATCGAAACATGAACAGTGCGGATAATTCAACATTTGCAGGATGTGAATGAATGAATTATTCGAGCATTTCTGACAAAATGAATAGATGAGTAGTTTGAGAAGTGGAATATTTCTGGAGACCGAATAAGTGGATACATACAGTGCGCCTCATAATTATAACATTATCCCCGAATTCCGAGTTCCCAAAAGCAGTAGCTTTCAAGGAGTATTCTAGCCTTGATAGGTAGAGACCCTTCTAAAAAACTATTGCAGCAAAAATTTGGTTGCTGCGCCCCTCCCCCTAAATTATCTATTATTTCCATTCCACTTTTCATACCATTTCATAATGTGAAATAACTTTGAAAAATCACACGATTTCTGAAAGAAAATTCAAGTTTTTGAGGAATCAATAATGAACAGCATCACCACCCTCGATGCGCCATGGTGTGCTGGAAGCATAACTTTGTAACGTGCATTAGCCGATATCGCTCCCTACATCCACCCTGCGAATCGGACACATTCGAAGAGGTGTTCGAATATTCGGAAATTCAAACAAATCACCCATCGGAGAACCTAGAAATATGGTTTCTTCAAGCGGTTTGTTCATTCGCATTCTTATGCCCTTGGTTATTCGACCGATCCACTCATTGGGGCTCCTTGAATAGCAATTTCATCGACTAGTTCGTTAATTTGTCCGAGAAAAATGCCTCGAAGGCTCTTAGCGGCCTCATCTTTCTCTCATATATCCCCTGTTATTGAAAAGGCTGTTTATGGCAACTCTCGAAGGTTTGTTTTAGGAAAAATATATTTACTTCGCCATAATCTAAAAATCGAAAACCACACCCGATACATATAAAATTGTTCTGATCTGGAATGTCCTTCTACTTCTGCTCCAAAATTCCTTCGGCACTCAAAGGGTGAGTTTTTGGCCACGCAGATCAGCCAGTGATTAAAAATTGACCGTCAAATTTTCCCTACCTTGTTGAGGAGACTTTTGGTCATATAGGCTGCATTTCGTATCGCTTTTCAGACTCTGAAGAAGACGATTTAAAAAAAAGAAAAATCAGCCAATAGGTCAATTATAAGCCTCGTGTGTGGCTTAACAAGAAATGAAGACGATATATCAAAATGCCGAAGTCCATGGAAAGTCGAGCACTCCGAAAAAAAAAAGAGAACTTTTCGAGTTGCCTAAACTTTTTCTTGTTTATGTCCCTAGGATCTACTCATACAATTGAATCCTCCCGGATTTTCTTGGGGGTAGGCGTTAAAGCAATGTGAGGATGCCGAATTCTCGTGATTGCTAATTGAAAAGCCGACCCATTGTGAACGACAAACGACACGACATCGTTGTTCTCTTGTCGTAAAACGCCAGCATGCCTCAGCTATGATTTTGATGTTCCTATGACTATTAACAGCGCTTTTATTGGCCGACGTTACCACCTCGCGACGCGCTGTTCTCCCTTGATGTCAGTACACTCCCACATTCAAGTAAAATAATGACTCGAATCCACCTGTTTCGAAAAGCTCCTGTGAGATGCTCGATTAACGGTTTTCCCCAGGAGAATAAACAAACTGTTTAAATAAATTGTCATTTGAAAGACCCAAAATGACTGGAATGCTTGAATAGCCTATGATTCGAAAAACCCGAATGAATGAATCGTTCAAATAAATCGTATCTCCAAATCCGAATTCAATCTTCGAATTTTCGAATATTCGGACATTTCTTCGAATACTACTGATTCGGTCCCAAGTATGATCATGATAGAAAATCTATACTTTCGCGAGGGCGGTGTATAGTGAGAAACTCGTCTACATATTTTTTTGTAACTTCTTCGAGTTACCTCTTTGAATGATAAATCGAAAAGTCAGATATTCAAAAGAATATGTTTTCTGAATTGACCAAAGCGCAGATTCAAAGCGTGAGAGCGCGGAGCTACACCAAAGACTTCTCAATGTTTGCCTTCTACATGGCGTTGTCCTCAGTATTAGATTAGGAGAACATTAGTCCAACGCAAGGGTAGGACGCTGTTTCTCTCTTATCAGAATTGCGCAGGCTACGGCTGCTCATACAAAGGGACTCTCGCTCGAAAATGGTCAAAATCAGTGAGCTCCTTTTCGCTCAAGAAGAGACTGAGGGGTAGGACAAGATAGTGATCGAAATGTGACAAGGCAGGAGAGTAGGAATAATAAATTACGGTGTGCAGGACAATACCTTTAGTTTGGGACAGGAAAAATGTGGGGAAATTGGCATATAAAGATGAGTGGCGTGGAGCAGGGTTTTTAGTTTTTGTCGTTTTTCTCCAACGCTTCCCCTCCTTTTCCAGACCTAGCCTATCTATATGGTAGCCGTGTCTGTCGTACCTTGAGTTAGCAATTCGAATCACAGCAACCACTTTGCGTTGTGGCGAGAGAGCGTCGTAGGCGTGGTTTCTCATAAAGGCCCATATCTCGAGATTCGAATTAAGTGGAGCGGTCACGCACTGTGAAATATTTGGCCACTCTCACCTTGATTGCACTACTGTTTTATTGAACGGCACTGTTTTTAGTTGTTTCATTTCAAATGTTGTTTTTTTCTGATCATAGCATCCTAGGAGCTTGCAGAGCGGAACCTGCAGAAGCCTGCTACCCCGATCGTAATTCTCCAATAAAGACTATCCCCAAGCAGTGGCGGACGCAGAAAGTGGGCGCGAGGGGGGGGGGGCGTGGGAAAAAAGTGGGGTCTCCTCCGTTTTGGGGACCCAGACGGGAAATAAAATTAATAAAAAAATATTAATTACAGCAATGAATAATCCTCTTATATAAATCATGGTAGTGGAACAAAATTTTCTAGAGCGCAGACGTAGGGGGACTAGCACGTGATCGCATGCACTCGCCGTGAGACTCAGTTATAAACTGTGCCTCGCGAGGATGCGAAGCTGATGGGGCATTCGGCCGATGTTTCGTCATAGGTGCATAGACGAAGTGAGAGTCGGGTGCATTCGGGATTTCGCGGCGGGACCAGCGGCTAGCGGTCTCGAGCCCTCCGGGCGAGACAGTGTTTACAACGATTTGACTATGCATAGCAGCAATGTACGGAGCAGAGTCGCCCCTGTGCTGGAGCTTTGGTGCTGACTTCACTTAACTTGGAATAATGGACGATAACCACTTCGAAAAGAAGTGTGCATACCATGGAGGATGTATGGAAGGATTCACTCGCTGTCCTCACTTGGGATATGATCCTTGCGCACCTCTCTTTCAGGTCCCTTGGGGATTATGCAGCTTGAGGATCCGTTTGTTCTTAAGAAGTACAATCAAATACACAGGATGAAGAACGAACGCGTCATCATAAGCTGTTGTGACATTTTCTGAAACCATTTGTGTATCTTGTGCAGTTGATCAAACTTTCTAAATATTTCCTAACTTTGTTCCAACACTTCCGAGATTTGCAAGGAGTGCGGCTGCAGTGATGACGGACAGATGAGCCGGGGCCCCGTAGTCCAGAAAAACATCGTGATAGGTGTCCACCGAGCGAGAAAGAGTCCGCCGTGGCCCAATAGTGGAAAAATGGCAGGATACAGGTCCATCGATGGAGAAGGGGTCCGCTGTGGCCTAGTAGGGTTAGACTGTGGCTCAATAGTGGGGAACACGCCAAGATGCACATCTGCCGGTGGAGTAGGGGCACGCTACGCGCTCATTCGTGTCTTAATCGACCATCTCTTCTTCCTCTCTGTTGGCTGTTCATAACGGGTCCCAAGGTATGTAAGAAATGTGACAAAAAAGAGTAGATATTATCAGTGCATCGGAAATGAGGTGTACATGTACGTGCGGGATTAAGAATTTGTAAGCAAGGCTAGGATGGCGAGAAGACTCGAAGGCCGACGTTGGCCAAGCGACCAGACCCGTAGAGTATACGCAACTCATGAGGAGAATTTCGTATTTGAGCTGAGCTAGTGATTATTTTCGCTTTTTTGCTGATTTCCAAGCATTTCATTTTTGTGAAGCTTTGCACATACCTCAACTGGCTGCCCCACCCCACTTTCTAGCGTCCCGAAAGGGCAATTATATTAAAAATAATAACAAAAATAATTAGAAATAAACTAATACAAGGTTTTTATTTGTATTGTAAAGTAATTTCAAAAATTTGGCGACCCGTTCTCGGGAGGAGGGGCGCGCCCCCCTTGCGTCCGCCACTGCCCCCAAGCTAGGTAGGGATATTAGATATAGTTCAACTGGTCCACAAATCCGCGCCTATGACATAACAACTAGACATTGTTAGGTCTGGCGCTGTGGACCCGATTGGGATTTTTGTCTTCCTTCTCGCGCCTTTGATCGAATGTCCTCAGGTGATAATTAGAGGAGGGAGGGAGAGGTGCGAAAATTTTCTATTCTACTTCTTCCCACAGGAATTTGGATCTTCGGTTTCTTTGAGGGGAGTTTAGATAAAGATGTGTGATAGGGAAAACAACCTCCACTGCTTGTACGCCAGAGTTCACGTCTCACCCGGATCTTCCGAAGTCTGTGTACCCACCAGAGGAGGGAACCTTAAGATCAAACTTCCCTATATTTTTAGTGGTCGATTATGTTTTTCCAAAGGCTATTAGAATACCATACAGTACTCTTGGTCTAGCCCTGAGATCAATTCTAATCGTTGATTACTGTTCTATTCCATTGGCAGAAAAATTTCTCAGAAGCAATAACTGAGTGAGATTCGAATATCACGGTAGCTGTAGTTTTTCATTCCCGTGTTTCGTATTGGCGAAGCACTGCAGACTCTTCACTCTTTCCTATTTGGAAATGTGTTTCAACGCCAAGTGCTCCATAGCGGAGGCTTCTTCAGAAACTGGGCCTAATTCGGAGATACCTTATTTCTCCACCTGTTAGACGAAAGAGCAGAACGAAGTCTTCGTTTAAGGTGGAGAAATACTTGAGGAAGCGTTGCACAGCAACTTAGGGTGTCCTCTGAAAATTCGAACCTTTCGGATGTATAGAATAATTGAGAATATTGAACATTCGCCTATTCTAATATCGAAATAATTGACAGATTCGGAATATCCAGTTAATCTCGCGTCCATTACGTCGAATAATCGGAGAATTTTTCGATTTCAACACCTTAACTAGGAAAGGTCTCAAGACGGAGAGTCATCACAAGGCTCTTTTTGTAGGAAAGGACTTGTTTGCATCGGTTTCGCAGCTATTTGGAGAATTTGAAGGCTCACTGTTCCTAGAACAAGTCTACGTGGTGCGTCCCACGACTGATCAACGCTGACGACTTTATCCTTTGCTTTTGTTTTTTTTTTATTTCTCCACCTGACAAGGAGTATCCTTAGTGACGGAGACCTCGTTTTTGTAATCACGCCTCTTGCCTGGCTGGGCACGTTGACAACTGGCATCTTTTCCAGCTACATATTTCAACTCAACCAGCTTTGTCCTTAAAGTGCTGTATCCTTCCTGGTTGAGACGACGCTTATACTGTCAATGTATTTCTTAACCTATTACCTTTCTTCGTATTCAAATCGTACTTTGCTTGCCGGGAAATGCGAAGCACCTGGCTTCAATCGCATAAATTCCTCATCAAAACCTTAGTCAGTTTTCGTTTCTGTCGAGTGGGTGTTGAGTATTTTTGTTAGTTGCTAAAAACATTTAGTGCTCAGATGGTCAAGGAGAAGTAAGTGCGTTGGTTCCATTGCATTCCCCCTCCCCACGTACTATGCTCCTCTAACATATCTTACTTCTTTTTTGGAGTTCCCCCATTCCTTACTTAAATGTATATCCGATCACTTAATACTTCACAATGGTCACCATGAGGTGAACCATTATGAGTGCGTTCCTTGTTGCTTTTTTCTCCGTGAATATTGAAAAAAAAAGATTTTTTTAGTTATTTTTTGCCATTACAAGCACTTTTCCAAAACTTCGGTCATGAGGTGAGTGGAGATGGGCCACAGGATGTAATGTACATCGTCCTTTGAAACAACATATACTTACTCCAGTCCTGTCAATTGGTTGTGTCCATGAAATACTATAATCATCCTTGTCTAGACATTGCTCTGAAGGTCGACGTTCTTGTTGAAATATCAGCTCTCGAAGTGATTAAATCGCACTCTGCTCTCCTGAAAAATGCAGAACACCTGGTTCTAGCCGCATAAACACGGTTTCAAAGCTCTACTAAGTCCTCTACTTTAGTCTACCACTACCTGTTGGATGGGTGGTCGGCATATTCCTTAGTTGTTAAATACATCGAAACATTTAAATGCAAACGTTTCTCAGCCCGAGATTTGAGTAGCTTTCGATTTGACGTTGGTTCTCGTGCTCAGCAGGTTATGCTCCAGTGCCCCGAGCAAATGCTAATCGTCATGGGGGGGGGGAATCGCTATATCTGTAGAATCCGTCTGATGGCAGAGAAATTTCAAGTCAATGACAAGGATTTGTTGTTGGCTAATTTTCTAGTTTGCGTTTGAGCATTGCACGCAATGTCAAATATTTTCCCACTTCGAGAGCAGATTATAATAATAAAAGTGAAATAGCCATTTGCACTTTTTGCTCCAATGATGGACGAGAATCGATCTACACCTCTCATGATAGCATCCCTCAGAGTGTCTTCGCGGCTCAGATCGAGAAAGGGAGTCTTTTCAGTCATGGCATGGTTTGTCGCAAACGAACAGCACATGAGGTTTAAGCAGAGATGCTGTTCAAAGATAATACTGAATGTCGCTGAAGAGTTGGGTCTGTAAAAAGACTTTTGAGGGGTCTGTAAAAGGTTTCTAGTAAAGTGATACTAGTAAAGTGGGGTAGTCTATCAATCTCTACAGCCACAGTTGGTGACTGTACGTCTTACGACAATGTCCTTTTCACAACTACCTTGAATAGCATGATAAATTCCTAGACTGCTGTCGGGCTTAAGAAAAGCAAGTATCAAACATTCGAAGTGTCGTATACCTTTAACCTCTCAATACGCTTGCACTGCTCGGAGGGTTGACTCCTATGAATGATTTTTTTAAAAGTCTTCTATAGGACTAAGAATCATCGTGGAATGCTTCTTAGGGCGATGTTCCACTTTTTTAAGGTGCTCTGCAGTATCTACTGAGTACCTGTGATGCCTTTGCTTTTAAATTCCATTTGGCCAACTAAGTATGAGGAAAACATTCGTTAGGAAATATTTTAAACGCTTCAAACGAAATTCCTTCGTTTTTATTTAAACGCTTCTCATTTCGATCTAACTTTTGCGTTTCCTTTTAGCGTTCCGCGAAGATCGAAATACTACTCCCTCACAACACTGGCTTCAAAGCCATGCACGCAACCCTCTGAAGCACCAAGCACTAGTTGGCTAGACACATTTATCACACAAGGGCCGTTGGAACGATGGCGGAAGTACAACAACTCCCTTATGGAATCGTTAAGGTTAGGCCAGATTGACAATACGTAGGTCAAAACGATCCAGTGGGAATATGTTTATAGCTTCATGAACAGCAGTTAAATGGTAGAGCTTATATGTTATGTTATGTGAAGTGCTGAGGGAAGTTCTCTTTGGGGAAATGAAAGTTCGAAAGTAACTTCTAGTAACAAGGTGGTCATTCAATAGAAAACCACGCGCATTGGCGGTATTCATTCTCTTTCTTCGAAATGCTAACCCACCTGTACGCTGATAGTTGAACTTCAATTCTCACAACTGTTTGCACTTAACCTACCTTTGGAGCGCAGCACCAAAGGCAAAATTGGGCATCATCAATTACTTAATCGTATATTAAACGGTTGAGTCCGATGTGTTATAATGGTGTAAATTGTCGAATAAGCGGAGATTATCTTAACTCCAAGGTGAAACAATGGTTCGCTGAATGTTTTCTAATTTTGACTCGATTTTTATCACCACGAGGATTCCAAGAATACGTTTTTTTCACGCCTGTAAAAGATGTGTGCATTATAGCAGCATACTTCTTGGAACTCGATAGAATGTTCAGAGAACTCTTCTTTTACTACAGTGGCAATAAAGTCCCCATTGTAGTTACAGTAAAGACATTTTCAGTTTATCGCTGGCATTTCTAATTCTGCGCTATTTTTGTGTGGTAGTGATTCCAACTGATAAAATTATTCTTCTCGCTAAGATGAAGATTTTAGCCCTGCGTGAATCAAAATTGGTTGACAAATTTGTTTTTCCGGAGCAGATGTGAATAGCAGACCAAACAGATCTGCAGAAGACATGCAAATATGCCAATTCTGGACCTAATCCCTGTTGTTATCTTTCCTCGCCGCATGAGAGTAGCTTGCAGTTACAGAAAACTACCTATCGTCCCGTGAACATCAAAGATCTCTACAGCAGATTGTCAGTCTGAAAACAAGGTTGAGTTCTGAGCCGACTGCTGGGAGAAATCTTCGTCGATTAGGTTTTGAAGAGAACGTTAACAGTACTTAAGTTCACGGTCGCTGTCGCACTTGTACCCTTTCACCATCTCATCTCAGTTCTTATCCTTCATCCATGATCTTAGTTTGAGTTCTCCTACTTTGCTTTATTCGATACCTTTTTTGGAGAACTTCATCAGATATGAACATGAGTTCTTGCAATTTTTCTGTCATAGTCGATATCTTCCAACCACTTGATAACCTTTGCCGATGTGTCCTTTTCTTTACGCAATTTTTTTTCTTGTACAAGGTATAGATACCTGCCGCATTTTCTTCGAAGACATTAAATTGATCAGAGTATGGGGATAAAGAGAATATCAGATCAATGCGGTTTTCCTCCGGTCAAGGATGAAAACCTTTGATGCTCCCGCATGGTTAAGGTCAGTAGATTGTATGTATGTAAAATAAGCATTCTAATATAATAAATATGTCTTGAATTTTGCTTTCCTGTAGAATCACGAGATATGATCAACTAGACCGCGCGAGCGGGTCATTTTAATTGAATAGCTATTTTGAACGACACACATGAGACACATGATGTTCCGATAGAGCGTCTCGATGCTCTCGAACAATCCTTTGGTCGTCCTCCAGAATCGGCGCTAGTGGTGCCTGTTTACGGAAAAGAAATGTGTGTCATGAACTTTCCGAGCTAAGAAGACAAATGAAAGGCGGTCATTCCATGCGTAATTTCCTTTACACATGAGATACTTCTACATAAATTCCAGAAAAAGTTTCAACAACGTCTGAGAACAGGACTGATTACAAGGAAAAACAGCGGCAGTACTGCTTTTTCTCCGATAGGTTAACACTCCCCTTTTTAACATGGAATCTAAAGGAAGCGCCCTTTAGAATTTTCAACGCTGAGTAAGGTGCCAATGGTAACAAAAACTGTAGACGCATCACAAATGTTGAGCGACCACAAGAAATCATAGCTTACATGCAAAGCGAACATGGACTTAGCTTCCTTGTACGTGCTCGCACAGTGACAATGCGTTAGCCAACGTAGGGACGGTCACTTGCAGAAGCGCTCGTGAGCGAGACCCAAGGGGAGCGCGATTAAACGCGCGAAAAAAACTCGATTTTCTGGATCTCTTGTGTGTTACATGCCAATCCACGACTGGATACATATTATTACTATTACATTATACATGGTTCGAGGTCCTGTTCAACTGAAAACCGTCAAAATGTCATGGGTGGCAGTAATTTTTTGCAAAATTGCCATCTTCATCTGAGGTGTAAATCCCAATCAAGTGCCGATTAGCTGCCAATCATGACTTTTAGAAATATGCTGTTGTCGATGTGGTATAACCAGAAGTCAAGCTTGGATTGAAAATTGACATCTAAGCTGGAGCGAATATCAAACTTTCATCGACATCTCGAGCCCGAGTTCGCATGATGACCTAGCGCTAAGCCCGAGCTCGTCAATAATTACCCAAGGGTACGTTTTTTTCGACTATTTCGCCGTCACAACCGCACTTCGAGCGCTTGTCCACATCCTGCCCTTCATTCATGGAAGAGGCACAGGAAATGCAAATAAGATCATTACCCATACTATGTACATTCTTGACCGCAAACCATGAATCGCACCGAGATTGTTGGCAATGACGTAGTAGGCAAGACGCTTGTTCATCGTGGAATCGGTCGATGGTTCGACTCCGCTGCAATGGCACAGCTTTGCATACGATTTTTCATGTGCTTTCTGTCTAGAAAGCGACTTCATTCATTCCGACTAGTTTCTAGAATCAACCATCAAGCTAGAGGATTTTTTGCTCCTGATTGGTGAAAAATTCTTTATGTGTGAACGTTCGACCTTCTTTGAATCTCGGCATAGTGAATACAGTTTTGTTGAATAACTTGAGCAGCAGAACCGAGATTTTCACAGTCTTTATTCCGGCTAACGTTTCGGCGTCGTCGCCTTCGTCAGAGCCTGGAAAGTCAAAACCAAATGTAACATAACCTCCCAAACGCCCAATCAGTCCACAAGTTATAATCCAACATGAGAGTAAAAGCGAAAAACGAGATCAGTGAAGTAGAACCCGTCAATGCTTACCTAGATAGCCGTTAGCCGCGATGTAATGGTACCGCCGCGTAGAATAGGTGTGCCGCTACTTGTAAGTAGGGTGCCCCCGCGCCTGACCCCGCAGATCAAAACCCGCAAAGGTCTTGATACAGAGCCAATTCGTTTGTCACGGCAATGCACTCTTCCTTCCTATTCATTTTGGGATTCCTAGCGGTTATCCAAAACGCTTCTAATGTTCTGCGGGCTACAATTTCCGGTTCCCACGATAAGATAGTGACAGCCACCTCGAACGAACTGTTTTCATGCCTATGTCTGCGATGAGCCCCCAGAGGTGTAGCTATTCTTGATCTGTTCATGCCGTCCAGTTCGATAAAACTGGCCCAACACATCGCACGCATTAACGGTTACCCTGAGAAGGAGTGGCCTAGAAAATCAGGTAATTTTCCTCAACGTAGAAACCTAACAGAAGAAGACAATTCTAAGATCGTTTTCTGCTTGCCATTCATTTCTGATGCAATGAGCAAGGCAGTAAGGGCCAGTCTACGTAGGGCCGATCTGGAAGATCACGTAAGAGTGGTAGAGATACCACCGGCAAATCTAAAAACTAAACTCGTTCGCAATCGTCTTTATGATCGGCTCTGTATAACGCCCAACTGCGTTATATGCCCATTCGGCAAGGATGGAGACTGCATGGTCTCAGGCGTAGTCTATCTCATCACCTGCCAGGCATGTGGAGATCAGTACATTGGTGAAACCGGACGTCCACTGTGTATCCGCGTCAAGGAACACCTGGACGGCATGAACAGATCAAGAATAGCTACACCTCTGGGGGCTCATCGCAGACATAGGCATGAAAACAGTTCGTTCGAGGTGGCTGTCACTATCTTATCGTGGGAACCGGAAATTGTAGCCCGCAGAACATTAGAAGCGTTTTGGATAACCGCTAGGAATCCCAAAATGAATAGGAAGGAAGAGTGCATTGCCGTGACAAACGAATTGGCTCTGTATCAAGACCTTTGCGGGTTTTGATCTGCGGGGTCAGGCGCGGGGGCACCCTACTTACAAGTAGCGGCACACCTATTCTACGCGGCGGTACCATTACATCGCGGCTAACGGCTATCTAGGTAAGCATTGACGGGTTCTACTTCACTGATCTCGTTTTTCGCTTTTACTCTCATGTTGGATTATAACTTGTGGACTGATTGGGCGTTTGGGAGGTTATGTTACATTTGGTTTTGACTTTCCAGGCTCTGACGAAGGCCGAAACGTTAGCCGGAATAAAGACTGTGAAAATCTCGGTTCTGCTGCTCAAGTTATTCTACGAATTCTTTATGTGTTTGAGAGAGACATTGTTGTCGTGTGGTGGGTGGTGTAGTGGTTACTCTGAAACTTCTTCCCGCGGTAGATCCGCGTTTCGTCCGAGGTGAGGAGTCAGCACAGGCAAGTCCTTCGCAGGAATAGTGCGGATTTACTGAGGGCAAATGCGGATCCACCGCAGTCTATGTGGTTATGGTACTAATATCGTGAGTAAATTACGTGAGGTAAAGTTACTTTTCAGGCATGCGCAGGCGATTTCTTATCAAGAATACCATTATTATCGCACACTGACACTTTTGGTCTTTTTATTTATAGTAGCAAAAACAAACATAACCTAATGAGGTTTTACACGTGAAATAATCAGCTTCTTCTTCTACAGCGTTTGTCCCGTTCGTTGGCGGGGTCCGCTTCCCTGATATTCTGACGCTCTATCGTGCCCCTGGTCTGGATGGGCGCCCACATGCTTGAGATCGGCATGCAGTGTGTCCAGCCACCGTTGCTTCGGCCGTCCTTTTTGTCTGTGAGAAAACTTGTGGTGGTGAACGGTCGCAGCGACAGCGTCGCTGTGTAGTATGCCCTAGAGCTAACCACCACTAATTCTCCAAATTTTCTCTCCTGCAAGTTTTTAGTTAGCAACTGTGTTTCCCAGAGACTTTTTGCATATCCTGTATTCAACCTACACCGCCTTCGGTGTTGCATGTGACGTTGTCACACTTCCTTTTCTATTTGAAAAAGGCATTCTATAGTAGATGCGCTCGTCTGACGCGCATGCGTCCATAAGACGGAGGATCTGCCCAGTTGCATTCTTGATACAGCTTAGACTCACGTCAAATACGCGTGTTCACGTCCTGGCACATATTCACAGCGTCCGCATGGTGTCTTCATCGAAGAGGAGCATGCCACGTTGACCCCTCTCCGTGGAAAATCCTCTAGAAATAGTTGCTTGCGTCTGAGGCGCGACTGCGGCAAGCATCTAGTGTAGATTGGCCTAAATCGAGATTCTTCTGCTTTGTCCTGAGGTACTAACTAGGGCACACAGTTTGTTACAAGTTTAAATCACAAGTTAAAATGATGTAATTTGGCGTACATTCAATCAAAACACCCCGGTAGTAAACAACAGTGAGGTATCGATCAATGCTGGAAGGTTCCGGCTGGAAGGCTTTGTCGCGGGAACCTCTGGGAACAGAATTTCCGTTCCGGGTCTTCGCGTGAAAGCGTTCCTGAGCCGAAACTTTCGTGCATACCACCCTTGCTCTTTCTCACATGTTGTTCCTCACTGAAGTCTTCTGCCAGGAAGAGGCCCCAACTTATGTATCGGATGCCTGCGCAAATGGTCGTCTTCGTAGGTTACACCTCTACTGAAATGAAATCTCGCATCAATATTTCCGGCTGGTAACGTTTCAATCCCATCAATTTTTTAATCGATGTCTTGTGTATTTTCGTTGTTGCTTCACTGTTACCTGAACGTGTGCATCTTTATTAAATAACTATCAATATTTCAAGGCAAATGTCAATATTTGACATTTTATGGCAACAAAACTTCATAGCTGAAGCTTAGTTGTGTTGTCATCGCATATTTGTAGGAGAACAAGACTTTGCACTCCTGCAAAGGACGCACAGTGTAGTGAACTGTTCGATTCGCTTCTCATGTTTAGAATTGTATAGCTCCCATGAAGTTCCCTTGAATTGATCTCTTAGGGACCACTCGCTCTTCTTACAGGACTGCTGTCAAACATCTGCCTGTTTTTTTCTGTAAATTGATATGGTCAGGGTGATATTCCAAACAATCTAGTGTACATATACAGTGTTGTTACGGCGTTTTTGCTGCTCTTACTCACATGTTGTTCCTCATTGAAATCGTCTGAGGGAAAGAGGCTCCAACAGATGTATCGGATGCCTGCGCAAATGGTCGTCTACGTAGGTTACATCTCTTCTGAAATCAAATCTCGCATCAATATTGCCAGCTAGGGTCAAGCATGACGATGGGAAAAACCGACCTTCAATACGACCCCCCTATTCTCTCGTCCAACCCCCACCTTTTCACGACCCCCCCCCCCCCCCTTCTGCTCCCGCTTGTTTTCTCTGTACAATGAACAGTTTCAAGGAAGAAGACACAAAAGAAACATATTAAACATGAAATCGGAAATTGGAACTAAAACAACCTTGAAGTCGATATGCATCCTTTCTTATCCGATAGGACCAGAGTGCCAGGAAGAACGATTATGTCATTAGGTGTCAAAACAGGACTGGTTAGCAGCGCATGCGAGGAATCGGTTTCAGCGCTAGCATTTGCGCGCCCACAGGTTCGATTCCCGGCTCCTCCAAGAAATTTTTGCACAGGTTGTGACCGCGTCAGGATTAAGTGTGGAGCAGAAAGAATTTACAGGTTTGAAAATGAAGTGAGGGAGGCGAAATCGATCGATTACACATGCGAGAATTCGCCTACAAGGGACGCCAGTTTGTGGAAAACTGGGGTCACTTACACCTCGTACTGAGGTTTTCTGACTCAAAATCAGCAAATGCTTTTCACGATATTTATAGAGGACGATCAGTTCTATCTTTAGACAGAGTTTCAATTTTCTAGACACGTTTTTGGGAGCGACGAAATCGACGGGAGATTTGGCGAATTTCCCATCAATTTCCCATCTAAATTGCGGGAAAACGAGCGAGCTTCGTGGAGCCAGATTCTGTACTCAGATGGAAAATTTCCTCAGCTAAAACTCATAGAAAAAAGTTTTCATGATATAGGCAAATTGCTTCTCAGTGATTTCCCAAACAGATTTGCTCCATTTTCACCATCTGTTCAAATTGCACTTCGCCGACACAACCGCACTCCGAGCGCTTGTCCACATCCTGCCCTTCATTCATGGAGGAGGCACAGGAAATGCAAATAAGATCATTACGAAAGATTGCAAAATTTTCACTTCTTCAACTCCCATGAAGAGAGTTTGCCTTTTACCGAAGTTTCACTACCTTCACGTAATAGAGCTCCAAGCATTGATTCTTCATGCCCATTATCGCACCCCAGTAATCGCTCCTGCTTGCGTGAGCTAGATGGGAAATTTCCTCTCGGAGACCCGAAAATTTTAAAAATTTCCCATCGAGCTCCCAAAAGCATATGAAGTTCTAGAAAATTGAAGCTCTGGCAAAAGATAGAGCTGATCGTCCTCTGTAGATGCTTAGAAAAGCATTTACTGATTTCGAGTCAGAGAACTTCAGCACGAGGTCTAAGTTACCCTACTTTTCCACGTTCTGACGGGGGGCCCTGCAGGCGAATACTCTCATGTGAAATCGATCGATCTCGCTACCCACACTTCGTTTTTTTAACATCTCCACTCTCTTTGCTTCACGCCTGGTTCTGAAATGATTCCGACCCGTGCAAAAATCTATTGAAGGCGCCTGGAATCGAAACCGCGGGTGCGCCGAAGCCAATTTCTCTCATACGCTGCCAAGCAGTCCTGCTTTGACTCGTAATGACGTGATCGTTCTTGGGCGGAACGTCATTTGTCATGTCATAAAACAATCATGAATTTACATTCAACGGTCAAGCCCCCCCCCCCTCTACGTACTTACCCAGCCCACACCTCTCTAATACGACGGCCCCTCCCAGCCCCCTCCCAGACGACCCCCTCATGGGAAATTCCCATCAGACGCTTGACCCTGTTCCCAGATGGTAATGCCTTCAACTGTCTTCATGCTTATGGACCTTGCGCGTAGATGCTGGAGAAATCTTTCAAATGACATAAAGTGAAGTTGTCGAAACAGAAGGGCCAGAAGAACATACTGCAAGGGGAAGAGAGAAAAATGAAAAAAAAACACGGTGTCATACGTGTCATACGTGTCATACGCAGTAATATGTACGGGGTGCGCCAAAATTATGGGTTCTGCCCGCTGCTGTAAATTTGCTCATTAGCATATTGGAAAGCTTCAAGTTCCTTCAGACAATTCTTAATTTTTTCCCATAGTCCACATCTTCTCTTTCTGCTGATCCATTTGGTCCGTCGGTTTTAACCATGTTGCAATTCCAGAACCATCATTCTATCACTATCATCTAGCACCACAGCAGTCTTCAGACATGCAAGACTTATAGTCCACCAAAAATGAGCAACAACTTCACCTACAGAGTGATCTACTTTGTTTTTTTTTATTTGTACGTGGCTATATCACACTAATTTGCAGATGCACTCTGAATGATACAAGTGCAGTGCTTGAAATTACATCGAAGCATTGGCAGTAAGTAATCGCCTGGAGGTGGAAGTGACTCAGTAATGTACGATGGATATACAGTCTCAGTCAAAAATACATGATCAGTGTCATGTCGAAAGTGGAACTTTTCATTATTTCTTAATTTGGGATAGAATTGAGCTATTCGGCCTAGATTTTAGGATGTGATGAGGGTCGAATTACTAGGTTGGTCCGAAAGTTTTGCACCAATATATTTTCTAGGATCTAGAATTCAATAGACTCAAATCAAAATGCCACTACCTGTGAACTGTAGGATACACCTGGCTGCTGCCGTACAATAATCACCAGACATCTCGAAGCGCTGGGTTACAGAAAACTGATGACGGGTTGGGTCCCCACAAACTGAGTGCTTTGCAGGACTGAGTGTGTGCGAGTCTTTGCTGCTGCGTCCACACGGGAGGATTTTTCTCCGCCAACTCACTACTGGAGATGAGAGTTGGGTGCTATATTTTAACCACACACGGAAAAAAATTGACGCCTGCGCGGCGAACCATCTTCTTTTTTCGGCTGTTTTGGAGATGGTTCGCCGCGCAGGCGTCAACGAATTCTGAGGGAATACTGTGTCAAGCCACGGATCTCCCTCATGCGAGGGATCCCAGCCGGTTAGTCGCGAGGCTACGTGGCGCGTCTCCAGGTGGCGGATAGGGGGCTAATCGCAGAGAAGGGGACCAGGACATTGTCAATTATCGCCCCATCTGCCTACTGTCCGTCATCTACGAGCCTTTTACGCGATTGATCCTCAACAGGATCGAAAGGACACTAGACGAGGGACAGCCGTGCGAGCAAGGAGGGTTTCGAAAAGGATTCACTACGGACCACATACAGCACCATCACTAGACTTATCGAAGTATCGCGAGAGTGTAAGATACCTCTCTGTCTCACGTTCATCGATTTGAAGAAAGCCTTCGACTCCGTTGCGACGGAAGCGGTGTTGGAAGCCCTGGGCAACCAGGGCATACCTACTCAATACATCAAGGTATTTCGTGAGCTCTACAGCAACTTCACGACCAGGATTTCTCCATTCTACGACGACATCACTATCGACGTCAAGAGAGGGGTTCGACAAACAACAGATGCTGACCGACTTCGAGGACGCGTGTGGAAAGATTGGTCTCCATCTGAATCTGACGAAGACGATGTTCATGAAGAACGGAGGGTTCCCGGATGCCCCATTCTCGCTCAACGGAACGACCATATCCGAATGCTCCAGCTACGTATACCTAGGTCGGGAAGTCAACATGATGAACGACCTCGCTCCAGAGCTGGGCAGGAGGAAACGAGCGGCTTGGGGAGCTTACAAGAGCATCGAGGACGTAGTGAAGAAGACTAAGAACACCAGGCTCCGTGCCCACCTCTTCATCACAGCCCTTCTCCCTGCTTTGACCTACGCCTCAGAAACCTGGGCGTTGCGCAAGTAGGATGAGAATTCGGTCAGCGTCGTCGAACGCTCCATCGAGAGAGTGATGCTAGGAATTACCCGCCTCACGCAAGTGAGGGCTAGAATACGGAGCTCCACCCTTCGTCAACAATCGAAGATCAGGGACGCTGTCGCTTACGCCAAGTTGAGTAAGATTAGGTGGGCCGGACACGTGATGCGTTTTAACGACAACCGTTGGATAAGAGCCGCCAGCGACTGAACTCCACGGGACTTTAAGCGCACGACAGGAAGACCACCGACCCGATGGTCGGACTTCTTCACGAAGTCCTTCGAGGATAGATACGATGCTCTCCGTGTCCCTCGAACGGACAGAGTCCACTGGACAACTCTGGCTCGCGAGAGGCATAAATGGAAGGATTGCTGGCACCCGCTCGGTATACCCGAAGATCAACGGGAGTCAAGGTGGTCAAGGTGACTGTGTTAAGAACTGCTGACACCTAAGTCACAGTGACTGCCTAAGTCTACTCATTCTAAGTACAGGAACTGGCGGATGCAACTCGCCTGGAGCGGGGAAAAAGTGACCGTGCTGCTCCACTTCATGACAACGCCCGATCTCACGTGACAAAGCTTACCCGCCAAAGAAATTGCCCAAATAGATTGGGAGGTTCTACCACAACCTGCTTATTCTCCCGACTTATCTTCGTCTGAATACCACTTGTTCGGAGACATGAAGCTGCATCTACGAGAAAAGAAATTCGATGGCCATACCTCGTGGATCATGAGGATATATATTTCTTTGATTGATATCTATTCACAACGAACTTGGCGTTCTTTGAAAAAAGTATGAGATTGGGTGTAAGACTTCCAGACCAACCTAGTATTATTTTTCATCCGCTGCATAACATCGATGACAACTGCTTCCAAACAGAACTATCGTGTTCCAAGTCCAAATTCACCACTTTCATCAACATGATGGTTCTTCCTTTGTATCGCTCCATTTCTTTCGTAGAAGAGTTATTCTGAACCTAATTTTGAGTGAATAGCTTAGTAAATGTCGCGTTCTGTAGTTCTTCTTCTTACATTAAGAGATGGGGTTTTCAAAAAGTTCAAGATAGTGAGCAAAAGGAGCTTTCAATAATCTCGAACAAGAGGCAACCGTCTCGACGAAGGATATTTCTATGACATCTACTACTGACACCTATTTTGGTGCTGAAAACACCAGAATAGTTGTTAGTAGTAGATGTGATTATCAATATTCTTTAGGTACAATAAAAAAGATTTTTTGGTAAATGCGACCACTTGCTTCGGCCCTCGCGTTTGAGCAGCAATGACATCTGGTGGAAAAAACAGCTAATCATGTGCCTAATCTGTATCAGCTCTTAATTTTTGTCAGAAGGTGGTAGTGAAGATATCGGATCAAATCAGAGGAAGCCGAGGGAATTGAGGTCTAAGCCTAATAAACCCCCTAGAATTGAGTTTCAGTTCACATAAGCTGCTGTTAGCAAGCACCAGTGGCGGACGCAAGAGGGGGGGGGGAGCGCTTCCCCCAAAAAGGGGTTGCCAAATTTTCGTAGTTACTTTACATACAAATAAAAATCTTGTACTACTTTATTTTTAATTGCTTATTTCTACTATTACTTTTAATATAATTTTTATTTATTATTTATTATTATAACTAGCGCCCCTACGGGTCGCTAGAAAGTGGGGTGGGGCAGCCACTTGAGGTATGTGCAGAAGTTTCGCGCCTATGAAATCCTTAGGAAATTGAAATAGAAGCGAAAATAGTAGTTAATTGAGTTTGGGTACGAAATTCTTCTTATGATTTACGTGTATTCTACCAGTCTGGCCGCCTAACCAACTCCGGACTTCTTGTACGCGGCTTGCTCGAGCACTCTTCATCACACATCACCATGTAAATTCACTTTCCAATGCATTGATGCATCCCCCGTTTGTTGTCACCGCACTTCTTGAATGCCTCTGGACTTAGCTAGTCATCATTAGGTGCGCGAGGATATCCTTCATATGAATCTAGTAACTGTCATCTATCTGCTGTAACCGAGACTCAGTGTAAATAAGAAATCGAAGTAATTCAAGTTGAGATTATTGTTGGAATACTCCAACAGATAAGGATCTGCTTCGACATCTAGGAGAAAGTAGAGGAGGTCGCTTGAGATACAATTGATTGTGCGGAAGAGAGTGAAAAGCAAATCATACCGATAACATAGTAAGCAGAAATTGGAGCTGCAGTAGTCTTCCGAAGAAAGTGAATTCGCTGCACAAGCCTAGTATCATTTTTATCAAATTGGCATGCTTGCGAACATCTTTCTCTAAGTCGCGTTTTCCTGGCATGTGAGCTCCGGCTAATATCGGTGTTACCATATCTTGACTTATGCTCATACTTGGACCGCACTGCACCCCTCCTCAGTCCGTGGTTCCCCTCCTTAGCGTTTTCCACACTACAGGGTGCGGCCTATGTTCCCGAACAAGAACATTATCTCATATGAAAACGATCCAACCAAAGCGATTTTTATTTTGATAACGTTAATTAGCAAACTTCAAAACATATTACGACTGATGCCCAAATTAAGTAGTTTTAGAGTCATTACAAGCCTGCAAGAAATATCTAATCAAAATTTCCTGTCCGAGAACATAAGACGCATCCTGTATGGGGCGCCAGCACGTCTCTCATTCTCTGCTGGACCCATATTATGGAGTTCTCCCATCTACCGGGCCACAGCAGACCCACCATTTTCAATCGGCTTACACGCATTCTAGCTTTTCCCCAGCTAGTGGACTGTACTGAAGCAATCCTCCATCTGCAGACTCGTATCCAAACACAGGGCGCAAGCGCTCCTTTTTTTTCCACATCATTCGGCCAAAGTAGTGGACACACATTCTTTTGTTCCTCACACTTTGGCTACAGCGGACACCTTCTTCATCTGCTAATCCATATGTTGACGTTGTTCGCAGCTGGGCCAAAGCAGACCCCTTCACATCCGTGAACCAATATCTTCTCGCTTCTCACAATTGGGTAAAAGCGGACCTCTACTCCATCGGCATTACCGCATCCTGGCATTCCCACACTTTGAGCGGACAGCAGACCCATATTCTGGCATTTCTCTTACCACAGCGGACCTCTCTTATACTCGCGAACCCGCATCTTGACGTTCCCTACGTTTTTAGACCTCAGCGCATTCCCTCCACCATCCACGAATCCGTCTCCTGGAGTTCCCATAGCTTTCAGGCCACAGCAGATCCATCCCTCTTCAGTGGACCCGAATTCTGGTGTTCTTAACAACTGAGCTAATTTTCCATCAGCATAACCGTATCCTTTAACTTCTAGGCTGCAGCAGACCTATGTGCCATGGGGACACACGTATCTTGGCGTCTCTAACAATTCGGAGACAGCGGACCCCTACTCCATGGGCATAAACGTATCCTGCCATTCGCACACTTTTTGGTCACAGCAGACCTATCATTGGTGGATCCGTATTCTGGCGTTTGCCACAATACTGAGCCAGAGCAGATCCATCCCCCTTCGGTGGACCATTATGCTGGCGTTCCTCACACCCAGGCCACAGGGGACCACTACTCCATCAGCATAACCGTATCCTGTCATTCCCACAGTTTTGGCCAAAACATACCGATATTCTGGCGTTGCTCGCACCTGTTGCACAGCAGACCTCTTCTATACCAGCGAACCCGTATCTTGGCGTTCCTCACATTTTTGGACCACAACGCACACCCTCCTCTATCCGCAAACCCGTATCCTGGAGTTCCCCTAACTTGCAGGCCACGGCAGACCCATTCTCCCTTCAGTGGACCAGAATGCTGGTATTCCTCACACCTGGGTCACAGCGAACCCCTATTCCATCGGCATACCGTTTTCTATCATTCACCGACTTTTTGGCCACAGCAGACCCATCGTCCATCGGTGAATCCGCATTCTGGCATTCCTCACTCCTGGGCCTCGTCGGACCTCTCTTATATTCGCGAACCCGTATCCTGGCTTTTCCACAAGCCAAAATGAACCCCTTCTTCATCAACATAACAGTATCTGTCACTATTCGCCCCTGGCAAGCCTATCGTCCGTGCGTCCTCACCCTCTGTCAATCTCGAGAAAAATGGGAGGAAGTTAGGATTTATCCAGAAAATTTGAATAATTACATACTTGATCACAGGAAGTGTCCACAGTGGCCTATAATGGCGCACTTTTTCCATGCATGTGAGTGTAGAACTGGAATCTCTTCCGTGGCTGCAGAACCGCTCAGCAACGGATACCACCGCTGCACTGGGCCTAGAGAGCTCTCGGGCCGCACAGGGATCTCGTCCATGTTGATCTGCAGTGTAACAGTTAGTTTTGAGTGAAGAGCAGCGGCTATCCTGCTCCGTAGATTGTGCTGCCTTAAAGGCAGCAGGAGCTGAAATCCTCGACTCCGAGCTGAGCTGTGGGTGATGAAGCACAGACTCACCACATCATAAATATGAAACGAACACAGACAATTATGGCTTACCTGCAGAGAAAATGGAACATTCGTCGCGAGCACGCCTGGCCGTGTTCGCGCGCGGACGAGTTTTCCCCGGCGCAAAAAGCCACAGTAGTGCGTGGTTTGGCGCAAAGGGAAAACGAAGTGCATTCAATTCACAGGGTTTCATGGCGGGACTCGGCCAAAACCACGCGCCGCACTGGCTTTCGCGTTGGGGAAAACTCGTCCGCGCGCGAACACGGCCAGGCGTGTTCGCGACGAATGTTCCATTTTCTCTGCAGGTAAGCCATAATTGTCTGTGTTTGTTTCACATTTATGATGTGCTGAGTCTGTACTTCATCACCCACAGCTCAGCTCAGAGTCGAGAATTTCAGCTCCTGCTGCCTTTAAAGCCTCGCTAGCGCTGTCTCATCGGTTGGCTGTTAGACCGCCAGTGTAAGACAGTGACAGTGCAAGGATTTCGAAATTGCGGGTCCCGCAAGGATCTAGTCTCATCTCGCTCCATAATTCGGTTTTTCGTATGACGTCTGCGCATCTCTCCCTTCACCATTGTTTATGCACTGCACTGCACAAAAGATTTCGCAAGACTCTCGTGGTCTGACGCCAGAAAAATCTGGACCCTTGCCAGTCTTTATATAGGAGGATTAATATTCTTATTAGTTTTATTTTCCATCTAGATCCCCAAGGCGGCGGAGACCCAGATTATTATCATTAATATTCTTATTAGTTTTATTTTCCATCTAGATCCCCAAAACGGCGGAGACCCAGATGGAAAAGAAAATTTCTCTTTTTCCCTTTTTCCCACCCCTCCTCCCGCCCACTTTCTGCGTCCGCCACTGAGAAGCACCTATAAAAGTTTATCGCAATTTCATCTAGATGGCTCAATCCAAAGGTGAGTTATAGCTAGAAATCATCTCGTAAAATGGCGCTGGTCATATCTTTTCGGACGCGACTTTATACGATAAACCAGTCATAAAAATATATATTCATATATGTATATACTATAAATCGATGGGCAGTGTCGTTTCGTTCAGGAATTTATCTACCTTTCAATTATACTCTCTTAGTGAAAATGTCCGTATGGATTTCTTGGGGAAACCCAGAAAAATGATGCTTCAAATTCCAGATAATGGGAAGCATTTTTTGCTCCCACGGGAGGTGCCATTTCTCAAAAATCGAGAAGAAACTGGATGCGGTCGACGTGTGCCAATGAACCGCTTCCGTCAAGCCTGGTTTGAATGAATATTTTGGAGCCGTCAATGAGAACAATTGTAAGGCCACAATGAAGCGAAGCTTCCGAAATGAGAACAATGCTATCGTGCAAGAAGGATAATTCCACCAGAACTTTTTCAAATCGTCAACTTCAGTCGGTGGTCTACCAACTCCTCCGGCGTCCGCTAACCTAATCACTCTATTAGAGTGATTCCTGGATCAGATGCATGCTCGGAACAAGATATTATCTTTGACAAGCACAAGGCAGCTTTGCACAAAAACTCGAAAATAAACAATGATCATCCCCTGCTTGCTGCAGACAGCACTTCTATTAAGTCTCAAGGGCTTATATCGGCAATCATAGAGTAACATTCGCAACCAAAAATAGATTATTGTTGCCAAATAACGTTTCCTACTAGAGAAACTACTACTAAATTAAAGTTCTTTCGCGCAGGACGTGACATCAATCTGTTACCCATAATAATTTTGCCGTTATTCATTTACCTGATGCCCATAATTTTGGCTTAAAGCTTCCAAAAAGCTTCCAAAAATAACGCTCGTTCTGCTAGAGCTTTGATAACTTCAACAAGAATAAGAGCAGAATAGATTTTTCTGACGTCTTTCAGCCTAATGATGGAGGTGTTCAAATGTTCGTCTTCGGCAACAACACACCGTCTTCAAAGCCGTAAATCGATAATAACCTATAATTTGCATGGGAGTGGAACCGCAGGCGGTCCCAATCGCATTTCCAATTTCATCACGTTCCTCTGACTTTAGTGCCTTGACCAAATCCTCCAGATTCGTACATAGAGAGACACCTACGTTGACAAGTCTTGAAACCTGGGTAGAAATTCCACACCATTGCATTCGATCATGAATGACTACAGATCTGTTGAAGAAGACTATTTACTTTCAACAAAATTGATTTATTTTCTCAGTATTCATTCCAAAGCGAGACTGAAGGTAAGTGTTTCGATGAAAAACCATTAAAATCAATGGACTCTACATTGAATAAGATCTCCTCTTATAACTGTGCAGCACGAACGCAGCTCGAACAGCGTAGTGCGTCAAGTGGAAACCCTTGGAGCATCTCCTCGCAGCTGCTGCCATCTTCTCCTCAATTTTTGTTGTAAAAAGGGAAGCTTGAGCAGCAAACGAGGGCAGGATGGCAGCAACTGGAAGGAGATGTTGCTGGAGTTTTTAATGGACGCATTACGCGACAGAAGGTGATGGATGATCTGAGCGGTAGCCGAAGATTGTCCGATCACAGTAAATTAGGAGAGTCAGTGAAGCGCATTGCGTCTTACTGCTCTGGCACGAGTTGTTCTTAGATCTGTAGCTAGGTTGCGCCACACAGTTTGGAGACGTTTATGAATGCCAGCAATGAAGATGTTGTCTTTTGAATGAATGTAATCTACAAAACGTTCCTGTTCTGACGGGTTGACTTCGAAGAACAACTATTTTACTAGCTTTTCATTGTGCAACTATTCAGCGAGGAGGTCGTCAGGACAAATAATTCACTAGCTTTTCATTTTACAACTATTTGGGAAGGAAGAGGTCAGAACAACTAATTAACAAGCTTTTCAATTGCAACTATTTAGCAAGGAAGTGGCGAAAAATCTTATTTTACCGCCTTTCGAAAAACTAGTTTCAGATGCGGTCTGTTAAATAGTTGTTGCAGAGATTGTGAGCACCATCCTCTCACCTTCACTGATTTTCTTCAAACGATATGAAATAGTTGGCTAAATTTCCCGTAATGTCCTGTTGGCCCAGGGTCTGCTTCAGACTGCTGCTTTCGGAAGTCCGTGTGAGGGTGAAATGGCCGACCAGCCAATGGTTCCAAGGTTTCATCTCTACTTGGAAATCTCAAGAATCGACATGCTCCTGGCATTTCAGAAAAAACACACTCCCCAAATGCATTTTTGGTGCTATGAGTCTCTTCTCTTGGTATTCATCCGGATTTGAATTCACAAAGCCAAATTGCCAAATAGCTTAGTGTACATTTGTTTTATACCTGAAACACATATATTCTGTGACTTAGATTGGAACCTAGAGTGAGGGTAGCAGATGTTTCATGCTGCCAGCACACATGACAACTCTTTCAAGATATCGCAACCGCAAGGAATAAAACTTCATCGGACAGTAAGATAACACGAATTGCTCCAGAACTCTTGCAGCCATCAAACATTTTGAGCTTGTGCGTGATGTTTGCGCCAAAGCTTCTACGTCAAACTCAGCTTTATTTGTTCTTTTTTATAGCGTTCATATTCCTTTTGCTGCTGTAAACAGATCATTCAAGAAGCTTTGACTATTTTATTTTCAACGGCTCACTACCATGGCGAAGCAAGCTGTAAATAACACTCCTTTTAATGTATGGTCTAACACGGCAGCCTTGGATGCATGGAATTACGCCTTGTTTTCGCTTGAAAGCATACTGAACATCGGATACGTACTAGCCGTTAATGCACTCTTCTATATATGCGTATCCCAGAAGAACCTACATGTGAATTTCAGGTAGGACTTTACCTTTCTTCTTAGATTCTCCTGGAATAGAAATGAGAATTGATCCTGTTTCATATACTCGACAAAAACGTTAACCCAGGGCCTCAGAAAAAAACGTTAAAATGAGGAATTGGAGATGAATATGGTTGAGCTTGTTGTCATGGTTCCTCGAGAAAATGTATCGCAAAGTAAAGTTTTTGCAAGGGATTGTGAGCGCATTCTCATGCCAAATATGCATATTTTCGGATTTTAGGACCAAAGATCTTTAACTTCTTTGAACAACTGGTAACAGAATAGAGGGACGTAACGGAAAATATCGTTTCTCTTAGCATCAGAGATCATTCCTCATTATTCTAGAATATGATTATTTTTAAATATTTTCGTTATTCCATCCGGATTCCTAAAACGGCGGAGTTGAGCTTTTCTCCACTCTCCTCCTGGTTTGCAACTTCTAGGTTTGGCACCGTCGGTCGGGTAACGCTTTTGGAAAAATAGTGTGGTGACTTGGATAAGAGAAGTGTATCATCAGTTCGAGGAATTTCGCACCGTGCTTGATTAGCTGATCTGACCTGCGAACTAAGGATGGGCTCTGAGGAATAATCTCAGTTTCGAATTTTCCAGGCTTTTCAGAACTAAACCGAAAGTTACAGGGCAATGCTTTTTCTTACTGCATTCGGCAACCTCATCAGAGCCATTCATCGTCTCATTCTCGTCGCAGCTCGTATTTGTTGCATTGCTCAGTCAGACACACCTTTAGTGGTTGGTTCAAAGGCACATACAATTTCAAGATTCTAGGAATATTTACTAGTTTAGAAAGATTTATTTACTAGTTTAGAAAGAATTACACTTCCTTCAACTAATGGGCATTTATATATTTTTATTTGGTTTCATGTTTGTTGTTGTGGAGAGGGCAATTGCGTCCGTTTTCTCCAGTACTTACGAGTTGAAATGTATGGGCTACACAGTACCAATAGCGCTCTATGGTGTTGTGGTAAGTAAGCCTTTGTCCATGTCTTGTTTGCCAGGAAGCTCATCTCATCAAAATGTTTCAGACCATCTTATCAACCACATCTACGTGCGTCGTTTGGTTCCAATTATGTGAGTTTCTTACATCTCTTCGCAAAACTTCTATGATGAAATTAGAGAGCATGACACATCATACTTTTTCCGCGCTTACAAGAGAAACACCAGGACTTAAAAGGGGCGAATAAGCGGAGGTATTTGGTCCTCTTCTCTGGGCTATCCCTAGGGTACCTTTGAGGGAGCTACATGCGTCTGCTCGCGGATGTGCTGATAGCTGACTGAATTCTCCCGACTTTTCAGTAGATGACGGCCCAGCGCAGCTGATGCACCTCACGCAACATTGCAGCGATTCATGTTACACCAAAAAGCCCAGTTTCGTTTTGCAGTCTGCCAAAGCAAGAAAAACCTGAGGTATTTGAAGGTAGTCGGCCAGCGTTCTAGCTACACTTGCTAAAGATGAAGATTATCGCCAGCAAAACGATCCTACGACGAATGCATAGTCTCAGAAATTTAGTGCGGACCGCCTGCTCTACCATTACCGGCCGGGAATCACTGAGGTACTATCCCCTCGGAACCCGGCCGGGAATGGTAGAATGGGCCGGCAGGCGGTGGGCTCCGCTCAGCCGGAACGGCTCCAAATCGAGCGGGTACAGCCGGTGCTGCTCAAAATCGCATGTTTAGAGCAAAGTTGTCCACGATTATCCCCCAAATAGTAGTGTTACAGTAGTGTTAAAAGTAGCGTTACAACCTCTGGCAGCTTGGCTTCCGGATGCGCAGTGCCTCGCACAGAAGAGCTCCGGGTTCGACGCAGCTGTGGATGCGTATTCATAAAAAGCACAAATCAGCAAATTCTCATCAGGTAGAGAAAAAGGTGCTTCTTTGCAAATCCCCCACCCGTTTTCCTAGTGTTAGCTTTCTTCTACCAACGAATGGGATCGACCAACCTGACCATTGGTTCTGAATGTTCGAGAGTCCGCTGCTTTATCCACTCGGCCATCCGGGCTTCTGGTCGGTCTCTCTAGGCTGACGTCTTCATCCCCTAACACTGCTCTACTATCACTAACCGACCATTCCGACCGGGCCGGCTGGAATGCAACCATAGTCGGCCAGCTCAGTCGGAAGGTTATCATGGTCGATTGGGCCAGCAGGCTATGAGCTGTCTTCCGGCCTGTCGCAGGTGTGGTAGAGCGGCCAGCCGGTGATTAGCTGTAGCCCGGCCGGTATGCGGTGATGGGCCGGACGCCGGCCGGTGATCAGCAGCCGCTACTGGTAGAGCGGGCCGGCCGCACCAAGTGTCTGAGGTGGAGTAAATTGCGTAAACAAAGGTTAACGCACGCATAGATTCACTCCTGTAGAGCTAGGACACATACGTCATATCTATGCCAGTCAAACCTTAGCAAAGGAAAAGCAGCGTCAAATCTCAAAATGAAATCGTTTACCACAGGGTTCGGAACCCAGGTGAACATTTTAAAAATGCGCATGCAGAATTACCAGAATTACCGACGTTTTCTTTGTGTGGAGCATTGCTTCCGGACGCAAATTACTTATTTTTTTCCATCAACTCCTTATACTGCCCACGGGTTAGCGTGTAGTACAGGAGTAGGAAAAGCACTGCTTCGTACGTAATAGACAGATGCTTGACCCTTGCTGTAGGCCAGCTTGGCCTTCCATTCCTCTGAATGAGAGCACGAGAATAAAGCGGTAACTTATCACATTGGGTGCCGCATCCATATCCTGCATGTCAATGTTCAGGGCGACTAGGCACTCAGAAATTATATATTCTGATGCTGAATTTGAATGCGTGCATTAGTTCAAAAAAAATCAACACCAATCACTATAGAATCATCTGCTGTCACCTTTCTTCTTCACTCTTTGGAACTCGTTTTCTTGCCTATAACGGGTCGCTGTGCTTAGTGATTGGTGGCATCAAAGAGGCCTCGTCCTCTTTGACGCCACCAATCACTAAGCAGTTGCCTCGGTTGCCGCTCCAACTGGTCAGCTCGTACCAACATCTTCAACATTGTTGTTACAAAGCGCTTTTTTCATTACAGCTCACAGCTATGCCTCATGTCTGACTAATTCCACAACATCATTTGCTTTAACAAACCTGCGCCCGTGTTGAAAGCATGAATGGCCAGGAGAATACGTTCTGGCTCAATTGTAACAAAAGCTTCGGCATAGCTTCGGCATCCCTCAGCTTCTTACTGTGTGGAGATTAGCTTCGTAGCGGTGCCATATCCCGAACTGCTGCTACACATAATCTCTGAGTAGTGAGGTGTCATCTTTCCTTAATGTATAGCCTCGTCTGAGCCGCCTCACCATCTATTGTGGATCGAAGGTGCCCCCGTCCACAATAATGTCAGAGCACTGTGGGAGCACTTCAAATGGTTGTCACCCTAGGCGATTTGGGTGGAATTCTTACTGTGTGATCTTAGATGGTAATTGGTTTTCTTTCAAGTCAAGAAATGCGTTGTGGCATATCAGAGTGGTAAGTAGTAACTAGATGTACAGTGAGCGAGCACAATGTCAACATCGTTTCAGTCGAGGGCTTCGATATGTATTTCTTGGGCATTGAAATCTCTACCGTTGCAATCAGCCTGCTGGTGAGTTGAGACGTATTCACTTAGAAATTTTGATTATGCTATTATATCTGTGTACCATCACAATTTCGCTTTCTTAATACTTCTAAATAAAAATTTAATTCATCCAATCAAGTAGTCCTCGCGCAACCACTATTTTATGAATCTACCATGATATTTACATTTCGTGATTTCACCAAAAACTACATTTTATGGGTTTCCAATAGTGGCTTCAAGTTCACGTTCGCGTGCGCAACCAGTTGTGCGCGAATTTATGAGTAGGGTGGGCACTCATTGGGCTCCGAATCTGGTGAAGAATGGTGAAGGGAGCTCCATTGTACTGCCCAACACCCAATATGGCAAGAGGCCGTAACCGGCACAAAATAGAGCAAGTTATTTTGACAGTGGCTGTAGATGGTGATTCAGTTCCATTGCCGTGTACGATAGTTAGTTCTCAAGAGATCAGTTTTGTTTGGACAACAATTTTGTAACTTCTGTTGGAGGGACTCACGGAAATTTCTAAAGTTATGACAGAAGTTCTCGCTATTTTTGCATTTTTGAAGATCTCTGACAAATAATTACCAAGTAAATTTTACATTGTCATTTTTATTTTGCTGTGGAGCGCGTATTCATATATTACTGTATGTGAAACAATTTAGTCGGTCTAGTTCTGGAGAATTTACTAGTACTGGTTTTAGAATAAATACTTCGAACAAGCATATTTGTAAACACCTCTTCCCCCTATGTTCATTGAAAAATAAATCTACAAGAACCTCAAAAAAATAGAACACTCTCGATCGAAAGATTTGAAATGGTTGCGCAAAATAACTGGTAGCTCTCCACAGCAGGTCTGAAGCGCTAAGTAGAGATAACGTCAGTGGCGCACACTTTCGAACCAAATCCTCCGGGGAAGTATTTTTCTCTGGGAGGATTTTGATCGCGTATGTCGTACGTCAAATATGGTCTCATCCGAAAGCATTCTCTCAGATCTCAGTAGCGTTCAATGTACAAGACCTGAGCTATGAAATTCTCCAAGAAATTTCGGAATTCTTCTATGATAGTTGAGCTATAAAATTCTTTAAGAAGTGATGATCTTCTTCCACAGTTCGTTAACAAGTCAGAATGTACAGCCAGAAATTCCGCTACAAACTCATAGTTAGTGGTATGTCTAATATATCCCACTGCTAATCGTTTTTGTCGCGACTATATAGTAATGTGCGTGAAGATTATGCAATAACTGGGGAAGCGAATAGCTAACCCAGCTGATCAAAATGAGGCTTATGTGGCTCAGAGCACTCACTAACATGCTCCCACGGCACGGCATCATGTTACGTACATTAATGGTCTTCTATTCTTCTAAGTTCAGAAGAGAGTGTCAAAGATTTTCTTCACTATGAGTCCGCTCTTCTGCCAACAGCTTCTGAGTGGCGGAACGGGAAACCCATGAGACGTTGCCTGAAGAGGCTGAAGCCTTTGGATCTCGCCGACTAAGCTGGTCGATTAACTATCGGCTCTCGTGTTGCAGAGGAAAACCACGCACAAATAGAATTGAAAACATCTAATTGAGCTCTATTCCTTGTAATTAAATCTGTTCTTCCCTGCAGTACTAGTGTTTTTTTTTCCAAATCACAATAAGTTAGTACTACAACAAAGTAAAGATCGACATGATTCAAGGACTTAGGCCTCGAGCTCATAGTTCAATACGTTATCCACTCATCCATACAAGTTCTGTGTGATATATGCATGAAGTGTGCAAAAATGGTATGCTCATTGGACCTGAGCCGTGTACTTGCTATTTTTTTCAGTGAAATTTATTGAGATATGTTTGTTCCTAGTGAGCCTTGTCACTTTCCAGGCATTGATTGCAATTGTGATGTACAACAAAGCTGTATATAGGGAACGACATAATTCGATGATGCCACTCACTGATCGATATCAATTGGATGAGAATATCCGAGCGAGCAAGTATCTCATACCCGTGGCTATAGATAATGTTCTGGCGGAGGTGAGAAGTTTTATACTGGCAATGGAGAACACCTGCATCTAGCACAAAACCATAGCCACTGTTGCCTATGAGAGGTGTCACATGTTTGAGCAACGACGTATGCAGCTTTGTCATAAAGTAGTTTCTGACTCGGACCACTACCAGATTGTTCCGGGTAAAGTAAAAAAAAGCGATTACATGGAAAAATAGGAAGATGGCATAAAAAACTGCAATCCTCACAAATTCAGAGGACACACGTTATTCAAAGTTATTCAAAGGTTCGAGCAGGAAATTAGCTTTTGCAATTCTCGGTTCAGCTGCTCGGTGTTATCATGCACTGTAAAGAAGAGGAATGAAATGATCAGCTCATTAACGTCTAAAGAACTCGCCATGCTTTCCATCTGAAAATTCTCGAAACAATTGTGAATGCGTAATATGAAGACAATGTGCCTTCTACATACAGTAACTAACTGAGGGTAGTGTTGCAAATCAGGGATTCGTCTACTCAGACTCTTCTGGTCTTCGAAAGTCTAACTCGGTTAGTATGCTCTCCGGACCAATCTCCAACAGAAATTCCCCTTTCTAAGTTTTTCGTTTGTTTTCCGCTGTAAGGCTCTCAGTGAAGAAACCCTACTCGAAGACGACGTCTTCAGCTATTTCATGTATAAACATGTCAAAGTTTAGGCTGGTGAAAGACCTAATTGTATCATGTTGGCAACATTACGTAGATGTTACTACTTTTCAACTTGGATGGAATTGCTGACCTTGAATCGACTTATAGCATTTCAAAAAAAAATCAATAAATAATCATTAATTTTCAAAGAATTCGTAGAGGAAAGACTCGAAGAACCCTTCGCCCTGCAATTCCTCCACAACGTGCTTCTAATCAGAACCGTCCCAGTGGAAGAGTACTACCTAACCTGAATATGAGAATAACTGTAAAAAAATTTTAATCAGTATAGAAAGATGGTAGCATAGCAGAGTATTGCAGATGAATTTTTTTAATAGAAGCTAGGGAAAGTCCTCACAGGAGAAAGCAGTGAGAAGAACTAGCAGAGACTTTTATTGCTCTACAACAGAATATACACTTACTACGAAACAACAGTCGATTCCAAAAAAGAAATTTTTCTGGCCAGTCTTGGACCTAATGATCTCATTTGCTTTTTGATCCTTTTACGAAGCCTCTCGATCCACCTCAGGTCCCATCACTGTCTCCTCCCGGACGGGCTTGTCCCAGAGCTAGATAGCTTGGTTAACTAGGAGCGGGAATCGATTTATCGATCCTCTGCGAGCGAAGGCGAGCTTCTAGCCGCTGCGCTCGGCGCACGCCTCCCTCAATCATAAGCGAAAAATATTCAGTTGAGAGTAGAAAAACAACAAAATGCATTCATGGATCTATTCGGAACATTACATCATGTCCATTATAGGTGATACATATAATGTTAATGGCATATTCGATATTATTCACCGATATTCCTATTGGATACGACACAACTCACTTAAGTCATGCTTATGATCTTGTAGGATTATTTTCTTTTAACTATCGTATTTTTTGAAGTAGATTTGTTCCTGCTTTCAGTTGGGTGCATATGAACGCATGTTCTTCGTTTTGGCATTGGTTATTCGGAGCCAGAAATTTCAGCAACTCATGAGACGAAATAAACGGATCGCCACATCGATGAATAGTCAAGCATTTGCGGCATCTAATTATTTTAATGATCTTAAAGCAGTGTGGTCGTAATGAAGCAGGAATTCAGAGTCTTTTGTTCGTTACTTATCAGTGATGCTCTAGTTGCTCCAACTTTCTGTGTTGCACAATGTTTTGCCGTTCCACAAGTGAATTTACGCTCAAAAGCGTCATTTACTCGATTCGTCACCATGTCCATCGTATTTATTGATCCTCGCTATTTTGGTAGGTCTCCTCAATTGTGCATATGACAGCTAGCTTTTCTTATGGGGTGGCGGTCAGGAAGAATGTTAACTGCACAGTGCACCCTATGCACGGCTCGCTTCACAGTGCCAACATCGCACCGTGCACATGCTACACTATCTCGCTCCAGGAACCAAATTTAGTCGAGGGTGGTTTGAATATAAATTACTGGCATAGGAAATATCTAACACCACACCAATCTGTAACATTTAGTTAAACTTAGTGGTTTTTTTCGGCTTCTCCACATTTTCCCAGTCTCTCATTTCGCTCCGAAATTCTCAGAAAAATTCCAGTATAAATTTTCATAAACATAAACGAATTGGATGGAATTCAATGGAAAAATTCGATGTTTTTGCTGCGATTGCGTTACGAAACATACGAGTTATAGTGTTGCACTATATGCACTGGCAGCCACCTATTTAGCGCACGCCTTAACTTGGGCAACCAAATGACTAAGATATAAAATCTCTATGTCATGCCTGGTATTAGCTATCAGGATGTGCACCCTTTTCGCTCGGCTCTGCTGTTCTGGAAAATGCTTCTCAACGGAATTGCTGTAGTGGTCTCGATGCGTAACTGTTCATCTCAGACACAAGCAAAAATTGTCAATGCCCGGAAAAATTGCAAAATCACGAATTCTTTTTCTGAGATTTAAGCTGCAAAATACATTACTAATAAATGCCATGTACTATTTTGTTAAAAACTTATAAGCTAATTACTATACCTGAGGTTATCAACATCAGACAGGGAAATCGTTTTGTCTCTAATCACGCGTATGTCAGTTTTGTTTTTGCGGTTGAACTCAAACATCTTCTTTCTACCAGAAGTAGTGAAGAAATTCCAGAACGCGTTCGACATTTTTACCTATAACAAATTTCGATCTTCACAATCAACCTTTCATTTTAACCAATATCTTAAGTTGTTTTGTTTACATACTCTGATTGATGATATAGACCCAGTACTGCCAGTACTCGTCGGCCAAGTCAATGGGAAAGGATCAGCAGTATCCTTGTACCTTAAACATCATAGACATTACTACAACTCTAAATAGTTCACTTACATACTCACTGTACAACTTCAGTGATGAAGAAGTTAGCTAGCTCGGCAGGCTTCATAGCATTAGTATTGGGTAGAGATACAATCCTGATGTACTCATTGAGTACTCTTCTGTTAATATGTTCTTGTGAAAGTTGTTGACGGGTAGTTTGATCAATGTTAGGTTCATGGAAACCAGGCACTTAACATAGAGGTTACATATAGAAGATTCCAATTATCAGTAGATTGGTACTCACCTTATCCTTATCCATTGATAGATAGTGATGATCGCAAGGTTGCACTTGATACAATAATCCACAACCGCATGGATAATCCTAAAAAAATTCCCTGATGGTATCGATGAAATACGGTAGATGTACGGTAATACCTTCTAGACAGGAACATCAGTTCTTGAAATCAATTGATCCTTTATATTGATAAATCTTGGCTCGGGGTTGGGGGCAAGGGTTTTTTCTTTTTCTTTTTGCCTTTTTCTCATGGTATAACATACCCTATCCCTATTGCATCCTTTATGAATCTGGGAGGGCCATACCTCCAAATAAAAGTAGGGATTAGTGCTGATGGGTAATACCAGCGGGAAGCGGCAGGAGGGGTTAGTTTTCCGTGACCCCAGCACTAGTTGTCCCGTAAGGGACAAACCAGGGAGCGCCACCCCCTAGTAGCAGCCCTACTAAACCTTCGGGAAACTCCTCACCTTACCCGGGATGGGCCACTCATTCACTTGGTCAAAAACTACAAATTATTACACTAGTAATCGCCTTACTAAAAGTAAGGTAGGAGCCGGTCAATACCATTTAGACGATTTTGGTAATCAGTATAAAGGATCATAGTGCAACGAAAGATGCAATATATGTAAACTTATCAATTTCACGAATAACATCACCGCTAGTGTTACAAAGCTACAAATTGATACATATAAAACAAAGGACTGTAATTGTAAAACTAAAGGAGTTGTATATTGTATAACTTGTAGTAAATGCAAACTACAATTTGTTGGAGTAACAAATAGAAGTCTAAGAGAGAGAATCAAAGAACATTTGTATTTTATTAACGATAAGAAAAAGTTCAATCCATTATATACACACTTTCATAATCGTGACAATAAAATTACGGTGGATATTTTAGACTCTTTGGAAGAAAACTCAGATAAAAATATAATACTATCGAAGGAACTCTTTTGGATTAAGTTACTGATGTCTCCTTTACCATTTGGACTTAATGACAACATAAAAGGATATGGTAATATTAGTGACATAGATAATCCACTAACATATAAACCCAACCATCCATATTATTCTTTATCTATAGTGAAGCGAAGAAATAATAGAGGGAAGAAAAATAATAAAAATAAAAAGAATAAAGATACTAATAAAGCTATAGTAGAATTTATCGAATACGTCACAAGTTGTGATAACGAAGTTGGTTTGAATGTAGATAAACTTTATAGTAGGTTAAAATCTTACAATAAATCAATTCTAAAACATTTATTTAAGTTGACTATGTCGAACGAATTTCTGAACAACAGTTCTAGAACAATTAAGCTAGTGGTGTTATGCATCTTGTGTCATTTCTACTTTGGACATACTGGTAAAAAAGGAAATAAAGATAATAGACATATTAATATAAAACTTAAATACATAACGGATGCATATGAAAAAGTTAATTGGAATAAAATGTTTAATAGTAGATTCGTAAAGAACTTAACTGTAGGAGATAAGATAGAGGATTATATACCAATAAGGGTAATATACGAGTATGATAATCCGACTTCCAGCGTGTTGTTTAATTACAATAAAACACTGAAAGAAATAAATAACAAAGAGATAGCTGACATTATTTTAGAAAAGTGTATATGTGAACAGAATAGAAACCTATATAGTACATATATTGACGGACACCATCAACATATAATTACAGGTAATCTGAGTATAATTGATAACATACATTTCAAGAAAATCCTAGAGAAAGGGACAAAATTCAGAATACATCAACAACCCAGTCGTATTAAAATAAAGGATGAGTTTGATAAATTAAAAAATGAAATAAAAAACAAACTTACCAATAAATATAGACTTAATAAACATAAACAAACCCAATTAGATCATTATTTGGGCAAAGCATTCAGGAATAAGATTAAACCCTTACTCAACTCTAATAACTTCATTCATTCCGAAAGCTATCGTTACTTGAGTAATATTGCTAAGCGATACCAAGATAAATTTATAATTTGTCCATTGAATAAAGCCAGTAACAACTACGGTATCATCCGTAAGAAGTTCTACCTACTTACATTGATGAAAGAAATGGGCATAGAATTTGAAGAAGGAAGAAGAAGGTTTAAGATAAATCAATCCAATCAAGTATATAAGTTTTTACCTAATGCCAACAAACAATCTATCATATTAAAGCATAAGTTTTTTTGTTTGAACAACCAATATAACATTGATGTAAACTGTACTTTACCTATGATATACATGTTACCAAAAATGCATAAAAATCCTATTAAATTCAGATACATCACAGGAGCACATACATAGTAGTAGTATCAAACCGTTATCTAAGGATCTTTTATTCATATTTACGTTCCTCAAAAAACATTTTATTAAGTATACAAGAGCTGCCTATCACAGAAACCATTCTGTAAAAACATATTGGGCTATAAGTGATATTAACATAGCACATGAGTTAGCCAATATTAAGAGCAACAACATAAAAGTATACTCGGCAGATTTCACGGATATGTTTACCAATCTTTCACATAATACTATAATGGCTAGCATTAAAGAACTAATGAAAATTTGTTATAGAAATGCCGGAAGAACTTACATAGCTAGCAATGGGTTTAATGTTTTTTATACTGACAAGACGGATTGGAACCGATATAAACTATATAAACAAGAGGACCTAGTCTATTATACCGACTACTTACTTAGGAACAGCTACTGTGTCTTTGGTGATATGGGGTTCCAACAAATTAAAGGTGTTCCCCATGGTGGCAATTTTAGTCCATTGTTGGCGGATCTTACGCTTTCAGTCATGGAATTTGATTACGCCAAAAGAAAAAGAAGAAACAATAATGAATTATTTATACCTTTTAGATATATGGATGACTTATTAATTATATGCAACATGGAAGAGTCTGAGATCCTTAATATACTCAACCAAGTTTATAAGAAGACTTTGGAACTAAAACCTACACACATTAATATTAAGTACTGTAATTACCTAGATTTAACAATTAAAGTAGAAGAAGAGCATTTAAATACTTCATTATATAATAAAACGGATGACTTTAATTTTAAAGTTATCAGGTTTCCACATTTCGATTCTTTTCTTTCAGTAAGAATCAAAGCCTCCGCTATATATACAGAAACACTTAGGATAGGAAGGATTTGCACAGAATTTGAGGATTTCAACAACACAATAAAGAGTATGATAATGATGCTCAAAGATAGGAATTACCCGCGAGACGTCATCTATAAAAACATACTTAAATGCTTAATAAATGATAAGTTCATATGGTACAAATACAAAATGATAGAGCACATTCCCATACTAAAACAATTTGTCCATGACTTAGTTATAAGTGTCACACAGTAGTTTGAAGATATGTCTAGCAATATGTAATAGTTACTCTTTGTCATGTTTTTCTCACAATCAATACCACTCACTCACGTATGCTATTAATGATCACCTCCATAAATTATCCCTAGCACACAATTTAACAAATTTAACAACATACGCACGGGCACACACACATGCATATACGTACACGCATTAAAACATTTTAGCACAAAAATACACATGCATGCTCATACATACGTGCATACACAGAACCACAGAGACACATTCACACATATGCATACATGAATACATAAGTACACTATGGATGCACACATGTGCACATGCTTACACACATGCATGTGGGCGTGTGTGTGTGTGCGTGTGTGTGTATATGTACATGTATATATAGGTATATGTATATATATATGTGTATACTAGCGCCCCTTCGGGACGCTAGAAAGTGGGGTGGGGCAGCCACTTGAGGCATGTGCAAAAGCTCCACACGTGCAAAATGCTTAGAAAATTAGCAAATAAGCAAAATTAATCATTAACTGAGCTCAAATTCAAAAAGCTTCTTATAAGTTACGTATAAGAGAAGCAGAACAAATCTTCCAATGGGCCCAAACATGAAGTCCTTCTTATGAGTTGAGTATGCGAATGAGAAGTTCGTTCCCCATCGTATGGCGTATTCGTGCGTATTCCTCACTATCGGGCCAACGCAGACGCGTTCTCCATCGGCGGAACTGTATCCTGCCGTACCCCACATTATTGGACAAAGCGAAATTGTATCCGAGTGTTTTCCACACTACTGGGCCGCAGCGGACTTTCCTCCATCGGTGGACCCGTTTTCTGGCGCCATCTTCACACATTAGGCCTGAACCGTATCCTGGTATTCTCTACTTTACTGAGTCACAGCGGACCAATCCTATGTTGGCGGACCCGGTATCCTGGTGTGGTGTTATCCATACTACTGGGCCACGGCGGGCCCTTCCTCCATCAGAGCGCCCGCATTCTGGCGCCTTCCTCACAGTTAGGGCAAGCCGGATCCGTTCTCCAGGGGCGGGTTCGCATCCTGTCATTCTCAACACTAAAGTGAACCCGTATCCTGGTGTCCTCCGCACCATTGGGCCCTTGCGGGCCTTCTCTCCATAGCTGGACCCACGTCATGGCGTTCCCCACAGCATTGGGCCACGGCGGGCCCTTTCTCAATGCTGGACCCGTGTCATTGAGTTCCCCACAGCACTGGGCCACGGCGGGACCTTTCTCCATCGGTGGACCCGTGTCATGGAGTTTCTCGCACCACTAGGCCACGGCGGCCCTTTCTCTATCGGTGGACCCGTATCTTGGCGTCCCCCATCGTCGCTCCATTGGGCCCTAGCGGGCCTTTTCTCCATAGCTGGACCCACCTCATGGCGTTCTCCACAGCACTGGGCCACGGCGGGCCCTTTCTCCATCGGTGGACCCGTGTCTCGGCGTTCCCCGCATCACTGGCCACGGCGGGCCCTTTCTCCATCGGTGAACCCATGTCATGGAGTTTCTCGCACCATTGGGCCAGGCGGGCCTTTTCTCCATCGGTGGACCCGTATCTTGGCGTCCCCCGCTCCACTGGGCCCTAGCGGGCCTTTTCTCAATAGCTGGACTCACCTCATGGCGTTCCCCACAGCACTGGGCCACGGCGGGCCCTTTCTCCATCGGTGGACCCATGTCATGGAGTTTCTCGCACCACTGGGCCAGGCGGGCCTTTTCTCCATCGGTGGACCCGTATCTTGGCGTCCCCCGCTCCATTGGGCCCTAGCGGGCCTTTTCTCCATAGCTGGACCCACCTCATGGCGTTCTCCACAGCACTGGGCCACGGCGGGCCCTTTCTCCATCGGTGGACCCGTGTCTCGGCGTTCCCCGCATCACTGGCCACGGCGGGCCCTTTCTCCATCGGTGAACCCATGTCATGGAGTTTCTCGCACCATTGGGCCAGGCGGGCCTTTTCTCCATCGGTGGACCCGTATCTTGGCGTCCCCCGCTCCACTGGGCCCTAGCGGGCCTTTTCTCCATAGCTGGACTCACCTCATGGCGTTCCCCTCAGCACTGGGCCACGGCGGGCCCTTTCTCCATCGGTGGACCCGTGTCTCGGCGTTCCCCGCATCACTGGGCCACGGCGGGCCCTTTCTCCATCGGTGGACCCGTATCTTGGCGTCCCCCGCTCCATTGGGCCCTAGCGGACCTTTTCTCCATAGCTGGACCCACCTCATGGCGTTCCCCACAGCAATGGGCCACGGCGGGCCCTTTCTCCATCGGTGGACCCACCTCATGGCGTTCCCCACAGCACTGGGCCACGGCGGGCCCTTTCTCCATCGGTGGACCCGTGTCTCGGCGTTCCCCGCATCACTGGGCCACGGCGGGCCCTTTCTCCATCGGTGGACCCATGTCATGGAGTTTCTCGCACCATTGGGCCAGGCGGGCCTTTTCTCCATCGGTGGACCCGTATCTTGGCGTCCCCCGCTCCATTGGGCCCTAGCGGGCCTTTTCTCCATAGCTGGACCCACCTCATGGCGTTCTCCACAGCACTGGGCCACGGCGGGCCCTTTCTCCATCGGTGGACCCGTGTCTCGGCGTTCCCCGCATCACTGGCCACGGCGGGCCCTTTCTCCATCGGTGAACCCATGTCATGGAGTTTCTCGCACCATTGGGCCAGGCGGGCCTTTTCTCCATCGGTGGACCCGTATCTTGGCGTCCCCCGCTCCACTGGGCCCTAGCGGGCCTTTTCTCCATAGCTGGACTCACCTCATGGCGTTCCCCTCAGCACTGGGCCACGGCGGGCCCTTTCTCCATCGGTGGACCCGTGTCTCGGCGTTCCCCGCATCACTGGGCCACGGCGGGCCCTTTCTCCATCGGTGGACCCGTATCTTGGCGTCCCCCGCTCCATTGGGCCCTAGCGGACCTTTTCTCCATAGCTGGACCCACCTCATGGCGTTCCCCACAGCAATGGGCCACGGCGGGCCCTTTCTCCATCGGTGGACCCACCTCATGGCGTTCTCCACAGCACTGGGCCACGGCGGGCCCTTTCTCCATCGGTGGACCCGTGTCTCGGCGTTCCCCGCATCACTGGGCCACGGCGGGCCCTTTCTCCATCGGTGGACCCATGTCATGGAGTTTCTCGCACCATTGGGCCAGGCGGGCCTTTTCTCCATCGGTGGACCCGTATCTTGGCGTCCCCCGCTCCATTGGGCCCTAGCGGGCCTTTTCTCCATAGCTGGACCCACCTCATGGCGTTCTCCACAGCACTGGGCCACGGCGGGCCCTTTCTCCATCGGTGGACCCGTGTCTCGGCGTTCCCCGCATCACTGGCCACGGCGGGCCCTTTCTCCATCGGTGAACCCATGTCATGGAGTTTCTCGCACCATTGGGCCAGGCGGGCCTTTTCTCCATCGGTGGACCCGTATCTTGGCGTCCCCCGCTCCACTGGGCCCTAGCGGGCCTTTTCTCCATAGCTGGACTCACCTCATGGCGTTCCCCTCAGCACTGGGCCACGGCGGGCCCTTTCTCCATCGGTGGACCCGTGTCTCGGCGTTCCCCGCATCACTGGGCCACGGCGGGCCCTTTCTCCATCGGTGGACCCGTATCTTGGCGTCCCCCGCTCCATTGGGCCCTAGCGGACCTTTTCTCCATAGCTGGACCCACCTCATGGCGTTCCCCACAGCAATGGGCCACGGCGGGCCCTTTCTCCATCGGTGGACCCATGTCTCGGCGTTCCCCGCACCACTGGGCCACGGCGGGCCCTTTCTCCATTGGTGGACCCGTTTCTTGGCGTTCCCCACAGCGCTGGGCCACGGCGGGCCCTTTCTCCATCGGTGGACCCATGTCATAGTTTCTCGCACCACTGGGCCACGGCGGGCCTTTTCTCCATCGGTGGATCCATGTCTCGGCGTTCTCCGCACCACTGGGCCACGGCGGGCCCTTTCTCCATCGGTGGACCCGTTTCTTGGCGTTCCCCACAGCGCTGGGCCACGGCGGGCCCTTTCTCCATCGGTGGACCCGTATCTTGGCGTCCCCCGCTCCACTGGGCCCTAGAGGGCCTTTTCTCCATAGCTGGACCCACCTCATGGCGTTCCCCACAGCACTGGGCCACGGCGGGCTCTTTCTCCATCGGTGGACCCGTATCCGTATTTAGTTGATTGGATATACAATGTCATGCCTTCCTATTTAGAGGCGATGCAGCAATAGCACCCACCAGATGAGGCGACCGCGTAGGTCCACCCCCCGAGCTTCCGAGACGCGGCAGCCCTCATAGCACCCCTCCGTCTCTTCCTGCAAGTGCACTCAGCGTCGCATCAGTGGAAGGCTGGTTTTCCTGCTGCGTACATTGTGCAGCCTGAAAGCTGTAAACACTCCCTCACTCCTATGCGGCGAGACCGCCAGCGAAGGTGATGAAATCACCATTCCGTGCATGCGGGAGAGCCAGCAGTGACGAAATTGCGGGTCCCGAAGCGAACGTGTCTGCGTCCATGGAAATCGGCCATTTCGCCACACAGTCTGCGCCTCAAGATTGCGGTGTCTATGAGTGCCGCCCCGTATCTCTAACCGCTCTAGCCCCCTTACGGCGCTTTGTTTAATAGATATGTATATGTATGTGTATATATGTGTATATGTATATATATATGTGTTTGTATATATATATTATATATATATGTATGAGTGCGTATATATGTATACTTGTATATGTATATAGGTATGTATGTAAGTGTGCATGTATATATGTATATGTGGGTGTATTTATATGCATGTATTTATAAGTATATAAATGCATGTTGGTGTATGTATATATGGGTATACTATAAGTATATATAGGTATGTGTGTATATTTATGTACGGTATATAAGTGTATGTGTATATACACACACACACACACACACACACACACACACACACACACACACACACACACACACACACACACACACACACACACACACACACACACACACGCACACACACACACACAAATAAACACACACACAAATACACACACATGCACACAAGCATATACACATATAAACACCAGTTAAATCACATACATGCACAAAACTTTATTGTACATACAATGCCTTTGTTGCGCACATATATACTAATATAATTTAGTTTATTTCTTATTTATTCCTCGTTTTCCTAACCTTACCCAGGTAGGCTCGCTGCCGCGCTCCATTTACACATATAATACTCAGCTATACGGCAGCAAATACGTGCGCAGCGGGCCTACCAAAATCATAATTTCTTATTTTCCCTTTCTTTGCTCTCACTCCTCTCTTTCTGCTTGTGTTCTTATTCCTTTTACTTTCATTCTTTCTCTTTCCTTCTCTTCTCTCTCATTCCTTAAATTTCTAGTCCCCCTCTTCACTGAAGAGCCTCGGGGGGACTAGAAATCAAATTGTGATTCGTTTGAAGATAGAGGCGAAACGAATCACAATTTCCTTTCTTTCTTTCACTCTTTCGAAGTTTTTCGTGTTTATTGAGCAACCAAATGACCAAGATATAAAATCTCTATGTCATGCCTGGTATTAGCTATCAGGATGTGCACCCTTTTCGCTCGGCTCTGCTGTTCTGGAAAATGCTTCTCAACGGAATTGCTGTAGTGGTCTCGATGCGTAACTGTTCATCTCAGACACAAGCAAAAATTGTCAATGCCCGGAAAAATTGCAAAAAAAAAAGAATTCACAGTGATTGTAAAGACAAAACATGAGCTTCGCCTGCGGATCCTCCTTCTAATTTGTATTTTCAATATGCGTTCACTTACTGAATGTAAAAATTAGAAGATTCCAGTATTCCGCTAATTCTATAAAAATGAATTTTTATTCAATTTTGACTATTTGCTTCTGCACCTGTCTCAAGAGTGGCAGCCGCAGGAAAATTTTGAACGCGAAAAGAGTCCAACTAATATCCACTCTTCCTTCTTTCTCAGAGAGAAGAAGGCGAAATGATGTGCATAAAAATTTTATACGAAGTCTGGAAATTACGTGGCCATCTTATAAAACCTCTGACATCAATAGGACCTGCTGACTTCTTACACTGAACTACAGAATCCTCAGCCCCTTCCCCCTCCCCCCCCCTCCCCGAGGAAAAGTATTGAAATCGCAAAAACATGCTTGGTGGACAACACTACAGCATATCCTGGATCCTGATCTACGCTTCAGCCAGGTAATGACATACTCAGACACTCGCCCGATCGGAGCCGAACCCGATAGGGATTGGAGCCACATACCTCCTCGGCCCCAATCCGTAAAAGGTGGGGCCCGAGCGCCATACAGTGCTATTCTGGCTACCATAGGTGCTATTCTGTTACTAATCAGTTGATATTCGGTTGCTACTACATTGATATTCGGTCGCTATTCAGTTGCCATTCAGCTGCTACTCGGTTGGTATTCAGTTGCTATTCGGTTGCTATTCAGTTGCTGACCTGTAGTAACACGTTCGTTATCCGAGGAGGTGTCGCGATACTTCTGAGGACTTCTTGACATTCTCAGAATCAGGAAACGTTTTCGATCAAGAGGGGATCACTGCTGTGGCTATCAACCTACACAGATCTGGAAATACGCTGCAACTGATAAATGTTTATCGACCTCCGAAGGTGACAGCCAGTATCTGTGACAAATTCTTAGCCTTTCTAAGTGATTGCATTTCTTTTCATCAAAACGGTGTTATCATTTGCGGCGATCTCAATCTTAACATTGACTGGTGTAGCCAAAAAACTGCACCGCTCATGACTGCAGAAGCAACAAATACATGCAATTCTTTCAAATGCATGAACTCCCACAGCATGTATCGCAACCAACATAAGGCTCCAACATTTTAGACCTTATTCTTACTGATCCGTCGAACATTGTCACTGATGTTTCCGTGAACTGTCCATTAGGAAAACCAGGGGTGGTAGTAAACCTCTTGGAACGGCGACGAAACGATAAGCAGAAGGTCGCGATGAACTGTCAGCTCTGGTTTGCAACCATGAAATAGCTAGGAGCTAACTGACAACTGTGGTCTTTGAATGATCAGGCTCTTGCAAAACTTTCAAACCCTTAGATATTTCGAACCTTCACAGATGGGATACTGATTGTCCTCGGAGTATGCCGACATATCTCTGAACCATAGATTCGAGTGCCAACGGGACCTTATGTGATCATTATACCTCAAGCGGCCAGTGAATCTCTTCCGAGTAACCTAACTTTGTTGTGTTTAGCTCACAAATGAAATAGCGTGCCCATAAAATATGTAGGATTTAATATGCGAAGATGTATGGCTTAGCTGCCAAAGTCAGCCACCAGGAAATCGGAGTCATCGATGATCTCCTTCGGAAGGTCATGATGATTGAGACAGGGGAACATCGATCAGCTGAGTGTACCCGGATATGCGTCTTCACCGAAAAGGGGTCAGTGCACGCTCGACTGGCTACAACTATGAACTCGAACTGTGAGCAAAAAGTCATACGGAGGACTTCTTTGCAAAAAGACAAGATCGCCGTCTCGCGCGCCGGACACTCTTTCGCTTCCAGTGTCTTCGTCGTTTCATACTGGTGGCAAGTTCAGCGTGACGGTGAGCTCACAGTTCGATTTCGAACAGTAAGTTTACCTGCAAGTGTGATCCCCGTTTCGTCCTAGTATTTAAGCATCATACTTGGAGAACCATGTTCGTTCCAATGAAGAATACATTAGTCTCCCGCAGTTCCCCGTAAGCTGGGAGTGTTCGCCTTGATGATTCTCAGCCAGAGATTTGATCGCTTTTTGAAACAAAATGGAAGGATTAAAACAACTTTTCAGAACCAACCGGCTACGGCATCCAATCATTTCAACGATCTCAGAATAAAGCGGTCATAATAAAGTGCTTCGATGATCTCAAATGATTGAAGTTTAGGTCATATAGACTAATAACTAGCGGCCCTTCGGGACGCTAGAAAGTGGGGTGGGGCAACCAATTCAGGTATGTGCAAAAGCTTCACACGTGCGAAATGCTTAGAAAATTAGCAAATAAGCAGAACTAATCATTAACTGAGCTCAAATACAAAATCCTTCTTATGAGTTGCTTATATTCTATGGGTCTGGCCGCCTCGTCAGGCTTCGAGTCTTCTCGCGATCCTGACTTTGCTTGCAAATTCTTAATCACGCTCCTACATGTAAAGCTAATTTTCGATGCAATGATACTAAATACTTTTTTTGTCACATTTCTTACATGCGTATGGACCCGTTATGAGCGACCACTTTCAGCTCTGTGCAGGAGTATCTTTCACATGGCTTTAATACTTGTGAACAACACTATGTAACTAATGCCGTGCGAATAATCACATGAAATGATTCAAGCTACACGTACATAGCTGAGATAGTCCAAATGATGAGCTTCTGCTTCAATATACAGGGAGGAAGAAAAGGTGGTCGACGGAGACACAAATGAGTGCGTAGCGTGTCCCTACTCCACCCGTAGACGTGCATCTTGATGTTTTCCCCTCTATTGGGCCACGACGGACCCATTCTCCATACGTGGACGCGTATGCTGGCGTTTTCCCGACTAATGGGAATCATGCGGACTCACTCTCTATCCGTGCACCCGTATCCAGGCGCTTCCCCCACTTTTGGACCAGTGAAGAGCCAATCCATCGGTGGGACCCGTGTCCCAGCGCTTTCCCCAGTATTGGGCACCTCTGCGGACCCATTCTCCATCGATGGATCCGTACCCTGCCGTTTTCTCCACTATTGGGCCACCCTTTCTCGATCGGTGGACACCCATCCTGATGTTTTTGTGAACAACAGGGCCCCTGGCACATCAGTCCATCATCAGTGCACCCGCATTCTTTGTAAATCTTGAAAAAAAAATGGAAGAAAGTTAGGAAATATTTAGAAAGTGTGGTCAATTGCACAGCTGGTTCTAGAAAATGTCATAACAGCTTATAATGACGTGTTCTTCGTTCGTTCATCCTGTGTATTTGATTGCACTGCCCTTCTTAAAACCAGACGGATCCTCAAGCTGCATAATCTTCATGGGACCTCAATGATGAGAGGTGCGCGAAGAGCACATCCTACATGAGGAAACCGAGTGAATCCTATCGCTACGGCCTCTACTCATTCTTTCGAAATGATTGACGTCCAGCGTTCCAAGATTGAGTGCAGTTACTGACAAAGCTCCATCAGAGGGGCTACTCTGCTCCGTACATTGCTAACACGCATCGTCAAATCGTTGTAAACACTCTCTCGCCCGGAGGGTTCGAGACCGCTAGCCGCTGGTCCCACCACGAAATCCCGAGTGCACCAGACTTCCATCACGTCTATGCACCTATGACGAAACGTTGGCCGAATTCCCCGTCAGCTGCGCATCCTCGCGAGCCACAGTCTATATATGAGCCTCACGACTAAAGCATGCGGTCACGTGCTATTCCCCCTACGCCTGCGCTCTAGAAAATTTTGTTGCACTACCACGATTTATATAAGAGGATACAAGAGCCTCAGCTTTCTTCTAAATGAGTTACGAAGCATTGGCTTGTAAATCAGCCTTCGCTATACGTCCGTCGTTCTAGCTAATGATATGACACTGATACTGAAATAGCAGCATAATACACGATTCGGCTATGACTCCAGTAGGGCTACCATGATTTGTCATTTGTCTTGAAATTGCTGCTGCGATCAGTTTTGCTGGTCGTTGGCTTTTTTGTTTACACTGAAGTCCTACTGGGAGTGGAGCTACAACATTTTCATTGCCCCTCAATAAGGAAATGAGATGAAGCTTTTCTTCGAAGATCGACCTGTTTCTTAAGGAGTAATCACAGAGTTTTGAGAATGAAGAGGTAGGGTTGTAGTCCAGACAACATAAGGATTTGTTCGGACTAGGGAAAGCTCTTTAGATCAGTTTTGAAGCTGTGTTATGCGCTGAGTACCGTTTCTTCCACGATTCGCGTGAGAAAAAAATTGTTGGAAAAGCATGATTGCTGGCTATAGCATAATATTGCTGAATAAAGAAGAGGAAATTGGAGAACAGGACCACTGCCATCACTCTTGATATAGTCCCAAACACAAATGCCATCTTAGCTTTTGGGGATTCCTTTGAGACAAGAGTAGGAACTCCGAAAATGCGAGTTCAGGTACCGAATGAAGCATGGGTGTAGTTGACAGGGTATGCACACTACTCGAATTCCTAGAATATGTGGAAGAATCAGTCTGCTACAAAATGTTTAGGAAGTGGCTGAGATAAGGCCGGTGCTATCATCCACCTCCCTTTTCACGGTGTTCGGGAGTGTTAGTGATATCAGCGAATTCTCGATTTCATGACCCTAACAATAAGAACGCAGAAGTGACAAAAATTTCTTTCTTGATAGGGTCAAATTACAGAGGTATCAAAAAGTTTCCGGCCTCCGCTCGCCTGTCTCATATTTCTGCCGTTTTGAGGGCGCAATGTAGAGTGAAGCCTTTCATGTTAGTTTGCACAGTTTCATGAGATTCCGCTAAAGGTCCCAGAAATAAGAACGTTCTGTTCAAGCTAATGTATGGTTATCGCTCAAAACATCTGTACCCAGCGAGAAGCAACCGACGAATTTTCCTTTTGTAATCGAACTTTATTGGACAAAATCTGAATCCGCCCCTGAATTCTGAACGAAGTGTAAGTCTTCTCGTATTCCCACATACATGAAATTTCTTAACTCAATATTTTTAATCGAGTGACAATAGGTCAGAAACGGAGCGACATCTGATCAACCAGCAGAGAGAAAACGAGGACAGATTATTAGGCTATTCAAAAATTCCTTTGGAAATTTTCTAGGCTACCATCTAAAATTTTAACCTTCGCAGTACATTGAGTCTTTAAAACCTTTTCGGCGTTCAACAAGAAAATGCCAGTTCAATATTCAAAGAAGATTTTTGGGAGTTTCGTAGAAAGCGGAAAGGACATTTTGTTTTGACATCTTGACTGCCGATAAGTCTCAAATTTAGTGCCAAGACATGAAGTCCCAAGCCTGAGGTAATGGGCCAGGACGGGCAGATCTCCGAGACGAGTGCGATCGAGCACGGAACCGGGGGTGAAAAAGTCTTGCCCAAAGTTCTGTGCGATGAGGAAAGATCGTGTTACCTAACCACCTGTACGTAAACCCCAATGAAGTGGATAATTACAGTGCTACTTTATTCCACCCCTTTCGGAAGCCAGTCAAGAAAAACGACTGCAGAAATTCAACCACGGAATTCAAGCTCTTCAATGAGACATCCTTTTTCACAAAATTGCATTGCTTTATGACAATGCAAATGCATTTCGCTGTTTGTAGATGGGGTCTGGGAATTAGCTACTAGGCTACTACATAGAATCCGCGAGAAAATCTGAAACATCACTCCTGCGGAACAAAGCAAATGGCGAAAAAGAGTTTACGTTTGGTGTTTATATTCGGGTGATGAAAATTCTTATAAAATTGGGTAAGTCTAATAAAATGGTGCATATTTATCCCCTTTAAAATTTCATTGCGGTAGCTAATCTGCAAGTGGTTCAGGCCGGAAACTTCTGAAACCCCTGTAGTATCTGCCCCTTTGAACCGGCAGACGGATCGCTCCTGGCTGAGCTGGCTGCCTGCCACAAATGCAACGTCTAGGCAACCAGTCTTGGGCCAATCGATAAGATCAACAATGAAGCACGGCTTGCCACGTCGGAATCGTTTCAGCGAGCTGGTACAGATCAGGTCCCGAAGACTGCTTCGGAGACCTTGAGACATTTTATGTGCGTTGCCGAAATCAGATATCAAGAAGATTCAGAATCTGTCATTAGCCGAAACACGAACACGAGGTGGGGCAGTGCCTTCAAAGGCAGCATGCACGGGAATTTTTGTTTCGTAGATTTTGCGGTTTTCGCGGTTTTCAGAGATGCTTAACTCATTGACATGATGAAGTAGTGTAAAACTAGCGGAAAACACAGAAAATGGTGACGGTAGTTCGTGCACGTCCAATGCGGACGAGTGTTCTGTGGAAGGTCTCACCTCGAAACCCTCATAAGTGAATTCCACATAACCAGCTGTGCTAAACCACAAGCACACACCCTGTCAACACCGTTAGCTGGCGCGACGAAACCCTATTGTCCAGATCGACAGATGTGCCAACGGCAGTATCTTCTCAGGTAGACGGCTATTCACTGTGTTCAACTTACTGCTGTGAATGTCCAACGGCCGGCTGCACAATCAACGACCCCTCCGTATCATCTTCGCAGGTAATGTTTTGTTCCTTGGAAAAACGCTTGAACGACCTTTATTTTTCACTGCTTTGTAGCCATAGAAAGTTTAGTTGAAACAATCGGTTGTCTGCTTTTTTGACTTCGCGGCGAGTTCCAGAGATCCTATTTCAAAGTAATGCTCCACTCTGTCGCCACCCGTGATGAATTTCTGCGGGATATTTATGGTGATCTTCTTATAACATGGCTGAAATGTACGAATCAGAAACAAAAACAGTGGCTCTAGTGTTTTGAAAAAGCACTTGAACTTATGCAGCGGCGGCCACACATTTGGCAAACCGTCAACTTTTGGCGATTAGTTGAAAAAGATGTAAAATCCGTATTCCAAGCTTGGAATGAGCTGTCAGAACAGTACCGAGGCAATCGTCAGGGCATATTGTGCTCTTTTTCCCTTTTTCCCATGGTTGCTCCAGAAGATGCTTCTGAATGAAATTCCTGCAATAATCTCAAAATTCAGTACTTCTGAGAATATTCGATTCCTTTCTGTGCAAAAATTTACCACTTCGAGGCAAAATATGTTCGCGCCTGGAATATTATATTAGGTTGGCATAACTAATGCGGCTTTTTTCGCCTTTTCCTTTTCCTTTTCTCGTCAAAAACTAACGCTTTTTTGAGGTTTTTCATACAAATAACCATCTTCTTTCACTTAGTAACGGTGCTATCAAAAATCGTATGCACATTCGTCATCTTATATTCTACCACTTCGGGCAAGTTTGGAAGGAAGCACTGTCATTCCGCGGTCTCAATGAAATTTAGGCTAAAGAAAAATCAGCAAAGCCTAGTTGGAAAATATTCAAGTACTCAGGTGGAAAAATTCCAGTTGATTTCGTTTATTTTATTTTTTTTTATTTTATTTTTGCACTCAATTTGGAAATTTATCTCCGAATCAAGTACACGCAAAATAAGCGAAATCTACAGGAATTTCGCAATTTTTCTCGATTCCAGTAGATTCCACTAGGATTTAAACATAAAATAGGTGAGATCTATTGGGAACTGCACTCCGCGTAAATTCCAAAAGATTTGTGTATTTTTCGTCTATTCTTATGGTAAATTCGTTTTTCACTAATTATTGCCGTTGCTTTTCCACCTTCAGAAATGTGTTGTGCTTTAAAGAATTCCAAAAAATTCACTCATCATAACTACCAAAAACTTTTGTAAGTTCATATGATGCGTATAAATATACCATGCTAACATGAAAGATATTCACTAGCGGAATCTAGGGAGCGCGTCAACTGGATGTACTGCAGGAGTAATCTCGTACTCAAGGGTGGTCGATGAAACCATCTACACCCGGAAATGTTCTCCGGAGTGCAGCATTTTTGCTCTGGACCCAAGGCGGCGCATCGCTGCGTGCCCGCGGCCCCGGCTGGAACCGGTCGCATCAGCTGATGTCGCAGGAATTTCCGCGTATTCAGCAGAGTTGGCGTATTTTTTGGGGGGAATTCGGGTAAATTTCAGTGGATTTCGCTTATTTTCTGGAGATTCACGTATAGTTCTCCGGCGAAATCGGGAAATATTTCGGCGAAAATAAGCGAAATCTGCTCAAAAGCACACGTAATTTACTGAAATTTTTCCACCTGAGTAGTTCAATCAGGAAGGTACAATCCTACAGATAAAAAAGAAAGACCTCTACGTACGATCAAATTTGGACTACCAGGAACTCTTTGCAGCCGTGAAAGGGAAGGAGGTTCGATTGACGAGATTGCTCAGAAATGGAGCTGCTTGTTTTGCTACAGAAAATCGGTGGAAATTTGACCATTGTTCCTGTTTAGGAGTTCGTGCTGACCCACTTAGCCAATCTCCATGCTTTCCTGAGCCTTTTCAAAAGAAGTACCATGGTCGAACGGTCCATATTGGAGAGTTCGGACAGCATTCTCGTAGTCAAGCTTTCGTCCTCTTCCAGGTTGCCCAAAATTCCCGGTGCTTGGAATTTGATGACCAACCTCTTCGAGCTTCATCTGTGAAGCTCATATCTTGCGAATATGAATAATCTTTCACCTTAGCCTTGCTGATTGGGCCATCTTTGAAAAGCTCGCTGACATCGCGGAATGATTGCTGCCTTGCAAGCTTTCCAGAAGTGATAGAACATAATAAGGCGGATGTGGATGCGGCCTTCGACAGCACCTTTGATAAGTAGAAAAAAAAAGATTTCATGAAAAAAAGAACCATTTGAAAAGCTTCAGTTTTTATAGAGAAAACAAGTCACGAAAAAAATTAATTATGCAGCAACCTAATATCATTGGATATATTGCTTTTGCAGTATCGTTATCGCAGTCGTTGAAGTCAAGGAAGAGCAACACTTGTCAACAGAACTGAAAGCAGCGAAAAAAGGGATTCACGGTGATTACAAAGTGAAGAATGCACTTCCTCTGAGGATTTTTCTTTCATTTGTGCTTCTAATAAATATTTAGATTGACTGGAAAAATCCGAGGCTTTCAATAATCCCATGTTTCAACAGAAGGAAATTCTGTGCAAATTTGACCATTTGTTTTTGCCTTTGGCTCTAGCTGGTGCAGCGAGTACAGCAGCAGCAGTCAGATGACAATATTTCATAGGAATGTGCCTGATGTGTATCATCACTTCTTCCTAAAAAGTTAGATGTGAGATTTTACACAGAACTTGGAAAAACCGGTTGAACTGCAGTTTTGAATCTCTAATCCTCATTCATTCAAATGTACTCGCGGTTACTAATAGAAAGCAGGAGTCTCAACACATACGGCTAGGCTCTGATTCCCTTTTCTAAGGGTGATATACAGGAGTGGGGGCCATAAGTTATTGCACAACATCTAATGGATTATTTCTCTGCAGTAGTGAAATGTTTCCTTCAAGCTTAGACTAGCTTGATAGATCTGGATTTGCTCAATTTTATGTTTTTAAACACCCCCTAGATGCGTGCGAGATCAAGAAAAATTTTAAAGGAACCTTCCATTGCAGATTTTCGATACCACCAAATTCACTGATTCAGCCGCCCGCAACTTTGGAGCAGAACAGCTAGAAAAACGGCTTTTGAAAGCAGTTTCAAGTGGAATAAATATTGTCTCGTGTTCGCGAAGGCGATTATGAGGTGATTATTCAAAATCCACTCAAGATTGGTGTCGATAAGGGGCGAGAACGAGCCTGTTCAAAAGCTGCTTGGATGAGAAAACGAAGCCTCATATTCCGAAGGGCACAGTTCGCCTAAATCTGGGCCCATTGATGGAGCTTTACAACCATTTTGTAGCATTTTTGATCTAGTTTTCAGATCGCGTTCACCTACTAGCTGTTGTTCTGTTTCTATGAGGGAAAAGAACTGGAAATCAGATTTGGTAGAAGTTCGTCGTTATTGGGAGCATGGACTACTCGTTATTTTTTCTTCTCATATTTCTTGAATCCCGCTTTCATGAGAAACTCCCGACACCATTTTAGAAGCACTTTTTGCTCCCTCAGAATTGCATAAGCAGTGAGACCTTACTACCTTAGGATTTGATAGGTTTTGCAACAAAAGTATCACAACAACAGATTTTTTTGAAAAATCTGTCTCGAGGCCAGCTGCTCTAGAGCCGCTTGGTAAGCCGTTTGCAACTGGAACATACTTTAAGCCTTTCTCTATCCAGTAAAGTAAGGAGTAAAATGAAACGTGTGTTCCTGACGGAGAAATAAATAATTAAACGTTGTACAATAACTTATGGCCCTCCTTGTTTGTTAAAATTTTGTCGTCCAAAATCCTGGTGCTAAATGTGTGGCTACCACAGTAAGCAGTTGTACACCTGCGAATGCTAGAAGATTAGGTGAGATTTAAAAAAGTGAACAGCTTCTCACCCCTCTGTAGTTGCATTTGTGATAGATGTTCAAATGTGGGTCGATTGGTGATATTTCCCTAGCTGTACCGGCCAACCTGAAGGAGCCATCCTTATCGGTTTTGTCTTGATCCAACTTTCTGTCCGCAACTGAAACATGTCCGATGGCAAGAAGCAATGCACACTTCGGAGTTATATCATATGCAATGCTCACATATCTCCGTGTCGTACAGCTTCACCTTTATTCCTTGTGCTGGTATTCCGTTGCACGTCAGTCTACCCGATACCCCAACTGATTGCTTTCTACCAATCGAACCCAGGATGGCAAAGCATGTTGGGAAGAGAAGGAACAGAAGGAATATTCGCATTTGCTGATATGCAACTAGCAATAAGAATTCCATTACGTAATTGGACCGTCAGCCCTTAACCGATGGCAAAGCAACAAAAAGAAGGACTAATTACATGCTTGAAGATAAGTTCTTTCTAACAAAGCAATTTCAGCATAGCCACGTAGTGCGCGCATTCTCCCTGAGTGGTACAGAATAGTTCTCCAGCGTTCCCCTACTCTTTCATCATTCAATAAATATGATAGACGATAACAATGTTGAGGCGCAGAGTATGTAGTCACAAATGGAACATTGATGGATACTGTCGTGAATGATGAAAGTGAGAGACTGGTACGGCGTGGTTCATGGTTTCGCAGAGGAGACGGTGTCTTGCAGTGTTCACAAGAGTTTCAGGCTGCATGATATATTATGGAGTAGGATGCAGACTCTAGAACCGTTCTGTATGAGGACGTACCTCCATGTAGCGCTCAGAATGATTGCACTTTTGGACAAGATGGAATGATTCCGCGCACATTTCTATAGCGTCACAACCTCGGAGTAGCTACTGGACCTACTTGATACTCTCACTTACTCCATACCTTACCGCAGGCTCCTCGAGGTCCAGCCACCATTCTGCAGCAGTGGAATCCTTCTCTGTTTGCGAACAGCACGCTCACACAATGTAAAGGCGTCATGACAGATTATTATGATATTATATGTACTAGGTCGTCAAGTATGAAATGTCCGATTTTAAGAGCGGTCAGTTTGACAGTCTCTATCTTCGAAGATTTACTAGATCTCTTCTCATCTTTATTTCCATTATGAAGGTACATCCTCTTCGTATTAAAATCACTTAATGGGTTTTGATCAGTTTTCGAATTTTTGTTTGAAAGCATTTTTTGTAGAACTACTCAAAGACAAAAAATCGTATCATTTTGGAACATAAGTTCCAAAATGTCCATCCATCAGAGCTGAGAAAGCTGGGAACATCAGGGTAATGCTACGGCACATTTGGCTAGTGAAAGTACTGAACAGCGTTTGCTTGGGAAGTTCCCCTCAGGTGACATGAAGTGAGCCTTATGATGAACCTGGATAACGATCAGCTGGAGGCCGTAGCCGAAACGGACAGGAGTCAAACTAGGTCGGCGTAAGCAGCAAGGTGTGCCGTTATAATCCATTAATGTTTAGGTACTCAAGGCAATATGACCATTGAAAGTGGTTCGGTAAAGGGATTTTTCCCTGTTTGACCCTCAAAAATGGGTGCCAATTTTTGATCATTTTTCGCAAATCCACGCTGTTTAAGCCAGAGGAGCAGCGGTGAGGACCAACCTGCCACTCACTGTACTGGGCAAACCTTGCACTATTTGGCCAGATTTCCTTTTAGGGATTAGCTCACTTCTTGCTGGAGAAAATGTTCAATTCTCAACATGATGTGGGAAACGCTCTTCGCCACTTGATTGCTACTAGCATTCCACGTTTCCGAGCTGTTGGCGCAATCAAGTTGCAGTTAAGATGAAAAGGCTGTGGAGATAATATAGGAGCATATTCGGATATCTTACACTGCATCTTGCTTCAGAAACAAAACTCGAAAACTTCTCATCCAAAATCGGACATTTCATACTTGACGACCTAATAAATACAGAGCAGCCGAAAATTACTCGTGCACCACATTTCTGCGGGATTCACAGATTTTGTTGCATCCTTTTCTCATTTTTCTATTACTCCCTTACCTTTTGTTCCCAAGTGACAGTTGTCTCAGGCATCAGTTGAATATTGACACTGCTCATGACGTTGGTGGCGGTTGTCAATATTTCAACTGCCTCTGGACTCAAAGTTTTTGGCGTCCATTGGGGAAGCGCTGTTCCTGCACCGGTAACTGCTCGAGATACAATAAAAAGCTTCGAAGAGCTCAGTAACAATGAGGAGAAAGAGAGTAGATATATTTCTACTACTGCCACCACTCCCAAGGCAGTAGAGGCTGGCGCTTTTGGGAGTACAGAGCTCCTTACGTGGTGGCAATGGAACGGAAAAGAATTGCGAATGAAAAAGCCGCAAGGAATCATGTTAACAACCAATATGTGGAGAGCATACAGATAAATAAAGAAAGAAGGCATTTTTCAAAAATTCCAAAGAAAAAATCTAAAAATCTACCGACGATAGGAGCGGTCGCGAATCTCTATCCTGCGTATAGTGTGTCTACCGAAACATCATCATACATACATAGACTTCGAACAAGATCGACGTTTTGCATATGTAAAAGCCATCCATGATCTGAATAAACGCGCATTATACTTCCATAACGCCTCTCAGCGCTACATGCTCATTTACATGTCCAGGCAGTGAGGAATCCACATATTTGATCAACACAGAACATGGTGAAGTGCATGTATGATTTGCAGCAAAGGACGTTTTATGCTTCCGTAAGTGATGATCAGGATCTCATACAGGAAACAATTCATGAAATCACTGGGAAAACGTAGTAGTAAGTTGCAAACCCTGTCAACCCTCATATTTGTAACATTTTACTCAACGTTTTTTAACGTTTTATTAAACGAAGGAGTTAATGCAAAATATCGAGTTGGGTTGGGTAATAGGTTCGCGCGGTCTCAAATGAGGATCGAAATCATAGCTTTCTACAAACGACATCAATCTCCACAATTAATTTATATAGCCCTTCCCTCTATTACTGATGTTGCGAGGAACGGAGTACCTCCTCAGCTCAAACACCGTCAAAAGCTACGTTTTTTGAAACGAATTTGTGGTCCCGACTTAAACTCGTAGGGCGGAACTTCCTAAAATGTTGTATGTTTATTAAATAAATAACTCATGTGAGGGAAGTATAATGTAATGTAAAATACAGCTACAATATAAAGCAGAATGAGGGCATGTTATTACGAGCACATTGGACCTGTTCAACAATTTGGTCTCCACAACATGTCTTCTATGGAACCAGATATGAGTCTATAATTTTGCTCAGTGCTTTAATATCGTTAGGCAATGCATTCCTGGATCGTTGTACATAATGTTTGGTAGTTTTTTCTCTAGTGACTGATTCCCTTGCGGTACAGATGAGCTCAGGCCTCAAGCCGCATTTGCCTCTTAAGATTTTATGGAATAGTATAGGGTCAAATCTTCGTCTCCGATAAGATAACGAACGTAAGGCAAGCAAGTCATTCTTTTCGGCTGCTGAGGGGATCTGATTACAATTGAATCCACGAGTTCGCGTTAGTTGCCTAGTGGCTATTCTCTACGCGTTCTAACTTGTTCACATAAGCAATGTTGTGCGGATTGAACACTGCCGTGCCATACATTAAAATAGAACGGACGTAGGTCTTATAGGCTTTAATCAGGGTTTAACTCTTCTTAGTAGAGAGAGCTTTGAAAAGGCAGTACACTATTTTGGAGGCTTTGCAAGTAATTTCTTCGCAGTGAAAGTCAAAGCTTAAATCTTTTGTTATGAGAAAACCAAGATCTCTAACTTGATTGGCACACCACCGATTTTGTATGAAAGGAATCGGTTTACAGATCCCAGATGAATTACTTTTGTTTCTTTCTCTGGACAGAGGAAGATGCCACATTTGTGATCACTGGTCAGCTATTTCAACAGCCCTCTGTAATACATGAAAATCTGTTGATTTTTCATTCGCATAGCAGATTTTGATGTTGTCTGCGAAAGCACTAACTTTTGCGCCCGTTGAAGTGATAGCTGAGGGTAAGTAATATGTGCAAATGTTGAAGAATACTGGTGAAAGCACTCCACCCTGTTAAACTCCGCTGGTAGCATACTGAGGTCTAGAAAGGCATGAATTTATGCGCATGACAAAGGTTCTTTGTGTAAGGAATGCTTCTATCCATGCCACAATGCGCTGGTGGATTCGAAACTGTTGTGATTTGATAATGAGTCTTTTGTGGCATACACGATCAAAAGCTCTGGCGAAGTCAAGATGCACGACGTCAATACATTCGCCTTTGTCCAAGGACATAGTCCAGTCATTCAGCGACTGTAACATTGCAGTCACAGTCGATTTTTTCCTTAAAATCCATGTTGAAATTCTGAGATAACTGAATACTCTTCAAGATGCGGACATATTTTTTTCTTGAGTATTTTTTTCGAAGGTTCTAGCAAAAAGTGGTGTTGTACTTAGAAGACGAAACTCCCTGGGAGTGGAACAATGAGGCTTTTTGGGGACAATTGACTTTCCACCTTTCAGGAACGTCCGCTTTCATCAATGATGAACTGAATATGTATGCTAGTGGCCCACTAATAGCGGAGGCAATATTCTGAATAAATTGGAGTGGAACTCCATCAGGAGTTACAGAATGAGGTGGCCATTTCGACAGAAATTCGAAAATTTCATCAGCATGAAACCATGCGGAGTCCTGCATTGTGGGGTGAAATGGATGAGAAGAAACTGGGTCCATAGAAGAAGTGTTAGAGAAGTAAACTTCCTCAAATACTTCAGCAAATGCTTCAGCTCTTTGAACATCAGAAGTTATTAATTTCCCATCTTCTCTTTTCAGTGGACCTAGTCTCGTTCTATGTCGCAGTTTGGAATTGAGATATTTGTAAAATGCCGTCTTATTTTTGGACTATTTTCTTTTCAATAGAATCGTCGTATTTCAAGAGTTTTCTATTGAACTTAGGGTTCAGTTCTTCGAATTTAAACCAGAATCTAGCGGTATTGATAGACATAGCCCGTTCCCATGTCTATGTTTTTCTGTCAAGTTCACAAAATTAACGAGGTAGTCGTGTTCTTTTGATGGGGATTCGTTCGATTGGGACGAATGAGTCGATGGAGTGGCGTATTATCGTGACGAAAAGTTCATCGTACTGCCAAAAAGATATCACCTTAACGTTTTTTGCGTGTAACTTCCGAAAGGCTCGCCCAAATGAGCTCAATTTTTTTAGCGCGTGTTGAGGGATATGACTCCAACTTATAGGTGTAGTATCAGTCGATAGGGTCTTCTTTAAGTATATTTTGGAAAAAAGTTGGAAAGTCTTCGAAAATTGTAAAAGTGGTTTTTAAGTTTTTGTCCCTGACTTTCGTGATTGTCGTTAATCTCTTACATTTTATAGAATAATGTTTGAAAAGAATTTTAAAGTATGGCTAGACCAAACGGCTCCAGAAATCTGAGCGAGATGGAACAGAAGGCAATCGTCGAAGGCCACAATCAAGGAAGAACACATCGCGAGCTGGCGGAGCAGTTCAAAGTTTCCAGGCCGACAATATCCAAGTTCCTCAAACGCTGGACGCTACAGGGAGGCTTTCTCCACAAGAAGAGCCCCGGAAGACCTGGAATCACAGACTCCTTGATGGACCGTAACATAATTCATATGTCGAGAAGCAACCCACGCCTCACCTCATCCGACATTGCTCGCAAGATATCAACTCCAGACGTGTCGATTCCTTCCCGTCGCACTATTCGGCGACGTTTGCGAACTGGTGGTCTACATGGTAGACGCCCTGTTAAAAAACCGTTCATATCTGCGAGAAATCGCAAAGCTCGCATCGCTTGGGCGAAGGCTCACCTTCACTGGGGACGAGAAGAGTGGAGCAGTGTTCTTCGGTCGGACGAAAGCAAGTTTTGCTGTACGGCACTGATGGAATAACATGGATTCGTCGTCCTGTAGCCAAAAGGTTCCATCGTAGATACAAAATTCCGACGACGAAACATGGAGGTGGATAGTGCCTTGTCTGGGGGTGCTTCTCTGCCCATGGAATGGGTCCAATTCACCACATTAAAGGAATCCTGGACCGCAAAGCGTACTTAGACATCTTAAAAAAGGTTATGCTACCATATGCTCGCCGCGCACTGGGACAAGGCTTCATCTTCCAGGAAGATAACGACCCGAAGCACCGCTCATCTGATGTGCAGCAATGGTTCAGGCGACGTCGAATTACTCGTCTCGAAAGGCCAAGTCAGTCACCGGACCTGAATATTATAGAGCCATTGTGGAATGAGCTGAAGAAACGTCTGGCTGGGAAACTGGCTCGAAATTGGACGAAAAATTCGTTCAGATCAAGGAAGAGTGGAGCAACATTCTACAAACCACAATCGATAGGCTTATTGAGTCCATGCCTTGCAGATGTCAGGCTGTAATACTTGCAAAAGGTTATGCTACTAGGTACTGATTTTGTAGAAGCCATATTTACTACTTTGTTATTTTTTATTAGTTGTTACCGTTGTTCTGTTTATTGTTATCCTTTCTCGAAGATTGCTCAATATAGAAGATTTAGGAAAAAATATCTAAAAAATATTCCAGCCCTTTCGAGAGGCATGTTAGGAGATATCGTATTATAATGCCTTAGGCTAAGCTCTGTTGAAATTTTATTTGAAACCGTTGTGTTTTGAAGAAGTTGTATTGAAAAAACCAAAAGGTGATATCTTTTTGGTCAGTACTCTTTATATCCTCATAGTTAGCAACGTTATAGTTTTTTCTTGTGATAAACTCTGATTTGTGTGAAGAAATTCTCAGAGTTGTGATCACTAGATCCTACGGGAGCCTTGATCATTGTATCTGATACTAGCATTGGGTGGGTACTGAGGAGTAGGTCCAAAGTGTTATTTCCCAAGGTTCCTCCATTGACATGTTGCGTGAGATTGTTAGTTGCACACAATTCAAAAAAGGATTTAGATGCACTGCAGGGTTGTTTGAGGGTTGGTGATGTGTCCCAACTGATTTTAGGAAAGTTAAAGTCTCCTGCAAGAATGCAATGACGGTCGCAAGAAATATAATAGATCACTCAAAGCTTTAAAAAGCTGATCGGTCATAGTCACCGAGCACTCTGATGTTCTGTAAATAACAATATGTAATTCTAACATTGTCTTTATTAGTTATCAAACCACAACAAAGTATTTCGTAGGCATCTTGCACAGACTCTTGAAATATTTATACTGGAGAAAGATGGTTTTCCGCAAAAACCATCACACCGCCGCCTTTTTTTAACCCTGTCAGACCTGATAATCTCGTACGGCGGGAGCCACTCACCAAGAAGACACGATATTTCAATGCTATCGTTCAGCCAGGTTTCAGTCAGCATTATTACATCAAGTTTATATCGCTTCATTAAGAATGAGAGGTGACTGGAGTTTTTAATCACGGATCGTATATTCACCATCATACATTTTGTATCTTCATCTGAGATCCAGAGAATCTTGCTTAGTTTGAAGGTTGAACAGGTGGAGAAGATCCTCTTATATAAATCATGGTAGTCCAACAAAATTTTCTAGAGTGCAGGAGTAGGGGAAATAGCACTGGATCGCATGATTTAGCCGTGAGGCCTGATTATAGACTGTGGCTCGCGAGGATGCGCAGCTGCTGAGGTATTCGGCCGATGTTTCGTCATAGGTGCATAGACGTGGTGGAAGTTGGGTGCATTCGAGATTTCGCGGTGGGACCAGCAGCTAGCGGTCTCGAGCCCTCCGGGCGAGACAGTATTTACAACGATTTGACTATGCATAGTAGCAATGTACGGAGCAGAGTAGCCCCTCTGATGGAGCTTTGTCCGTCACTGCACTCAATCTTGGAACGCTGGACGTGAATCAGCTCGAAAGGATGAGTGGAAGCCGTAGCGATAGGATTCACTCGGTTTCCTTATGTACGATGTGCTCTTTGCGCACCTCTCATTATTGAAGTCCCATGGGGATTATGCCGCTTGAGGATCCGTCTGTTCCTAAGAAGGGCAGTACAATCAAATACGCAGGATGAACGAACAAAGAACACGTCATTATAAGCTGTTGTGACAATTTTTGGAACAAACTGTGCAATTGATCAAACTTTCTAAGTATTTCCTAACTTTCTTCCATTTTTTTTTTCAAGATTTACAAAGAGTGCTGGTGCACTGATGATGGACTGATGTGCCGGAGCCCCACAGTTCACAAAAACATCAGGATGGGCGTCCACTGATTGAGAAAAGGTGGCCAAATAATGGAGAAAGCAGCAGGATACGGCTCCATCGATGGGGATTAGGTCCGCCGTGGCCCAATAGTGGGGAAAATGCCAGGATACGTGTCCATGGATGGAGAATGGATCCGCAGAGAGCCCAATATTGGGGAAAACGCTGGGACACGGGTCCCACCGATGGATTGGGTCTGCCCTGGCCCAATAGTGGAAGCAACGCCAGGATAGAGATCCATGAATGGAGAATGGGTCTTCCCCGGCCCAAAAGTGGGGAAAGCGCCTGGGTACGGGTGCACGGATAGAGAGTGAGTCCGCATGGTTCTCATTGGTAGGGAAAATGCCAGGATACGTGTCCACAGATGGAGAATGGGTCCGCATGGTTCCCATTAGTGGGGGAAATGCCAGGATACGTGCCCATGGATGGAGAATGGGTCTGCACGGTTCCTATTAGGGGGAAAATGCTAGGATACGTGTCCATGGATGGGGAGTGAGTCCGCCGTGGCTCAGTAGTGGGGAAAACATCAAGATGCACGTCTATCGGTGGAGTGGGGGCACGCTACGCACTCATTTGTGTCTCAGTCGACCCCCCCTCTTCTTCCTCCCTGTACATTGAAGCAGAAGCTCATCAGATGGACTATCTCAGCAACGTGAGGTTTGAATCATTTCAGGTGATTATTCGCACGGCATTAGATACAATGTGTTGTTCACAAGTAGTAAAGCCATGTGAAAGATTCTCCTGCGCTGAGTTGAAAGTGGCCGCTCATAACGGGTCCATAGGCATGTAAGAAATGTGACAAAAAAGTAGGTAGTATCATTGCATCGGTAATTAGCTTTACATGTAGGTGCGTGATTAAAAATTCGCAAGGAAGACTAGGATCGCGAGAAAACTCGAAGCCTGACGAGGCGGCCAGGCCCGTAGAATATCTGCAGCTCATAAGAAGGATTTTGTAATCAAGCTCAGTTAATGATTGGTTCTGCTCATTTGTTAATTTTCTAAGCATTTCGCATGTGCGGTGCTTTTGCACATACCCAGCGGCTGCCGCACCTCACTTTCTAGCGTCCCGAAGGGGCGCTAGTGTTACAGAAAATGCTACACGACCAGTTACGTCGTCATTAGTAATAATGTCAGAATTGCGTTGAGAGGACGAGCATCGAGAATCGTGACTAATTCGGAGAGTACTGAAGATCGGTTTAAGACTACTGTGGCGAGCGGCTCGGTCTGCTCGGAACTCATCCCTTTCTACTTTCGTCAGAGAGGGTCTTATGAAGATCTTTTGGACCGAGTAGTTCTTGCGAGGCGCAGGAGATTGCATCAACTTCGCATAAAAAGACGAAAGTAAAACGATTTTCACAAGCCTGGGAAATGAGTGATTGAATCGACCCATTCCATATACTGACATTCAATACCTAGATAATCCATAATGTGACGAACTGTGCTGAAATCATCTATAGCCCTATATGATGGGACATCGGCTCCACCTTCATTCATACCTACAACTACACTTGATCGGCTGCGTTTAGCCTCCTCACAACTGTTGGCTTGAGGGGAAGAGACATTCGGTGTTGTATTCAGTACTGAGGGAGAACTCCTCTGAGGCTGTACTTTTGCATTGTTAAGAGCTTGTTTTAACTCAGCGTTTTAAGCCCCAAGGGAGTTAATATCTTCGTCAAGCTCACGATTGCGGTTTAGAACCGTATTCAGAGGTTTTCTGTCCTCTAGCAATATGGCGATGATCGAACGCAAGTGACGTGGGAGTGCTTCATCTTTCAGAAGTTGATCAACATAACGTTCAAACGCATCCGATTGAGCTGGCAGGTGGCACTGCTTCTGGTCCTGAGCAACTGCAGCAGAGACCATGGGTTCTGTCATTGTCGAACGAACTCCCTCGACTCTGAGACACAGCTAATTGGAAAGAAAATAGACCTGTCCAAGTGGCAGTTCTTCTTGCTTTCTTCGTACTCCGCCACTAGAGTACTAATAGTTTCTTCGTGGTAAGTTGATACCACAATAAACCGACTTACGAATGATAGGAGTAGGCTGATGAGAGCACTTAGAGGGCAGCCTTGTGGTCGAATGAGCGTGAATGACAATGGATAAAACGCTGAATAAAATGAACCAATTAAGTAGTTGGTGAGTGCATCGCCATACAGAAGTGGAATAGGCTTTCGTCCTATCGTCCCCACTATCATTTTGATGAAATTTGTTTAAAGGAGTCGCACGTCCTCAATGAGAAGGGTCACCTCGTACTGAGCCTTCGTATGGTTTTCACGAACTGGACCAGTTAGACATGAGTGATGATTAATACCGTTTGTGCGATGCGCGCGCATTCGACTTCATCTGAGCATCGTAGAGGCATTGAATGGTATGTGCGCTATACAGTGACTCTCGGGGGCATCATGTAACAACTCAGAGCTTCATCCTCTCAGACTCCTCTGGTATCAATGAGCCGAGGATGGAAGCCCTGGTTTGCCTCGCGCGGGATCGAACCATCGATCGCATGAGGGAACAGTTCGCCTCTCACCACCGCTGCACGAGAAGAATTTTGCGTCAACAACGAATAATTGAAAGTTGATAGGAGAGGATTGAAACTAAAACTATGCGAAGTGTTGTGATAAGTTCAAATTGTTCTATGGAGCGTTTTTGAAAAATTCGGTGGCTCTTAGAGAATAGGGCCACATCCTGCGTCCCACAGTGCTGTCAGACATCCGTGAACGTGCATCAAATCTGTATACTGCGTTTTTCTTAATTTACTAGAGAGCCTGTTTTTCACCACTGTTCATGAAATCCCTATTCGATGACTGGACACTTTCAGTGACTGCTACAGAGGCAAAATATTAGGTGAGTGCAAATGTCCAGGGCAGTTGGTGGTACATATTTCATCGTTCAGCGTCGTTCTGCTCCTGGCGTTTGCGATATCCTGCAACCATTTTGATGTATGCTGTCAGTTGGAACATCAGCTACCCAAACCCCTTTTGGCTCGAATCTAAGTCTTGGCGAGATTTGAGTATAGAACCAAATCTATGTGCTTTAGGCTAATAAAGTGGAATTTCGGTGATCAGCAATGGATTCGAACCATAGCATTAATAATTGGTTTGTGTAGGGTACCCCCTCTTAAATGTCAGGACCTGAGGTTTCTAAGAGTTCCAAGTGGTGATGAGACGTTGGAGAATGCTTCATGAGCGCAGCGTCAATTAACTCCTCACCAAGGTGTCTGAAAAGATCAGATTGAATCACACTTCATGCAAGGTGGGCGGTTGATTACGGGGAAAATAGCCAACCGTGTCCCGCTACTTGAAGAAAATTGGTGAGCAGGGGGAGGACTGTTACTGATGATGTGTGTCACTTTAAGGTCGAGGTTTCGGTGGCAAACACGCAGGTCCCATCAAGATTCTTCGTTTACGGAGCACTACCTATTTTCAGCGCGCTCATGGGTGAGAATGCAACGCACTTGTTTCCACAATCTTTCAGAAAATTAGCAAGGCACGCCGTTTACTCAGTGGCTTCTCGCTAGCGTTGTTTACCTTCCCTGTTGTTGTTTCATTATTCATTGTTTTCGTGTTTTTTCTTCCTGATGCCCCTTTATATATACATACCGAGCCAGAGCGCCGCTTCGCGGCGCTCTGACTCGGACCCGTGTGCCACGTTACCTCAGGACTAGGTAAACTCTGAAAAAAAAGGAACCCCGAGCCAGAGCGCCGCTTCGCGGCGCTCTGACTCGGACCCGTGTGCCACGTTACCTCAGGGCTAGGTAAACTCTGAAAAAAAGGAACCCCGAGCCAGAGCGCCGCTTCGCGGCGCTCTGACTCGGACCCGTGTGCCACGTTACCTCAGGGCTAGGTAAACTCAAGAAAATCACTGTCATCCACACGAAGCGCAGCTTCGCCGCGCTTCGCGGATGACAGTGATTTTCTGCGAAACTGCATAGCTCCTAAACGGTTTGGAGGTTAACTCTTATTATGTTCAATATAAAGAGCTCCTACATGGTGCGTTTTATGAGTAGAAACACAGATCCTCACGTGGTCAAGTCTTTTTCATTTGTGATAGCGCTGGAAGTCCAAATCGTTATGGTTCGGGCACAATCAGGTTGTAACAGGAAAAAAGTGCGTAAACGTTCTATTCCTACTTTGTAAGCACAATATTAAACTCATAGAGTGCACCATTTGTTCCCCTGACCGTTAATTTCTAATTGCTATTACTACTTAATGCTTTAGAAGGAGTGCAGTGAAAATTTCCGTACAACTCTGCTGTATTTGGATGATTCACGTTTCTGATTGCGAAATCACACTCGCTTCATCATTGGTTCTCCTATTCTGCTTTAAAGATCAAAGATATTCCGTTTTCGTTGCAAATTGGACGTCCTAATTGAAGATTTCCATGTTGTACACATACAGGGTGCGTCATAAATATTGACGCACTGAAGTTATGCTGTAAAAGGGACAACTTCCCGAAAACCACCATATATGCATATCCAAAATGAAGGTCATGTCTCAGCGAATACAAAAAATGCACTCCTGTTCGGAGAGCGCTCTCTCCTTGTAAAAGCAGCCACGAACATGTCGGCAGAGAGAATCGCCGATGCGCCGCAACTGAAGTTCGTCCATTATCCTTCCATATTATAAAGAGGGTAAGCTTTAGGGAAACGACACTCTTAGGGGAAGTAGGGCAGGCCTCGCTCTCCAAGTACCACATGAACGTGTCCTTGTTCGCAAGTCTTGTCGTGTCCCAGCCAGAGAAAGGCATCTATGTTTTACTATAGAAATTTTTTCGTTTACTTGTTTCTCATTCCAGCAATCTTCTAAGGGCACATTTTCTCGCTTGTCTTAGTTCTCATCACAAGATGAATTCATAGGTACTTTGGCAGGGCTTGGCTATTGCTCAGAAAACAAAAGTGGCACGGGTCCAGTTTCAAAAATCTACTTGAGGCACTTCAACTTGGCGGAGAATAGGCTTCCTTGTGAACCGAGTTCCAGTCTACGGATGACCCCATATGGATATCTTAGAGAGCAAGAGCTGCGCTATAATCCACAAAAACATCAAGCTCCCAAAGGCTTATCTGTTCAAGATCTGGGACAAAGTCGACCTGAGTTAGTTGCGGCGCAGAGGCATTGCGATCCCTCGTCGTCTCTGTGACTGCTTCAGCAAAGAAGGAGCTTGCCGTGAACAAGAGTGCATTTATTCGGATCGCCAAGACTTGGGCTTTATTCTGCATATGCTCATTTGGAATGTTTTTGCATCTTTTCTTTTCTACAGACTTATTTTAGGTGCGTCAATAATTTTGACGCACCCTGTACATATACATGGGCGTGTCATTGGGCGTGTCATTGGGCGTGTCAGTTTTCGCAATTGAGCCCGTGGCGGCGGGCAAAAGAGGTGGGGCGAGACGAGTGGATCAATGACAGCGTGACCTGTCATCCCTCGCGCGGCGATGGGGGGGGGGTCTGCGCTTTATGTAGAGTAAGATACTTGCAGGTCCCACGTTAGATACAAATAAATAAACAAAATGATAGAAAATGGGTCATGTACGACAACAAGAAGAAGTCGATTCAAGATGCCAGTTCCAACGGCTCACCTAAAAAGTAGCCGAACCATCCCCACACTATCATAAATTTTCTTTGATCTTTAATCGCTAGCAACATGAGTCACCAGCAACGAATTTTTCTCAAACTGATGTACAATATTCGTCGAGTAATACGCTTTTTTGTCTAAAGTAATTATGGTAATTATGGGAAAACTCCAATCTGCGATCAATACAATACATCAATACATATCCAGTACGTTACAGCGTCAACTGTGTAAAAATTGAGCAGTTGGGCTTCAGAATTCTAACTAACCTTGCATACTTCTACACATCTGTCAACCTGGTGGCACCTCTGTCTACGAGGTGGCAAATGTAGATGCCAACTCCGCGTGAGGTGCTGTGCTGTGCTTTCTCAAGACGGTAAGGTTGCCCAACTCTGTGACAATGCAGCACCGGCGTCCGAAAGTGTGAGAGTGGGGGGGGGGCGAGCAGCATTTCCAAGTTTAGGATGAGCCGGCGTCCAGAGGTGAGGAAACGCCGGGAAACGGGTACGGCGCAGTGGTCAGGGTTCGCCGGCGTCCAAAACTAGGGGGACGCCGAAACACGGGTCCGATGCTGCGACAAAGGTGCGTCAGCGTCGAAAAGCGGGGGAGACAGGTCTAGCCTTGTGATAAGGGTGCGCCGGCGTGCAAAATTGGAGAGACGCCGAGAAACGGGTTCAAGGTTGCAACAAAGATGCTTCAAAAAGTCCAAAATTGCGGAGGAGACGAGACCAACGATGTGATAATGGTGGCCAGCGCCCAAAGTGGAGGAGACGAGTCTGCTCCGGCATAGGAGAACGCCTCGATTCTGGTTGATTTTGCCGGCATCGGCTCCCGCTTCTCTCCGACATATCCCTTCTGCGACTGTTATTACAGCAGCACCGGCGTATATATATCCCTCCACATTCCTCTTCCTCATTCCCGTATATTATGTATATATCCCTCCACATTCCTCTTCCTCATTCCCGTCCATTTGGTCTGACTCGACCTCACCCTTCATTCTTTTCTCATACACAGGTATACCCTTATCACTTGAATGAACACAACTACCAGCTAAATATAAACCATTTCAAGGGGTCATTTTCAGTGCATCGGTTACATCCAATTATTTATACCCCTACGGCCAACCAAATAGCAATATTTTGCCTTTTAGCTACCACTTGCGGTTTCGATGGATCTCTAGGAGGTTCCGAATATCTTAAGATTAGCAACAGGAATGAATTGCCTAACGGTATTGAAGCACTGAGCAAAATTATAGACTCATATCTGGTTCCGTAGGAGACACATTGTGCGATACCAAATTGTTGAACAGGTCCAATGTAATTGTAATAACATGTCCTCATTCTTTCTATATTGTAGCTGTATTTCATATTACATTAGGAGAATTCTGGAGAATTCGATGGATCTCTAGGAGAATCCTGAGGTACATGCTAGCATATTTTCCACCTATTGAATAACAAAAGACACATGGTAATGAACGTGGAATGCCTTTAACACATTCGCGACAACGCAGATTTTCCGCTCAGGGCCACTTTGGACCAAAGCGAGTTTGCTCTTGTTTCTCACCGGATTTGCGAACAATAGGGCATATTTGACATGCTGATCCCAATTATGCCATCTATTTTACTTGGTAAAGCACTTCTGTAGTGTTACTGTATGTATACTGTAGAAACTGTAGGAAGACCTTTTTCTATCAGAATTCAACCAAAATTCGCGCAGGAGGGTAATTTTACATACAGATTGAGAATATGGAATCCATTGTCTACCGTATCGCTTCACTGCAGGGTTACTGTAATCATACTGTAGGAACTGTGGGGAAGCTTTTTCATCAGAATTTGCCCGACACTGGGGTTATTTTACACTCTGAACTCGAATATGTCACCTATCATATGTCAACTTCTGTCAACTTCTGTCATCATATGTCAACTCGAATATGGATCTCAAATTCGTGTTCAGCATGTCAGAAACACCCACCCGCCATAGTTTCACTGAGTTTGGTGAACAAAATGCATCTACAGTATGCCTACGGTAGCCCTACTGTACTGCGCTACGGTAAAAAATGGATGTCAATTTCGTACTCAGCATGTCAAATAACCCCACTTGCCAAAGTTTCACTGAATTTGGTGGATAAAATGCATCTACAGTATGCCTACAGTAACCATACGATAACGCTACAGTAGCCTTAGAGTACAGCCCTACGGTGCGTATTTGTGTTCAGCACGTCATGTAACCCCGAAGTTCAAATTTGCTGTGGATGCTGTGAGAAAATACATCAACAGCATCTACAGTATGACTACAGTAGTCCTACAGTACCGCAGTTACGGTACAAAATGGATGCCATTTCCGTGTTCAGCGGGTAGAATAACCCCTAGGGGCAGAATTTGGGGGAGCTCCACCTAAGAAAAAGTGATAAAACGGATACGACCCACCGGTGGGTCGTATTGTCCTCTACGTAACTTCCCGTACGACCCACCGGTGGGTCGTATTGTCCGTTATGTGTTAAATGGGCGAAAAACCGTTCTACGTGGGACCGACACAGTACCACATTGCATCAGCAGATCATGCTTACAGGCAGTGTGTCAACTCGTTTCCTAGCAGCTTGAGCTGTCAGGCAGTGTGTCAACTCGTTTCCTGGCAGCTTGAGCTGTACTTCAGTGACAATTGAAGTCGTTTGGTAGTTCTTGTCATGTCGAAGAGTCACATCTCCTGCGATGAAAAGCAAGATAGAGTGGATATCGGATGCAAATACATAGACTGGAGGAGCGACGATAATCACATGATTTTTCTAGCCTCATGAAGAACCAACACTTACCTTTGCAAAAAGCAGTTTCTAGGTGCCCTAAAAATGTCCTCGATTCGCACTCGTTGTACACTTTCATTAGGTAGTCGTTGTACACTTTCATTACATAGACGTTAGGTTCAACTAGACAATGAAATTGCTGTAGAACAGCCAAGTTCGAGAATTGCTTGAAGTGGAAAACATATAATTACGAAATGCAGTACTTGGTGACAGATTCCATGTTTTTATGCAGAATTTCAATTACTTAAAATGAAGATTTTGTCTTGGGTAAAAGCCAAAACTTCCCAGGCCAACGTCTCAGTCAGCTTTCTGTGTTGAAATACAAACTTATACCTGAATTCCCAGAAGGTTCCACTGGGCAATTTTTTCTCATGCATACAAAGTGAATGCGGACATAGTGAACACTTTACCGCCAAATGTGTAGCAACTAAGCTTCAGGGTCGCGCTTTAAACCACCTCTTTTTCTTTTAGGACCAATGAGGCGGACGCAATAGGCTACCGTTGCAAAACAAAATAATATCGAACTAGTTTAAAGCCTTGCTGCAGACAGAGCGGTTCCGAACCACAGCTACGGCTTCATTAGGGATCAATTTTTTATTAACCCTTTTTTTTGGGATTTCACGAGCTATTATCATAATAATGAATAATCCTTACTCAAATTCCACGAGCAAGCAGTGAATTTGTTCGTCGGACACGCATTAGGAAAATTTAACTGGTCTCCGAGAAACCACTCTTTGAAAGCATACAAAAGAACAGCTGACAAATGTTTTCATACCGAGTTATTCATAGTCGACCTGAGAAAGAACCCAAGCAACCGCTTGCGGGACAGGATTACCCAGCGAGCATACTACTCTCATCTCCTTCCAATCCGCCATTCCTTCAATCCTCTCCAACATGCGGGAAAACTTCTGCAATAATTCATAGTGGATGAATACGTAAAAATTGAGCAGAATCGCCTGAACTATGCAAGAACACACCAGAGAGAATTGCACGTGGACAGCTATCGTGGCTTTATGGACCATTTCGCCGTCGAAGAGCACGATGGCCCTCCTGGACAACGTGTCATGCTGCCATCTTCTTTTTATGGAGGACCTCGTGCAATGCATCAATTCTACCAAGACGCTATGGCCATCGTAGCCAAATATGGGAAGCCTGACTATTTTCTGACGTTTAAGTGCAATCCTCACTGGAGAAAAATAAGCGAGAATCTTCACGGTGGACAGACTTCGTCAGATCGTCCTGATTTTCACCGGAAACTTGAAGTGCTGCAGGAGTATCTATTCATGAAAAACGTGTTTGGACATGTTGCTGCTCACGTCGCTGTTGTAGAATAACAGAAGCGAGGTTTGCCCCATGTCATACGCTCCTCTCATGACTTCGGGCTCCAAACCTCGTAATGTAGAGCAAATTGATTCTGTTGTTCAAGCCTTTTTACCTGATCATGGCGAAGATCCTCGATTGTTCAGCATTGTTGTTACGAATATGGTACATAGGCGTTGTGGAGCACTAACCCACAAGCTCCAAGCATGCTCAACGGTGCGTGCTCTAAGAAGTATGCAAAGGATTTTCGAGAAACGACCGCTGCTGATGGAGATGGCTATCTGAGGTACAAAAGACCGGCCAATGGAAGGACGGTGGAAATTGGGGGCGAGGCGTTCGACAATAGGCACATTGTTCCCTGTAACCGCTACCTATCACTTCTTCTAAATGCTCACATCAACGTCGAAATCTGCGGCTACATACAAGCGGTCAAATACTTATACAAGTACGTGTATAAAGAGTTAGACTGTGCTTCTCTTCAACTCCTTCAGCGAAATCAGGGCACATCTGGATGCACGTTTTATGTGTTCTCCTAAAGGAGCTCATCACATTTTCATGTTTGAATGCCAGTTCAAATCGGATACCGTCAACAGGCTGCAAGTTCATTTTCACGGATTTCAGATAGTTGCGTTTCTAGCAGGCGAGGTGCGCGAAGCACTTCGAAGAGAATTAGAAAGAGTCAGTGCGCTGACGGAAGTTTTAAACTGAACCTTGACTTTCAGCGTATTGAACAGAAAGGTGCTGATATGCGAAACGTTATTGATTCACGGACATTGTACTCCTACCAGATTCCAGAATATTTCACATTTTAAAGCAGCCGAGGAAGTGAAAGAAGAGAGGAAGAGGCACCCGCCAAATAGGAAGAATTTATTTATTCATTGAATGCGTAAGCAAAGCTCACGCGGTGGATAATACGTAATTCATCAACGCGTGTAAGATATTACATACATAGTAAATATTTAGAGAATACACAAGTATAGAACAACTATTGACTCTAGGAAGCCAGTGAGCGAGTTTTAACTGTGGCCAATTCCTTGAATGCAGGGAGCGACATCCGAAGAATATCATTGCTGAGAAATTTGTTAAGTTCTGCTATGACCCGAGTCGCGAAGCTTTTGAGCCTGATCTGTGTTCTAGCAACCGGAGCCTTCAGTTTTATCCTTTCTCTCTGGTCTTGGAGTACATTAAAGTGAAAAAGTCAGTTGATTTGATGTTGGTTCTCCCAGTAAGTATTTTGAAGGCCGGAACCAGATCATTCGTTTTCCTCCTACTGTATAGACTGGGTAGATTAAATTGTTTCCTTCTTTGTTTTCCATCAGGGATATGTTTGTAATCAAGATCACTACAGCGCAGAAGAAGCTTGCGAGTGAAATTGTTTGGACACTCCCTAAGAGAATTACATCTTTCTTTTTATAAGAAGAGAAAACAGTTGTGTTGCATTCAACGATTGGGCGCACATATGTATGTCTTGTAAGCCTTTAGAAGTACATGAGGGTTCTTTGTGCGGAGTGCTTTGAATAGACTGTAAATCCTAAGGTTGGCTTTTGAGAACAAGGCTTTGCAATGATTTCTGAAACATAATTTATCATTTACCAGTATGCCTAGATCTTTTGCTTCACTAACACTCTTTAGTGCCATGCCAATGATACTGTAACAAGTATTTACTCAACTTAGGTGTTTCCCTACTTCACTGCTTATTTGCAGGACCACCGTCTTATCGGTTGCAAAAGGTAATTCCCAAAGATTTGCCCATTCCACAACAAAATCAATTGCATTTTGAAGTTCTTCTTTATCTTCTTCTCTTTCAATAGTCTTATATATCTCAATATCGTCCCCATACATTTGACATGTAACTCCAAACCTGGGAATTTTATCAGGCAAGTCAAATGTGTATATCAGAAACAAGATTGGTAAAAGTACACCACCTTGAGGGACGCCACTATATGTTTGATACCATGAAGAGAATGATTGCCCTATCCGTACTTGATATCTACGGTCATGAAGAAATTCCTCAATCCAACCGATCAGTCTAGAGTGCAGGCCAAGAATTTTTATCTCGTTGACAAATTTATCGATAGGGGCTTTATCAAAGGCTTTGGCAAAATCAAAGTACACTGCATGAGTTATTTTTTTAGTATCTAAAGCCTTAACCCAGTAGTTAACTGACGAGAGAATGGCTGTCTTAGTGGATCTTTCTTTCCAAAATCCGTGTTGGTTTTTAGAAATGATGCTATGTCGATTGAGATGCTCAACAATAAATTTTTCAACGATTTTTTCAAAAGTTCCGGCGAATATTGAGGTAATGCTTACTGGTCGAAAGTTCTCTGGGTTGCTCATTCGGCGTTTTTTAGGTATTGGCGTGATGAAAGAGGTTTTTCATCTTAGAGGAACTTCTGATTTTATGTAGGACAGACTGAACAAATGTTCAAGCGGGTATCCAATTCGAGGTAGTATGTTTCTGATGAATTTCACAGGGATGAAATCTGGAGACAATGAGCTAGATTTTGACCATTTCGAAATCAAGTCTATGATCTGTTCTTTGAGAAACCAGATAGTTGTTGGCGGCAATGGGAACGGGTTCTCTCTCCTCTATAGTGGAGATGGGGATGTTAAAACATTTCTGAAACTGTAACGCAAGAGCTTCAGCCTTATTCTGGTCATCAAATAGTATCTCACCATCGTTATTAATTACAGGAATCGTATTTTTAATATATTTTATTTCTTATGTAAGCTTCTTATCTAGTTTAAGGCTAAATTCGTTAAATTCGGCCCAGTTTTGTGCACCACCTTTTGAAACAGCAATATTCCAAAGATAGTTACGTCGTAAGATCATTCTCCTCAGGTGTGGAGAGACATGAAGATCCCCATCTTCAACATTTTTTGTTGGAGCAAATAGTTCAATTGTACGGTGAAGGATGGCTAGGAAAATCTCATACTTGTCGTTTACACTTGTGACGGTGTTGAAGCATCCTATCCAGTCAGTGTTACTGAGATATTCTTGTATACAGGAGTAATCAAATCAGCGGATTCAAAATCAGGTCTCAATGAAATTTGAGTTTTGAGAATTTCTGCATTCATTCTGAATTCAATGATTCTATGATCAATTCCGCCAATGGGGGGTCCCGATTTAACTTCTTTACTGAGATTATTTTTGTTGCAGAACAGCAAATCTAGGTAAGAATTACCTCTTGCAGGAAACTGAACATGTTGTTGAAAACCACGTGTGGAAAATAGATCTGTAAATTCTCTTAATAATAAGGATGCTCCTGTTCCAGTTTTCCAGTCAATATCACAAGGATTGAAATCACCAAGTACCACACAGGGTGCCTCGGTAGACGAAAGATCACTAATGATCTTCCTGAGCTGAGCTGATTTCATTGCACTGCAAGAAGGTATTCGGTAAACTACTACTATTCTTATGTTTTTGTGAATGTGATAAGATCAGTAACCACTGTTTCATACGCATCTTCAGCAGATTCTGGAAAGCGATTTTGTAAGGGAGACAGTTTTTTAAAAATAGGACAATTCCACCTCCTGATTTCTGAATTCTATCACACCTGACGGTGGCATAATGTGAGTTAGCTATGCCAAGAAGGGGAGCAACTACGTGCTTCGAGTTTAACCAGGACTCAGTTAGGAGGAGCAGATCGTAGTTGTTCATCCATAGCATAAATGAAAGCGAGTTGCAATTTTTCACAAAAGAACGAATGTTGGTCATAAGGCAGGAAACATATTCATTTTCTTCACAGAAACTACTCACAGGCTTCCTGATGTCATATGCATGATTGATTGAACAAGTATCAACAGTGTGGGACTGGTCGACAATTTGAGAACTTTCAATGTAGCTATCATTGTCGAGCGGTCGTCTCATCATTTCTAATTTCTCCTTACGCTCCTCACGTATTCTCTTCCTTCCTTCTAGAGTGCGAGGTGGGTTCATGCATATACCTTTTTGAGCAAAGAAGCGAAGGCGTGGGGCGCGTTTTACAACATCTCTTTGGAGTCTCGTGCAGAACAGTACAACCTTCAGATCTCTAGGACAATTCTTATTGCTATAATTATACTTGTTCCCCATCCTATACACAGTTACAGGAAGACAGTCAACTCCAAGATAGTCCAGAAGTTGATTCACACAATTAAAATCATGATTCACCCTTTCATAAGCACTGGTTGAATTAGACTCAACCACACCATGGTTCACTACTGAACGGAGCCTCTCACTCTCTTCATAGGAAATCTGTTTACCACTGTCACTAGAAACTACAGCACTAGCAGAACAGTTCTCAGAAGTGCTAGTAGCGGAATTCAATGATGTTTCGGTCGTATTGAGCTTCCTTCATCCATTATAGCAAACGGAAATTTGATAGATGATGTTTTCGGTGACCAGATAACAAATGAAGGTAGCCTCTGTAAGTTGGCGATTCTAGCACCACGAAATCTTGATGTCAATCGCATAAACGAGGAAGCTTTAGATAAACTACCAGGTGAACTCCGGGTGCACAAAAGCATTGATGAAGTGGCGCTTTGGCTCGGTGTAGTAAATAGTTTGTGTCGACTTTATTTTTTTTCACAACTTTAACGAACGATTGCCTCTCGGGAGCTAAGTGGCGGCCACACATTTAACAGGCTGCCAATTTTCAGCTGATGAATGGACACATGTATCAAGAACAGCAATTTGTGGAGAAGATTTCGTTCCTACAGACTCTCTACCAACATGCGTGCAGCAGACTCAGGAGCTTCTTGGTGTGACTTCCTCATGAGTGTTGAAAATGGCAACGCCGTTGGCGACCAACTGATGAAAATATAAAATCCGTATTTCGCGCTCGGAGTGAGCTATCATGGCAGCACTCGAAAATATGGAAAGGCATGAAATCCTCCTTCTAACCTCTGGTTAACTCCTCAAGAAAATGTTTCCAAACAGATTTGCACTCACTCTTTGCATTGAGAGCTGAAAATGCAGTACTTTTGAAAATATTTTCTTTTCTCTCTGACTCAATTTCATCGAATCAAGGGAAAACGTGATTTCGTTTCCGATACTAGCGTGCGTTCTGCTAAACTAGTTTTGATGCGCACTTTTTCACCTCTTGAACGTACACGAGTCGTCCCCATAGCTGAAAAATTGCGAAAAAAGGGTGATCACAACCAGAAAGCATGCATTTTGGTTGTGAATTTTTCTCTGATTTGCGCTAGTAGCAGGCATTCAGGTACTCACGGGAAAACTACAGAGCTTGCTCAATTCTCGAAATTCAATTAAATGAATTTTTCGGCAAATTCGACGGTTTGTTTCTGTAACTGGCTCCAGCTGGTACGGAGAGCGCTAATACCTTCCTTAATAGAATGTTAAGCAGAAAATGGCTCAAATTGAATCACCACTTCACTGCTCTCCATATGAAGATGCGAAACGTTTGTACCATAGTTTGAGAAATCGACGAAATTTTGTTTTTTTTTAAACTCTATTTCCAACTTACTCTGTGCCAGTGGTAATCAAGAGGAACTAAGCCCCCATAGAACCTCACCAGCTCATCCTTGGGCTGAAATATACAAAAAAATCCCCTGCTCCAAAATTGTAATTGTGCTAAATATGTGGCCGCAACTGTATATTCCCATTGATTAGCAGGGACTATGCTTACCTTATGAGCAGATTCCTAACGTTCTGCGCTCAGACTCGGGGAACTGCAAAGCAAAGAGCAATCAGTTTGCCGTTTTTAGATCGTCATGTTTAGCTGTTTTTTTTCTTAGTTACCGCGATGATAATTTATTCACATGTTGTGAACCCGTGAAGGGGATATCCATTAAGTGCGCATGGAGAATCATTCGCACCTTAAGGGCCATAACAACGAGTACCGCAAACATGTTCTCACGCATGCGAAGACTAATGAGGGATTAACAGAAATATCGTTCCAAAAACTATGGGGTGAGCCATGTTTCCACTGAGAAACATGGAAATGCAGTCCTTACAACTTTTCTAAAAGGAAGCTTGCAACCCTCATCGCTACATTCGATCATATCGCCTTACAAGCGTTATCAGACCAGGAGATCATACAATGTTCAAACAGAATTATATGAGAGTGAAAAATGTGCGTTTGTTTTTTCGCACCAGCCCAATAAATTCGAAGGGAATGGAAGGTCTTATCCGCAATATTCCTCGTGTTTCTTGAAGATAGGCACTGTGCTGCTCATATTATATTCGTTATATGTATGTACTTCACTCACTGGATATTCCTCAGGCCACGGCACAGGTTACATAAGTCACGTTTACGGTCTGGTATGATTGGTTATTTCCATTCAATTGTCATGATTTGCATCAGAAAGTTTTGTACATTCCAGTTATTCGCTTATGAAAGATTATTCTTCGCGTTATCATTAACTCTACGCAGCCAAAAATTCGATCATACTATGAAACCGAAGGATCACTGCGGTGTTCCAAGATCAGCAGTTGCGGCATTTGATCACTCCACCGAGATTAGGACGATGTGGTCGTAAAATTGTTATGGTTCGGGCATAATTAGCTTTTAACAGGAATAAACTGCGCAAACGTTCTTTTCCTATTTTGTAAGAACAACTAGCGCCCCTTCGGGAAGCTAGAAAGTGGGGTGGGGCAGCCACTTGGGACATGTGCAAACGCTTCACACTTGCCAAATCTCTAGAAAATTTATAAAGAAGCAGAACCATTCTTCCAATGGGCCCAAACATAAAGTCCTTCTTATGATTTGAGTATGAGCATGAGAAGTTCGTTCTCCATCGTATGACGTATTCGTGCGTATTCCTCACTACCCGGCTAACGCAGACGCGTTCTCCATCGGCGGTACTGTATCCTGCCGTTCCCCACACTATTGCACAAGGCGAAATCGTATCCGAGTGTTTTCCAGACTACTGGGCCGCAGCGGGCTTTTCTCCATCGGTGGACCCGTATTCTGGCGCCATTTTCACTGTTAGGCCTGAACCATATCCTGGTATTCTCCACTTTACTGAGTCACAGCGGACCAATCCTATATTGGCGGACCCGTATTCTGGTGTTATTCATACTACTGGGCCACGGCGGGCCCTTCCTCCATCAGAGCGCCCGTGTTCTGGCACCCTCGTCACAGTTAGGGCAAGCCGGATCCGTTCTCTAAGCGCGGGTTCGCATCCTGGCATTCTTAACACTATTGGACTAAAGTGAACCCGTATCCTGACGTTCTCCACACCATTATGCTACGACGGGTCCTTCCTCCATTGGAGGACCCGTATCCTGGCATCCCCCCACACCACTGGGCCACAGTGGGCCCTTTCTCCATCGGTGGACCCGTATCCTGTCATCCCCCACCACCTTGGCCACGGCGGGCCCTTTCTTCATCGGTGGACCCGTATCCTGGCGTTCCCCACAGCACTGGGCCACGGCGGGCCCTTTCTCCATCAGCGGACCCGTATCCTGTCATCCCCCCACCACCCTGGCCACGCCGGGCCCTTTCTCCATCGCTGGATCCGTATCCTGACGTCCTTCACACAACTGGGTCACTGCGGGCCCTTTCTTCATCCATGGACCCGTATCCTGGCATCCCCCACACCACTGGGCCACAGTGGGCACTTTCTCCATCGGGTGGACCCGTATCCTGGCGTCCTCCACACCACTGGGCCACAGTGGGCCCTTTCTCCATCGGCGGACCCGTATCCTGTCATCACCACTGGGCCACCGCGGGCCCTTTCTTCATCGGTGGACCCGTATCCTGGCATCCCCACCACCACTCCTGGACCCACGCCGGGCCACCTTTTCTCCATCGGTGGACCCATATCCTGGGCGTTCCCCACAGCACTGGGCCACGGCGGGCCCTTTCTCCATCGGTGGACCCGTATCCTGTCATCCCCCACACCACTGGGCCACGGCGGGCCCTTTCTCCATCGGTGGACCCGTATCCTGGCGTCCCCCACACCACTGGGCCACGGAGGGCCCTTTCTCCATCGGTGGACCCGTATCTCGGCGTCCGCCGCACCATTTGGCCAGGCGGGCTTTTTCTCCATCGCTGGACCCGTTGGGCCACGGCGGGCCCTTTCTCCATTGCTGGACCCGTATCTCGGCGTCCGCCGCACCATTTGGCCACGGCGGGCTTTTTCTCCATCGGTGGACCCGTATCCTGGCGTCCCCCGCACCATTGGGCCACGGCGGGTCCTTTCTCCATCGGTGGACCCGCATCCGTATATAGTTGATTGGATATACAATGTCATGCCTTCCTATTCAGAGGCTTTTACTCTTTGTTAGTGCAGAAGCTTTCTCGAAACGAACGAATGTTGTAACTACACAATCGCCGCGAAAATTCAACAGGGGCTGAGGCGACCGCGTAGGTCCAGCCTCCCCGAAGCTTTCGAGACGCGGCAGCTCTCATAGCACGCGTCCATTTCTTCCTGCAAGTGCACAAAGCTTCGCAACAGTGGAACGCTGGTTTTCCTGCTGCGTACATTGTGCAGCCTGAAAGCTCGTAAACACTCCCTCACTCCTATCGGCCATTTCGCCACACAGTCTGCGCCTCAAGATTGCGGTGTCTATGAGTGCCGCGCCGTATCTCTAACCGCTCTAGCCCCCCTACGGCGCTTTGTTCAATAGATATCTAGCTCATAGAGTCCACTATTTGTCCCCTTGAAAGTTAATTTCCAATTGCTCCTACTACTTAACGCTTTCGAAGGAATGCAGTAAACATTTCCGTTCAACTCTGCTGCATTTCGATGATTCACGGCTCTGATTGCGAAATCACACTCGCTTCGTCAGTGATTCCCCCATTCTGCCTTAAAGATCCAAAATATTCCTTTTTCACCGCAAATAAGATGTCCTAATTGAAGATTTCCATGTTGTACACATACGTATACCATGGGCGTGTCAATGGGTGTTTCAATTTCCGCGATTGAGCCTGCGGCGGCGGGCAGCGGAGTTGGGGCAAGGCGAGGCGATGAATGACAGCGTGACCTGTCACCCCTCGCGTGCCAGTGAGGGGGGGGGGGGGTCTGCGCTTTATATAAAGTAAGAGTGGGTACAACATGCACTATAGCGCAGAGGATGTGCACGCCGTCAAAGAGCATGCATGTCAGGGTTCGAACCCCTCGAGCAGCGGTTTTGCAGGCAGGTGTGCCAGCTCGCGACACCCTCACGCCAAGATGTTTGTGCCTTGTTCTGGACAGTTACGAACCTAGCTCATAAATGTTGTGACGAACTTGGGGGGATTACCACCAGCCCTGGGATTTGAACCGATATTCATACGTATGTTAACTTCACGCAAAATCTATGCAGAGTAGGCAATAGCTAACATTACGAGTAACTTGGTTTTTCAACTTTTTCGAATAGTCGAGTTACAGTTAACTTCCTTCTTCTTGTAGTTTTCCAGATATTCAACACTATAATGGTTTTTTAAACTATCTACATTCCAGGCACTTCGGATTCTGAATTTCTTCAAAAAGCCGTTGCCAAATATTAGTATAGGTATTTTGTCGAGTCAGCAACAATAACTGTGTAAGTGACACCATTCAACTTATCTTATTTCCAGAATTTATTCGTGGTAACAATAATGAAAAGCTACTTAACTGTCGTATGGCTCACATGTTGCGTAAGTGTGATAAATTTCAATGCTTTGAAACCGACAACGTTTTCGAGAAGTAATTGAAAAGTCCGACTATCAATAAACCTCGGCATACTTGCACAATAACTCAGTTGATTTTGTAAGCTTCAAGCGAGGTTAGCAACTAGTTTATTTCGGCTTACGTTTCGGCAAATCGCCGTCTTCAGAGCCTGAAATGGGCGACTCGATAAGCTAACTATCCGGTCAAATCTCTACAGAACTACACAAACGAAACGCTAAGTCTGTTTTTCAATCATGAAGCTAGCTGCTGTACCAAACGCTCACCACTTTGATGTCACTAGAGTGACGTTGTTACTGGAGCGACCGCTAACTGTCCGCAATACCAGATGACTTGGGCGTACTCTTCCGGATCAGAAGAGCAATCCCAGATATGGCGCAAGCTCCCGTGTGATAGAGAGGCATTCTTCCTTGCGGTTCATTTTTGGACTTTTCGCGTGAATCCACAATGCCTCCAAAGTTTTGCGAGCTGATGTTTGAGGTTCTCGCGCTAATATTTTTACAGTAACTTCGAAATTAGCTTCGCCATGTCGTACCCTTCTGTGAGTGCCTAGTGGCGTAGTCGTACGAGATTTTTCTTTGCCATCTAGGTGCTCTTTCATGCGCGTACATAATGGGCGTGCCGTTTCGCCAACATACTCTTCACCACAACTCTTGCAAGAGATCAAGTAGATTACTCCCGAACTCATGCAATCACCTTTCCTCCCTTCAGGGCAAACAACGCAATTAGTTGTGGGACATATGCGGTCGTACAGTCGGTTTCTGATTAGTTGGCGTTTGAGGTTATTCGGTGGTATTTCTACAACCGAAACATATTTATCTAGAGCAGCCCTCCTCAGACACTGTCGAATGGCAGTGCTCACTTCATCGGATATGAACGGCAGACAGAAGGGTATTTTATCTGCGTGCGTGGAATCGCGACATTGTCTCACTACTTCTTTGCGCTTTCTGGACCAAGATATCTGGTTAGTGTATCCGTTCATCGCAGCAACTCGGCGAGCAAGTGCTAGCGATTCCTCCCTCTCCTTGAATCCGCTACAAACTCCTGTTGCTGTTCGAAACATGTTGGTAACAATAGCTTTCTTTGCATGAGCAGGATGGGCAGAGAGAAAGTGAACTAGGATATTCTTGTTACTTGGTTTACGGTACCACTTGGTCCTGCAGACACCGCTGGAAATGTTGATCTGAGCGTTCAAGAAGGGAAGCCAATCGTTTTTGGGTGTGTCTCTCGTGAAGTTTTTTTTTTTCGAGAAGTGTTTCACTTAGATATGTTGTTGATGTTATATCGAACGTTTTGGACACAACGTTAACGCATATGGTGTTGTTCAACCTTGATTTGACTCTTTCTCTTGTAAATAATTTTGTATTGAATGTAAATAGAGTTCTGGACGTCAATGACGACTTCGCTAGGGCCACCGTGGTCCAGCTTACTTATCTCGTTCGAATGTCTACCGTGTAGAACACGTGAGCTGCACTATCCAATGCAAATCTGGTATGTATTCCACGATTGCCTTGATCTGGTGCAGAACCCACACACCTTTTGTAAAGGTCATCGTGAGATTGTTCTGTGATTTGCACTTATTCTACACATTCATCACAGAAATGTCAGGTCCACTGACTAGGGAGGGATACTGGGGGGGGGGGTCCGACAACTAGTATGAAATGTATACTGTCAGATGCAGTTTTCTATGCTGATCTCAAGATCGTTTTCCTTATCTGCTGCGGAGTTCTCTGTGAGGAGTTACGCGACATGATTTCGGCTTGTCCAGACCGACCAAATCTGGCTTTCGAGTTATATTCTGCTAAAAATATGAGCGAAAACTTTTTCGAACATGTCAACTGATTGAATTTATTTGATACTTTCGAAATTTTCTTAGATCCGGATAAGTTCCCGTGATCTTTCAGCAGAATATATCTATGAAGCCAAATTTTGACTGCCTTGGCCAAGCTGGAATCATGCCACGTAACTCTTCAGAGAGAACTCCGCAGCAGATAAGGAAAACGGATTTGAGCATCAGCATCAGCATCGAAAACTGCACGTGACATTATACATTTCTTTACGCGTTGTCGGACCCCCCTAGTATCCCTCCCTGGTGAGGCAATAAAATTCTCAAGCGATAGTCAGGATTCCTAATAACCTGTTTTCACTTCGATTCCTCGAAATGAAAACAGGTTATTACGAAAGTGCACATGTGAGATGCTTGCTCAAAGTTGATGAACTCCAAAGCATCATGTACGAGGTGACAGGTTTGCGATTAACATTTATTGGCAAAGGCTGGTTCTGTGGCATACGTTGCACCCGACACGTGTATTATACCTTCAACACCGTGTAGCAGTCTTTGTGAAAAATGGTACCAAAAGAAAGTAGCGTAGGGCGAAGGAGTGGTTGCTCACCACTCATTTTCCACAAAACGTTGGAAAAAGCTTGAGCTCCTTCATCTTTTTTCAGTGTATACAAAACAAATATCAGACAGACGGGCTTGGATCTATCTAAAACCGGACACCTCCTACGTCTTCTGAGACTTATGCTCGTTTTCATCAGTTCTGATAGAAACTACCCGAGATAGCAACAACGCACTTTGTCAATTGGTATACTCCTTTTCTGGAAAGGAGAACTGTATGAGAAATGGCGCGGATGATTCTCAGCATCGTCCCTTTTATTCAACCAAAGCTACTAGTTTTAAAGTCAAGATTTCCCCGCGAGGGGGTATTTACTGCTATGCTCGCCATCAACAGTGCCGCCAAACAAAGTCTGTCACAATTTTTTACCAAGACATTCTCGTACAGAACACATTGGACATTGATGGCAGAATTTTTTTCTATTAAGTATCTAACAGTTATATTGGTAGCAGCAGTATCTGGGATTAGTGTTCTTCCATGAAAAGAAAACGACTAAGAACCAAGGAGAACATAAACTACGTATAGGTATCGGATTCCGTTAATATGTACATGTTTTTGCTCAGTCGCAATCACATATAATCACATACAAACTGTATAAAAAAAGGCCTTTGAAGCAGCTCTGCAACTATTAGGTTGAGCAATTATAGATGTCCGCTGCATTCGTTCTCCTTCCCCCCCCCCTCTCTTTTTCCCCAATGTCCAGCATTTCTATATTCCTCATTTTTGGGAAATTATTTCTACTTGGTTTTGGACCTACTCAATACTGAGCTACTAAGTGTGCGAGCCACCGTCAACCAAGTTCCGCTCCTCCGTTTAAGGGATCTTAATTGCTTCCAAGTCGTTATAATGCCATGTAAGAGAAGGGTTTTTATTGAACGTGCAGACAAAAAACCGTATTGGCTCAGCGACGCGAAGCCGCCAATTCCGACCTTAAAGGCAGTGTCTCAGCTCAGGTTCGATGACGAGCATTTGGCATGAGAAGAATCTAGGGGAGTTGCTAATTACAATGGTGTAGGTGTCCTGACTCAAAAATGCAAAAACCCCCTTCTTTAAAGTTTCATTTTTGGAGCAAACTTCCAGCCGCCACGTCGAAAGCTCGTCCGTACGGCGACGCGCCGCTATCGATCGGCGCCACTCCATGCCACTCCGCGCCGGCATGCACCTCCTTGCATTCGCCCTCTCATGCGCGCAGCTGAGTAACATCCTCGAATTCTCGTTTATTCCACCACAAGTGGAATGGCTGCTCGTTGTTCACTATTACGAGTACCTGTTGTTCACTGTTTGTTCATTGTTTGCAACAGTTTCTTTCATACACACTAAACAATGCTGTAATCTTTATCTATCTGTACATGACTTAGATTCTAGAACAATGAACCTTTCAGTACCTTACGCTGCTTACGTGAATGATTATGTGAACGTCAATTTCACTCTGTATGCGTGTGTTTTTTAAATGTTACCACGAAAATACTTGTTGATTTAGGCTCACCGGTCTTTTTGTGAGCATGAATCTGCCCTTACGAGGAATACCCTCGATTTCAACTAAACTCGTACGGACGTGAATAACAACTAAACTCGTACGGACGTGTCTCATCTTCCTACAGCGCTTTATATGGTGTTTAGATACAGCTTCTGTATTTTTTCTTTCATTTCTTTTTACCAGTTATGGCATTGTATACATCACATATAGAATTCTAGTGAGTTCCTTTGCTTTCAGAAATGCTTATCATCTATACAGTGTTCTAACGTTTGATATATCTACATATCAAACGAATGTCATGTACAGATAGATAAAGATTACAGCATTGTTTAGTGTGTATGAAAGAAACTGTTGCAAACAATGAACAAACAGTGAACAATAGGTACTCGTAATAGTGAACAACGAGCAGCCATTCCACTTGTGGTAGAATAAACGAGAATTCGAGGATGTTACTCAGCTGCGCGCATGAGAGGGCGAATGCAAGGAGGTGCATGCCGGCGCGGAGTGGCATGGAGTGGCGCCGATCGATAGCGGCGCGTCGCCGTGCGGACGAGCTTTCGATGCGGCGGCTGGAAGTTTGCTCCAAAAATAAACCGTTAAAAAAGGGGGTTTTTTTGCATTTTTGACTCGGGACACCTACACCATTGTAATTAGCAACTCCCCTAGATTCTTCTCATACCAAATGCTCGTCATCGAACCTGAGCTGAGACACTGCCTTTAAAATCCGATCATCTCAAAGTCAAGGTGATACTGCGTCGGCGGTAAGATATTCAAGGACTGCTCCAACAAGGGACTCCATCGTCAAGGTATCAAAACAGCGGCTACGAAAATTATCCATTACATATATGTAGTCTATAGACTGTAGTATATAGTACATAGTATATATTATATAGTATATAGACTATAGTATTTAGACTATAGTCCCAACCACACGTAGTGAAAATGGCCCAGTAAGCAACCAGTGAGTGAGGGATGGAATCTACCTCTGAACCACCTCATGGTACAGTACTGCAACTACCAAGGTACCAATTGTTTCTGTCAATGCAGCGTTCCCTTGAGGAGAAAAACTATGGAAGCTGACGAGAAGTCAAAAATTGGGTGACTCGCTACTGCGTCTCACAGCGTAGTTTGTTCGAGGAGGACATTCATTTCTTCCATGGAAGAAGTAGAAGAGTCAGTGATTAATAAGAAACATACAGTCTTTCTCGAAAATTCTTGCCTCACGCTGAACCGCCCGTTAGCTTAGCCAAGTCACACCACGTATAATAACGCATAGGTGATGTGGGCGGCTTAGTAGATGGGCGGTCAAGAGTGAGGCATGTATTTTTGGACTTACCTCTTGTATAGACCTGTTGAACCCTTGCTTTTGTAGTAATTTTTGTTCATGGATCAAACGGATGTTTACTATTCCTCAACCTGATATCTACAAGAGAAAAGCTTTGCCCATTGGTTGAGATTTTGGTGACCTTAGCACAGGTCATACGTTTCCAAAGCGTATATCGAAAACTCTGGCAGTTTATTTACAACCTGACTAGTGATTTCTAGAGGTCACACGTCTGTTGAACTCACATGAAAGTTCGGTCTTTCAGTTTAACTAGTACCCCTTCGGGACGCGTGGTGTGGGGCAGCCACGAGGTCGGCACAGAAGCTTCACAATTGCTAAGTCGAAGAAGAAAATTAATAAGGAAGTAGAACTGATCATTAAATTCAGCACCCACGGAAATTTTTGACTTCAAGATCTCCCAATATTTCGGAGGTATCGGAGGTGCTGAACACTATCTTGGAAACAGATCTTTCCCTTAGCATTGTGAATACAGTTTTTAAAACCTCACAATCAGGTTGCATCCAATAGGTGTGGCAGAGTCGCGCGAGCCATCGAAGAGCAAAAGATCGAAACAGCCGTTTCTTCACCAGGCGAATCTTTGTAAAAAGAAGTTTTTCTGAACTGCAGCCTCTCGCACCTTAGCAAAACAAATAACCATTGGAAAATTTGTACTAATCAGCAGAGACGTCCCTTGAATTCTGGGATTCTTTAATAGAGAAGAAATGAGAGAAAATTAAAGTTTTGCCAGAAACCAGCGTTAATGGTGGTTAAAAAGCAATAATCATCGTAGAATGGCAATGAAATATGATTAACGAAAGCAATAGAAAAATGAGAGGAGGAGGTAAATCGGTACATTTCTCAAGGCCTAATTAGGAATTCGTATGGGAAAAACGACGGATTGACAGATGGATCAGCTGGCAATCGATCTCTCTCGCACCCCAGAAAGATTTCGGTGCTCTAATACAACCGAATGCTACAGTGAAAACCCGTAAAATCAGGTGAGAAACAAACAATAAAATCGCCCAAGTCCGTCTGGTCTTGGGCGATTTTATTGTAAGTAGGTAAAGGAACACTACCCAGATCACCTTCTACGGCAAAACTACTCCCGAAGTCCAGTGTTTTTCAGAACTTTCGGAATTTTCGCAACAAAATTCTCCGACAGTGCTGCCTGTAATCGAGCTCAATTGATCCTCCCTATGAGTTGTGTATGTGCTGAAGCTACATTTACAGTTCACAGGAGTCCAGTTCGGTCGGATAACAGAAGATACGTATTGGTCTTCGTTATTGCTACGTATCATTCGTTATCCGATCAGATCGGACTCTGATGAACTATGAATGTAGCTTACCAGTCTGGCTCCCCGGCTAACGCTAAACTGCTGTCTTACCCTGATAATGGCACTATAAACGAGTGCTGACTTGTTGGACACACTGACAGTATCAGAAAAAGAGGGATCACATTGCTAGAAAGCTGAGCTTGTTTGGACAATCGCACACATGTTTCAACATATTTTCACACAAACATTCGTATTGTCATACTCTGCTTTGTGTTCTCTGTCAATGCTTTATGCGTATCCTTCTACCACTCATGAATACTGTGGACTCTACCACAGAGCAGGTGCGATAAGGATGTGATACGCGCACCTTCTCCGCACCTGTCTCGTGGTGGAGATCACCGTAATCTGACGCGGCGCCGCATTGCGTGGCATTGGAGCGCGATAGAGCGTTGTAGCGGGGTGATAGTGCCCATTCCCTGACTTGTAACCACACTATCGCCCTCGCTCGCGCGAAAGTGGACGGTTGCCGTCTATGAATGTGTAGCGAGCACTAAGAATAGACGATTGCTGTCCAAGAGTGTGTGGCGAGCACTGAGAAAAGTTCAAGAAGATGCAGTTTGGCCCAATGTCTGAGTGCGTATATAGAAATGCTGACAGGAGAGATTCCCAAGTTGTGTGAAGGAGATGAAATTATAATACTTGGGGGTTTTCCATTCATCATCATTCTTCCTAAATATAATAGATGATACTTAAAACGACTTCAGGGTGAAAATACATATGTCCCTCCTTTGCAAAAGGAAATGTCCTGGTAGAAAATTACGCTATGCAACATACGTGCCCCCATTTAGCTTTACACTCCTACATGTCAACGAACATAAAGGTGGTTTGAATTGTCGTATCCTTGCTTCACCCTGACAATCGCCCAAGATGATTCAAGTTGAGATTGTTATTGGGACACTCCAACTGATAAGAGTTATCTTGGATATCTAAGATGAAGTAGTGGTAGTCGATTGATACGTAGAAGAGAATGTGGGAGAGAGCAGGAAACACTGTTACGCTCAAATGAAAATGAGCACAATTAAAGCACACTAAAGCAATCAGCAAGCAGTGAACGCGCAGCAGGACCTATACTACTCTTCGCAGCCTTGGGACGTCGCGAGCGCCTCTTCCGACCGGTAAACCCGTCACATGACGTTCTGCTCGCTGTTGGACGCAGACTCATCTCCACTCAACAGCGTATCCGTATCACAATTTTCCACAATACTGAACTACGGAGGGCCATCTTCGATCGGGTTAATCGTACTCCGGCGCTCTCCACGCTATTGTCCCAGGGTGGACCACTGGTTCATCGGCAGACCTGTATCCCGGTATTCTCCACAGAACTGGTCCACAGTGGAGGATCCCCCACCAGCAGACCACTAGGATCATTATCACTGGATTTTCCAGACTACTGAAAAACGGTGGACCCAATATTCATTGGTGGACAGAGTGCCACATGTGAGGAGTGGCTATTTACGGAGGGGGGGGGGTGAAGAAAGCCAGGAACACCTGTTGGAAGAATAAAAACGGTAAAAGTGTAAGATCTGATGCTGAATAATTAGTGATAAATATTTAAGGGACGAGCAAAACGAAAATAAACAATTAAAAACAACTGATACAAATTTTCAGTTATTTTATAAACTAATTTCGAGAAGTCGGCGCCCCACTTCCGGGTGCGAATGAGAGCGCCAGCATCACCGCGTCCTGGCTCAACCGTGACTCAGCATTGTATGCGCGTTTGATTCAAACCAGATCTGTGCTCCATCGGCAGACCGGTATGCTGGTGTTCTCCACTGGAGCCGCAGCGGACCCATCCCATATTGGTAGGCCCGTATCCTGGTCTTCTCCACACAATTGGGCCACTGCCCCTTCCTCCATCGGTAAACCCGCATTCTGGCGTCTTCCTCACTATTGGCCGAAAGCGAACCAGTTCTCCGTCGGCGGTCCCTTATCCTGGCATTCTTCTCACTACTGGACCAAAGCGAACCCGTGTCCTGGCGTTCACCACATTAGTGAATTACAGCGAGTCCTTCCTCCATCTGTGGAGTCGTATTCTTCCTCACAGTAAGACTGAGCCGGACCCGTTCTTCACACTATTGGACCAAAATGAACTTGTATCCTGACGTTCTCCACACCATTAGTATCTTGGTGTGCTCCATACTGCTGGACCACAATAGGCCGTTCAGTCCCACTTCTGGGAGCCTGCGCACCCTTGTCACAGCAGTGGACCCGTCTCTAGCACTTCTGGGAGCCGGCCCACCGCTATCACAGCAGTAAAACCATCTCCCCCACATCTGGCGGCCGGCGCACTCCTCATGCAGCAGTGGATCCGCAGCGAGTCTAGAGGCATGATTGGAATAGGGCAACCTCCCACTGTTCACTGGGGACGGGATGAACGAATTTCGTGGCACACACACTTACACACACTTAGTGTCCGCTTCGCGGCGCTCTGTCTCGGAGTTCTTTTTTTAAAATTTCCGACGCCCTCGGCCCTTCTTAGGCATTTTAAAAAGTTTCTCGAAAAAATAGTGGTGACACCCAGTAATCAGTGGATGAGCAGCAAAAATTCTCATAGGAGTCCTTTTTAAAATAGATGGTCTGTGCCTGCTTTGTTAGCTAAGATTCTGCGCGACTGGTGCTGCCTGAGGAAATGTGCTTCTAAAAATGACTGGTAGAGAATTCAAGGGATTAGAGTTGTCTGAGACTCAGTTCTTCAATTCTGTTTAATTCTGTTCACCTGAGGTACAATTTGCTTGCGGTTAGGGCTTCATCCCCGATGAATTGCGGAATGATCGTTCCGATAAGAAAATGGGATCCTCCACAATCTTCTTTGGTCCTTTTTCTTCGAATTCCTACCATTGGCAGCGAGAATTCTATTCGAAAACGAAAAAAATTGACATTTCCTCGACTTCCTCAGGCGATGAGTCAGTCACCCGGCGACAGATAAACACTCTCGCTACACACTCGCCGTTTGTTATATAGAGGGGATTATGATGTGGCTGACAACCACTTGATGAAAGGGGTCCCGCGAGGATCCAGATTCATCTAGTCTAGCTCCCTAAATCGCTTGCCCGTCTGAAAGCTGCGACTCTCTCGCCATCATTGTCAATCACTTCATCATGCACCGGAATAGGTCAGGCAGAATAGGCTGGGATTTCTCAAGACTTTCGTGTCTTACCCTCGAAAAATCTGGACCCTCACCAGTCTTTATATAGGAGGGATCTACAAGCGTTTCTTGTATGACTTGCAAAATTTAGCCAAAGACTTCGTTGTCACCCTGCAACGCCACTATTTGTTAGCTTAACACAACATAGAGAAAAAATTGAGCAATAGTCTCACAGCTCGCACCTTTGTATGATATCATTTCTGCTAGCGGAAAATGTTGTAAGGCGCTGTGGAATTTGCATATCGACAGCCACTATTACCCTAGCATCACTATTACTGCAATAAATAAGTTGTGTGGTTAGTACGTTAACTTGGATCACGAATTGGGTAAAAGACCCGGAAATTCGGCGGCTTCCTGTACATGCTAACGATTTCGACAGCAAGACTACCAAAACTCTTCGTGCCTGGCTATTTAGTGTAGACAGTCTGTCGTATCCGCTTGTGAGCGTCGGCTTACAAGGTGATGTGCATACCATTATCGTCGAGTGCCGAGGAGGAGTAGGGATGAAGGAAAGCTGCGGACACTGTCACCTTTGAATTAGAAGTTCACTTGCAATTCATTGGGCGGTAAAACGTTCTCGTCTACAATTTTTTTTGCGGTACAGTTCTCCCGGACATTAGGAATAAGTTCGTCTTCCAAGAGCAAAGGCTAGTGAAGATGTTGCCGAATGAGATTTCGGTTATTTTGCAAAACAAAGCCTGTATTCGCTTCTAGATGAGCAATGAACTACGTAATTATGTGTTTTTCACTTCGAGAATTTCTCGAAGTTGACTGTAGCGCAGTAATTTCACTGGCTAATTGAACCTGACGTCGATTTAATGGAGGTGTGAAATGAGTGTGAATGAAGGACATTCTCAGGAAACCTAGAATTCCTGTTTTACGAAGGTGTGTACGGATTCTGCATTCAGACTGTGGATATCGTAGGTTTCGCATCGGAGTCGTATCGTATAGCGCGGCTTACGTGTTCGACACTAGTGTCGCTCGGTTGGATCCATTCAAGTCGAAGTTATTCTCGAATGAACCGACTCGGAGTTACTCGAAAGTCTATTTTGGATGCCGTGAAAGTGAGAACAAATTTGGTTAAGCTCCGTGATCGGTTTCGTCCACCGCCGCAATGCTATTTCTAGGTCCTCTTCTCCCTGATTTGGTCGAAAATCCTTAGAACCGCGTAGAAAATCTGCTAGAATTAGCATAACAGCAGCAGAAAATACGGCTACGGCGCGTGCGGCGCGGTTGCGCGACACAGCTGCTCGAAGCCGCGGATGGGCCACCGCCGTTGACGTCCACTGTACAGATGCACTTTGAGACTTGATTCAATGTTTTCACTTTTCCGATTTGTCTTCTTCCGCTAGTTTAACACTTCAATCCATCTACTACTGGGATTGCTGCAACATTATCGCAAATATGTTTTGAAGAAGGAAAAAATTTGGAAAACTGTTCGATTATCGTGGGTTCTGCACCGGATTTGTGTCGAATAACGTGACTCATGTGTTCTGCATGGGCGGTTGCTGCTTGACAGAGCCAAATCGGAATCAAACCGGATTTTTTCGAATAAATCGACTTTTCGGCCCCTCGATGTTTCCCCAAACATTTTACGGAGTGACATGGACCTACTCTATTTCATTTTCGGCCAGAGGGTTCGTCATCGATGGTGTGAACATGCAAGTGTTTGAACGGACGACCAAAACTTACGTGCTGCAAGAAAGATATATGCGCAAAAGCAAACCTATCGCGAGTTAACAATTCTCCAAGAACATGAAGTGCGTGAGCGGTGAGGCTGTTTGAAGTGTTTGACTGGTCGACCAGAACTTATGTAAACCAAAAAAGTGTATGCTCGTTATGTGGCCTAGGTCCAACAGGTGGTTCTCGAGGAAGACCTGAGGCCATCCCCCTTACATATTATTCGCGCAGCACATATGTTTGATCATCCGTAGAAAGCACTTCTCGCAATCCGTTAAGTATTCCTATGTCGTTTTTCAAGGCAATGTTGAAGTCTGGACTCCATAGAAGTCCTTTGAAATTTTCTTGCACGCTAGATGGCTTTTTATTTCGTGCGGTTTCGGTGCATAAATTTTGATCATTTGTTCGAATAGTCGTAGAACTCTTTCAGTTCTTTTGTCGCGGAAGATTTCATGTCAATCCGTGAAGTTTCTACTAATCCTTCGAATCCTTCGGAACCTGTAGAATATCAGCTCCAATCGGAATTCTTGGACATCAGCCGCTTAGCTGCTGAAAGCTAGTTTCATTTCTTCATAATGCAGTTGTACAAAAAACCAATGGATTGGTCACTTAATATCTCCTATACTTCTGTCTCTTCTCATGAATGTGATGCCTAAATTAAAAGGCACGAAACCATGTTTTTTTTTCGGACCTCTATTCCGAACCCCGGTGCTGGGTCTATTGCGCTACACACATCTCACCACGTCAACAGCTAAGCCCCTGGCTCTATGACAGAACAAAAATGTATCGGGAATGGTAACCCTTATAATTAGTAGGAGAACACAATTCCTGGCTCGATACCAGCTTCGACTCGTTCAATTCTTCGGTCTTTTGTAAATCTGAACGAAATCACTACTGATTTACATGGAAATAGTATTGCCAAGCAAAATTTTGTGCCTGAAAATGCATCAGCAAGCACGCCTCCATGTCATATGTCCTCTTTTCACACTTCAAAGAACATTTAAGAGTCCGCCCACTCTAGCTCCACCCATAGTCTACGGAGAGCCTTCAAGACTCTGTAGAAAACCTGAAGCTTGGGATGTAACAATTCAAATCCAGCTTCATTCCATATGAAATTATGGTGCAGCAGAAACTCTTCGCCAGGATATCTCAAGGTGAACTTGCCAATACTTCACCTTTGGATGGCTGGAACTATGCTTTCCTGTCATTGGAAAGTTTAGCTAACATTGTCTTCATATTCTTCATCAATGCTCTTTTTTATATATGTATTTCCCAGAAGAACCTGCATATCAACTTCAGGTATGATTTACCTAGCTATTATTTGCGTTCAAAAGCTATGTGAAAATTTGTCAGCAAAGGAACTCAGTTTTGAAGGGCTTACAGCTGAAAGCAAAACTGATGAAAAAATATGCGTAGGATCTGTCAAAAGAGCGCAGTGATTACATTTCTGTAAGTATAAATGAACGATTTTAGAGCCACCCTTTTTGTTGCCGCACTTGGGTACGTTATCCAAGCAATACATCGGTTCATTCTCGTCGCAGTTCGTTTTTGTAGCATAGGCATGCGAGACACTCCAATAGTGGTCAGTTCACTGGAGAAAGGTTAAATCTGGTACAACTCTTACCCAATCATTCACAAGTTCAGCACGATTTGAGCATTCTACAGCGAATGGGTGTATACCTTTCGACATTCGCTTGGCTGTTTATTATTATCGAGAGAACAATTGCTTCGATATACACTGGCTCGTATGAGCGAAAATGCACAGGATACATCGCACCGTCAGCACTTTGTGGAGTAGTGGTGATCAAGCATTTCTTCGCCTCGTGTCTTCGATAGTCGGAATTACTTTTTCCAGGTGTTCTCATCAAGCACACTTGCATGGATTGTGTGGTTTAAGCTGGGTGAGTTTACTAATTTTTGCCTTCCAAGAATGAAAGTATACGCTGTTCGGGTTCGGAACGATTTTGGAAATATCAGGCCGGTGCGAAAATAATTGCCTTTCCGCAGTATGCAAAAACAAGCTTTTTTCTTCAGTCGAGTATGATCAAATTCACGTCACGCAACCTTGTGTATCTTTCTGATACGGCTTCTCCTCCTCTTCCATATATTACTTGAATATTCTGGCTAGCTCTTCTCTTTGGTTTCTCATTGAGTTGCAAACAAGTGAAATTCAGAACCGATCCTCGAGTGATCATGGTTAAAGATTCCTAAATCGGTCACCCTTTGAAGGAGGAGTACGGTGATCTTGCATTTGTTTTAGCTTGGGATTGCCTTGTTAATGGACTACTGGTTTGCGAAGTTCTCCTCCTAAGATTCCAAGCTCGAATATAACCATGATCGTGATCCCAGGATTTCGCTTGCCGACCAAGCGTTGAAGGCAGTCGTGGAACTTTAACCGGATCATATCACTCGAACATTGGTACAGAGATGAGTGCCCACTACATAACGGTTCCAAAACATTTGACTCCACTCGACATGATAAAAAAAGGAGCGGAAGTGAACAACTCATGATCTGGCTTATGACCTGCACCTCACTCTCTTACACAGCTTTTCCAACTTAATTTTTACGCTGGAAACGACCAATTTTCAGAGCGTGTAACGAGTATGGATGGAGCACTTTATTCGCCCAATAACAATAAACACGAATGTTCATGGCTAGAGACGTTTTCCCACCTCTAAGATTCCGTAAACCAGATCGCCACCCTAGAGAGGTTACGTCAGGAAGTTGGTGGTGCTGCAAGGAGGTCTGCAGACTTCTCAGTCAAATATTGACAGCAGAGTTCTAGCATTGTAATTTCGAGCTGATGTTTGAATATCTGGCACAGATTTGATCGGCAGTTGGAAACAGAAGCTGGTTTTTCTCAGTTTCACAGTATTCTTTGTAGAGGTATGTATTTTCAACGCGATTATTAGGAGAGATCTACTGAATTGACAGAATGCTGAATTTGTGAACAAAATTGTGTTCGGGTCGAGTTATAACGCTTTGAATCTGAGCGTCCGTTTCGGCAAAATTGATTTTGCACCAGCTTTATATGCATCAGGACACTGTGAACAAAACTGCCTTGTTTAAGCCTCGAAAGCTCGTTTTTTTTCGTGCAGTAGGGGTAAAAACCCTTTAGTTGCTTGCATACATTAGCACCTCGTTCAAGCTCTCCCCCTAGGTCCCATTCAAAGGAGATCTGCAGGTGAGCAACCTTGAAGTAGAACTCTGCAGAGCATTTTCTTCTAGAATCACTGGATTGCACAGTTAAGGGGATTAAGCGTTGGTCCGAGAACGCTTAGGACGAGGTGAGTAAGGTTAGCGCGCTCCATCCTATGAAGCCAGCCCTTAAGTACGCATCGGACTTCCCTGCCCTCAGAAGAAAAGTCATTCAAGGATGGTATCGAATCTCAGAGGATGCCTACAATTATCGTCTGATTATGGTGAAGAGAAATGTGACATCAACAGTCTTACGTTGTCCCGTTCCCCCAAACACTCACTTGTTAAATTTCTTATATGAAAAATCCGCGCTGATTGAGAGAGCTTTTTGTACTATCGTTGTTGTGCAACTATTCTTCCATGCAAATAGAGTGCTTGCTTATTCGCGTGATGAGGAAAATTAGAGAAAATCACAATTTTTGGAAATCTGATAAGGAAAATCAAAGAAAATCACATTTTTTTGAAAAGTGTTCTCTTTGTCCAAAGACAACCTCCTCTGGTCCAGAATCACAAGTTCTGTAGTATCGTGTTGTTTCTACTATAAGGTTGATGCAAGAGAAATGGCGCGTTTTTGTGTTGACTATATCTTTTTTTCCACTACTTTAACGAGCGGTAGTCTCGATAGACGGTACAGCCTCTTTGATAAGCAGGAATCTTCGCCTATTTTGTGAGCAGGTCGCTGAGGTACAGCGTTCAGAAGTCCTAGAACTGAAAGCAAAGGAAAGAGAAACAAGGACATTTTCGTTTTCGGGTCGTCATGTTCGGCAATTTCTTTGTTGCGAATTAGAAGATGTGGGAGCTGGGCAAAGTAGTGGAATTACTGCGAATGATTGTCTCTCTAAGAATCCTATAAATAACGAAGAAAATCTTTGAAACGTACTCATCCACATTTCCCAAACAGCGAAGCCGTTGCACCAGAGCTCACATATGGGGTCAGCACTACACTTGGGACCGAATAAAAACCGAATAATTTTGTCATTTTAATCAATAATACAGGAAACAGTTCAAACATTCAGATAATCGAGAATGAGGAAGCCCTTAACCTCTTCTTCTTCTCAGGGAGCACTACATTGGTCTCTAATGTTAAAATATTCAAATTTTCCGTTTATTGGAAATATTCGACATTCGCAAGCAAAAATTTTGGACTTCGAATAAATGCAAAATTCGAAAGTTAGAGACCAATACAATGCTGTATGAAAAAGAAGAAGAGCTCCAGGGCTTTCTCATTCCCGAATGTCTGCATTTTTAAATCGTTTTCTAAATTGTTAACCGGAGTAATAAGTTTATTGGGTTTTCATTCGGTTCCAAGTATAGTCAGTATCCATACATCATCGTGACCGCCTACAAAGGTGTTTTCGGCTGTATAGCTTGTGGTATTATGGGAAAATCCTCATGAACCAAAAAATCGAAAAGGGAATTACGAGAACTTTCAATTGTTTCATGACTCTCAACTCCAGCCGACATCTCTTATAACTACAGCACAACGGGGCTTGCTTTGCTCTGTAAGCATGTAAATATACTAGCGCCCCTTCGGGACGCTAGATTGATAAAGAAGCAGAACCAATCTTTAAATGGGCCCAAACATGAAGTCCTTCTTATGAGTTGAGTATGAGTATGAGAAATTCGTTCTCCATCGTATAGCGTATTCATGCGTATTCCTCACTACCAGGCCAACGCAGACTCGTTCTCCATCGGCGAAACTGTATTCTGCCGTTCCCCACACTACTGGACCAAGGCTAAATCGTATTCGAGTGTTTCCCACACTACTGGGCCGCAGCGGGCTTTCTTCCATCGGTGGACCCGTACTCTGGTGTCATCTTCACTATTAGTCCACAATGAACCCGTTCACCTTCGGTTGAACCGTATCCTGGTAATCTCCACTTTACTGAATCACAGCGGACCAATCCTATATTGGCGGACTTGTATCCTGGCGCCACACCACTGGGCCACGGTGGGCCCTTTCTCCATCGGTGGACCCGTATCCTGCCGTCCCCGCACCATTGGGCCACGGCGGGCCCTTTCTTCATCGGTGGACTCATGTCCGTCCATATATTGTTGATTGGTTACACAATGTCATGCCTTGATATGTTGAGGCTTTTACTCTGTGCTAGTGCAGAAGCTTCCTCGAAAAGAGCGGATGTCGTAACTGCACAATCGCTGCAAGGAATCAGCAAGGGATGCCGCAATAGCAGATCAGGCGACCGCGTAGGTCCAGCCTCCCCTGAGCTTCCGAGAAGCTGCAGCTCCCATGAACCCTACCCATCCCTTTTTTTGAAGTGACTGCAACGCCGCAACAGTGGAAGGGTGGTTTCCCTGCTGCGTACATTGTGCAGCCTGAAAGCTTGTAAACACTCCCTCACTCCTATGCTGTGAGACCGCCAGCGAAGATGATGAAATCACTACCTCGTGCATGCGGGAGAGCTAGCAGTGGCGTAAGTGCGAGTCCCGAAACGAATGTGTCTGTGCCCCTAAAAATCGGCCATTTCGCCCCACAGTCTGCGCCTCAAGGTTACGATGTCTATGAGTGCCGCCGCGTATCTCTGGCCGCTCTAGCCCCCTTACGGCGCTTTGTTTAAAGGCAGCAGGAGCTGAAATTCTCGACTCCGAGCTGAGGTGCGGGTGGTGAAGTACAGACTCAGCACATCATAAATGTGAAACGAACACAGACAATGATGGCTTACCTGCAGAGAAAATGTTACATTCGTCGCGAACACGCCTGCCGTGTTCGTGCGCGGACGAGTTTCCCCCGGCGCGTAAGCCATCGCGGCGCGCGGTTTTGGCCGAGTCCCGCCATGAAACGCTGTGAATTGAATGCATTTCGTTTTCGCTTTGCGCCAAACCACGCACCGCAATGGCTTTTGCGCCGGGGAAAACTCGTTCGCGCGCGAACACGGCCAGGCGTGTTCGCGGCGAATGTTCCATTTTCTCTGCAGGTAAGCCATCATTGTCTGTGTTCGTTTCACACTTATGATGTGCTGAGTCTGTACTTCATCACCTACAGCTCAGCTCGGAGTCGAGGATTTCAGCTCTTGCTGCCTTTAATAGAACTGGAGGTCACACTTTTAATAGAACTGGATGTCACACTATGTCCAAAGAAGATTACAGGCACTTGTGAGTAACTTCATTTTGCATTAAATGTAGTTCGAGTTTACTGTGCACATTAAATAAAGCCATCCGAACGCATTGCAGGAAGCGCTGACCTCACAACCCATAGTTGCCGAATAAAGTGCATGAAAGAAGAGTATTGATACCACTGTTGTATCATTGATCTTCTCTGTATGGGAATCGGAACAAAGACATAACACGTTATCAATCAATGAAAGATCCACAAGAAACTATCCTAAATACGCTTCGGAGAGGAGGGGGGAGACGAGCTTCCTGTTAATTTCCGTCAAACATTTGGAATTCATCCATGGCTACCGTTGTTGGGTTGTTGGAGAGCTTAATAATCATCTTTTTTTCAGTTGGCAGCTTCGATCCGTACGTTCTGGCTCTTCATTCCATCTCCTTTGCTACTGGTTTCCTCGTGAGTTAGTAGATTTGGATATTTCGGTGATGTTACATCAGTGGTCGGGAAAATTCCACCAAAATGAACACTGCAGACATTCACTAAAATTCCTGGTACTATGAAATTTGGAAAGGGATGAAGTATTCCGCAGCCCTTTTTGTTGAGGAATTCTGTGTCAAATCAACAAAAATAGCTTTGTAATTAACCTATCATTCTGAGGAAGCGCTTGCGAAACCGCTGGAGTTTCGTAACCTACTCGCGGAAAATTCATGCCAAGAAAAAGTGCTCAGCGCTCGTCAGGTATTGTCACCATTCATACTCAATCTATTCAGAATCGACAACTAAATATAATACAGGAATCCCTACCTGCAAATCATATATCTCTAAGAAGAAGCACGAAATTCTAAACGAGCGACATTAGTCGCCACTAATTCAGTCGAAAAATGAAAAATTCAGCTGTGGCATACGGTTTTTGGAAGTCCAGCGAAATTCATCTCGCGTCCAAACTGAAAATTTCGAAGAAGTGGTCAGAGCACCGAACCGTCAGATTTTGCTAGAACCCGTCAGAGCGTGTCAAATGAACATCAAGAAAACTTTCATTCCAGCACGTTTCCCCCTCTCCACATCTTTAGGAAATTCCTCAAGTCTAAGAATACGTGTTGATTCATTCATTTATTATTACGTTCATGTGCGCTATAACAGTTAATGAAAATGGAAAATAATGAGCTGTGACTCAGCAATGAGTTGAGTGAGAAAAACAAGCTTAGAAAAAGATGCCAAAAAAAGAGAGAATAGCACTGAAGAAAAATGAGAGGGAGCAAGATAGTCTAAGGTAAGAAAGAGTTTCCCAGCATAGGCCATCCCTGGGGTGCTAGCAGTTCTGGTTAATTTGAGCCTGCACTCAGCGTGCGACTCTCTGGTAGGGGATACACCTGCTTGCCCTCCTGCCCGGCAAAGGAATAAAAGCAGAGACCCCACCAACGGGCAACCAATTAGTACTTAAACAGTTTGGGAATTCCGGTGAGAGTAGCGGGAAGGCGAAACCAGCAAAGTTCCCAGTGGGTTTGCGTTGATACTGATGAACGAGAGGAGAGCTTATTGGAGGGACCATTACTCAGCACGAAAGTTGTAAAAAGCACCAGAGTTGTAAAGAAATGAAAAGGGGACAGCAAAAGGTTTAAAACACTGCTGAAGCAGCGGACCGGAGTCCTAGCATAAGCACCAGAAGCACAAGCTACCACGTCATCCATGCTGAATGTCGAGATCTTCTAAAACTAACAATGTTAGAATGCTGCATGATTTAATCCTACGCTTGAAACACTCATCAATAGAAACAGAAGTAAGAAAAGGAGGAAGGTATCGAGGCATTTCGGCAGATCAAACGATCAAAGGTGGATTTCTCACATATTGAAGGCACCACTACGTCACCAGCAGGGTTTTCAAATCCAGACCCGCAAGGTCTAAAGCGTGTTTCCATTCCAGTGACGCGAAATCAGAGGATTGGACTTGCAAAAAGTCTGCGATAATATAATGTTTGCCGATCAAGGTACAACCTAACTCCATAACCTGGCACGGTTTGGGGATGGTTCTTGCTAGGGAAAACGTCGTAGAATAAAGTGCGTGTGAACGTTTTTTGAACTTTTTTTAAACAATAAAATCTTTCTTGAAGGCTGGATGCCACGCCTGCACCGCATTAATAAAGGCAAGACATATGTACTAAGTTGATTCATAAGTTCTGTCAATATATGCTTATTCCAGTGTGACTTGTTACTGCAAGATTTATTGATCACCTAATCTGGATTATATATGAGAACTACAGTCTGTCCGAAACTGCGAGTCCTCCCACGTGCGCGGGGATCGAGAGGCGGCGCGGATGGAATGTATGCTGTTAGTTGCAAGTCGCCTACGTCACAGCCAAATCATTGGTCGATACCTAAAGATAAGGACGAACGTGATGCGCAGATTAGAGATGATGACGTGGAGTGCTCACAAGCGTGGACGCCTCTCGATCTTCGCGTGCGTGAGCGGACTCGTCGTTTCGGACAGAGTGTATGTACGCGCTACTAGACGAGTAGTCACTTGCCTTGAATCTCGCAGTGCTGGTCAAGGAACCTGCACCGATAGAAACTCTTCTGCATCAGCGAATACCTCTGGTTTGAGAGTTTGAGGAGTTGAGCACTAGAGCCTGTGCACTAAGAGAATGGTACGATAATTTACACAATTTAACTATTTTTAATTTACACAGTTTAACAACCAGCCGCTCTCGTGGAATAATGTGGCCAAGAATTGCACTAGAAGACCAAAATCTTCTCCTCGCATGACAACGCCCATCTCATGCTGAGAGGTTTAGGTGTTGTCTTCTGAAGACACCTGGCTGGAAACTCATGTCCTGTTCATCAAACTTCCTTGATGCAGCCCTATCACATTACCACCAAGTTATATTAATAAAAACAAACTGTCTGGGAAAAAATATCACTAAATGTGATCACATGGGACCAGCGCTATTGAAGGTTTTCCTATCGGAACGAACTTTATTTTATAGCAACGGGATCGATGAGGTTTTACGTAGATAGCCAACATATCACTAATTTATAATACATAGTTTCGAGGTTATTCGATTTGGAACAAAAGTTAGGAACAGAACTTATGAATCATCCTAATAGCTTCTATACAATCTCGAATAAAATTCTTTGTTTGCAAACCTGACATTGCGGAATAAAAGAAACATTTTTCTGGCAGCAGCCCTGGTAATTCCCTGAATATAGGAACGAGTATTTGAAGCTTCCTGCTGAAGAATTCCATGATCTCGGTATACTATCATTTTTAGCCAACCAAACTCCATAATGTGCGTATTCATTAGTGGTGTCAACGTGAGACCCTTTCCGCAAATGCAAATGTAAGGGCTCTTCTCGGTTAACATCAATATCATTTCCTGACGTCCACTCAGGTAGGAGCGCGGGAGTTGTATTCAAATCATGGACCACGACTTCTCTATCGGTTTCTGTCTAAGAGCCATAAAATTTTATGTCATCAGCGTATGCAACCGCTTCCACTTTGCTACTGATAGTGAGGATGGAAGGCATCTCGGGTGTGTAAATAAGAAGTAAGAGTGGTGATAGTGCACCTCTTTGGGGGACGCCACTATTGGCCGAAAACCGATCGATTAAGGCGAACAGAAAGGTTCGACTGAGCAAATAAGATTCAATCCATTTAAGCATTTTATGGTTAATAGCAAGATTAAACAATTCTTGTCCAGGAATCTTGGGCTTCTATCAGAGATTTTGGAAAAATCAAAAAAAAAACGTGATGCGCCGTGAATTCCGAGAAGCCCAATCAGGTGGGACTACATTTCCCCAAAGTAGCACTCTCTCCTTTCGTGAGATTGTCTTGCTTTTGAAAAAAAAACGAACGAGTATAGCCTGTCACTATCTGGTCAAAAACCATATCTGACCAGCCAATTCGCTTCTCCTTTGAAAATATAGGACCATTACACAAGAATGAACAGAGTGTTTCTAATATAGATAATTGTTCGTGGGGTGTGCACCCCCAGAAAAAATTTTACTGTTATCAGGAGGAGAATCACCCGTTCATTATTGGATCCCGTCAACATACGTAATTACGACGCAGAGGTGGACTCTTCCTTGGCCCAGTAGCAGGTCTTCTGCTAGAACGGCTGAGCCCTGATGAGTGGTGCTGGGTGATATTCAACACCTGATGCACCTTGGCGCTCCCTACCACCCGAAATTGACTGTCTAATCTTCATGCTCTCTGATCACACAATCAAGGCATTCTTTCTTTGATTGTATATTGAATTTCTTCTGAGCCAAGGGGGTTGTTATACGGACACGTTTATTACGGCGTGACGTTTCGACTCAACGTCGTCTTCTGAAGCCTGAAAGTGGTTTAAGTTCGAGTTCGTCTATTCACGCTCTACACCACCAGAGACCTCCTCACACTCGTTCATTCAACTCATCCAAGCCAGACAACACCAAGGCATCCAGTCAACGAACGAACTCACCACGTGTCCCACCGATATGGCGCAGCGGAATGCTAGCGTAACAATAGCTGATCGTCAATAGATAGAGAAGGACTACCGTGGGGTGCAGCCTTATTTATTCATTTATGTTATACATCATGACAAGTCACAATGCAGCCATTCGCAAGGAAGGTAAATTAAGGAGGTACCATAGCCTTGGTCTTATAAAGGCAAGCACTAGTATCGTGGCGATCTTAGAGCTTACGTAATGATAGGAACTGCATAGGATCATTGCCTATCGACATCTGCTCACTTCTTCTGTTCAACCCAGGGGTGCCTGAGAGAATCCATGACGCTTCAAGTGTCTTCCTGGTAGAAATTTCAGTTTCGAACGATTCTCCAGAAACGCTTTAGACTTTCTGAGCCTCGGCCCTTCGTTTGCGCCAACATAATATATCGATGCTTTTACCTACCGGGAGGTCGTGGGATCTTTACATGGATTCAGGGACCAGCTTCGAATAAGAACTAGACATGATAACGGGACAAACACCAATGCTCTCACTAGGAGGACACTACCACGCATCCCTTCTCCATCTTCCTTCTACAAAGAACCTGATCCTTGCCTGGAAGCTGACGTGGAAGCTGAAATTCCGAATTCTCGCATCAGGTGTCCTGAACATTATGCTGGGTTGAAAAAGAGATTCCTGAGCAGGCTCAAGCTCGGCAATCCTGATTGTCCCGTCTTTTACAGTCTCATTAATACGCACAAACTCTCCGCGTCGGATATGCATTCCATGTCAGCTGCCACTTACAAAATTCGACCGATAATCGGCTGTGTAGGTGGATCAACGGTAGATATAGTGATTTCTCAATAAAATTGTCAGCCAATTTCTAGATAAGGTTCCCTAACGCTTGACAAATACTAGTCAGTTCCTTGAGCACTTGCGCAGCACGAATTTCGATCAAATTTGCGTCATGGAGTCATTTGATGTGACATCGCTTTACACCAATGTTACTAACAGTTCTGCTCTACAGGCGCTCTCCGAAATGCCTGATCTGCATGTAGGAGAGATGATAATGTATGGGCTCAGTAAGGCACGCATAATGACTCTTATCAAGGAATGCCTCAGTTGTAATATCCTCAAATAGTCGGGTACGGATACGTACTTTTCCCAAGTAAGAGGGCTGGCAATGGGTCAACGACTAGCACCTGTGCTCGCTATATGCTTTATGAGCAAAACAGAAGAGCCTGTGCTGTCAGGGTGTCCGCTCTTGTACTGTCGCTACATCGACAACTGTTGTGTTGTACTTAACTTCAACACAATCCGAAATGGATGAGTGTTTCCGAATGCTCAATCGACAGTCACAGTACATTTGCTTCGCAAGAGAAAAACCCTGCGAAGGTTGGTTGCCCTACCTAATACACAGCTGATGCTCGCAAACAGCACGCTACATGTAAAATAGTATCGCAAGAAGTGTTCTAAGAATATTATCCTACATGCGCGCTCCGCTCACCCAATGGGCGTGAAACGAGCCATTATTCGTAATGTGTTCAAAACGGCTATAGAAGTCTCGAAAGGTGATGCTGAACGACGAGAATCAGTGAGAATGACAAACAAAATAGTGAGCAGCAGTGGTTCCCCATCTTGACCTAGACGAACTAGAAAACCAACAGGTGCCAGTGCAGGCAACCGTAACGAAGGTAGGCTCCCCTCTGCTTACCATTTATTTCCAACGAGGTGACACAATCAGGCAGTGTCTTGTCCAAGCACATCTACATGAAGCCATTCTGGTGAACATTCCGAACGAAAAGGCGACAACTCGTCTGCAACAGGCTGTACGAGCTACGACAGAGCATGCGTCTCACGAAACTGCGTCGTTTGCCCTTTTGGAAAAATTGGTGATTACGCAAAATCAGGGGTTGCTTACAAAATCGAATACTCAGCTTGCCAAGCCACGTATATCGGTGAGGCCGGCCCTTCACTAAGTGTTCGGATAAATGAACATCTTGCAAGTGAAGGACGACAGAGCTTGATAAGTCCTCTGGGAAAACATAGGAAGAAAGACCACAGCGGAATAGACTCCGATATAAAATGTACCATCTTGGCGTTCGAAACTGAAATTTCTGCCAGGAAGGCACTTGAAGCGTTATGGATTCTCGCACGCACCTCTCGGTTGAAAAGCAGAAGTGAGCAGATGTCGATAACCAGTGATCTTATGCCGTTCCTCTCATTATTGAGCTCTAAGATCGTCACGATAGTAATGCATGCCCTTATAAGACCAAGGCTGCACCATACAGTAGTCATTCTCCATCTATTGACGATCAGCTATTGTTGCGGAGACATTCTGCTCCGCTATATCTGTGGGACACGTGGTGAGTTCGTTCGTTGACTGGATGCCTTGGTGTTGTCTGGCTTGGATGAGTTGAATGAACGAGTGTGAGGAGGTCTCTGGTGGTGTAAAGCGTGAATAGACGAACTTGAACCGCTTTCAGGCCTCAGAAGACGAATTTGAGTCGAAACGTCACGGTGTAATAAACGTGTCCGTATAACAACCTGTCTGGCACAGAAGAAATTCAATATACTCTGACTAATCATCTAATATTTGAAAACGTCTGAGAATTCCATGGAGTGACCGCATGGCCGACGTGAACTTTACAAGTCCCAGAGCTCCCTGTTAAACAACGCCACCCAGCAAAATGACTTCATTCCCGAGTGCTATTTCACCTTCCCCATTGGAACATCACGCATTTTCCTGCTGGCGTCGTCAAAGATGCCCTTCAGAGTCTCGATCGCTCCTTTTGTGTTGATGCTATATTGACTTTGCATTTCGAAATTTCGAACGGCTCCTGAGTTCTTCATAAAACAATCGAATTCTCAAACAGTTGTTGATTTTGCTAGATTGATTGGACAGTTCATTTCTCAGCTACGAGACCTAGGGTTGCTGAACAATGAGAACGGGCTGGGGCCAAGTGCAGAAACAGAGTTGCTGTCGGGTTTCACAGGAATCACTCGCTGCAAACAAGACATTGAAAAAAAAAATGACGAGGTCTTGCACTAATAGCAACCTGTTCCAACTTGTACTGATCGGGAAAAGAAGTCTCTGCTTGTGCTAACGTTTTTGCATGCAAATTAGTTCACGGAATTTTCAACAAAATCAATGCAGGAGGAAGTTAGGACAGACAACTGGTAAGTAGCAACAGCGTTTATTCCATATTTCATTCTATCCCTTTGACATTGTCCGTTTAATGGTATTGTTATTTCAAATCCTTGTTTCTGGTACAAAATGCTGGTCGAGATTTCAGGGTTTAACTGCTATAATACTGTACAACAAGGCAGTTTACCGGACCAGACATAACTCGATGATGCAACTAACTGATCGGTATCAGCTGGATGAAAATATCCGCGCGAGCAAGTACCTAATCCCAGCTGCAATAAACAACATTTTTTCAGAGGTAAGCACTTTCTGGTAGCGGTGTTCCTGATTCAAATTTTTCTGAGACCGTTTTTCAGAACAGCAAGTGATCAAACCGTATTAGTTTAAGAACACCAATCTCACCAAATATGTTCACTTGTTTTATTTGTAAGCTTTCGCCCTTAACGCGCTCATCGCACCTTAGTTTCAACAATAATGAATAGCAAAATCGTTAGAAGCTCACAGAAATACAGTCAAGAACTAACAGTACCTAAATGAAACACAATCACACACAACGATACACAATGAAACAGCCACGCGACGACTAGCCGATTTTCACTTTCGTTTGCGATATCAACCTAAACACCTCTCTTAATTCTTTTTTTTGTTGATCTCTGGATTGTTTCTTCTCATTTCCATCGCCTCTATTACTTTCCAAAGTCTATGTAAGATGTTGATGGAGGACGATGACGCTGAAAGTCGGAGCCTGCTCATAAGTGCGCCCCAATGTGCGATTTCTCGAGAAACTCTCCTTTGGATAGGAGCAGGGGTTCAGTAATGCTCGGCGATGTTCATACAGTCGTTTTCGAAGAGGTCCCATCGTCGCACCCAACTGACCTTCTCCACAGCCGTCGCACGTGATGAGGTAGACCGTGGCATATGCTGGTGAAGGTCAATGGGTGCTTCAAAGTAGTTGGTGGACGGAACACCTCCGGCCGGATCGGTGAGGCGGATTGTCTCACCGCCTGGTTCACGGCGCGTGCTGGAGGTCTCTCATACGGATGAGCGGTAACCCATTCTCTGTCGAATGTGGGAAACATGATGTGACAGGAACCGTATTACTTCCGTTTTTATCAAGAATGCGAGCTACTCTTGTTTCCACTGCCACATCAGTAGTCGTGCGTAACTTGCTTCTTTCTTTTTCTTTTCTTCGGTACCACATTTGCTCCGACGTAATTCGGATGAGCGCTTCTTGAGTGCACTAAAATGTTAGCTGATGCTGCCTTCTTGTACCACTCCCCTGTTTCCGACCGTTTATGAGCATCCTTTTCGTTTCGAGAAAAGGAAGATAGGTCATGCGGTTTCAATCGTAAAGGACGGATGTCTATTCAGAGTTTCCTAGTAATGGCGTGGATGTTTCATTGTGTAATTAGGGGTTCAGGCCGCTTGTTTCACATGTTAGCTTGTGTTCGTGAAATTGTGTCCTATGTTTTCCGATGTGTAGATAAATAATCACCGCGTAGCTGTCCTAGTAGGAAGACTTAAAAATCACCCGCTCGCTGGTAATGTTAATATTCGACAGTATTTCTGTGAGCTCCTGATGAGGTTGCAATTCATCGCTGAAGGTCCGATGAAACGCCGAAAGCTTACAAATAGAGCAATTGAAGAGACTTCATCATATAATTGAAGAAGATCTCGCGTATGAAACTAGGACACAGAACACACCAATCTCTTTTCAACTTCGGATCTGTTATTAGGTCGTCATGTATGCAAAGGTTTGCCATGACGTTGCCTTGGGTGCGCAACCGCTTTGAAGCATGTAAACCAACCATTGACGTAGTTGAGGCCGTTCAAGCATCCTGTTAAGACTAATCTTTTTTTGAGCATGTGTTTGCAAAAAAAAGGTTTAATGACGAGATTCATTTTGAGGGTTTTACTGTGTGAAATTCGTTTATGGAGCCATTTCACTTCGTTGTACTGACTTGAATACCACAGTATTTTTCGGTTATGCATTTCAAACCTTGCTGCTTATGCAGGTTTAGTTTGACACCTATCCAGCTTCCATTTCCTCCTTATCCAGGTTCATCACAGAGCTCAGCTAACATCGCGTGTTTATATCACCATGAAGAAATATCGCAAACCATCGTTATTGTGTCCTTTCATTGGTCATTCCACATCCATATTCAACCTTTGGTTAGTCTTACAAAGGTTGTAGTTGAACGAAAATTCGGAAGCCGATCAAAGAACAACAAAGTGGTTTTGGTAGAGGGGTTTCGTTTCGCCGTGGAAGGGGAGAAGAGAAGTGATCATTTGAAACTTCGGACATAGCAAATGTTGAGCTGACCCCTTACAAAAGTCGAACATTTCTGCTTCCTGCCAAATATTCATCAAGTTATAAAATAAGCGAGAGACAACATGTAAAGGGCTGAAAGGAAAGTCGTGTCTAGAACTCTTCAAAAATTCTTTCCCACTGGTGAATCTCAGTGACGGGGTTCTACCCCCCCCCCCTCCGAGATTGTGTCGCCAAATTCCTTCACTTATTCTACAGTACAAATAAAAATCTTGTACTAGTTTACTTTTGATTGCTCATTTTTATTATTATTTTTAAAATGTTGCTATTAAATTATTGTTATGAAAATATTTTTACTGATTTGTTTTTCTACCTGCGCCCCCCAAAGCGACAGAGACCCCACTTTTCCTTTTTTACGCCCCTCCCCTCCCACCCACTTTTTTGTCCGGCACTGGTAAATTTTGATGGAGGAGTGGGACGAAGAATAACAGAGTACGTTTCCTGTGCTATCCTCAAATGCTATATAAGGCCAGCCGGGACACTGCCGTGGACAAATTGTTGGCATCAATTTTCTTCACCTTTAATATTCTATCTCGGCCTGCTGTGAGGGGCCTCAGCGAGCCGTTTGCATTGTTTGCATCAAGCTCAGAGAGTTTTTGAGAGCCTATTTTTTATCAACTATGTTGAACGAAGTGTTCGAAGCTATAGTGTATAATAATGTTGAACATTAGATTGTTGAGTTGATTCTTCCGCCAACAGGACGCGAACTTCTGAGAAATCAAAATCCATTTCCAGATAAATGGCGCATATTCACTGCCTACAACAATGATTGAATGAGCGATTGCATGTTATGATAGCAACAATAACCAGAATCTCGGCTAGGAATTCTCCGCCAACCTAGTGTGAACTCATGCAAAGAATTTTTTCTTCAAATAGTCTTCGTGACAGTTCCGCAAAATGGGTCATTGAAGAAATGCACAAGCTAAAGGACAAGGAATTTGGTATGTGCCCGCCTATATAGTTTTCGAGAATAGATTTTGCTTGACGGTACAATTTCCTGGTTGATTTGAGATAAGGTTGCCACGAGAAGGTGAACGAATCCGTTGGCAGATCGAAGTTTTGCTATTTAGTAGACAAAAATGTGGGAAATTTGTTGGCCTACATGTTCAGTGGGACAGTTCAGACTCCTAAAATTTTGTTAATCAGATAGACTATACTAGACTACAGATAGAAGACTATGCTAGGCTATAGATGAACTATAGACAAAAATTCTGCTGCTGACAGGTCTCTTCCTTGATAATAAATTTGGCTGGACTTTTGTATACCAATGTAATTGGCAGTTATCGTTCGACTAGGCAGTTGGAAAACTCAGTTGCTAGGTAGAGCAAAGCTTGCCACATGTATTGCCATATTGCTACTGGATTTCGGCAAATGTAGATATACCGAGACTAATGTGAACGGAGCTGCTTATCGATAGCTTCCTTCATGAAAGCGGAGTCAACAAGTCCAACGTTGGCCATCTCGTCGGTAACTGGCATTCATAAACCTACCTTAATCCGGCTGTCGCTGAGATTTTCAGGATCATTTCAAGAAGAAGTTAAAAATTTCGTGCAATCTTGTTTCAAATTACCATTTTATCATTACCTCCTAATAATTCATCCTCGAAGATTAAAAGGGCATTTTTGGTTTTTTTTCATATCTTGGGAATTCTTTGGAAAAAAAATTAGGCCACCATTGCTATGGAGCCAGAGCTCTGAACCAATTCGTGGATGAGTTCCCAAATTGGTAATCATCCCTACTTTTTTTCAAACTCCCTACCTCCCGCTCAGCTTTCACCATTGGTACTGCACAATAATAATGAAAATGGGAACACGAGGAAGAAATATGCTTTGAAAGTCATAGAAAATCTTAGTGGACTGCTTACTGCGTCCCTTTTAGATGGGCCTTGTGCTGCTTCTGATATATTCAATATTCTTCACCGATGTTCCGATTGGCCACGACGCAAGCTATCTGAGTCATGCTTACGATCTGGTTTGATTTTTCCATTCGACTGCCGCACTTAGATTAGGAAGTCTTGCACATTTCAGCTATTTGCATATCAAAGATTATTCTTCGCTTTATCGTTGACTCTCCGCAGTCCAAAGTTTGATCATATCATGAAGCGGAAGAAGAGGATCACCACAGTGGTCGAAAACCACGCAGTTGCAACGTTTGATCATTTCGCCGAGATTAGGACGATGTGGTCGTGAGATATGGCTATTGTACGTAAAGATGTTATGTTTTAGTTGCTTCTGCATTCATTTCGTTGATTGAATCCTACTGTCCATTCTAAAATGGGATTCTCCAGTAACTTATTTTATTTACTTTATTGGGGATTTTATGGAATTCCATTCCGGAGTTGAGGTTGAGCACCACAGATTGAGTCGTATCAAGCAATGTGGGTTTTCAAGGGGCTGGAACTGAGGAGCTGTTCCATCCCTGGCATTTGTAGAAACTGAAGGGGCTATAGAAACTACTTGTTGTGATTGATCTCGTCCGTAAATGAATAAACTGTGATTTCGATGCCCATTAAAAACAGCACGAACTTCTTGCCGAACGCAGTGCTTGGAGCTTCACTAACTGAACCACTGTCGACGTTGTCTTCATGTGAATGCCAATTTGATGAAGAATATTATCTGTTGTTAATGCTTCTTTGCTACCGAGGTTACTATGTCAACAAATTTGTTTGTTGGGCCCACACTGATATTTGACATTTATTTACACGTGGATAAGAGCATGATAGACAGTAATCAACGACTGGTGTACAGAGCTCATCAAGAGAAGACATATCATGAATAAAAGCAAAATATGTGCGTATCGTGTAAGTAGCTTACAAATTGTAAAGTCTAGCACTGGAATGCAAGTTCTTGAACGGGAACGAACGAAGAAAATGAAGAGGGTAGGGAACGTCTGATAAAAAATATTGATGGGAAAAAAAGAGGGAGAAGAAGGTAGCTCGGCCTAGAAATTTGTCAACAATTGCTTCACACTGTGAAATAATAAGCCGCATACTAGCTCTTTTTCAAACAATCTTATGAGATCTTTGCTCACCCTGCAATTGGAAAACGATGTCCGCACTGATGAATCTACTCTCCTGCCGGCCTCGCACGTGTTTGAATGGGGAATACGTGGAAGGGATAGATTATCATGATCTCCTGGTTTCATTATCAAATCCTCAGAACCCCAAAAACCAGTTTTCGGCCCAGCTTTGCCCAAAAACAACTTGCAAAGAAGCTTCTAACTAGCAAATCGTTGTCGACAACTTTGACGTCATCATGCCACCCAAACCCAAGTTGTCGACAAGCTTTTCTTCCGACAACTTGTCGACAAGGAAGAGAAAAAACAAGTTGTCGACTAGCTTTCAGCTGAACAACCTGTCGACGAGAGAGAGTCATGTTCCCATACCCGCGTAGCATACAATGCAACCATTGAGGCCACCAGAGCAATGGTTGTCATGGTACAGTTGTAGGGAAGCATTTGCTTCCTAATGAAGGACGGTTGTGCAACAGGAATGAGCGGATTATCCGTATCCGGTTATCCGTTTCGCCGTTATCCGTAGGTTTTGGCCCGTCGTTATCCGCACCGTTACCCGTGCTTTTGGCCCCGGATAACGGTGCGGATAAGAGAGACACAGTGAATTCTTCTCGCACGCTTTCAACAGAGCAGAGCCTCCACTCCAAGAAGCATAACTCGACCTAGCGCGTATCAAGTAATAAATAGTTCAGAATCTTGTAGTTGGGTAGGAGAAAGTAATATGGACTTGTACCTGCCCAGAAAAAAATGCTCTTGCTCATGTTTTCTAGCCCGTCCGACAATGTGAGGCAATAACCTCGAAACCATCATCTGTGTATATAAAACTGAATGTCTGTACGTGTGTTGTATGTGTGTATGTATGTAACAGATAGAAATGGCGGAGAGTTAACCGACCGGGACCAAACCTTGCACACATGTACTCTAAAAGAGGTTTTAGGCTACTTTTCACCGGACCTTATCGATTTTATTGATTTCTCGCCATTTCTACCGCAGGAGCGGTGAAGACATGGCTACTGGGGTATGTCAATACGCTGAACGACAACCAATTTGTACGAAGCTATCTTATTGATTTTTTAAATTTTCCTTGAGGGGCAGGCAAAGATATGTCTACTGTGGCTACTGTGGTTCCCCGATACACTGAACACGAATATGATAAGCGTTGTGAACCAAATATCAATTTATCGATTTTATTGAGTTTTCGCTATTCTCGCTCACGTGTCGGTGTGTCTTCCGGGACTTTCCGAAACGTGCAACGTCAATATGGCAAGCATTTTAGGATGATTTACCAGCAAAACAACTTCACCTTATTTTTGAGGGAAGGGGACGGGATGAAGTGTCACTTAAGCTGACCACCAGATGATGAATATCTTGATAGGATTCTTTTTGCTTAACAAATATTGGCATCAGCTTTAAATAGCAGGGAGAAATAGACGACACGAGCAAAGCCGGGTACACCATCCATCTCCTTATAAGATTATCAACAACGTTGGCTAATGTTGTGGCCATGAACGATGCCAAAATTGCACCAATCATCGGTGATCTCGCTTCTCACCGATGATCGGTGCCGCTCCCTCCCAAAGTTCATTTGGACTATTCATTGAACTTTACTATTTCATCAAATTTTGAATCCATTGGTCAAATAGCGTTTGGGAGTCAATTGTACCTCAAGTCAGTCAATACTGGAAGGTTTACCAGAATTCCACAAAAGATATATAAAGCAAAGCTCCAGCCCAATTCAGCCCCCCCCCCCCCTCCCCAAAAAAAAATGAGCAAAAAATTGGATGGGCAAGCCTTCGGGAACTTCATTTTTGGGAAAGGACATGGACACGCATCTCGAGCAGCTAGCATCCCAATCTAATTAATAGATATCCTAGTGTCACTGGAAGTTTTTAAGACAAACCCTACATGCTTAGCGTCTTGCTCAGAATGGAGAATTTTGATGACTCCATGCTCAGCGTCTTGCTCTCAGGATATTTTGATGACTAGCAAGATGAAGAAATAGTGCTTATTCTTCTCCACAACTTTTTATGTCGTATTTCCCTTTCAATAGTTTTATTATTGTAGGCGCTGGTGTCTAGTATCATCTGGATCACTTATCCGTTATCGGTTATCCGGTCATTTTTGGCCAATCCATTATCCGCACCGTTATCCGGATCGTGAAAAATCTCGTATCCTCTCATTCCTGTTGTGCAAGTCTCCACATGCACAGGACCTACTCTGGGCAATTTTGTAGTGTAGAGCTGACAGATTGTCAGTGAAGAACGGTGTCATGGATCTCATGATCCATGATGACTCATCGCGCGGTTAGCCCCGCCCCTGCCAGGCGTATAAAAAGTCTAATGTTTTTCCCAGAGATAGATCCGGCCTAGAGATGGAAACATCTCATGATGTAATGTAAGCATGGTTCATGACATGTGGTGTGTTGTTTGTTTAATAAATCTACTATGATCAGTGTCGTTAACCACCAAAACGTCGGACAGTGATGCAGTCCGAACATGGTGCATCGGCCAAATATGTAATATGTACTTCTACTTAATCGAAGAAAAAGAAGAAAAAAACCGTAATATGAGTAAGGTTAAGGAAAATCAAGATATGTACTTCTATTTAATCGAAAAAAAGAAGAAAAAAACCGTAATATAAGTAAGGTTAAGGAAAATCTAGAAATACTGAATTTTCAACCCGTATAGGCGGATATGTGTAAGGTATGAATTTAAGGCGCAGTCCATGATTCCAGTACCCAGTACCTGCAGCTCGAGCTCAACTGCACCTACTACTATATATCTCATCACGGAGCGCGTCAACCTCTCACATAACAGATCTCATTATTTCTTATTTCAGTTTCATGAACCTTATCTGTCACTATCTTATTCCTTTAACGGAAGTAACCACGCCTGTAATAGTGAACCCACTGTAAACTAGTAAAATCACATTTTTTAGCACGCCGTCGACAAATATGGATCGAGAAGGATAACTCGTAGAAAACCACGGTTCGGTTGCTCACAAAACCAACCTAGAGATGAAAAATTAGAAGAAAACCTACTAGCGCTACATACCCGTAGCAGTAAGGGATTTTTCAGGTCACAGATCTCACACTCAGCAAAATCGATGGCGCCTAATAGATGATACAGCATTGTGTCAGAGAAACCAGAAGATCAGGTGACCATGTGTTTACATTCCATTAGTTCCATTATTCACTTGCAAATCCGAGATCAAACCCGAGATACAGATTCTCATAAAATTTTGTTATGGAGAGACATATCCTCTAGTGAAACAAGAAACAACATCACAGCAACAGTTCTTAATTCCTGAAATTTATCTGATAACAGATTGGTATATAAGGGACAGCAGGCTCGCTCCTCTACCGTCGCTTCGACTGCGTTCTTCTATGGCTTCAGGGTTTAACCTAAAAATTACTGAACAGAAGATGACTAGACAGCTTAATACGCTCGCCGCGCTTATGAAAGATGCTGAAGAATTTCCTGAGCCGTGGCAATTTCCCAATGAATTGAAAGAATTGCAACACTTCCTGGTAACGAAAAAGATAATTGTGAGAGACTTATGTGAAAAGATGGAGGCCCAGAAAGAATCAATATGACATTACTATGCGGAATGTAACTGTGCAATATACAACATGGTCATCGCTTCGGACATCAAGGATACAGGACTTACTTTGGAGTTGGAATTTGAAAAATACTGGGAAGAAAAAAGAGGTGAAGCTGTGATACAAACCGCAACTGATCTGCGCGGACAACTAGAAAAAAATAGTAGAACTGGAGGACAAGAAAAAGACAAATGTTCTGTAAGACAAGAATTCGTCAGCCACGGCATGGTAGTAGGAAACGGAACGTCTGCCACTATACTTGGAAGCAATACGCCGCGAGTAAATCTCCATTCATGGCCCCACACTGGAAAGACGTTTACTTGGAAACGAACTCAAAGTGCCGGAATTCTATGGAAAAGCAAGTGATTTTGATTCGTTCTGGAAAATGTCCGAAGAGTTAGTACACAAACAGCCTTGATCAAATATCGAAAAGATGTCTGTACTGATCAATTGTTGTAAAGGCGACGCAGCTCGTGCAATAAAGATGATCCCACGACCAGGAGTTTCATACGAAAAGGCAATCGAGCAACTGAAAATGCAGTATAAGGACCCAAAAAGAGTTAACATGGCTATGATCAAGCAATTGAAAGCAATGAAACATTGCAAAGATGACCCAAGAACCCTGCGTTATAATCTCAACGGTATTCAGGCCATCATCGCAACTCTACAGAAGCAAAGAGAGACTGTTGATACTACCCATATGCTTAGTATGGTGCTGGAAACATTTAGCAAAAGGATACAGGAGGAAGTAATACGGAAAGAAGTTGACCCTGGAAAGCATGGAAATATGAAGGACCTCCTGGAAAACAACTCCATCGCTGTGAAAAGGCGAGAACATGTGGAAACCAGAGAAGAAACTCCAAAGCGAAGTGTCAGTCTCACATGCCAAGGTTTCTCAGATCAAAAAATGTACCGGCTGCGGAAGAAACCTATTTAAATATTGTCCACGATACCAGACGATCGATCAAAAAATTGAAAGACTGAAAAACATATCTGCTTGCTGGAAATGCTTCAATATGAAACATTCCATTTATTCTTGCCGTAAGCCAGATTGCCCATCATGCCACGGACGCCATAACGTAATCTTGTGTAAAAAACGAAATACTTGGAACACAGAGCGGCCTCGATACCAAATGTATAGGAGCCCTGTCCGAGCATATCGCTTCTCGAAAACGTGGTATGCACTAGAGTTTTGACCGAATCGAATAAAATTCGAATATTTATTCGAATGTTCGAATATTCGAAAATTCGAATATTCGAAAATTCGGGGGTCCCAAAAAGTTCGAAAATTCGAATATTCGAAAATTCGAGGGTCCGGGGTTATTCGAAAATTCGAACATTCGAAAATTTTAGGCCGAAAATTCGAATATTTGGAATTGTTTTGCTTTGGAACTGTTATTCAGTTAAATTTTCTCGCTGAAGAACCATTCCGATTGAAACTCCAGTCCAATTTCTCATTTCAATCTCAATTTCCCAAAAATCTGCTCATATCTTTGCACGCATTCGAAAGTCACCAACAGCATTTGAAAGCTTTGAAAATGCAATCCTACGAGGTATGCGACATTGGCGACGATGATCTCTCCGGTGAAACCTACGTATGTACTTTTCTAGACACTTGAGAAACCAGCTGTTTCAACTATACTTCTGATTATTCAAGCCTTTCCTCCAGAACTACGTATGTAAGTGAACTGCAAACTATAATATAAAATTTTACACAAGATTCCTCCTTATATTCAGCTGATTTCCGACTACTGCTTCGTTTAAACTCTTTCTAAGTACATCACCGTTAGTTATGGAATTCAAAGTTCACACAAAATCTTGAGATCTATTATTATCCTTTCTGCCCAAACATACTCCGACTTCTTGTTACAGAAGTTCTGTTGGTTTTACCATTCAACGTACAAGCATGCAGTTGGACCCGATAAACAGAAGTAACAATGAGGAACGGGATAACACACAGTGTTTTTTTTATCTTGCCGACGCTTTTTTGTTGATAGCTGAAAACTCATTCATGATCAAGGTAAATGAACTACTGTACCCAACATTATTTTTACCGCGTCAATACCCCTACATTTACTATCATGGCACGTTTTGTTAAACTACAGCACTCATGAGAAGGTTGTGAGAAGTTCCAAAACGGCAAATGAAACTTACTACCCGAGAAGTTTCATGCCCGTTTTGATCGGCAAACATATCGCCTTGTTAGCCTACATGCATGGGTACAAAATGTTTTTACCAAAAGGAATGTCATTCGAATAAATATTCGAACATTCGAATATTCGAATGTTCGAATATTCAAAAATTCGGTGGTTCGCAAAAATTCGAAAATTCGAATATTCGAAAATTCGGAGATCCCTAGAAATTCGAAAGTTCGAATATTCGAAAATTCGGTGGGTTCAGAAAATTCGAAAGTTCGAATATCCGAAAATTCGACGGTTCGCAAAAATTCGGAAATTCGAATATTCGAAAATTCGGGGGTCCCCAAAAATTCGAAAATTCGAATATTCGAATATTCGAAGAATATTTTCGAATGTAAAACTCTAGTATGCACCAGGTCCGTCTCAACCACAGGACGAATCCTCACATACGGGCAGACATAGCCGCAGTCAATCAACGGAAAGCCAGAGAGGTAATCACAACGGCATAGGGAGGAACTCTTCATAATAATACGATGAATCGACTATGCTTCTCCCGCTCCGCTTCTCCGCCACGCCATTACAAAAAGAGCATCAATGTAAACCTGACCACAATCAAGAGTGGTAACAAAACTGCTGATACCGCGGCCGACAAGCAATCCTGCGCCGTCCATGGCTATGAGGAACAAACCCGCCTCATGATCGTTCCTACACGCATTTTTGACGAGGTCAACAATTCATACGAAATCGTTTATGCTCTGCGAGACTCTGCAGCGGATCAATCTTTTATTACATCTGCACTTGTAAAGATAATGCATATCAAACCTCGCTCCGAAATGTTTGTAACTGTAACCACTTCTGGGGGAAAAGCCGAGAAGAAAAGGGTTCAACATGTAACAGTAAGCCTATATAATGCTCACAATGAAAAGATGGAAATTGAATTCCTTACCAACGATAAAATAATGACGACGCTGAATCAGTGCAGCCTATCTCCGGAAGATAAGCAAACCCTTGCAAACGAATTCTCCGGGAATGAAGAAATGGTCAATCAGCGAGAAATAACCTCAGAAATTCTGATCGGGATTGATTACTTTGATTCTGTAATGCAATTACACAAACTTGTTGTTCTACGACCAGTCGATTTTTTACTACCACAGGCTGATCTAAACCTCATAGCGAAAAAAGACAGAGACGAAACAAATGAAGATGATCCCGATTATCTCGTTATTATGTCAACCAAAGATGAGGTAAAACAATATTTTGAAAAGCAATGCCGTTATGTCGGAAAACTATGGAAACTCTGGCAAGAAAATTACTTGTTAGAGTTGCGAAACTATCCTCAAATACGTATAAACCAATGAAATTTCACTCGCAAAGAACCTCTAGTTGGAGAAGTTGTTCTCATCATGGATGAGAACTCGCCAAGACGTAACTGGCCATTGGGATTGGTAACAGAACTTCAAAAAAGTGCGGATGGCCGAGTAAGGTCTGTCAAAATGAAAACAGCAGAATCAGTTCTTGAGCGATCAATTAATACTTTGATTCCATTGGAAATCACGAGCAATAACGAGGAAATGAAAAAACGATAAGACAATGCATACGCAAGCGAAACTAACGAGCAATTGAAAACAAGTGACCACATCAGTGGAAGAGAGGAAGAGATCATGACCTCCGCAGCAGACGCCAACAGAACACGAACGCGGCCGCTCCTGCCGCGCCGCGCAGCCTGCGTACCACTCACGGCTAATGATGCAACCACGAACATAGCACCACGCGTGAATGCGCATCGATGGCTGATGATCGCAATTATAGCAAGCCTTTGCGTAGGCGCGCGCGCGGACAATACTCATTCCAAGCAATTACGATGTGTGAAAGGAGGAGTTAGCGTAACTTTGCAACACTTTCAACAGGCAATAGAACTATGTGGCAACGACCATTGTTTCAATATAAAGCAACCTGATTTGAACTTTTCGGTTCAATTCCCTCCGGAAGTGGTACTCCATACCCATCATATATCAATGAAATCTTCAGATGGAAATAAGTCACAGGCGTTTCACATAGTCTGCACACCCAGCCCATTTTGTGAGCAAATTACGTGTAATTTCTGTGCGGTGACTATGATTTCTAATCCAGAATGTTGGCCGAAATTAGCAATAGGAGTAACAGCAGTAATGATATACATTTCTCTCGTAACAGTTATGATCCTTCTTGTCATAGTCAGAAAATTCTACCGTATCGCAAGATTTATTCTTGGAAATATCAGTAATTGGGGATGGATACAATGCTTGTTCGGAGCACAACCAACCCCAGTGGAACGTATTCCTCTTCTCGAAATCAGTAATCAACGAAGGAACAAATGGAACGCTTCCACGCTTATTCGCGTGCTTGCTATTGTTTACATCACCGTAGCACAGGGATGTCAACAAACAATGATCGTTCCGTCATCGGTCTCTCAATGTAACAATGGAAGAATCAATTGTACAACACACAAAATGATTGTGGCAAAGCTTAACCCTATGCAACCGGAGTTATGTCTGAAATTGAAACACGGCGATAGAGTGCAACATTTTTTGAGAATAACCCTCATGGAAGTAATACTAAGATGTCAGCGCGAAACTTTGTACTTCACGCGCAATACAGAAGTGAAAGTGCAGTACAAAAAAAAGATGCCCGAAGATAACATGGCGAAAGTTCGGGAACAATGTAACGCACTATGCGGAAGCAAAAGAAATGTATTTCACTTTGAAACAACGTTGAACTATGTCAATGGAATTCAAGCCCTTCTCCAATATCTCCGAATATGGGAAAATACATCAGAATTTGAACAAACGTTCAGCGTGCAATTCCCAGACGTCTTCCACTTCCTTGATATCTGTAAAACATATCTCCTCTATTCCATTACTATTGGCATCACCTTGGTCATCGCCGTGGCTATCAGTATGAGATATCTCACAGCACAGTATAAAAGCCTCCACGGCAGGGTCATGACATTACTGTACGCAACCCCGCCTCTTCGGGTCCTCATGTACATCGTCATTGCACTCCGTCTCCCATTCCAGTTATTGAAGTGCATCGTGAAATCTTTCCTCAAGCTGATAATGCAATTTTTGAAAACGTTTTTCGATCCCGCAAAAAATTAATAGCACATGTAATTTCTGTAATTTTACACAGTATGGCGGAACAACAGCAAGACGCTCAACCTGAGGATCCACGTCGACAGGGCCCAGAAGAGGTTGACGTCGCTGCTGAAATGGAACTGGAAAACGACAACGACAACAACAGCAACAATCGGCGAGTCGTAAACCCGAATATGAGTCGGGAAATGCTACAGTGGCCGGGCCTTCTCCCGAGGATCGACAGGCAAATCGAATAAATGAAGGAAATGCAAGACCGCCTGAATCGCCGTCTGGAATATCTCACAGTAAGTTAACCACTTCTATTGAAAAGGTAGCAATGATTGACAACCCACTGACATTTAAATCCTAGTCTTTGAAATACATTGGAATACATGAAACTTTACTCACTTTTTTAATTTAAGAAGCGCAAACGCAAAGCCGAACATGACAAAACCGAGCCGAAGAAAAAATCCATTAAAGGCAGCAGGAGCTGAAATCCTCGACTCCGAGCTGAGCTGTGGGTGATGAAGTACAGACTCAGCACATCATAAATGTGAAACGAACACAGGCAATGATGGCTTACCTGCAGAGAAAATGGAACATTCGTCGCGAACACGCCTGGCCCTGTTCGTGCGCGGACGAGTTTTCCCCGGAGCGAAAGCCATTGCGGCGCGTGGTTTTGGCCGAGTCCCACTATGAAACCCTGTGAATTGAATGCATTTCGTTTTCCCTTTGCGCCAAACCACGCACCGCAATGGCTTTTGCGCCGGGGAAAACTCGTCCGCGCACGAACACGGCCAGGCGTGTTCGCGAGGAATGTTCCATTTTCTCTGCAGTGAAGCCATCATTGTCTGCGTTCGTTTCACATTTATGATGTGCTGAGTCTGTAGTTCATCACCCACAGCTCAGCTCGGAGTCGAGGATTTCAGCTCCTGCTGCCTTTAAGGTACAGAAAATAATAGTAACTTGAAAGATCTGAACTATTTCCCACGTTCCAGGCCGTAATCCATGAAATGGCGAGGAAGATCGACGGTCTGGAAAGGGATACGGCAAAGCTCCTCCCCCAACCGCGCTTCGGAGAAGATGTGCAACCACTCCATCCAGACAAGGTCGTCAAGCGACCCGCTACTCCTCCACCAGGTCCTTCGGGCATTAACTCGGCTGTGTGCAATCCAAGCAATGCAACTAATGCAAACAACGCAAGTAAAGTTGTCAGCAATTTCGTAAAAGCTGTAAGTAACCTAACTAGCCACACTTGCAATTTTTGCGGAGGCCCCCACTGGCAACCGAATGTAAACAATACGGTACCCTACTATCGCGCAGAAAGCGCGTGCAAGACACTAACAAGTGTGAAAGGTGCCTAGGTAAGGCGGACCATCTTCCTACGTCTTGCCCTACCCGCGCTCACTGCTTTTATTGTAAGACTGTTGGACATATGGAAAACGTATATCAGCACCATTCCGCGTTCTGCTCATTCAAGTTCGCGCTTTAAAGGCAGCAGGAGCTGAAATCCTCGACTCCGAGCTGAGCTGTCGGTGATGAAGTACAGACTCAGCACATCATAAATGTGAAACGAACACAGACAATGATGGCTTACCTGCAGAGAAAATGAAACATTCGTCGCGAACACGCCTGGCCGTGTTCGCGCGCGGACGAGTTTTCCCCGGCGCAAAAGCCATTGCGGTGCATGGTTTGGCGCACAGGGAAAACGAAATGCATTCAATTCACAGGGTTTCATGGCGGGACTTGGCCAAAACCACGCACCGCAATGGCTTTTGCGCCGGGGAAAACTCGTCTGCGCACGAACACGGCCAGGCGTGTTCGTGACGAATGTTCCATTTTCTCTGCAGGTAAGCCATCATTGTCTGTGTTCGTTTCACATTTATGATGTGCTGAGTCTGTACTTCATCACCCGCAGCTCAGCTCAGAGTCGAGAATTTCAGCTCCTGCTGCCTTTAAGGGCTTTTGCAAGTAATTCCCATGAGTAAGAAGAAAATGCAAATTTCAGCAAAATGTGGAATGCAATCTCTGCAAGCAACTTCTTGAAACTCACATTTGTATATTGAACATTTGTATATTGTAGTGTAATTTTCTTGTCACCTCGAGTTGTATTGCAATTTTTTTAAACTCATCATTGCATTCTTTTTTATTTGGTGATTGTCATTTATTTGGTAATTTTGGTAATGTAGTTGCAAAAAACAATGTAGCGTATGTATTTACACACCACTGGAAAAGAAAAAAAAGAGACACAGAGTCGTTTTCGCGAAATTCATAAATCCATAAGAACAAAGAGCTAGTCATAATACCAATAGTAATAAATTCTTAGTAATCCATAGTAAAACATTTTCCTTTCCCATGTATTAAGGTGGTAAGAGAGTCTTGAGCCGATTTTTACAAAAGTTCCAGAACTTTTGCTTATTGATCGGTATCCATGACATACCACGTGCTTTTTGTAGACAAACTTGGGGCTTCTCCATAATAGGCATATATAGCCAAATTGGCTTCCTAAACTTCAATTACGACGTCAGTTCCACGAGAGGTCCCCCTAGCCAAAATCAGTTTTTCCTGCTCTGTCCACATCGAAAGGAGTTTCTAGAATACCTAATTATTGGAGATGAAAATGGGGTCCTCTACGATTTTAAAACGCACTGTGCCATGTGGTTCCATCAAGGAGAAGATCGGCCAAATCGCACCACCACCCAAACATCTGTCTCCTTTGCTACTTTCTGGAATTCGCTAGAAATATTGTATTATGAGCGGCTCCCGCAAACACACACAGTCACCGGTAACACATACGCCAATCAGCTCCAGCGAGCCGCGGATGCTGTTTGAGAAAAACGGTCGAGTTTCTTGTACACCTAGGCCATGATGAGGGTAGGCCCCAAATAGCTAAAGAGACCAGTGAAAAATTGGCGGAGCTGAGCTGGGTTACGGTTTCTCACTCACCCTATTCTCCTGACGTTGCCCCTTCCGACTACCACTTATTTTGCTCTTTCACTGCATTTCAACTCAAGAAAAAATCCGCCAAAGTTGACCATGTTGGAAGGGAGGTCAGCGATTTCTTTGGCTCCCAGTCTTCCCATTCCTGGGAAAAGGGGACCGCTGACCTGCCCATTAGGTGTGACTGCAGTGACTAACTATGGCTATTATATTGTTGAGCAAATTCCACTGTGTGCTGAGTAATAAAATAAAGCACAAAAAAGTCTAAAACGGCTCAAGACTTTCTTACCGCCCTAATAATAGTGGAACTTAAAATCAATCGAAGTTTTTTTTTCGAGATTTTTTTTTTCAAAAAAAGGTAAATTTAAGCATAAGGTCGGTACCATCGTCGGTGTCACGTCTCTTTTATCGTCACGATAACACCACAATCACGGTTATGGACAATATCAGCATCAATAAGAATTAATTTTTTATGTACACCGTGCTGTAGCAAGTTTTATTGTATTGACTTGGTATTGGTTTGGTGTGCTGTCTGTAACCATTTAAATAAATTGTGTGTGCTGTCTGTAGTGATTTGAATTGATGGACTATCGTAAATGCCAAAAAAACATCTTGCCCGTCATTGCGTCATTTCATTATCACATGAACACATCGTGTTCTATAAAAGGTCACAATCTGGAGTAGCGCAACGCTTCATTCGTACCAACGGTCATCAGTTGGTCAACTTCCGTTGGCCGTTGGGAATGTCATGGATCTCATGATCCATGATGACTCATTGCGCGGTTAGACCCGCCCCTCCAGGCGTATAAAAGGGCTAATCTTTTCCCCAGAGATATATCCGGCCTAGAGATGGAAACATCTTAGGATGTAATGTAAGCATGGTTCATGACATGTGGTGTGTTGTTTGTTTAATAAATCTACTATGATCAGTGTCGTTAACCACCAAACTGTCGGAGAGTGATGCAGTCCGAACAAACGGGTTAATACGTTCGCTACAGGACCGATTTTGAGCTCGCTGTCACGCGCTCCCGTGCGGGAGCATTTTTGGCGTCGAGAGTCATACCATACAAATACGTCACATTTACACGGATCTGAGTGGTGAAAACACAAGAACAAGTTAGTACATGAACAACTTCCATAAAACACGCAGAACTACATTAACATTAGTGGCACAGCAGAATTAAATGAAAATTTCTTAGGTGGTTTGTAGTAAGCAATGGCGGGACCGAAATCAGCGTGGAACTTTGAACAATTTACTATCGAGAGCGATGAAGAAGAGGTTGAGGAAGGTAGAATATTGCAAAGGATTACCGAACGACGATGCACTAATTGTTACTCAACGATCTCTAAACAAAGTAACACTACAGAAGCACGACGCAAAGCAAAACGTGTAAAAACTCGTTGCTCCAAATGCAAACGTTATTTTTACTTTGAATGTTTTCAAATGAAACACGCGAAGTGCTAGACTCATTAGTGTTTGTCGCATTTATCACTGTTAGACAGTTGTTTTCATATTCATCGCTTTTTCACTTGTCACTGCTGAAGATTTGCTTTCATTTTGATCGTTCTTTCATTTCGCATTGCCAGAAGATTGTTATCATAATCATCTCACTTCCACTTCTCATTGTTTGAAGTGTTTATTCCAAGTTTATTGTCATGTTAGTTGTTATTATGAGTGTCCATATTAAAGAAGTATGAGAAACGGTCTGCTTTGCCCACTGCGTGTGTAGTACACTCGTAAAACTGTTAGTACTTTTTCACAAAGGAATTTCTTATTCATGAATGTTTGACAAAAATATAACAGAAAATAGGGCGTGCCGACCGGTCGTGCACGCTGTTGCGAACGTGTTATAAATAAGTTTACACGGTCGACCACCTGTCGGCAAGGAAGAGAAAAAACAAGTTGTCGACAAGCTTTGGGTGGACAAGTTGTCGACAAGGAAGTGCAGGAACAAGTTGCCAACAAGCTTTCGGAAAAGCAAGTTTCAGATGCGATCAGATACTTGCTCGCCAAATGCTTGTCGACAAGTTGTTTTTGGGGTTCTGAGTCTCTGTTTGCGCCTCCCTTCAGCAAAAAGCTGGAGACTTACATTCTCAAGTTGTTTGCGCCTCCCTTCAGCAAAAAGCTGGAGACTTACATTCTCAAGTTCGCTGGATGGGACGCCGTTACAGCTAAATTCGCTCAAAGGCAAAGACTTGCGAAGCTGTTTGGGAGTCTTTCCACCACATGATTGAACATTCGCTGATCCCAACAAGGATTGGAGCTGCACGTCACCTCGGCTCCACTTTACAAAATGGGCGAGGCCCAGACACCATAAGATGCTATGAAGTTGCTATCCACTCAGTTGCCAACCAGTTGCTCACCAGTTGTAACACGCTCGATATCCGGATACTGCTTCCTACCGGTTTCGGGGGTTGTAACATACAGCTATTTGAGTTGCCGACATCTAGAGCCTGACGCGCATCTTCAGCAGTCAAAGCGCTAGGTCAGAGCTTACTTATCTCGTTCATGCATGTGCTGCCATCCTTCCGCAATGGCTGTTGTTCAGGGTAGAAGACCATATTTGCCATTTTTGCGAAACACCAAGGCGGTAAATAAACCTGTACTCTGCACAGCAGAGCAAGTCGTGTTTTAACCGCCTAACTAGAGCATGATTTCCGAGCGAGAGCAGAGCACCAAGCTTAGCCAAAAGTATCCGTGTGTGTGCTTGTTCTGCCAGCGCTCACTGGACCCGATGACTCCGTAGAATCACTGGGGTAGTGGGCGCCAAAGCACGGTATAGTGGAAGATGCTGAAAAGCATTGGAGGTAAACATCCTTGGAATTTCGAGGAATTACAAGATACAAAGCGTATTGGAATCTTCGGAATCCTTAAAGGCCGTGTGCAACCCCCTTTTCGTGTCTGAGGTTTTGGCAGAATCCTTAATCCCCTTGATGTGCTAAATCCATCAGTGTACGTATAATGTTACAAAACGACCTCTAAACCCGTTTTTTAATCGTTTCTCGAGATGAGGTTTGGAACACTTTGTCGAGCCGAGTGGGCGCGTGAAGCCGTTGATCTTATCGATCGGACACGCTAAGACGTATTGGCCAATGCTGCAGCCGTGGCGGGCAGCCAGCACATTCACGCTCCGCCCAGGTGGTCCGTGAACTGCACATTCGGACCCTCCGAAAACGGAGTTTCTGTCACTTTCATGCGTTATGACGTACATTGTTGAAATCAGCGTAACGTGAAGTTCAAGAGTATGGTGATATTCACAGCCCATGGAAGGCGGTGACACATTGCCTTTAATTTGGCTGCTTCCGTTACTCCAGAGTTCCTCATGTCGACTATGGCTCTTCTGAAAAGAATGGAGAACTCAGATTTCTTTAACATCTCTGAGGATTTGCACCTTACAGGGAGCACCCACGGAAATTTTTTTGTCTGAGATTCTTATGGTTGTGGAATCTCAACAACTGTTCCAACAATTCTACAAAAGAATAGCATGGAAAACTCAACCGTTTCTAAGATATAACCGTTCCATCGAGTTGCGGCGACAGCGGACTATTGCAGCCAGCTGATCATGTTGTCAGCCATTTTCTTTCTTGGTATTATGAAGCTCCTTTTCTAGCCCTTCCTTTTCTCATTGCCTATCACACCAAAATCTTCTACTTGTTATTTTACTACAAATCTGATTGCTTAGTTGTTTGATTAGCTAGTGTGACTTGATTTTCGTCAGTTAGTTCAATTTCGAATTTTTCATCGTCTCGGGATCATATTAAATCGTTAGTGTTTTTGCAACATCTTGATTGGTTATGCAAGCCTTTTCAAAACTTTATTTTCTTTTATCGCTCGCAGAAGCACTCCAAAATACTGCAGAAGACCGATTTCGCCAACAAAACAGCTGACAAAGGAGGCGCAGCGACATCGACCTTTTGGATCGGTCCACACCGAACAGGTCGCGAATTTCGAATCTGGAAATGGTTAGCACAAGTCCTGAAGGAAGCATGGGCGAGGGTTTTGCGTCAGAACTTCCCAATAATGGTCCATACGATAACGATATCGGATAGAAGGCGTTTTGTATTTTCATATGAAGGCTCAATGCCTAAGAATGAGAGTGCGTCCTTATCTTCCACGGTGATATAAGGCGTGGGTTGAGGTGTCGTGAGAGTATCTTTAACGTATAGCTATAGATGAAACTTTTCCACGGCAATCTTTGAATTTTACTTGAACAGTACCTCCTCTTTCAGTTGTTGCTTGTCCTCCCAAGGTGATGATCGTTATATGTTGCTGATTTTTGATGGCTAATCCGAGGCGTTGTAATAAAGCTTGGTTGCGACCCTGAATCCAGCAGCGCAGTCAGCTTTTCGTATGATTGATTCGCTTGATTGAATACTTGTGCATCAACAACCATAAGGCTGGACAAAGGGTTAGGCGTAGGAGTCTGCCCTGAGCTAGCTTTTGTTTCTGGGCTTTTTGCACTAAAGGAATTCACACAGATATTGAAACAGTCATATGCACTGTTTTGAGCGTACTGATTTTCTTCGCTTGAATCTGACAAATAATCGCATGCATGTGAATGCTCGCAAGTTGTGAGGAGGCGTTCAAAGTTGGGCGTTTTTTATCTTCTCGATGAGTTTCGCGTATTATCGGGGATGAACAGTGAACAGGCGTATCGAACGAAACTTTCCGAGAAGGTGAGCAAGAGGTGGGGGACTGAGAGGAGGATTGATTCCTTTTTTCGTGCATGTAGCCTAGTGATAATCTTCGTGCACCTGGCCGCGACTGCCGTTTAGTACTCGAGCGTGAAACTCTTTCTGGTGAGCGACCTCGGCGTTCGTGAAATTCTGCATCTGACGATCTACAAAGATAGGGAGAATGTTGCCGTCTTTTGTGGTGGTCACACAAAATAATATTATGGTCATATCCGCAGCGGTCGCATGGCGGTAAAGCGCAGAATCTACTAGAATGTCCTTCTCTGAGGCATTTCCAACATAGGTTGTATGCTCTAACAATGCGACGACTATCGCTTGTTGGGATGTTTCTAGTACATTTTAATAAGGAGTGCTTGAAAGACCGACAGAAGCAACACATGCTAATCTCCCTCCTAAGAGGAGATCTAGAGGGCCAACGTGACATAACGGCTGAATTGGCATGAGACTCATTACATGATCTAGGCGGTGATAATTCTCTATTGCTTCTAGCTCTTCTATTAATATGATAAATCCAGTCCTCCCAGCAGCTGGTCTAGGTTCCATATGGTGCCCGAGGCGTGTTCTCTTCTCGCGATTTCAAGACGAGTTCTTTCTGGAAACTTCGCAAGTACTATACGTAACATTGCTGTAGCAGAGAAAATGTTCTCATACTTTGACAGTTGCGTGAGCAATGATTGCAGCTGACACAATGTGTTTCGCTGAGATAGTGATGAGGACGAGGCTTCTGCTAAGTCTTTCAAATGCTGAAAGATGGCGTTTCTCGCATGTTGCGGCCGATTGAACCTTTTGTGCAGCATTTCAACAGCTAAGGCGTAATTTTCGCTAGTGTTGTAGATACCGAGGAGAACATGTGATGCGTTACCTTTCAGTGCTAATTCCAAAAAAATGAACTTAGCAGAAAGGTGTATAGGCATATTCGGATTAGAATGAATAAGTGCGTCGAATGTACATCAGAACTCACTGAATTTTTCAATGTCTCCCTAAAATGGTTCAATCTGAATGTTCGTGACGTGGTCGACCGAAGGCGTTACCATTGCGTCTTTTGGCACACCTGCAACAATACTAGAATTGTCGCAAGGCGGAGTCAGTGAGAGATGTGAAAGACGATCGAGTTCGCGCTGTGCGGAATTGTCGCCTGCGCCATTCACTTGATTAGACGAAATACTCAAGTTTCTAGGCGTTAATGTATGTGGTTTAGGAGATTTGCCGTCACGAGTGAGGTTTGACATGAGAATATCGATTCTTTTGATTAAGGCGGAAATTTTGATAATTGCTTCGTGTGCGCGCTCCTCACATTCGTCTCCTTCGTGTTGCTCCCAATTTTCCTCAATTACATCGACTAATGATACACTGGAAGAATTTGGAGGCGTGTTTCGTGCAAGTTTTATGGCGTCGATCAGTTTCTGTTCAAGGTGTTCTAAAAGAGTTTCTGATTTTGCTATTACCTCGAACAATGCTGCTTTTTGACTAGTCAAGACATCTAGGCGTTTTTTTATTGCTGCAGATCACTCTTAAAATAACGATGAATCAATAAATACCGTTCTCAGCTTCGTTGAGTTTGTTGATGGACTTAGTTATCTGCGTCTTGCAACTGCGAATAGTAGCCATAACAATTATTGCGAACAGGAAGTGGTACTGTTTGAACCCAAGATTCTGAACGAGTACGATACAAAGCGTGAGATGTTAGTAATGAGTATCGATCAAAAAATCGATTTTTCTGCCACAGAATTTTAGCAAAGTAGCATGATAAATTAGCAGGCAGCAAAGCTTCAAATTCGTTGGAATATAGAATTAAAAGGCGATTCATCTGGAGCATCGTGTAAACTCAACGTTGCTGTCTCCGTTGAGGGAACGGAGCCATCTACGAACGGCGCCTCCGGTTTCTGGCTTCTACAACTCCGGGCCTTCCCGGCTGCATCCTGGCCCGGTCCTCCGCAGACGTCGGACCTCAGCCTGACTGCCCGCGCTCATGCTTTCTTCGGCTACACGCGACAACGGATTTTTAGGAAAACGAGGCTAACAGTGCGCGCTGGTTCTCGAGGAGATGTCCCTGCCACGAAGCGACTTCTCCTCGAGAACCCTGAAAGTACGTATTCTCTTGTAGGCGATACTAGAGATGAAAATGAGTGTTTGAGAGGAGAGAAAACTATTCTAGCCGATGCACCATGTTGCACCGGTGCTTCTTCCAACACAAGGTGTCCAATAGTTTTTGAAAAAGAAAGCAATCATGCGTAAAAGAGAGTCAAGTCCTACAGGCCGAGTTGACGGAGGGCATGACGATTCTGTAGGGACGACGGCAGTGTCGAACTGTTCCGGTCCTCTTCCGGCCCAAACATGGCAGCAGATCGAACACTCAGGCAACGTATAATACTCAGGCATCGTGGTGGCGCCAGAATTGAGATGGCTCTATTGATGGTCGTGATCGTCACGACACTTTGTAAATTCAACTGAAAAAATCAGTTTGACAACTCAAGTTACAAAAATTTCGTTTTCAGAAGGCTTTTACTGCTTATGATACCATGTTATTTTCAGGTGTTGCGTAATTTTCTACATTTCGTACTTCCAAGAAGTGTTAATGGTTTCTTTCGATACTTCAAGAAGTATTCATTTTTTGAAGTTTTCATTGAAAAATTCACCATTTCATAGGGGTTAGCAAATTCCATTTCTGTCACTTACTCATATTTTATCATTTCAACCAAATTATTCCAGGATAAATACGGTAGTAGTCTTGTCAACTTTGGATTCTGCAAGAAATGAAGAATGAGCGAGGACTCTGTTTCGAGGAATCTTTTCCGAATTTAAAAAACAGCTTTTTGCATAGCAGTTAACGTCTTCATCAGTTTTCACATTTTCTCTTCATTTTCCTTTGAGTCGTCTTCAATTGTTAGCACCCCCATAATCCTTAGATCGTTGCAGGCGCCATAGCGAGGGCTCGCTATCGCGGCCCCTATGACAGGGCTGCGTATCCTTCAGGCTCGCACCGGATAATCGATTGTAGAGATGATCCTAAGAAATTTTGTGTTCAACTGCACAGTCTATGCGAAACGGTCCTTATGAGATACCTTTATGAGATGATTTTATGAAATGATTTTCATCAAGAATCAATATTTGTACAATTAATTAATTTTTATGGCTTTCTTTTTCATTTCATTTCGAAATGCTTTAATAATCGGTAGAAAAGTGAACTTATCTGATTTTCAGTGAATAAGGAGTTATCTTATCTCTTTTCCTTTCTTTTTTTTTTAAAATTCTTATCTGTTTTTCTTTTTAAATTTTATTCTCAATCTTTTCAATGGGTGGGGCATCAACAAGAAAGTGAGAAAAGCACGTATTTTCTTCTGGATAATTCGGCCTAAACGCACGCTGAGATTAAAATCAAATATGCTCACGTCTTATCGATGGTCAAAGTACTTTGAGAGAAAGTGAAAAAAAACTATGAAAAGCAACAAATTATACATGTATTATTCTTGATGAGATTCAGTTTATAAAATAATCTCTTGCACGTTTTATTTGCAGATCAATGCGTACATGTTGTGCAACTGGACATCAGATGTTTTAGGAACATCTCTACAATCGATAAGCGCGAGCCTCCAAGATAGGCTGCTCTGTTATATGGACCGCGATGGCGAGCCTTCGTTACGGCACCTGCAACGATCTGAGGATCATGGGGACAATTAGTGATTGGAGGCGATTTCAAAGGAAAAATAAGAAAAAAATAAAGCGTGTTAACTGCTCTTACAAGAACTGCTCATTCAAATCCAGAAGAAAAATCCTCAGGATCACCCCCCCCCCCCTCCCCAAGATAAAATCCGAGCATCCCAAAACTCTTTCTTAGTTCTTCGTAAAAACTAATGAGAAAGAACTAATATTTATCCTGTGAAGCAAGAATATTTTAATTGGAATGACAAAACATGAATAAATCACAAAAAAAGCTGAATTTTCCGATTACGTGACGTTCGTCACCCGTCCTTTCGCGAACGCGGCGAAAAGGGCGGAGTGCGCGACGAACCCTCCCGGGGTGTGGGGTGTTATACCTGGAGAGGGCGGTGCGGCCCAGCTCTGCGATTGGTCAGAGCTCGACCGCGCCTCCCACTCTAGGTATAACGCCCCATACCCACCCTCCCGGCGTCCGCGCCAAGGAAAAAAAAGGTGGTGCCGCGCGCGATTTCGCGCGCGGCGGCGCGGCGAGTGACGAACGTCCGTAGACGAATCGTTAGCCCTCCGTGGAAATATGAAACATTGCCAACACGTCAGAATGACCTGGAATCATAAGCAATAAAAATCCGCTGAGAAAGAAATTTTTACAACTTGAGCTGCAAAAATGTGATTTTTTCAGTTGAATTTACAAAGTGTAAGTTTTCACAAAAATTGGACTTATTGTGGTGATTGTTCTGTAGTCCTAGAAATTTATTTATGGACATTCCTGCTGCTGTCTCATATTGAGTATCAATGAAAATTAGATTCGAAGTTTTCTTGTATTGAAAATATTTCTTGTATTTTCTTGGATTGTAAATATTCTGTTAAAACTTTAGTTTTATTAGGATTCTTGGGATTGCGGGGAGTCGGTGGTACCTGAGGATACAAATAGGTGAGATTCGACGAGCATCCGGGTGTCACTAGCGCCAGCGTGCTGTGACGTCAGCATTGACGCAAAAATTTCAGAAATTCTGAATTTTAAATAGACCATGGGATAGAACAGAGGGCGCTGATTCCGAATATGTGGCTTTCACCTCAAATAGATCAAGCGCGACATCGCGTTTATTTCACAGATTTTAAAGGCGGCACCGACGGGACTGTAGGTCATGTGCTCGATGGCTTATTTCTCAGGCAATAAACTACTAAAAGTGAAAAAAATAGTTCTATTTTCCGTTTCTGGATTTTTCTGTTTGGATTTTTCCGCCACGCCTGAGAAATGTAGTTACTGGGAAATATGAAAGCTCGTTCCAAGATCTATTAAAATAATCCTAAATAGGAAATTCAACGCCAACGTAGAAGACAGAGACAGCTTGTAAAGTACTCATAAGTTTTACGTAGGAGGTGTTAGACTGAAATGGTATCTTTTCGATATCCTATCATGTCCCGCCAGGTGATCGGTCGCCAAAAAACCACTTGTATTCTTGTCACGCCGCGATTACTGTGCCAAAGTTTTGGCCGATAGTATGCGCGGACTGTCGGCCAAAACTTTGGTGCAGTAATGGCGGCGTGATAAGGTAGGTCGAAAAATACATTTTGAGCGGCTAGATTTGCGAAATTGCACACTGTGCGGTGGTCGGCGCATGCGCGTTTTCAAGCATATGCGGGTCGATTCTCAAAAAAAAAAAAACCAAAAGTTGCAATCTTTCTGCTCTCTGCGGCATGTAATGAGCTCTCAGTATGAGTTGCGGACGAAAGTTTCAGTGTGTATATTTGCTCAAAAAATGAATATTTTATCGGTAGATAATTGAGTCTCGCCGTCGCCTGCGGAAACGGATGATCTCTCGACGACCACTTCTACGTTTCGTAATTCCGATAACTCAACCTTAATCATCAGGTTAGACTGCTCCATGTATGTGTTTCCTTGCTCACAACAATACCACCAACCCAGGTCTCAGGGGGTTTTACTGCCAATGAAAGGTAGCAGCGGTTCTGCTTTGCGTTCTGCCAAAGTATGGGAGACACAAGAGTAACGCATCTGTTGACAGTTTCCCCCGCCTCATTCTTGCTGAGAGTTCGACTGCAAGTGACTGCCGGGTTGTTCGTAAGCAATCAATGCCCTATAAAGAACATGCACCTGCGCAAGCTGCGTCTAAACTCAGTTCGGCATCACTTAGACCAGTGAGTCACTAACTAGCCTAGTTCCTTCAAAAACCAACTGCTGGGTCAGCAACTTTTGCCACAAAGCATTTACTTGTGTGGGATGGTTTTTAGCCACATTTCAGGACTCTTCCAAAGCTAAGGCTAAAAAAGCAAGAGATTCGTGACACCGCTGATTTGACGACAGTCGAAAAAATAAAGAAAAGCACATCATACAAAATTTTTATTCAAAACGCGTGCACTTTCTTCACATATGCACCCTCCTCTTTTTCAACCCAGAGATACGCGCACCAGTGATGTTTCGGTTAATAGATTTTCTTTTTTAGCTTATACATCTATCTGTGCCTGTCGTTCCCACAAAGATTTCAGCAGTTCAGCAGTTTTGAAGAGATTCATGAATATATGAACGAACGAAAATTAGCCAGCAATGCAACCTCTGTATCCTGCGTCTTCTACTATGTAGATTGCCCCAAAAATAATGAATGCAAAGACTGCTTCTCAACGTGGTCGAAGAGGAGAACATGCTTTGTTCCGCTCTCCATGCCTATGTATGAGTGTGGGCATTAGAAGAAAAATGTCAGGAAATAAGATACTGGTTCTTACTGTACGATGCACGTACGTACCAATGAGCTGCGTCACATTCGTTGGCGGATTGTGTTCGCGGCAGCGTTGCATTGCTAGTGGCCGGCGAAGCACGGGAGAACGCAAACGAAGGACGCGGGGGCCATTTGAGAGTGTTAAGTAGCCTGCATTTATTTCTATGTACATATGTACATAGGTGCGCAAACCATGAGCACATTTATTCGTTTGCGGAAGCTCTGCAGTTGCTCTGAGAAATAAATACGCATTTAAAACTTTGTCAGTGGAAAGAGAAGGATTCTCGTTTTGATTCGTTGGCGTTCATGGCTTTCATGAATGTGTCGGTCCTACCTGCCTCAATAGCTCCCACCTTGTACGACTCAGCAATAAATATGCGCATTCTAATTATAAAGCGTACTTGCTGTGCAACACATTTCCGCCTAAAAGCCATTATAGGTGCACGCGAGAGTAATAGGCGGATATTAGCGTATGCCTTATGGAACAGCCTCTCCGATTTCCTCACTTCCGTCAAGCTGCTTTTCTCCACTTTTATTCATTTCTTGTGTCAGAAACCTACCTAATGCGCATCATTTCTGCATCATCATCGAAAGTGTGCCAGAACGCCAAGCGACTAGCCAAGCGCTTCTTGCAGTTGCTGCCCCTAATGAATCGTGGGTAATTGAACCGCTATAATTAAGTGGACACGGCAGCAACGATCACACTGCCTGATACTGATGATCTTTGGAGGGCAATTCATACTCGTCAGTCGCATCCATTTGTGGAGATTCTACACGGTCTATGTAGACCGCCTAGCCATCAACGCGTCAAACGCACGCACCTGGTGTAAACTGGTCTTGGGCATATTCGTGGCAAGACGGCACCACACGATTTTCAGCTCATCTGCCATAAGGCACTCATGATTATGACGTCACGTATGTCATTTCTGGTCAGAAACCAAGTCCATAGAGTTGCTTCACAGACACTAGAATTTCTAACTCTCTAGCCTAAAAGGCCTAGTGGAAAAGGCTTAAGTCTCCTCATTTCTGGAATAGAAACTTTTTCTTCGAAGCGAGAAGTCTAGCACGGAAAACGTAGTATCCATCCACTCCTGTTCTAGAAGGTAAACTTCCACAAGTGCGTAGTTCACAAAGCTCTTACATGTTTCATAGATATTAGTTTTTTATTGACAAAGCTTAGCCTTCAGGCAGGAAGGTTGATTTTCTTGAAAACTTTTATTCTTGGAAAAAGGAGACTTCAGGATCCAAGATTTTTATCTCATCCGTCTCTCAGGTCTCATTTTAATGCTATTCATTACCCTAGATAATAAAAGCTTTCCGAAGAGAATAAAATAGTTTCTTTCCATTTCCTTTATTCTTCTACTATCTCTATTTTTGCTGAATGATTCCACAAAGATCATAAATGTTAATTTGAAGACCCTTCATAATTTCCGAACAGCTAAGATAAAGGCCTTGTGTGTGGAGTCCCAATGGCATTTGGGTTTAGGGTTCAACCCATTTCTAAAGTATGTTCGTTGTGCTATTTGCGCACAAAGGCGCTGGCTTCCACATCTGATTACAGCAACGCCAATGGACCTGGATGCATTTAATTATGCTTTATTTTCCTTGGAGACCTTGATGAATGTATCATATTTGCCGATTTTTTCATTACTCTTCTTTATCTGCTCTTCTCAGAAAAATCTTCACGCCAACTTCAGGTAAGGAATTTGGTCTATGATATGATGTACCTCCTAGCACATAGGTTCACACATGTTCCACCACTGCAAATGGATATGTGCGCTTGACGCGCGACTGAAACAATCACTTAGTGTACGTTGCCCTTTGAACGGCACTGGAATAATATGTGTTTGTCAGAGGTTACATATGGTTAGAGTTTAACTTTTTCAGTTTAATATGCTAAAATTTTACCCACTCTGAAAACCCCAAGAGTTGGACCTTTCCTTTTATGTCTATAGCACAGACTATGTACCTCCACTGTTAAGGACATCGCTGTTTCTGATAGCAGCTGGATATCTCATCTGCTCCCTGCATCGCATCCTAATTGTTACTGCTCGTATTTGTTGCATAGCGGCGCGGATTTCTGATTTCTCGGTATGATGTTATTGAAACCTGGTACTGGGAGCTTGTACCAACAATGTTGTCCAGGTTCTTCAGAATAAGCTAGTCGCCCTACAGCTGGTTGGGTTTTATTTCTCTCTTTTCGGCTGGTTATTTATCATTCTTGAGAGAACACTAGCCTCCATATGTGCTGCCAAATATGAGCAACGTTTCAGCAGCTATTTTGTTAAAATCATTATATGTGGAACTGTAGTAAGTCATGGAAGAAATTATTTTATCATTATTTTGTTTCGCTCACGCTAATCACTGAGTATAAATTTCCAGGTTCTGCTGACAACGGCATTAATCTGCATAGGAGCAACCGTGCCGAGTGAGTTGCAACTGAGCTAAACACTTATAATTGGTTCACTACTCACTAACGCTACTCACTGCGAACATTTCTTTCGCTATCTAACCTGAGAGGTATACATGGTCAGTATGGCTATTCCTAAGGAGGTGTACATGAGCTTATTCAACTTGCGAAGCTGGTTTCAAATTCCTTTTCATAATCGACCAAACCGCTCTCACCGATGAGTTATGCCCATTTTTGGTATTCTGAACATAGCGGTCGCGGAGAGATTTCCCCTGATTCTCGATGTAATTTTGAAAAACTCCGATATTTTGACCAGTTTGTACTATTCTGCGGCAGGCTTCAAACCTGCAAGTGCCTATGTGCCTGTCCGAAGTGAGAGAGACTCATTCTTGGGCGAAGCGGTCTCCTTGTATGCATATTACTCTCAGGGCTCACAGAAAAGCGGCAAAAATAGGCATGTACAACTCGTCACAGAAAGCAGCTTGGCCGATTCCGAGAACGGAATTGAAATCAGCGTCGGAAACTGCATAACGCAATGTACACCTCTCTATGACACTGACCAAGTATCCTTTCTCTGTATGTTTCGACCATTTTTGTCTCCAGAGGTGTTCCAGGAAGTGTGCATGAGCTACTCTAAATGTAAGTGTTACTTATTACTTGTTTCTTCGTTGTTGTTTGAGTTGCAAAGAAGACGAAAAACTGTGCGAGAACCATGCGCATGCATACAGTCTCAGCCGTAGGATCTTAAAAACTTCGTGGGATTAGCGTTATTCCTGGTATTTGCAGGGTTTTCCTCTAACTGTAATGATGGGTAAATCCGAAAGCGGAAAATACTATGGTATTTATCTGGAGAGAGGTCCTTCACATTGATGTGCAGCAAATTACAGAAACTTCAGCTAGCTGTCACCGAACGTTTTAATAAATTCTTTGATTGCACTAACCCCTACCTCTCCGTAATTGGGGTGGGACGCAGAAAAATTCACAATTTTTGGCTACAGCTGTGACAGAGAGCATTGAAGTTTCTATGTGTCCATTGAATTTGTGATGTGACAATAAACATTTTGGTATGGAAACATACCAAAAGCCAAAAATCTTTATCCAAAAAAAAATCTTCCATCGTGTCTTTGACAACGTTGAAGGCCCATTCATCGGGGCTTGCAAAGTTGTTGCGCCGACGTCATGCTCTGTGACAGCTGCTAGAATCACTTTGCTGCAGGTGTTAGTTGAGAAACGACATAACGGTGGTGCTTACGTACCTGCCTACTGAGTGTATTGGGTACGATGATAAGGGCAGAAAGAAAGAAAATGACGAATACCACTGCGAAACACGAAGAAATCAAAGAATTATGCTGAACGACTTTCGCAACAGATTTCTCGCTGCATTCATCAGTGACAAACCCGTTCTATTCGTTGAAAAAAAAATTGCCGGCACGATCAAATGATCCTTAAAGGAAAATCGTTAAATATTAAATTATATCTTTTCTCTGATGATTCAATTTCTCCTCTCCAATGCTTTCGTTTCAGTAAGAGGCTTTGACATCTACTTCATGTTCATTCAGATCGTCGTTGTATTCTTCTGTTGCATCGTAAGTTTCTTTTTCCTCATAGTTGTGATTCCAAACAGGTTTATCTGGAGGGAACTACCATCGCTTGTTACGATACCTTAACTTCTCTGTTCAGAAAATCAAAGTTCAGGCACTGATAATTATGATTTTTGCAAATATAAGGTTATATCGTGATCGACATAAAACAAGGTTACGCCTCACTAATAAATATCAACTGGACGAGAACATTCGATGCGGCAGATATCTCATTCCTGTTGCTGTTAACGATGTCTTGTGTCAGGTGGGACTTTGATCAATAAAAAAATAGTCTTAGTGCGAAAAATTATTTCAAGTGAAGTTATACCGTCTGTGTATTTTTTTATTCAAAGTTTCATTTTCTACGTGTGCATCTCCCTTCATATTTGGCCACTCCGATAGCTGTGCACTCACTGCGAACGCGGACCGAACGGCGTAATCCGTGAGCAGCAATTGTGGGGGATAGCAGCAGCTTGGACCAGTTGCTGCTAGGGCTTCTACTCAACGCATTACGCCGTTCGGGCTGCGTTCGTGCTGCACAGTTGTCAGAGCACTTCCCAAGCTTGCACTCCAGCCACTTTTTTCCGTTTTGCACACACTAATTACTAGTTTTTTGTAGTTCGCAAGCAGTTCAGAAGTTAGGTAAGCATCTAGCATCACTTTACACAATGCAAATTATAGCGAGGATTACTCAGAACCGGCTCCGGTGTTTGATGAAGGTTCAGTTTAACGCATTCATGCGGCTCATCATTTTTACGGCTCAAAGCGAAACGTTTGCCAGTCAGTGGAGAAATGTTAGTGCGAAGCACAACAAGGAGATATTCGAAGCAGTGAGGGGGAGAGGGAAAAAATGTCTACAGTATACAAGAGAAAAGATTCTAGGAATGTTGTCTACAGTGTGTTTTTCCGGGAGTAAACATCGCGCGCGATCTGATCCATTCCAATAGATCAAATTCTCAGTCGAAAGACTACGTGAGAGCGGAGGTTCCAGCAATTCGCACGTAGCCTTCGTACTAGGTCCGCAATTGCACCGATCTTTACTCCCGGAAAAACACCCTGTATTAGTGACACAACGAAACTGATTTTGTGCATAGTGACGTATTGCGTATGACATCTTCACCACAGACTTCAAAGGTTTCAAGAAATATTATTTACAAAGCTACTTTGTCTTTTTAACGTTCTTTGTTCATTAGTCAGAAACAGGAGTTTGGAGAATAAATGTCAGAGAAGCGAGGCCCACTCAGTACACCAGTCTATGAGTGTGTATCATCATTCAATTGGCCAGCCATCTTCTATGTGTGAAGAAGATCACATATCGTAGACCATACGCAACATTGAGATTACTCCGGGTTAATCTCTTAACATCCCTCCCTTAAATTTACCTATCGCTAACATGGACGTTAATATGTTCACCCCCTGGGTTATCTCAATTATGAATCCAGGTCCAGCATTCTGGGAAGTCATCATTTTTGAGCATCTTTGACTTCACTTGCCAGTTACTTGTTAGCAGTTTCCAAATATCAGGTGCGTGTAGAAGTTCGCGGCAAGTATTATTATAGGTATCAGACTGGTGCGAATTTAATTGCCGTTTTGGGGTATGCATAAATAAACTGTTCTCTTCCGCGGAATTTGAAAAATCTCGAGAAACTTGTGTGAACTTCTGAAACGGTTTTCCCCCTCTTTCAAATGCTCCTTGAATATTCTGGCTAGCTCTTTCCTGTGGTTATTCATAGGGTCACTAACAAATGACGAGTCGAGGCGATTTTCGAGCGATCGTGGTTAATGACTCAAACAGGACTACTCCGAATCGGAGAAGTCCTGTAATTTTGCAATTTTGCATTCGTTTCATCCTAGAATCATCTTCCCAATGGACAATGAGATAGGGGTACGCAAAGTTTTCTTCCTACGTTTTCAAACTCAAACACAAACATAGTCGTGGTCGCGGAATGTCGCTTGACGATCGGGAGTTGAGGGCAGCCGTGGAACCTTAAACGGATCTTATCATCTGGACGATGAGAGCAGGGATGGTCACTCACTATACTACAGCTTCAAGACATCTGACTTCAATCAACAGGATAAGCAAGTTAACACCAAACGATGTGACATGTGACCAGTGTCTCACAAGCTGTGACACCTAGGCCCCTAGTGAATTGTCATGGCGGTGAGATGAACTCCAAAACTCATCACCAGACCTTAGGAGATGATTGCATGCCAGCTCACATCTATGGGGTATAGGATAGCAGATCATCGCCAGCCACCTCATTGCTAGAGCACGCATGTGGCAACAGAGAAGATCATCGCCCTGTTAGGAGCTGATCGCCCTCTCATGCAGTGGCAATAGTGGTGGGAGAAGCTAGTGAGACGCAGAGTGAGACGCTCGGGGTAGCTAATTCTGCGTCTACTCGCTTCATGTTTGTTAAATATCTTCCATCACTGAAGGAGATTATGACGTACATGAACAAGATTTAGTAGTGCGAAGGCAGTTAAAGCTTAATTTTCATTGAAATAAGACACATCACCGCTACGGGTTATTACGTTTTTATCGTAGTACCCAAAAATCCACATTCTATCTAGCCCTGAACCAAATAAAGTCTTCGGTACTTCGTACAGAGTAGGCTAGCATGTGCATCGTGCGACATGGGCGTGGCAACCTTTACATGGGGTTCGCGGTGCGGCTGGCAGCTGCCACGAGCTATCGTTCTTCCTGACCGCCACCCCGCCTCTCCCACTCTTTCTACAGCATGAGAAGGCGATCAGCTCCTAACAGGGCGATGATCTCTTCTGTTGCCACATGCATTCTGTAGCACTGATGTGGCTGGCGATGATGTGCTATCCTATAGCCCATGGATGTGAGCTGGCATGCATCCTCCTTTTCCCTCAGACTTATAGCTTATCGAATATCACTTTTTCCGACTCCCAGATGCAAATCTGCAGCAGCAGCCGACTGCTGATCTAGAGCTTGCCGAGATCGCCTCCCAAAAGTTTTTAGATTTCTGCGATCACAGTTTTTTTTTGTAGAGGCATAGCGTTTTCACCATAGTGTTAGGGGAGATTTAGCGAAGTAAATGGGCATTAAACTTATGAAGAACTAGACGGTATACCTGGATTCGCTCGGGTGTTCAATTTCTCCTGGCCATTTAAAGCTGATGCCAGCATTTTTGAACCGAAAAATCATTTCAAAATGTTCATCATTTGGTGATCAGCTCAAGTGACCCTCCTTCACCCTGCCCATCTTCCCTCAAAAAAATGGGGTGAAGTTGCTTGACTGGTTAATAAATTCTTATAAAGTGCTTGCCTCATCCACGTCCAGCGTTTTGGAAAGTCCCAGAAGGCACGTTTTCATCAACCCGTGTGCAAGAATGTCGAAAAATCAATATTACAGATAAATCGATATTTCGATCAAAACGGTTATCATATCCGTGTTCAGCGCATTGCGATACCCCAGTAGAGATGTCTTTATCGCTCAGTGGGCAAGAATAGCGAAAAATCAATAAAATCGATAAATCGATAGTGTCATACAAAATGGTTGTCGTACAGTGTGTTTTTCCGGGAGTAAAATCGCGCGCGATCTGATCCATTCCAATAGATCAAATTCTCAGTCGAAAGACCACGTGAAAGCGGAGGTTCCAGCAATTCGCACGTAGCCTTTGTACCAGGTTCGCGATTGCACCGGTTTTACTCCCAGAAAAACACCCTGTATTCGTGTTCAGCGTATTGAGATACCCCAGCAGGCATGTTCCCGCTAGTCCCTGGTCAAGAAGAGCGAAAAATAAATAAAATCGATATAATCGACAAGCCAATCGATAATCCCAGGTGCAAAGTAGCCTATAACCTGCGCCGACCCCCGCAGAACCTACATGCAAAATTTGGTCCCGATCGGTTCATCCTCCGCAATTTCTATTCCGAACATGCAAACATACAAACATACAAACAAACAAACACACACACACACAAACTTCCGCTTTTATATATACAGATTTCGTGTTTGGGCCAAGTTATAACACTTTGAACTGAAGTGTTCGCTTCGGCAATTAATTTCGCAACAACCTGATACCAGTGACAAGGCCCGGTGTTGTTGCGGGATCTCGCACGACAGCGTTATCCTCGTAAAAATTGAGAATTCGAGCTTAGAAATTCTGACTTGTCCCGCACATATGTCTATGTCTCCAATAGCCTGGTCGCTATACATATAAGCTTATACGGCTTCTTGAGAACTACAGGGTGGTCCAAAATTATGGAGACAGGAGTACGGCACGCGTTTTTCGACTTATCCTGAGTTTTCACGTTCCGTATCGCATCTTTTGTCGTTCATCTATCAAATCGTAGAGCATTTTCCAAAATAGTGCCCTGTACCACCGATTTTGGAAATCTCTGAGCGGTCAGTCAGCATTACTTCTCTCACTCATGTACGCTAGATGTGTAGCAGGGCTGAGCGGATACGAGATTTTCCACGACCCGGATAACGGTGCGGATAACGGATAGGTCAACATTGACCGGGTAACGGATACCGGATAAAGGATAACGGATAAGTGATCCAGATGCTGCGAGACACCACATTCTATGCTGTTGCAAAATCAGTGTCGAATTTCCGAACCACGAGTTTTGGAATAAGATTTTGAAGTGGAGATTAATGTTTTCACCACACTTTTAGTATGCAGTCGAAAGCACATTTCCTTCTCTCACTGTCGTTTCATTCTCATTCAGACCGATCCACTTTCCTTGGGTTTTCCGAAAGTGAATCTAGATGTGGTCGTTTACAAAAATTCGTATGAAACAGAATCATGGGCTCGAACTCGGTAACAACGTTGCAGCTAGGAAGGGAACTCTACCAGCGTACGCGCGAAGGAACGTCAAACAAAATCTTAGCCCGATATTGGTCCAACTGAGTCAATTTTGTACATATGTGTCTCAGCGTTATGGAATCAAATTTGCGGGGAAACGAGGAGACTTCGTGGAGCCAGATTCTGCACTCAAATGGGAAATTTCCTCAACTAAAACTCATATAAGAAGAGTTTTCGTGATAACTGCAAATTGCTTCTCAGTGGTTTCCCAAACAGATTTACTCCATTTTCACTATCTGTTCAAATTGCGAGGTTTTCACTTATTCAACTCCCGTGAAGAAAGTTTGCCCTTTATCGAAATTTCACTACCTTCACGTTATAGAGCTCCAAGCATTGATTCTTCATCCCCATTATCGCACCCCAATAGTTGCTCCTGTTTGCGTGAGTTAGATGGGAAATTTCCCCTCGGAGACCCGAAAATTTGAAAAATTTCCCATCGAGCTCCCAAAAGCACATGAAGCTCTAGAAAATTGAAACTCTCGCAAAAGATAGTGATTGTCCTCTATGGAAACTTAGAAAAGTATTTGCTGATTTCGAGTCAGAGAACTTCAGCACGAGATCTAATTCACCCTACTTTTCCACGTTCTGACGGGCCCTGCAGGCGAATCCTCGCATGTGCAATCGATTGATCTCGCTACTCACACAATTTTTTTAAACATTTCCACCCTCTTTACTCCACTAAGAGCATCTCTTTTTGGGCAGTACAAGGGAGTATTACCTCCTCCTACCTTGCTACAAGATTGTAAACCGCTGACGAATTGAAATGGGCTAGATTGAATAATACTTCCTGGAATGGAGGCCATAATCTGTTGAGAACGCGAAGTGTGAATGAAGCTACTATTTGTGGCCTTATCCGCACCGTTATCCGGCGCAAAAACCGCGGATGACGGTGCGGATGACGGATAAGCCAGAAGATACGGATAACGGCAAAACGGACAACAGGATACGGACAATCCGCTCATCCCTGATGTGTGGCAAGGGCGCAAGTGTTTTGCTAATTTTGCTAACGTGTAAGATTTTGTAAAAGCGTAGCTTTTCACTACCTCGCAGAGTAGAAGAGCTGGGGAACATGAAAACATCGAAGTGGTGGTGAAGAACTGCTCATTAGGGTTAGAAGATTCAATAACAGATGAGCATACGCCACGCATTGAGGGTGTACATCAATACGAATCACCATCACATCACTGACTATATGATGAGCGAAATCGTCCTTGAAAACCCAAAACGAAAATTTGATAACAAAAATGAGCTGTTCTCTTCCAGGGATAGCTCTGAAGGAAGTTTTCGCGCTGACTTTGCTCAGGAAGCCACGTCCGCTTCCTTGTTATTACTTTTCTCTGCATCCATTCATGCGGATTTTTCGGTTTGGTAATCTTTCGAAAATGAAACTTTGTTTCGCTTCAGTGAAATTGTTTTATTTTCTGGGCAAACTCTTCTAGGAACAAAGGATTATTGGTGGAGAGAGTATCTCCGCGCCACTGCAGATCCCTATTCCGATTTCTTCAGCTCATTTCTTGCTGGTAATGGGAAAGTCTATAAAATATGGAGGTAGATTCTGTTCATGGATGAGTGAAAAATACCATGTTAGAGATAGAATTGTCGACTTGCTTTTTAACTCTAGATATGGTTCGTTTTGTAAGTTCGCGTAATTTTGGACCACACTGTTTTATTGAAAAGACCCTTCTCGGAAACGATATGTGCCGGTTTTTTGAGTATAAACCTTTAAAGCTTGAAGCTTTTGGAAAATATTCCTTGCGCCCTATTGAGAACATTTGAATGAATGAATGAATATTGGGACCGTAGTAAAGTGTCCAGTGCGATCATCGCATATCACATTCAGGGCGATGATCGCACTTCGCGTTGGAAAGGAGTATGGTGATCATCGCCACGGCGAATCGGACAGGCCGTACATGAAAAGTGATCAAATGTACATGTTCCACGTATTCCCACACTACTTCGGAGGCTGTTTTAGCGTGTGAGACAGTTACGAACCATTGCTACTTCCAAACTAGAACGAGTACGACTCATCAGAAGCATCAGAAGCACCTCTGTGCTTCTGATAAGTCGTACACGTTCGAGCTTGCTCTGTGCTGTGGGGCGAAAATCAACATGCCTGAGTCCGAAGGCTGAGTCCGTAGACAGATGCCTTCTGTGCAATTTGCGCACCTGATCGTAAGTACCTTCACACCATCACCACACTCCAAGTGAGATGCTTCGAGTACTTCACTAGGCGTCTCTTCGCTCCGCACACTATCTAGTCGCCAAACGATGGCGATCATCGCCCTCCAGGGCGATGAGATCAGCGCCCCGCACATACGTGCTCACAGCGCTGCCACGGATGGTGATGATCCTCCATTCCACAGTGTTGTAAGGTCGTTGCGCGTGCGATCATCGCCCCAAATGTGGCAAAGAGTTGTGCAGGCAGCTGATCTCACCGCCATGACACTTTACTACGGGCCTTGAATTGAATTGAAAACTGAACATAATGAATTGAATAAATGCTCTTTGATTTGAATGAAACTGTCGACAGTGAGCAGAGTTATTAGGGCAACATGTCCCGGAACTTTTGCACGCACCTAACACATGTGTCCTGTAACATCATGCTAGACCCACCCTCTGGCTAGATAGATCTCATTTCGCATTACCGACTTAAGTTTGTAGACTTCCTTTGCAAGATGATTTATCATAGAGCTCTCTACGTCGAGAATGACTATGACTATAACTTATTTCAGGTAGTTTTCATCTTATTAGTAATCTACTCTGTGTACTTCACCGAAATACCTCTTGGCAGAGACACTACGCACTTGAGTCACGCATACGACTTGGTTGGTGTCTTACTTTGGATTACCGGAACTGCTGTAATTATCGCTGATTCCAGCTCCTTGCGTACAAAAGGACGTTTTTTGGAGTGGTGCTGACAATTCGCAGCGACAAATTCAATCATTTGTTGAATCGCAGACGGCGGTCAGCAAGAGTCATAGATGATCATGCAGCGGTTACCGCTGTTTATTTCTCCGAGCTAAGACAAATGTGGTCTTGAAATGAAAGTTATTTCCTATATTACTACTGAGAAGGCATTGTTTCTAACAAATGAGTATATTGCAATCTCAACATCGGCATTAGTCGGAAGTACCTGAAGACGTAATTTGTAGAGTCAGTCTGCAGGCTCTAATTCTTTGCAACCATGAATGTTATTTCATTGTTTTTGCCTCTCATTTATTGTTCGGTAACTCTTTTTTGACTTTGCACTCCATAGCGTCCTTTCATCTCTCTTTTTGAAACAATAGGTTTCGCTGAAAGTTAAGCAAAGTCATCAGTTCTAGAGTCACACAATTTGTCACTCACAGCAGGAATGTATGTAACAAATGTACTGTCACGAGATTCGGCACAATTTGGGGTAACCATGTGCGCTGAACACTGCTACAGGGTGGCCGAAAATTACCCGTGCACTGATACTTTGACACCAAAACCTTACGGTAAACCGTCATGAGCTCAGATTTTAAAGACAATATGTAAACCATTTGCTTATTAATAGCTATTGAACATTTTTCGAATTACTCGCTATCATAGGAATGCGTGCGCTTGGAACCTAAAAGACGTCATTGCGCGATTCTCGATGTCAAAACTAACATTCTATTTATTTTGTGTCACTCCTACAGCACAGTAGAATCTTTCGAGTCCAAACTTTTGGTGTGAACTGAGCAGGTCCTGCACTACAACAGTAAGCAAGTTAAGAGGTTCGTTGCGTTCAAAAACGATATAGACTAGCTTGATTCTCAATATTAGATGCAACAGTTCGGCTAGATTGGGTTTGGATGTCTTTAACTCTAGTGAGCCGGCGCAGGGAATTTGAAGGCAGTGTACACTAGAGTTTTACATTCGAAAATATTTTTCAAATATTCGAATATTCGAATTTTCGAATTCTTGCGAACAATCGAATTTTCGAATATTCGAACTTTCGAATTTTCTGAACCCACCGAATTTTCGAATATTCGAACTTTCGAATTTCTAGGGATCTCCGAATTTTCGAATATTCGAATTTTCGAATTTTTGCGAACCACCGAATTTTCGAATATTCGAACTTTCGAATATTCGAATATTTATTCGATTAACATTCCATTTGGTAAAAACATTTTGTACCCATGCATGTAGGCGAACAAGGCGATATGTTTGCCAATCACAACGGGCATGAAACTTTTCGGGTAGTAAGTTTCATTTGCCGGTTTGAAATTTCTCACAACCTTCTCATGAGTGGAAGCCTGTGCTGCTGTGGAATTGGTCCCTTATCGGTTCTAAAATTGCAACGGGTTGAAATTTCTAAGCCTAAGAACGTCACTTGAGGTCTGTAACCATCATTACAGGATCGTAAAGTGGATAAAACCCTTCGTCCGTGAGAAGCCTTTCGCTTTAATATCCCCGTGTTGTAGTTTAACAAAACGTGCCATGGTACTAAATGTAGAGGCATTGACGCGGTAAAAATAATGTTGGGTACAGCGGTTCATTTACCTTGATCATGAATGAGTTTCCAGCTATCACATAAAAGCGTCAGCAAGATAACAAAAACACTGTGTGTTATCCCGTTCCTCATTATTACTTCTGTTTATCGGGTCCAACTGCATGCTTGTACGTTGAATGTTAAGACCAACAGAACTTCTATAACAAGAAATCGGAGTATGTTTGGGCAGAAGGGATAATAATAGATCTCAGGATTTTGTGTGAAGTTTGAATTCCATAAAATTCAATTCCGGTGATGTACTTAGAAAGAGTTTAAACGAAGCAGTAGTCGGAAATCATCTAAATATAAGGAGGAATGCTGTGTAAAATTTTATAGTTTGCATCTCATTTACTCCGATAACTGAGCAAGAGAAACGCAGCATGACCTGCTAGGCCACGTCCACAGGAAGACGAACGCAGGCACTGCTGCCACTGCAGCAATGCCTGCGTTCGTCCTGCTGCGAGCAGCAAATCCTGCGATGAGGAGGCGACGAGTGCAGCAATTGCTGCACTCATCGCCCCCCAATCGCAGGATCCTAGGTCCCGCAGCGAAGCTATCGTCGCAATCGCATCTGTCTCATTCAAACTACTTTCGAAATTGCTCTTATGTTGATATGTTGATATAAGTATGGTATAATAGCCTTTCCTGTTCCTTGAATGGCAAGTTTCAGTCGTGCATTCTTTACATTCTTTCTACGATGTTGCTGTTCATGATCAGTTGTCGCTGTTTTAGGCAGACTTCCACCGCTCCCTCCCTTTACTATGAACTTCTCGATGCATTTCGGGATGAGTCAGCGAATGATCTGCTTTTTGGATGATTTTCTGTTCCTCTACACAGGAGGCCAATCTAATCGCTCGGTTAGTGACTCAGTTAACAGTGATGTTTTGCGTTGGATTTTGCTGTGACATGTTCTTCCTTCTCGTGTTGTCTTCATAAGTAGATGTAATTACTTTTAATTTGAAGTTCGCTTTCTCTCATATCTGACCTCTTCTTGAAATATCGGCTCGAAAGCATGTTCTTTTGCAATAATTGTGACTCTCAACTTTGCACTCGGCGGTCCGTTTGCATGAACGAAGGATGTCGTCTTGAAAAGCTTGTTGATTTTTCCATCTTCTTTGAGTCATCCACTGCTGCCCATCTATGCTTGCTTCCATTCAGTATCCATCCTGCACCTCGAGTTCTCAAAAGAGAACGTCCTTACATCTTGTGAACAGTGCTCCTCAGCTCCAACTGATTTTGCAGAAAACTATCGATACTCTGGTAGCCATTTATCAAAAGATACATACGGTACCAAACGGTCGCAGGCAAGGGTCGGGAACGCAGCGCGGCTCTCTTGGGCAGAGACATCGGCGCTCTGCATGCTGACCGCCTGCGTCTCTGCCCAAGTGAGCCGCGCCATGGTCCCGACCCTTGTCTGCGTCCGTATGGACTTCCCTGTATGTTATTATTGTTCAATTGTTACTTACATTTATTACTGTTGTTACTACCATTAGTACTATGACTATAGTTTTCTATATATAGAAGTGAAGTTATAGAAAATAAAGTCGTTTTGATCTTTGTGATTATACTGTTTGTGTTCATTTGGATTGGGTATGGGATAAGCGGAGCGCATATCCGTCAGCCAGGAGGAATGCAGCTACATCCTCGGTTCTCTGCCGCTGCAACGGCAGAAACTATAACAGGACATTGCTGCCTTTCAACTCAGATATTGCTGCCATTCTAGATTAGATGTACTGCCACTAACGTCCTCCGGCATTTTTAGCAGCAATCAGGGGGAGGATGGCAGCAATCAAGGGGAGAATGGCAGCAATCGGGAGGAAAGCCACGCCCAAAATGGGGTTTGAAACCGAACCATTACTGCTGTAGAAACGCGTTCGTGCCTGCGTTCGTCTTGCCCAGTTATCAGAGTAGTTCTGGAGGAAAGGCTTGAATAATCAAAGGTATAGTTGAAACTGCTGGTTTCTTAAGTGTCTAGAAAAGTACATACGTAGGTTTCACCGGAGAGATCATCGTCGCCAATGTCGTATACCTCGTAGGATTGCAGTTTCAAAGCTTTCAAATGCTGTTGGTGACTTTCGAATGCGTGCAAAGATATGAGCAGATTTTTGGGAAATTGAGATTGAAATGAGAAATTGGACTGGAGTTTCAATCGGAATGGTTCTTCAACGAGAAAATGGAACTGAAATAACAGTTGCAAAGCAAAACAATTCCAATTCGAATTTTTAGCCTAAAGTTCTCGAATATTCGAATTTTCGAATAATCCCGAACCCTCGAATTTTCGAATATTCGAACTTTCGAATATTGCGGCGCCATCGAATTTTCGAATATTCGAATTTTCGAATTTTTTGAGACCCCCGAATCTTCGAATATTCGAACATTCGAATAAATATTCGAATTTTATTCGATTCGGTCAAAACTCTAGTGTACACGTTCAGGGTTCGGAGTGTTGGGAGACGAATCTAGGGGCACAGCTGATTACAATGGATTATGTGTTAAAACTCAAAACTGTCAAAAATCCCTTCCTGAACCGTTTCATTTTAGAGAAATCGTGCAGCCGGCGCACTGAAAGCTCATACACGGAGTTGCGTCGCGATCGATCGATGCTACCGATGCAACTCCACGCCCTCATGCATGTACAGCCTTGAATTCGATTTCTAATGATTTTTTTCTTTTTGTTACGCCTTCCCTTTTGTTTCGGCTACCCTACAATGCCGAAAACAGTCAAACCATCAAAATCCCCGCTTATTGTAACTTCTTATCTCATCGCTTTCGAGCCCTTTGGACGAGTAATTCGGTGACCATCCAAGAAAGTCGATATCGTTGCCACCTTTGTCGATTGTTTCGTTGGCAACAGCGGTCTTTTGCACTGTTTTGTAGTGTTTCTGAGAGTGATGAAAGGGAAAAAATTGAGAAGAGATAACTAGCAAAGATGTCGCAAAAACACTAACGAATTCTAGAGTGATCAGGATATGAAGAAAGTATTCGAAATTGAAATAACTGACGAAAATCAGGTCACACTAGCTAATCAAACAACTAAACAATTAGATTTGCAGTTACAAGTACAAAATTTTGCTGTGGTAGGCAATGGAAAAAGGGAGAGCTAAAGAGTGAAAAAGGGCTTCATAATCCCAAGATAAGAAATGGCTGACCATCTGAACAGCTGGCAGCAACATTTCGCTGCCGCCACAACTCGACTCCACGCTGATCTTGCTGTTCCAGGATCTTGGACATTCAACTAGTTATATAGTAGAAACAGTCGGGTTTTCCATGCTGGTCTTTTGTAGAATTGTTGGGACAATTGTTGAGGTCCAAAATGATCAAAATCTCAGGCTAAAAAAATTCTGTGGGTGCTGCCTTCAACAAATGGCAACCTTTCACCTCAGCAAACCCTCCATCAGTTTCGACACAGGTCCCAAGACGCTGAGTGAAGTCGCTGTCACGGAACTGGTTGAGGTTCAACTCATACTCAGAACCCCAAAAACAAGTTTCTGATCGCATCTGAAACTTGCTTCCTCAAAAGCTTGTCGACAAGTTGTTTTCACACTTCCTTGCCGACAAGTTGTTCGCCCGAAAAGCTTGTCGACAACTTGTTTTCACTGCTTCGTTGTTGAAAACAAGTTGTCGACAAGCTTTTAGGGTGAACAACTTGTCGGCAAAGAAGTGTGAAAACAACTTGTCAACAAGCTTTTGGAAAAGCAAGTTTCGGATGCGATCAGAAACTTGTTTTTGGGGTTCTGAGTATAATATGTTTTGGAATTGCTTTCCCAACTTATCTAAATTCCGGGAAGAGTTATGAACAGGCTCAGATTTCAGGGACCATCGAACACCTACTAACTCCATTGATTGAAATCGAAGCAACAGGGCGCTCTCTACTTTCCGATTTATCTACCATCTCTCGAAAATTTCAAAAATCATGGTCCAAATTCACCAATTATCTTAATTACGCGTCCGCAGAGCACGCGGGGTGCGAGATGGTGGGTCATGACAATCAAAGTGTCCCCTCGTTGCCACTCATAAGTCAAACTAAGAAATGTTGTGTATTAGGTTGGTTTGAAAGACCTGCGCCGAATTTCATGTTTTTTTTTTTTTCAAAAAAAGTTGACTTCATCGTGAATAGATATCAATCAACAAAGTGATTACCATTACGATCCTCGAGATATGGCCAACGCTCCACTACAGCATCAGATGCAGAAGTCAAGAACTCTGGCAGCTGCTGGTCGGAAAATCTTGAAATCTCACTTTTCAGTTTAGTCTGATCATCGAATTTTTCTTCTCGTGAACACAGTTCAGTGCTCCAAACAAGTGGTGGTCAGACGGGGTCAAGTCGGGAGAGCAAGCAGAGTTAGGTAGAAGTTCCCAACCTAGTTCGGCAATTTTCTGGTGGGTAAGCTTTGCCACGTGGGGGCGTTGCCATGAAGTAGAGCGACACGGTCAATTTTTCCACGCTTCAGGCAAGTTGCCCTTACCAGTTTCTGTAGTTAAGAAGAGTAGACTTAGTTGGCCACGGTGGTACAGGTGTCAGCAGTTTTCGATACAACATTCCATCGGAATCCCACCAACAGCACAGAAAAACCTTCTTTCGCGCACTTCTACTTTCGGCTGTTTTGGAGATGGTTCGCCACGCGGGAGTCAACTTTTCTCTCCTGTATGGTTAACACACATCACCCAACTCTCTTCTCCAGTAATGAGCTGGCGGAAAAAGTCCCTCCTATGTGGACGCAGCAGTAAAGACTGGCACACACTCAGTCTTGCAAGGCCCTCATGTCGTCCGGGGACACAAGCCGCCATCAGTTTTCTGTAACCCAGCGCTTGGCTTGTTCGACGATTGTTGTGCGGCTGCAGCCAGATGTGTTCTACAGCTCACATGTAGTGGCATTCTGATCCAATTTCTACGAAATTTTGGATCCTAGAAAATATATTGGTGCAAAACCTTCAGACCAACCTAATTTCATTTTTATGTGCTATTTCAAAAAGATCTGAGTTTAGTAGATCATAGCGAGGTAAATGATACCCAACTTGAATGGTTAATGTCTCCAAATTCAATTCGCGCTTTTTGTGGTTTTTCTATACTTTTGCTGAATAGAAGAAAGCTATCTTTCAGTATTTGTGATGAGAAATTGCGTATTTATATTTTATGTTCTGGTGGATCATTGTGGATCCACAATGGCGTCGAACCTGGCGCTCATCCGTGCGAGACTGTGCGCAAGCAGTGACCAAGCTGCAGAGGTTGTCGTGGTGGCGGCGTCCAACTGACAGGTAATTGTGGAGAATGCTGCGTTGTGCGCCGGATTAGGAGTGGTAGCGCCTGATGGTTTGCGGGCTCATGGCGGCGTGAACGCGGAGAATTCTTGGGCGGATGGGAATGTAAGCCTGTTTTCAGCGGCGCTGCAGCGGCCTGAATGCGGCTACTTCTCAGGCAAAACACCCGAACGCTCGTTCCGGCCCTCGCCCCTGCTCGTTTGGAAAGGGATTTGCCCTCGAAAGTGCCTAAGCGTGTGGTCCATTTAAGCATATGATGTATCTATCAGTTCTATCGCGGATCCACCGCGGGAATGTGCGGGTCCACCGTGTGGCATGTGCGGATCCACCATGGAAAGCAATGATACTGCTGATCACCGGGGGAATGTGTGGATCTACCGTGGCCAATTGCGGGCATAGTGCGGGAGTGACGTCACTCCTGGTATTCCCCCGTGGGCTTGTGCGGATCTATCGAGGGCAACGACGGGTCCACCGCGGGAGGAAGCTTCAGAGTAGGACGATCAGCAGGAATGTGTGGATGTTCAGTTCAAGTGTTATCGCGTTGTTACCCTTGGGGAGCTAAAATTGTAGCGTTTCTCATTTTGTACCACTCATCCTTCATCACCAGTATGCTTCATGCAGCCTGCTTTCTCATACTTGGTCTGACTCCTATTCGAGGTGACTATGATAATCCACTGATCAGAAAGAGAACCGAAATCACAAGATCAATCCTCCTGGTAAATGGAACAGCAATGAACACAGCGTCAAAAGAAGATGTACGTATTTATAAGAAGAAAGGGAAACCACCTACGTCCACCAAGGTTTTCGAGTGCACTTATAAGGGAGACGATGACTACGAGGATATGAAAGTAAGCTCTCTTTTGCGGCTCATCACTAATAAACTGATTCACTGGTTGCGTAAATATTAAGGAAATTTCGCCACTGGGGTGTTTCTCAGCTGTACTTACGAAAGAACTTGAATGTGAAAGCCTTGTCTATGGGATCGGTTTATTGAGAAAAGATAAGGTATCTGTGTTCTGGAAAGACATGGCAGAGTTAGGGAAGAACTTCCTTCCGAAAAAGTAATGAAAAGTTTTTTTTTCCGGCCCATCTTTGCTGGATGTCAGAAACAGGCATGGTCTGCGCAGTAAAGGACTCGAGGCAAAGAATAAAATCACTTGTTCCTCTTATGGTCAGTTACTTCCTCTTCACCTTCGAATGCTCAACCCGTTTCTTGCGTACGATAGTAGCATTGCCTTATTCATTATATTCAGTCTTTTTGTTAAGAATTCGCTCAAAAACCACCAGGAAAGTATTGCGAAATGTGCTGCGAAGAGGATATTGGACGATTATAGTAAGGATCCAGATGTTGAAGGTAAGGAAACCACTGAAAGAAGGGAATAAACAAAGAAAACAAATAACATAACAAATTCAATAGGCAATATGATACAGAGTATGATATGGTCATATCATAGTTAATATTAATTGGCATTTTATGTGTGTGTGTGTGTATGTGTGTGTGTGTGTGTGTGTGTGTGTGTGTGTGTGTGTGTGTGTGTGTGTGTGTGTGTGTGTGTGTGTGTGTGTGTGTGTGTGTGTGTGTGTGTGTGTGTGTGTGTGTGTGTGTGTGTGTGTGTGTGTGTGTGTGTGTGTGTGTGTGTGTGTGTGTGTGTGTGTGTGTGTGTGTGTGTGTGTGTGTGTGTGTGTGTGTGTGTGTGTGTGTGTGTGTGTGTGTGTGTGTGTGTGTGTGTGTGTGTGTGTGTGTGTGTGTGTGTGTGTGTGTGTGTGTGTGTGTGTGTGTGTGTGTGTGTGTGTGTGTGTGTGTGTGTGTGTGTGTGTGTGTGTGTGTGTGTGTGTGTGTGTGTGTGTGTGTGTGTGTGTGTGTGTGTGTGTGTGTGTGTGTGTGTGTGTGTGTGTGTGTGTGTGTGTGTGTGTGTGTGTGTGTGCAAGAGAACCAGCCACTGCCGTCAAAAACTACCGACACCATTGTGATCAGCGCATCGAGTTATGTACAAAAAAGTTGCAATTTTTGATTTTTACTTTGATTTAAACGTGTTTCGGACCACGTTTTTCATGTATAGACATGTTAGCGGCCGACAGTTGTTTTCAACACGGTCGGAATGAGTGAGATAGGCCTATGATTACATGACCGTATAAAAGGAAGGAGACGGGCAGGTCAGTTTCATAACGAAGAGGAGGAGCCACGCGGACGAGGGATGACATGTATGGATGTTGCGCCAGCACAGATGGTGGAGAAGATGATATGGAAAGAGCCTAGGGCTATGTCAGAGGTGCGTCGGCGCTCGGTAGGGGAAGAGTTGCCGTCGAGGGGAGCACAGCAGCGAGAGTGATGCGCCGGCGCTCATAGGTGGGAGAAACGGGTCCAGTGCTGTGATAGGGATACGCCGGCGTTTACAAAATGGGGAAACGCCTGGGGTCGGGTCCCACGGTGTGCTAAGGGTGCGCCGGCGTCCAAAATTGGGGAAACACCTGGAGTCGGGTCCAACGGTGTGATAAGGGCGCGCCGGTGTCCAAAAGTGTGGAAGATGCCATGCGCACCAGCGAGAGTAGTATGCCAGCGTTCAGTAGAGGGGAACACACACGTATGCGAAGCGAGCCCAAGAGAAACCTGAGAGTCCGGCGTTAGCCGGACGATCAGGCTGGTTATATATGACTAGTCTGGCCGTCCGGCTAACGCCGGACTTCCAGACTTTTAATGACTTTTAATGATGCTCGCTTCGCTCGCATACTGCACGTTGAAAGCAAACACAAAAGTGTCAATGGATTGATAAATTCTCTTTCCTTCCACGCAGTTCTATCGCTTTCCTGAGAAGCCCTTGATCCCGTAGGTGGTAGCTTCCCCCGTAGAACGAAATTATGTTCTCCCATATGAGCGAAGTTAGTGGCCGTGAATAATTTACTGTAACCAATTCAGTGTAAATGTTATCTTGAAATGATTTAAGCTCAACTGGTTGTTGTGGTAGTTCATGTGATAAGGGTCCACCGGTGTATATAAACAGAAAGGAACGAGTGGTTTATTCAGACACAAACGGAATGGGAAGAGAACACGGATACGAAAGGAAACAATGTGCATCTAGGTGATTTAGGTAGGAGGGTCCGCCGAAACAGGGTAAGCGTACCGCTCATGCAGAAATAGGCCCGCCTAGCGAATTCATATTGCATGTGGACGCCGGCGCATCCTTATCACACCGTTGGACCCGACTCCTGGCGTTTCATCACATTTCGACGCCGGCGCACCCTTACCACACCGTTGAACCCGATCCCAGGCGTTTCCCCACTTTTCTACGCCGGCGCACCCTTATCACACCGTTGGACCCGACTCTAGGCGTTCCCTCACTTTTGGACGCCGACCCACCATTATCACACCGCTGGACCTGTTTGTAGGGGTTCTCCACCTTGTGGGGTCCGCGCACCCACTGCAACACGATGCGCTCACCGCTCTCCACTTCCCCATCCTTCAGAGCTTCTCTTCATTCTTTGAACCTCATCATACCCGTCCCTATCATCTTGTTGACCTGGCAATCACCATCACTGACCAATCAGGGAGGAATTTCGTTACACACACATCCACACACACGTGACAGACTAAGCCCTTTATTATAAGTCATGATATTACATATGTAATATGATGCAATATGTTTTGCACGTTCACTTTTGCTCAGCATAGAACAGTTTTTCTTTTTTCAGAGAGGGTGGCATAATAATGTCAGATGAGAACGGAACTAATTTGCGCTTTTTCATAACGCTGTTAGTATTGTCTACGCGTAGAATAACAGCAGCCTGAATATTTTATGTTAGCCGGAATTTTCCGCCAAATCGGCTCACAGAACCAGTAATTATTGAAAATTCTGTCCAAATAAAGTTCTCAGCATACTGAGATGCGATTAGTTTGCATTTTTCACCTTGGAGTATCCCCAGACTTCGCCACTTCAAAATGAATAAAAATGAACCGGCGATATAAGAGATAAGGACGTATGGATTGCCACGTTACATCGCCACTGATCGCTGCCAAACGGAGCTCATCGCCCATACTCTCGAGGTTGTGCCCAAAATGAACTGGCGATATGAGTGATAGCTATAGCTGAAACGATGTCTATCGATCGTTACGCCCATTTATTATCATCCATCTGTCATCTGGGATCTCCTCATTCACACCGGCGGTCGTGGCGATCGCGACGACAGCCGGCTGTAGTGGCGATCGCCACGATTGCTGGCGAAATCTGGGGATACTCTTAGAGAAATGCTTCCCAATCGTGAACACATCAACAACTTTCACTGGCAACAAGCGTCTATCTGGCTTCACTGGTTATCAGAGGATTTTCTATGTCAGATCAGCTGTGCATACTTCTTCTCGCGGAAAGTAACGCTCTCATGTATTCCCTGGAGAAGCGACTTGTAGCGGGATCACGTAGGAAGGTTCGAATGCATATCTCGTCGGACTGAGTGGGGATCTGCTCTACGAATAATGGCACATATGTAAGCTTCCGTGACTGGTCGTGCTTCAACACGAATAGCTAGCATCGTTGCTGAAGCCTTTGACAGAACTGAGTAATGCATTCCTGCTGATTATGGTTGGAAACCTAGAATTAGGGCTATACGAGAAAAATTTCTTGTGGTTGCTGTTTTAAAGTAAGCACAGATGATGCCGACGAGAAATGACGTCGTTCTAGCAGTTTCCAATCAAGAAGCCATTGTGAGTTTCTTTTTAGCGAATACAAGCAAAGAATGGGAGGCGGCAGCGAGGAACCCGCACCTGTATCGCCGGCCGCAATTAGTGGGTGCGGTGGCCGGTAAGTGACAGCTCATCCTCCGCGCTTTTGTAGGCAGCCCCTTCCAGCCCTGCGTGCGCCTTGGGCCCCGACTACCACGCAGGTTTCGCATGCGGCAATCGCAACGCGACAACTCGAAAGGGGCGGAAAATGGGAAAATGGAAGTGGGTATAGGAAGAAAAGATGCGGAATAGTGACACGTACTAAAGAAGTGATTTTTCAAGATTTTCATCAATATTTTTCTAGCATTCCAGAGAATTAAGAATTATTGTTACTTTCCAAAAGGAGTTGTGTGAACAAAAGCTAGATGCAGTGTTTCAAAAGAAAAAACCGATTACTACTTCCGTTTGCTCTCAAAAAAAACTTGTATTAAATATTTAGCAATTCAAAAGAGCTAGATTGCTGTAGGATTGTTGGCCTAGCCTAAAAAATTTAAAGGGGGAGAAGAACAAAGAAGTTGACTGAAGAGATAGTAGTTGTGTATTGATGAGCAGAATGTTTAATAAATGAAAATAACTTCACAACAAAATGAATAGCTAAGACTGTATGAAATACTGCTAATTAGTAAATTATGGAAGTGATAGCAGCAGTTTTCAGTAGATCCACTAACGCCACCCAAACCCACCAGCTTGCAGGGAAGAACCGTCATGTGGTAAGTGTCTCATGAATCAAATGGACCTCTCGTGTTACATACCTATAAAGAAGGATTCAGGAACGAGACATCGAGAATGCTGACGATTATAGGTGGAGTGGCTTGTCTTCTTCTCTTCCTACAAATTATCGTTCTTGCAATGGCTATCAAATTAATTAAACGTCAAGCATACAGAGGGTTGTAGAAGATCCAAAAAAATGCATTGTTATTGAAAACTGATACTGCACACTCTAGTCATATAAATCAATGTCATTTTTGTCTATTAAACATTTTTTCCCTGTGTCATGATATGTAAAGCAGAAAAATAGGAGCACAGAAGATTATAATTGCACTGATGAAATTGCACTGATCCGGACGTGCTTTACAACATCAAATAAATAGATTTGATGGGGCTAGTTTCTACATACGAGACTAAAAACTGCATAGTGGACAATATGTATGCGATCATATCCTCTCATTTACCCTCCAACCTTGATAGCGCAAAGAACCACGGAGGAAGACGTAATGCACAGCGAGGTTTGTCGTTTCACTCTGGTTCCCCTCCAAATAGTAACCCATTGGGAGTCCCGAGCTCCGGTGAAGTGTAGCAAATGTTTGCGCATTTAAAATACGCTTATGGTACATTCCAGTGGATTGCCATCAAACTACTACATTGTCATTAATTCAATACGATGAAGTAGCTAAAAATTTGTTTTTTATGCTCGAAATTTCATCGCTGCCATCGCCATGTACGCCGAAAAAATACCTTATCAGAGCAGCAACAGTTTGCTCTTCAAACGCAGCATTTACGGTAATTTTGCTCCCACAGATTTTGGCTTGCAAAGAATTGCTGAGTTGTTCGAGCTGATTGGGAATGAAAGCAAGGCCTGTAGTAAACCCTCTGGCAAGCTCAACTGAAAGATCAGTTTGGAGTTCAGCTAGGTCAGCTGAATGCCCCTGATGTGATACAGACGTGCCTTACCTCTTCTAAATTGGCAGTTCATGTGTGTGTGTCGATCGCGTCGAGTAATGTACAAAAACGTGGTAAATTTTGATTTCCACATTGAATTTAGGGGATTTTGGGCCATTTTGTCATGTTCAGACATGTTAATGACCCATGTTAATGACCGGCAGTTGTTTTCACCACGGTCGGAATGAATGAGATGAGCTTATGATCACAGGACCGTAGAAAAGGAAAGAGACAGGTAGTATGCCTTTATAACGAGGAGGAAGAACCAGTCGGGCGAGGAGTGACACGGATGAGGGTTGCTGCAGAACGGGTTGTGCAGAATTTGATAAGAAACGGGCCTATAGCTATGTTGAAGGAGCGCCGGCACTGGGTGGGGGGATAATGGTTCGCCGGCGTCCGAAAGTAGGCAAACGCCTGGGGACGGGTGCAACGATGTGATAAGGTTGCGCCTGCGTCCAAAATATGGGAAACGCCTGGGAACGGGTCGAAGGATGTGATAAGGGCGTACCGGCTTCTAAAAGTGGGGAAACGCCTAGAGTTGTTTCCAACGGTGTGACAAGGATGCGCCGGCGTCGAAAAGTGGGGATACGCACGGGAACGGGTCCAGCGCTCATATACACTCTGAGTGGTCAGAAAGTTGAAGAAATAGCGTTGCCATTATAGAAGAGGACACGTACCTCTCGCTCAACTCAGAGTTGACATGCATGGTGACCAATTATCGTGGAGCGCTTCTTTTTTCAATTCTTCCAGCCTGATATGATTACCGCTAGGTACATAAACAAAGGAAGATGGTAGGTTCCACTAAGAGAGAATGGAGACGAGAGAGAACACGGCGGGTACGAGGAGCCAACAAAGTTCGTATGAAATTCCGTCTATTATAGCGTCCCAGGGCTTCACGAGTAGATTTCTGAGCGATATCGTGATACCACTACTGCACACTGATGCACCATTCCCTCATCCTCACTGAATGCTAGCACACATCTGATCTCTTTATATTTTGAGATTGCTGATGTCTGTGGGATCGATTGTGCAACTTTCTCAGGATTGTTGCGACAACTGCTGAGCATCGAAAACGATAAAAATCTCAAAGACGAAAATTTCCTTGGGTGCTGGCTTTAAATAAGAGCTACGAACAATGAGGTGTCTTTATCCCATCAATATTGACAAACATGAGGGGAAGGTACTTCTGATGTTAAAGGCCGCATTCACGGAAATTTTCGTCGTCGAAATTCTTACTCTTGTACCCCGTAAAGAAGTCCACACAATCTGAATAAGAGACGATCATTTACAAGGGCTCATGGCAATAACACTTGAATCTACTATCTCTCAATTCAAGTGGAAGTTTTAAAAGGAGGACTCCTTGATGATGGATAGAAGATGGCTGGTTTGTGCTATCGGCGCGATTTCAGCTGGCGGAGCGCTCTTTCTATTTTGTAACATTGCGAGTATGAAGAAACTGTTACCATCTCGGTCATTCGCTGGTTACCAACTCAGACATTCGCTGTCTTTAAGCGCAAGCCAAACGTCAGAACTTCTTCACATGTTTGTAGGCTCAACTCCCCTACTTACCTGCTCAGCAGCTGCGTTCATGGGCATTTCATAGTTCGATTACAGTATTTCCCTTACTTTCTACCCCAAAAAGAGTAAATCAAGTGCGGCAAACTCGACGTATGCTGTTTTTCGAAGTCTTTATCATAAACAGGTATCCTTTTTCCTCATTCTGCATCAACATTGAACAAAGAGGGTGATAATATCTCTGTTTCTTACTCATTTGAATCTTCGAATATATTAGCGAAATCCTTTTTGAAGGAGAGGTTTGAGCACCCTGAAAGCTCAATAAGTGTATGAGTACCTGAAAATTTCCTGTGAGGGCCGTCGAGTTATGTGTTTCAAACTTATAGACTGTTCTTCATTGCGTGAACTCGGTTTTACACGAACGGGATTGCTCGTCTTAACTAGCTCTTGCTAGCTCTCAAACTTTGCTAACTAAAACTTTATGTTGCACATCATATGTGCATATAAATGCAATAACTAGAAGAAAATATTATACAAGCGAAATCTGATGGCAACATATTTAATGAGCTAATTGAAGTGAGTGAATAAGAAAATGTGAATGAAACCAAGAACGATATGTGCTGCAAGGCACCTATGCTCTTACATGTGTTCCAGGCAACATTACCGCAGATGTACACGAGATATAATCGTCCGGCTAACACCTGACTCTCAGGCTTCTTTTCGTGCTCGCTTGGCTCAAGTATTTTCAGTGTACACAGATAAGATTAATGCAGGTGGATGAAGAGACACTACCCGTAGAGAAGTAGTTTTTCCCGCAGCTCACAGAATCATTGACCCATCATGGACAGCCCCTTTCCAACCATTTGTGGTAACGCAGTTCGGTTCAGTTTGCTCTGAACTTTCGTACCGAGGTGGACCCACAGCTATCCCAGGGTTGATCCTCGACACGTCAACCATTGACAAACAGTGGAGCCACCGTAGAAAATGACCAAATCAGTGCAAATTGGGATTGTACCTGAACATGGTTGCACACTTATTACGCCGTCGGACCCGTTTCCAGGCGTTTCCCCGCATCTGGACATCTGTGTCCCCTCATCACGCCGTCGGACCCGACTCAAGGCGTTCCTCCATCTTTGGGTGCCGGAACATCTTTATCACACCCCCGGTACATCTCTAACATACAGGGTGCGGCAAAAGTATTGTCCGCTTGATATGGCTCGTGAAAACCTTTGGCATAGAAGTGACGAGTTTTCGTAACATATAGAAAACAATATAGCGAACAACGTAAGACTATGTGCAGTCAACTTTATCTCCATTCTTGAGAGCAGTTCTAAGGAAAACAGAAAGGAAGACATGCAGTCTTCCTTAAAAATACTTGCCTCACGCTTCACCGCCGATCTGCTGAGCCGCGCCGCATCGCCTATGCATTATCACACGTGGTGTGACGTGGCTAAGCTGACGGGCGGTTCAGCGTGTGGCAAGAATTTTTGGGAAAGACTGTAAGTGATGCGACGTAGGGACCGTCGTCGATACTGTGGTGACTGTGTTATGGTGTAGCACATGCTCCTTCAAAGTGCCCTTGTGGTACAACCCCACTGTTTAAAATTGGAGGAGTACGGTGGTCACTAGTATGGAATTGGAGAGCTCACAAATGATTTCTCGTGCAAAACCCATTCGCTGTCTTTACGTTGAAAGCTGGAGAAAAATCTTCTCAGGAAACGAACGGCACACTTCTAAATCTATTATCGAACCTACGGGAAGTGCGCTTCTGCCGAATATCGTTTTTCGGTCATGCGGTGATTTCAACGCTAGAACCAAAGGAAATGATATGAAGCTCCTCTGCGCCGTTAACAAAAAAACGGAAACAAAATTAAATCATAACATAGACAGGAGCAGCTGGTACTTTTCATTCGCGGATTTGTGGAAAGCTTAACATATGCTATCTCCAAGTTCTCCACTGTTCCCACTCCACAGAAACATCTCAGAAAAAACTCTGGATCAGGTCAAAAATGACTACTTGCATCGCAGTAGTGAAACCTTCTCGTGTCTTGTCTGTTGACGATTGGCAAAATTACGGATAAAATGGATTGAATACAAATGTGTCTAAGTTTTATATTGTTCTTAGGATTCTAGGCAGCAGAACTGTCATAGTTGTTCGTCTTCCATCTAATTTCGATTTTCCATATAATCTATGTGTCACAATAGGCTGTCAATACTTTTACCGCACCCTGTACACTATGGCCTAATCTTCATCCGCGTCATTCCTCGCCGCCTCGTTCCTCCTCTTCGTTGTAAAAGCATCCCACCCATCTCTTTCCTTTTATACAGTCCTGTAATCACACGCCTATCTCATCCATTCCGACTGTAGTGAAAACAACTGTCAGCCATCAACATGTCTGAACATGACAAAAGTGGTCCGAAACACCTTTAAATCAAGGTAAAAATCAAAATTTACTATATTTGCGTGGATAACTCGAAGCGCTAAACACGTTGGTGTGGCCATTTTTTATTTTTGATGGCTGGTTCTCGTGCACAGACTCTCACACTCACACATATGAACTGCCAATTAATAATAAGTAGATATCAGAGAAACACATTTCTCACATTACTACATTTGAGAAGCGATCATAAAACAACAAATCACTAGATTAGAATCTTATGACACTAAACTGTAACTCAGTTCCTGGGCTACGGTGTAGCAACAAACTTCACAATTCAAGATCAGAAACGTTCACGTCATTTGTTGCTAAACTGTAACACTTTCTCAGATCCAATCAATCTGCTGCTAAAAAAAATCGGCAGAAGTGACCAAACCATATGATGATTGCGTTGGTTTTATGGTAACTGTGACACTGAATGCAATGAATTTTCTGGTTCTCTTTGACAAACAGTTGTGACTTCAGCGGAAAGTGCACGCTCTTCTGAAAAATAATCAGCAGTTGCACTACCAGTATAAAAGAGGCAGTCTGACCACCTTCACCAGTGTTTTCTGTAAATACTTCCTATTTTGAACTTTGTCTTACAACTTTCTGAGATAGAATCCATGAAAAGAGATTTGAGCCTCCCGCTTATTCAGAGAGTGCAAGCATTTCGAGCCAAATGTGATACATCTTCCGATTTGCACCACCGCCTGCAATAACTGAAAGAGGCTAGTCGCTTGGACTAAGCACATCCATTTTTGGGTGGACGATTTGTATGCTTTTAAAAAGCCGGTGGTTTGCAACTTTTCAGAAAGTATTCATGAATCCTGTTTTTAATCATCAGTTCAGCTTGCCTGAGAGTGTTACAGCATCAGAGTTAACATAACTGAGAAGTCCTGAGATCCTACTTTTTCCTTGGATACTCAAAAAAAACATTTCATCTAAATCAAGGTTCACACATCCGCTGCATTATAATAAAGCTGATTCCATGTCTTGATACCTGGGAAATAGTTTCTCCAGGGCCTTTGAAAGGTTGTGATTCGTCTATTCACCTAGCAATTGTTTCGCGTGCTGTTTTCTACGCAGATGACCTGTAACACGCCGTTGAATTCGAAGTTTGCAGTTAATCTGTGTAGTGGATTTGGGTGCAGGAACACTGGTTCACTCGTCACTAATGATACTCTATTTCATGTTGAACATGAGTGAAACCTATAGCAGTAACCCGACAGTGCTTAACTTTACCACCTCTAGATTTGGACAGCGGTTCTCCACCTACACCAGTTCTCCTTTTAAATTGACAGCAACATTTTCACACGTTTCACAATGTGAAATAAACCTCATGCAGCTCAAGGCCCGTATGCAGGATTCCCGCTGGAGAGAACAGGAGATTTATTTATTTATTTTTTATTTATTTATTTATTTATTTATACATTATGATTATTCATAATGTGACCCTTCTTACAGAAGGTAGAGATAGAAAGGCCCCAGAGAGAATTCGGGAAATTTAAACAGCTGATAGGAGTGTAGGTTCAAACAGCAGAAACCGTGAGTCAACATCCTCCTCGAACCACAACTGCTCCCACAAACAGAGCGGTTATTGCTGTGCCCGAATATCTCTTAAACCTGACCATTCATTTGAATGAATCCAGGTGAGAAATGAACGTAGGCACCGCATCTGTTTGGTTCCTCACAGCACCATTTGCTTTCTGTTCTCACGTTCTGCTAATCAAAAGAGTAAAGTAGTCAAGATGGTCCCACCTACGAAGATCTCTCTGTGGCCCAATGACAAAGTCAAGACAATCATGAACTGCGGATCGAAAAGCACGAGCATATTATGAATTCTTGCAGTGCATCACTTTCACAGTGTAGTAGCATGGATCTCTGCTGCTGAATCCCAATATCAGAAGCGTTCTTCATTCTTCTGCAATAATAACCTCAGCTCTCTGCTCATCAAAATTTTCTTCACAGTACACTTCTTACTGAAAAAATCAATTGGAAGCAGTTTCGCGAAGTTACCAGCTCTCATAAAATATGAACGTAACTGCCTTTCACTTCTTATCATTACTGGCACGTGTAAGTGAAAGTTTCCAAGTCTTCCCCGACACGGTTTCATCACAAAATAATTAGAGAGACGAAGACGAGTTTGTCCATTCCACATTTTCCACAAATAAAAAATATCCACTGCTTTCCTTCTCAGATTAAGATTTTCTAGGCCTAATTTGCGCATGCGGTCTTCGTAACTCATGGAATTTTCAGCGAATTGTTGTGGGAAGCACCTGCGGCAGATGATTCGGGTAAAAGTTCTCTGAACACTTTCAACAAGAGCAATTTTGTTCGCTTGGTATGGATTCCAAATCATTGAATTGTGTTCTAATATTGGCAGAACGTACAACTTGAACAGTTTGCAGTGCAGCATAGGATAGTTATTTTTGAAGATTTTGAGTAGACGAAACATCACTATCCTAGCCCTCATAACAATTCCTTCAATGTGTCTATCAAAAGATAGTTTATTTTCGTAACTGATTCCCAAGTCTTTAGTATTACTGCATTCTGAAATCTGAGTGTCCGAATTCAACCAATAGGGTACCTTGGGGTTACTTCGACCGAGATGCATTACATGGGTTTTCGATAAGGATATAGTTAGCTGCCATGAATTCATATATGACATAAGTTTACGGATGGCTACTTGTAACTTCTCTGTTATTTCTTCCTTTTCTTTCAGTCCGTAACCAGCATACAATTTTATATCATCGGCGAACATCAACAATTTTATACTGCTATCATGATTCAATGCGGTAGGAAGGTCAGAGAGGTAAAGATTAAATAGGAGCGGTCCCAATACACTACCCTGTGGAACACCACTTATCACTTCTCTCTCTTGTGAGAAAGAATCGTTCACTCTGACGGAGAAGGTTCTCCCCATAAGGAATGATGTAAGCCATTTCAAAATGTTCCCACAAATGCCAAGATGTTCAAGCTTCCAAAGGAGTTTACAATGTGACACAGCGTCGAACGCTTTGGAGATATCAAAGTAGATGATATCAACGTTGTTGCGTGTTGATAGGTGAGCGTTCCAGTCAAATGTACTCTGTAGAAGCAAGTCAGTTGTTGAAGTCTCTTTGCAAAAGCCGAACTGCTGCAAGGGTATGACATTGTGAGCATTTAGAAATTCGTCAATTTTTTCTTTTATACATCTCTCCATAATTTTACATGCAGTACTGGTGATGGAAATTGGGCGAAAGTCCGCTGGAGATATCGGGGAAGGACGTTTGTTAATTGGCGTAATCAGTGATTTTTCCACAGAGTAGGTACAGAACCGAGGCTAAGGGAACAGTTAAATATATGGGCAAGCGGCAAACAGAGTTCATGACAGCATTTGAGGAAGACGGCCTGTGGAATGGCATCGAAAGTTAGTGAGTACGATAGCTTTAGTTTTTTCATGAACTTCAACACCATCTGTGGCATTATGAGGAAATCATTTATAGGTGGATAACCTCTACCACCGTTCAAGACATCAGGTAGAGTTCCATCGTCGTTGGTGAAAACCGACAAAAAGTAATCTGCTAAAACTTCACTTTTCTGTATATCTGTTAGAGCACGTTCGCCAAAACTGTTGACGAACGACGGGATTTTCGGAGGTTTATCCTTTAAACGGGAATTGACGAAACTATAAAACTTTTTCCCCTTCATCTTCGAAAGCAATCGTTTTTCCTGATTCCTCAAAAACTTGTCGATGAGGCGACTCAGTCTCTTGGATATTTTAGTGTACTTGTTTTCAACGACTTGCTTATGTAGACGGAGGAAAAGAAATTCTCTATACATAAATAACTTCTTGATGTACATTGGAAAACGGGCATTAGGTGTGTGTTGTGTGCGGATGGGGACGCATTTCTCAAAGATGGTGTAAAGAACATTGCAAAACTTTGAATACATGTCATCTATATTGAGGCAGTTTTGAAAAAGGGCTTCCCAATTAACAGAAGAAAGTTCACGTTTCATTGAGGGAAAATCGGCATTTGAGAAATCTCCATACTGATTGTTAATTTCTTTGGCATTGTGAGAGACGTGGGCTGTGAAGGCGACGATGGAATGGTCAGAACTTGCAAGAGGATTTTTGATGTGCACATTAGATATCAATTGATGATTGTCTGAGAGCACTAGGTCGTTGAATTGGCATCCTGATATTAGCAAGTCAAGATGATTCATCAGTTCTGAGCAATCGTGAATTCTAGCTTTAGGAGGACGGTAAACATTAATAATGCGAAGTTTGTGATTTTCGCATTCAATGTCAATAGAGAGACATGATATTCCTCCTCTGTTGAATTGTAGATCCAGGCGCTCAAAACCTATGTGGTCTCTCAACAATAGTGCAACACCCCCACCTCTGCCTTGCCTATCAAGTCTAATAATATTGTAAGGTAGCATATTAAGGATCATTCCATCTGTCACAGTTTCATCTGCCCATGCCTCTTGCAATGCCATTATGCTTGGTTTGAAAAGTTTCAAGAAAGCTATTAGTTCATTCACCTTGTTCTTTATACTTCTGCAGTTGGCTGAAAAACAACTTAGTTTGTAAACACGCAGGCACATTCTTTTACTCATCCTTCGACCGTGCGGTCCTCTCAGTTTAAACAAGTTTGTGTGGAAGCTGTGGAGGAGAAGGGAAGCCTACCACGACTAGCTCGGTCATACGAGCCTTTTGCCATGACAGACTTGGAAGAAGCATCTCTGGATGTGTGGGCAAGATTCAAGACTGTTTCTCGGGATGAAATATTAGCCCTATCGCGTATTTTTTGGTGAGTTACCGGGTAGAAAGTATTGTCAAGCGGAATTCGAGTTTTCGTATTCAAGTCGAACAAGCTGTTTCGGTCTACTCGATACTTTCCACCTTGCGTTTCGACAAGATGTCTCCTTTGTTGCCGAAGGGCATAGCCAAGTTTGCGTTCTTCACGGGTGAGCGAGGGTCTGATGAAAACATTAGTAAACTTCATTGAACTTCTGAGCTTACGCGCGCAGCGAAGCAGTGTCTGCTGACAGGCAGATGTTGGAAAAACTACCTTAAGCAGACGTGGCTTGCTACCATTAGGAATCCCAAGTCGGAACAGACTGACAGGGGAAAAGTTCACGTCCAACTCTTCAAACAGTTCCCAAATGTTACTCCACTCAAAACTCATTCTATCCTGCCCCCGTAGATCTGCTGCCGGTTCAGGCAGGCCAGCAATTACAACTGAGCGCTGCCTTTCAACGTCGTCAAATGTGCGTTCATTTTTACGCTGCTGATCACGACCAATCGTTTCAACAGCAGCGATTCCACCTTTCATTGCAGCTTTCTCAGCGTAAGTGGCATTCCTTCGCGGCAGCACCTGGGTCAGGATAGAAATGAGCATCAAATATCTTTCTGCTTCATTAAGTTTTAGCAACTCATCCGTTTTCTCCTCTAGGTCTTCAGCTGTACGGATAGAACTGGCATTGAGTTGTCGACCACTCATGGTGGATGCAGATGCAAGAATGGATAGATCGGATATGCTGTCAAGTATTCGAGCAGTTCCAAACGGTGCTCGAGCGATTGTCCATGTGTTGAATCCTTTATGGATCCCCTACATATGTGCACATTATAAAATCACCTGCGCTTCTCTTGTGTGTTTATCAGTCGAGGAAATATTTAAGAAGGAGGAGATGCACATTGCTATGCTGAAAAGGGGATCACTAGGGATTGCGCTACTTCGCAAATAACAATCACACAATAGCGGATCCAGAGCCAACATATCTTCATTCAAGCTAGAAAGACTCTCAGAGAATGTGAAACCTACAAATAATTGAATGGCAAGGCGGATCCCTCGTGATCCACAGGCGATGTTCATCCCCTCCCTTTGAAAGACCTTGTCGTCTCGGAAGATACAAGAGGAGCACAGCATGAACAATATTTGCAAGTACATAGGGGATCGATACATAGAGGTTCCAATATATGGACAATCACTAGATCACCGTTTCGAACTTCTTGATTTCTCGTTCTTTTCCGAAATTTATCACTCATTTCCCACTCTGAAATATTCCGAGGGGGGGGGGGATTCAAAAGAACGAACAAACAGAAAAGCAAATGGCTTTTGCTATTCCCTAAATTTCTTTCATTGCTCCCAAGATTTACAGAGTGTACGGGACCACTGATGCGCCGAGGTCCAATGGTCTGAAAGCGTCAGGATATCATGCATCTATCAAGAAGGGGTGCACTAACGCTTATTAATGTGTAGAATATTAAGACAGGGATTCGTCGATGGAGATAAGGTGCGCAAGGACCCAGATGTGCCGCCTTGATATTCAATGGCGGCCCGCTTGTCGATAAAATGTGTTCGCCAATACTTTTCACAGGTTGAAATCATCAAGGCATGGCATCATCATCGTTATCCGAGAAAATGAACCGCAATTATGTTTGACAATATAAAAGCAACAGAATATGTTGGCAACACATTTTCAGGGTCAAGCACATACGATTTCGGCATTGTAGACAGTATTAAACTCTTTCCCCGCATTCGGTTCAGCTGGAGGTTTGACGGTTTTACCATGTGCTTAGAATCAATTATATTGTTCCTTTACTATGTATTGAAAAGATCTTAAACACATCTGAGTCCCATCGTTCGACTCTTAGATTAATGTAATGTCTGCCTCTGCAAGAAAAGAGTATTTATTACGTTTTCATGAAAGAATACCTAAAACAGGTCTCTAAATAGGAAAAACGACTGAGCCAGAAAGTTTCCTGTAGGCCTCATGACCTACTAGTCCACGTGATAAGATAGTAGATAATGGTTTCAGCTCTGTCACCATGAGTTCGGGAACAGAATGAGATCTCAAGGTGACCAACCGGTTATCTTGCGGTCTCGGTCATTTTCCAATAGATCTTCAGTCAACTCGGGGATCGCCTTGCACTGCCGCTATAGTCCTCGAGCACTGTACCACTCTGCGTCACCGTTGCTGGCGACTGTGAAGCCGGTGCGCATCGATCGTGGGCGGCCACCGATGTTGGCGACTGTAACGTCGATGCCTATCGATTGGTCGCCAACACTGGTGATCGGCGGGTGTCTGCCAAATACTTTGACGTCGGTGCATATCGATTGTGAGTGGTCGCCAAAATACGCGGCCGCTGTTGCCGGCGATGGCGACGCAAGGTGCTATACTCCTCGAGCAGTATAGCGACTACCTGAGAGATCCTCACTTACCTAGGCCAAACCTATGCGAGTCGCTGAGCGTGAAGATGCACTTCAAGTTCCAGAAGATCGTCGAAAACCCCATAAGTCACGGGATTCTTCGGCCGACAAATTCGAAGTTCTCGGCCAGTAGCCAGACTTCATTCCACTTCAAAAGCTTGATGAGAGTGCGGCATGATTCTCTATCACGGCAATACTTGCTCAGTCGAAAATAGCTATTGCTGAGAAGGTCATTTTAATGAACAAGTTTAACTTTTCATTCGCCTTCCCTAATTTTCTAGCAAGGTAACTCGTCCGCTCCAATATCAAATTTGGCTTAAAAGTCGCCTCTCTTGTCCGTTCTTTATTTGAGAGTTCAAGCACATCATTGTAACCAGCGCCCCAAGCAGAAGCCGATTATGTTGACATCTTGATACCCACCATGATATAACACACTGTCCTCAAAAAACTAACTGCGAGGTAACCTCGAGGTAACATCTGATGGTCACATCATGTTTACATCACGGTCTCGGCCGAAGTAATACCACCTAGAACTCTAAGTAATGCTAGCTATAACAAAAGTAAATTTTCTGTTTGTGGTGAGCCGACTCCGAGATTACTTCGTAGTTTAATATGGATTCGTATAATAGTTTTGGTGATATGCAAAACTGGCACCTATTCGCTTTCGTTGAATTTCAGAGTAAACCTTCGTTATGTCAGTGTTTTTTTTCAGAATGCGCTTACTGGCGATATGTTTTCTGTTCGGCCTGTTAGCAACACGTTCTGCATTTGCTGCGAGGTCACAGCTTGACTTCGATGGTAGCGTAGCCTCTGAAAGGTTCGTCCATACGTTCATTCGTTTCTTTACATCATTCGAAGAACTGCCTTTTTTTAGTGCGCCACTGATCCGAAGCAAGCGAGATTGGGACGACAGATGGGAGCGACCGGGATGGGGAGGAGGTGGCTGGGGCCGTCCATGGGGCGGCGGATGGGGACGACCGGGATGGGGAGGAGGTGGCTGGGGAGGAGGTGGCTTTGGTCGCCCATATGGAGGCGGCATGATGGGATGGGGATAAATCATCAAATTACCTGCATCCAATAAAGCTTCCTGAAGTTAACTGCTTCTACCGAATAACTTTATGTGATGTGTTTTCATGAAGAAACGCTGTGTTATTCATGTATTGTATGTTGCAATGAAGAGCTCTCTCTTTTTGATGTGATTCTGCACGGCAAAAATAAAATTCTGTCCCGGTCGGCTGTACTAGCACTGTTGAGAAACAATTGAGCCTCCTTTCCCACATCTAGCTTGTTCTTGATTTGTTCTTCCATACGGCTTTTTCGGAGACCTGAAAGTGGTTCAACGTATTCTTAATTGGCGAGCCAATCCACTGAACACTATTCTCCTTGGGCGTTGAATTTATAGCAGCATCATTACAAGATGTCAAGCTAATGGCTACACTTTTCAGATCGTAAAATTATTCGTAACCTGAGGATTAGGCAGGACTGTTGATCTCCTCGTGAATACACCTGTAAACTCCACAAAATATGGACATGAGGGTTCAAGGTCGCCACAGTGAAGATTCACCGAAGTCATAGAAGCTCCCTCCAAACCTAAAAGGGTTCCATGTCTAATACTCCTACATAAAACCTGGTAGTGCAGCAAAATTTAAGAGAGCGAAGGCGTCAGGGGACAGCACGTGATCGCATGCTTTCATCATGAGGCTCAGTCACAGACAGTGCTTGCGAGGATGCGAAGCTGACGAGACATTCGGCTGATCCTTCGTCATATATAAGTGCATACTAGTGGCGGATGCAGAAAGTGGGCGGTTTGGGGACCCATGTGGAAAATAAAATTAATAAAAATATTGATATCTTCAATGTTTTTCTGCCATACAGGTTGTTATAGGAACACCTTTATTGGCCGACGTTTCGACAGAAAGTCGTTTTCAAGGCCTGAAAGTGGATCAATTTCTTTGAATCTGCACTCTAACCCATCAAACACCTCTTCCGACCTGCACATTCAACTCATTCCGGGCAGATAACCATGAGTACCGACTGTAAAGAGGAAACTCACCCGATGTTCCACCAATATGCGGGATGTTTTTCCGCACACTACTATACACGATTGTCACCAGCGGACGACTGAGTGTTGCTCAGCGCTTGTGCATGAGCTGATCGGTGACAATCACATAAATATCTCATATCTCACACAATGGTATGAACGGCATCAGCCCACTGGTTATCGATAAATGCTCACTTCTGTTGTTCATTCTAGGATTGCGTACAGAATGCCTCAAGCGTTTTCCTAGCCAAAATTTCTGGTTCGTGAGCCAGAATCGTGCACGCAATTGCAAAGTCGTTTCCACTGTGGTCCTCCCGTCTCCCAAGCGGCATTATCAAAGTTTCCCGTCTTTTACCAGCCAAATGCTCATTTACTCGAACATGCAGCGGTCGACCGGTTTCCCCAATGTAAATCGCGTGGCAGATCAGGCATTCAATTTGGCAGACAACTCCTGTTTTAGCACAATCTCCGCTTTTACCGTAGGGGCAAGTAACGCATCGCTCGGTTAGACAATTTCTGTCATACAGTCTATTCCGGACCAATTGTCTTTTGATGTTGTCGTTAGGGATGTTAACTAAAACGACGTCATCTTGCAACTGAGCCCGGATAAGACATTGTTTTACAGCATCACTTACCCTATCTGAAATAAACGGAATGCACAAAGGAAGTTTTTTTAGTTTGAGTTCATTTTAGTTAAGTTTTTTTTTGAGTTTCCTCTTTACAGTCGGTACTCATGGTTATCTGCCCGGAATGAGTTGAATGTGCAGGTCGGAAGAGGTGTTTGATGGGTTAGAGCGCAGATTCAAAGAAATTGATCCACTTTCAGGCCTTGAAAACGACTTTCTGTCGGAACGTCGGCCAATAAAGGTGTTCCTATAACAACCTGTATGGCAGAAAAAACATTGAAGATATCAATAGTTCGAGAAAATGCCCAGGTTTTATGATAAGAGGACATGGAATTTGTTGGAATAAAAATATTAATTATAACAGTAAATAATAAATAAAAAATTATATTAAAAATAATAATAAAAACAAACAATTAAAAATAAACTAATACAAGATTTTTACGCCCCCTCTCCCCTGCGTTCGCCACTGGTGCATACATGTAGTGGAAGTGGTGGTGGGACCCGTCTTCCTTCGGTTCCGTTGGTTACGACGATGACGAAAGTGAGAATTAGACGGTGCATTCAGGATGTCGCGGTGGGACGGACCAGCGTCCTCCGCTGACAATCCCGCAGCTTACTGCTGAGACAGTGTTGACGAGGTTTTCAGGCTGCATAATGTGCAGAGCTGTGCTGGTATTCATGAACACGCGGGGATGGAAATTGAAGTGGCGGATACCTGCTGCCGCTGGTTCCCGGCGGGAACCTTTCTAGCCACCCGTACAGGTAAAATGTGCATTCATGGACGACAAGGAAGTGGGAAGACTGCGAAGCATCGCTTAGATTCGTGAACACGGCCGAGTTTTCGAGGCGTAGAGCGCGAGATGAAAGTTTTAGACGATGTTCTGTAGAGAATTCATCGACAAAACGTTGGTCTGCCTCTTTTTTTCTTCTAGAAGCGGGTCCTCATGTGGGTCTCTTACTACTAAAACATGAGGGAACTCTCCGACTAGCTTTTTTTCTGTTTTTCACCCTCAACAACGTGAATATCGTGGTTTTTTCTTGTGTTCTGTGTTTCTCCCCCGCCTCTCAACTCTCCACATTCTAGTTTTGTTTTTGTATTTTATTGCTAGCTTGCAGGACGAGGCCATCATAACGTTGCGGAATTTGCCATAATGTGATTGCAAATATCGAGGGCTGCCTATACCTTCTAGAAATGTGGGCGAAACGGCCAAATTTCCGGAAACGGAGGAACTCGAAGGAATAATATCATGCAGTAGGTTCAGTAAGGGGAAATGCTCTCAGAAAGTAATCCTGAATCCCGCACGTTTCCTAGCCCGAGAAAATTCAGTTAAAAAAGAAAGGTACAGTTCATCGAAAAGATAGGCAGATTCCGTGATTGCAGAAACGCGATAGGACCTGAGCGTTGATTGCGGAGAGGCCATGCTCCAAGTGAGAGGATTCTTTCGCCGCAATTTTGTTGTCGCGACGATATGAAACCGCACGCGCAACTCGTCTACGTTTTTTGACAAGGAATGTTAGATCACTACACGTATAATATATTAAGGTGTAAAATTATAAATGCGCGCACACTTTTTCGTCTTTATCAGAGTGTTATTGAAAGCATATGCTCAACTTTCCGGAGGAGCGTGAAGAGCAATTTCTTGCGCATTTATTGGTATATGAGCTGACTGGGAAAACTCAATTTTTGATTTTCAAAAAATTTGAAAGGCTGCCAACTAGAGTGGTGTGGTTGTGGTGGAAACCCCAATCTAACAAATTCTTCTATGTAGTACCTTGGATAACAAGTTTCTTGAAACAAGTACCGATTGGGAAAGGAGCATATTACGAAAGCAATCACAAAAAATGGCTGCGGTGCAGCAAAAGAGAGCAATCCAAACATGGTTACCCACGCACCGAAAAAAGACATTGGTCTTCATGGTAAAATATGAGAGGAGTGATCTGACTGGAGGGGATCTCACGGCCGATTATTAGACTTTCATTTCCTCCGCACTCCTGCGTGAACGCTTCAAGATCGCGGTAGAAACACTCCTTCATGTCGTCAGTACATCCGCACTGTGGCGCGCACACACATACAACTTGTAGTGTATCACCCTCTCCGGTGATCTTGGTAGATATGAGATGCGTTGAACGCCGGTGACGGAGTCTCGGTTGGCGTCGCTGACGATGATTCCAACTCCATTTCGCCCAGATGTTGTGCCATGATATATGAGCCTACTAGCGCCCCTTCGGGACGCTAGAAAGTGGGGTGGGGCAGCCACTTGGGACATGGGCAAACGCTTCACACTTGCCAAATCTCTAGAAAATTGATAAAGAAGCAGAACCAATCTTCCAATGGGCTTAAACATGAAGTCCTTCTTATGAGTTGAGTATGAGGATGAGAAGTTCGTTCTCCATCGTATGGCGTATTCGTGCGTATTCCTCACTACCGGGCTAACGCAGACGCGTTCTCCATCAGCGGAACTGTATCCTGCCGTTCCCCACACTATTGGACAAGGCAAAATCGTATCCTAGTGTTTTCCAGACTACTGGGCCGCAGCGGGCCCTTCCTCCATCAGAGCGCCCGTATTCTGGCGCCTTCCTCACAGTTAGGGCCATTGGGCCACGGCGGGCCTTTTCTCCATCGGTGGACCGGTATCCTAGCGTCCCCCACGAGAAATGCCGTTTGGACAACCGTGCCTGGCTGCCCTATCATTGATTTACATGTTTTGTCAGGATATAAACGAGCTGCAAATGATAACAGCTAGCATGGCTATATAAGCGAAGGAGAAGGGTAAGTATCATTCAGATGCAGGGAATAAGAACCGACACGGCGGGGATGTAGCGTCAATAAGCCTACATAGCAGTTCAGCAGCCAGCAGGTTTCAGCGCATGGAGGGTGTATTTCTAGGGCTAGCAGTCATAGACACATAACCAAGCGAGACAATCGTTTTAACCATCTTTGGTTTCGTGATTAACGCCTTATGCGTCCCAGCCTAGGATGGTTTTGCTTCCCCACTACTGAACGTTTGCGCACTCTTCCTCTGGCGGAGCCAAGTAGTGGGAAAAGAAGAATCTCGAAATTTGGAAATCCTTTGCAGAGATATAAGCGATCGCTTCAAGGTGGCTTCATTCCGAAGAACATGTTCAACCGCTCAAGTCGGCAGTCAGTGAACGGATGAAGGATTACTGTGAATCCAGCATAACAAATGTGAATGATAAGAGGGCAGCCAGGCACGGTTGTCCAAACGGCTTATCTCGTCCCCCACACCAGTGGGCCACGGGGGAACCTTTCTTTATCGGTGGACCCGCATCCTGGTGTAACCCGCACCATTAGGCCCTGTCGGGCCATTTCTCCATCGCTGGACCCGTGTCATGGCGTCCCCCGCATCATTGGGCCCTGTCGGGCCTTTTCTCCATCGCTGGACCCGTATCTTGGCGTTCCCCACAGCAGTGGGCCACGGCGGGCATTTTCTCCATCGGTAGACCGGTATCCTGGCGTCCGCCACACGACTGGGCCGCGGGGGACCCTTTCTTTATCGGTGGACGCGCATCCTGCCGTCTCGCGCACCATTGGCACTGTCGGGCCTTTTCTCCATCGCTGGACCCGTATCTTGGCGTTCCCCACAGCACTGGGCCATGGCGGGCCCTTTCTCCATCGGTGGACCTGGATCTCGGTGTCCCCCACACCATTGGGCCACGGCGGGCCCTTTCTCCATCGGTGGACCCGCATCCTGGCGTCCCCCGCACCATTAGGCCCTGTCGGGCCATTTCTCCATCGCTGGACCCGTGTCATGGCGTCCCCCGCATCATTGGGCCCTGTCGGGCCTTTTCTCCATCGGTGGACCTGTGTCAGGCGTTCCCCACAGCACTGGGCCACTGCGGGCATTTTCTCCATCGGTGGACCGGTATCCTGGCGTCCGCCACACGACTGGGCCGCGGGGGACCCTTTCTTTATCGGTGGACGCGCATCCTGCGTGGCCCGCGCACCATTGGCACTGTCGGGCCCTTTCTCCATCGGTGGACCTGTGTCATGGCGTTCCCCACAGCACTGGGCCATGGCGGGCCTTTTCTCCATCGGTGGACCGGTTCTGGCGTTGGGCCACGGGGGACCCTTTCCCCCGCATGGCGTCCCCCGCACCACTGGGCCATGGCGGGCCCTTTCTCCATCGGTGGACCTGTGTCATGGCGTTCCCACAGCACTGGGCCTGGCGGGCCCTTTTCATCGGTGGACCCGTATCTCGGCGTCCTCCGCACACTGGGCCCGGCGGCCTTTTCTCCATCGCTGGACCCGTATGGCGTTCCCCACAGCACTGGGCCACGGCGGGCCCTTTCTCCATCGGTGGACCCGTATTTCGGCGTCCGCTGCACCATTGGGCCACGGCGGGCCCTTTCTCATCGCTGGTCCCGTATCCGTATATAGTTGATTGGATACACAATGTCATGCCTTCATATTCAGAGGCTTTTACTCTTTGTTAGAGCAGAAGCTTTCTCGAAAAGAACGGATGTCGTGACTACACAGTCGCTGCGAGAATTCAGCAGTGAATGCGGCAATAGCACCCACCAGATGAGGCGACCGCCTAGGTCCAGCCTCCCCTAAGCTTCCGAGACGCTGCAGCTCTCACAACACCCGTCCGTTTCTTCCTGCAAGTGCACACAGCGTCGCAACAGTGGAAGGGTGGTTTTCCTGCTGCGTATATTGTGCAGCTTGAAAGCTCGTAAACGCTCCCTCACTCCCATGCGGCGAGACCGCCAGCGAAGGTAATGAAACCACTAACTCGTGCAAATCATGGATTGTGCTGTTAAAGGAACTGTAGAAAAAACTAGGGCGTACCCCGCAAGGCGAGGCGCTTCACCAATCTAGTCCGGGTGTTGCAAAGAATAGGCAAGGACTTCTATACCTCAAAGGCCACTGAAGCAAGCGGAAGAATCGCACGACCCTTCTAGCATCGATAATTGCCACGATGTTGACATGGAGAAGCCGTAAACTCGCTGATACGTTGAAGAAGCGCGGAGTCGAGATCGCTTGTGTACAGGAAACGAAGTGGAAAGAGCGAAGGTTCACCTCTATCCGATCTGCGCATAGCAGTCAATATTGCTTCAAAGGCACCTATCAGGGTCCAACTGGAGGAGTGCGCCTACACTAGTTAGAAAAAAAGCAGTACATGACGAGTTCTCGTGCAAGTGAGGGCCGTAACAGAGCGCAATATTGTTAAGTATCAAACGATGGCACCCTGTAACAGGTGTATGATGTGCATTTCTATCCTTTGCTCAATCTCACACCATCTCCACTGTTGATTCCCTCTCGTTTGTACCTAACCATACCCCACCGCCCTCTTGTATACTGAAGCTAACTCTTATCATTTTTCCAACCACAACATGCAAGAACTGGCAACCATTTTTTCCATCCTACGGTAAATCGGTCGTATGTAGTTGCTCTTAATGGTTGCAATCAATGGAGAGCTGCAGGTGAACCAAGACGGGAGGTTAGCGTCGCCGGCTGGGTTACCGCTCTGTAGCGGGTTCCTTACCGTAGAGGAAAGAGTACAAGAGAAAGCAGTGCGATGCTATATTTTCCGTCCTTTTTCCATTAGAGAAATTTGTATGACAATAAGTTATATTGATGCGGTTAATGCGAGCGAAGCCAGCATCAGAAGAAGTCTGGAAGTCTGGCGGTAGCCGTACGGCCAGACTGGTTATCAATAACTAGAGAACTTTCTAGAAATGGTTATTGAACAGGTGGCTGCAATTAAGTAATCACATGTTCAGCAAAGGCCAACGGGAGATTTTCTACGGCTGTTAGTAATGTATTTCATTGAAGTGCGGATCAGTTAGATCACCAGAAACACAAGCGAAAACCTGCACTTTGTAGAACAAGCGCAGAACGCTTGCTCCTATCCTTGCCTATTACGGCTGTTGTAGCTTTCGAACGATGTTCGAAAGATATTGTGTTCCCTCCATACTTTGAATATTAGGTGTTTGCAAAACAACAAAGTTAACTTCGAATTGTCATAGTTCGGTCAGAACTAAACTATTCTATTACTATTACCGACTTTGCACTCGTTTGAATCTTAAAGGGCCAGACAGATTCGTTCATAATGCGGACGCACTCGTAGACAATGGTAATCTTGATACACAGCCTATTAGGCGGGGTGGCTGATTTTTAGGGATTCGTGCACGTCTGTTCCGGGACTCGCCATCTACGGCACTCCTAGTTCTTCCGCGTGCACAGGATAGTGCACAGGATTCATCACCTCCACTGGCGGTCTCGCAGCAGTTGGCTGAGAGAGTGTTTACAAGCTTTCAGTCTGGGCCTGGTAAACTGTGAAAAGAAGAAACCCCGAGCCAGAGTGCTGCCTCGCTCCAGTTCTAGAAAGTTCTGTTTCAATTAATAATAACGCAGAACCTAAGCAGATGAATTATTAACGCGCTATTAGAAAAACATGTCAGGCCAATCTGAACAAGCTGTTAATATTACGTTCAACAAGCAGCTATTCCAGTTCAATTAGTGCTGTACTTTTCGAAAGAATGATCGGCATAGACCCCGTTGAAACAGATTCATTCAAAACTATTAAGATCTTGAGGGAACCTTAAATTTCAAGGGTTCATCGATGTTTCACTCCGCCGTACAAGATTGTCAATGCCGCAATGATGTTGTATCTTAACCGATGCCATGAGAAAACAACAGCTACGATTGAATTGCAGTTCATTTCCCACAATACGATTCACTCCCCATTGTTGATGCAGGAACCTAATTCTCCTACTCCATGTTTGATATGCGGTGAGGTCGACACAAACATTGATGCTTCATTAGCTTTTCTATGACACTATCAAGAACTTCTATACGACTTTTCTACCAAAATTCTCCAGTGAATTGTACTATTTTTACTTTTTATCTATATGCTAGAAGGCCCAAAACAACCAGCTGTGAGAAAGTACAGCACCACTTTATGATCAGATTTTTCTAGTCCGTTTGAATAGTTTGGTGCTTCACCGGTCTGTTCTTTTATAAACTCTGATTAACTAGTTTTATGGCATAGCAGATGCCAGAACACCTCACCCGTTTTCTGTGTCCGCGCCACAAAACATCGGCGCGGGAGGATTTCAATAGCCCTCGGCAGCGACCGTCCGCTACCCGGGCGGAAGGCTTCAAATCGCGCTGATTTGTGAGGCCGACGAATACTCGGCATACCCTGCTAAGCTGTTCCTGGGTCCAGATCAGACCAAATTAGTGATTCACCTCCAATGGCGGTCTCGCAGCAGCTGGGTGAGAGAGTGTTTACAAGCTTCCAATCTGGGCTAGGTAAACTCTGAGAAGAAAAGAACCCCGAACCAGTGCGCCGCTTCGCGGCACTCTGGTTCGGGGATGCTAGTGCGACGCGAGGAGCTGAAGAATATTATTGATGCCAAAATGATACCCTCGCATAGTATAGCGCGGGCATGTGCAGGTCTACGTGTGGCATGTGCGGATCCACTGCGGACATGAGCAGTTCCGGCGAGGTGTGTGCGTTTTCAAGAAATCAGTATAAACATTCCAAAGTGACTTTTGAATTATATAATGGTCATTTTGCATTGAATCTACTGTTACATTACAGCACTGCTCACAGATCGCGAAAACCGACGGTCGCTCCGGGGAGCCACCGTCGCTCACCGTCCCTTTTCCATAACTTTTCCATAACTTTTCCATAACTTTCGGCTAGTACTTTTCCTATGCATTTTGTGTCACTATACCCACCAGCCTGATCGTCTGGCTAACGCCGGTACGCCACGCTTTCGAGTAACGCCGGTACGCCACGTCTTCCACTACTGGCCGGCGCACCACTCTCGCATGCGTTGTCCCTTCCAGTAGCATCTCTCCCACTACTCGACGCCGGCGCACCACTCTCGCAATTGTGGACCCGCCCAGTGGCATCTTACCCACTGCTAGACCCCGGTACATCACACTCGCATTCATGGACCCGTCCACTGGAATTTTTTCCACTACAGGAAGCCGTCGCAGCTCTTCCATAGCAGTAGCCCGTTTCCCTTAATTTCCTCACCGTCCTTGCTGTGTCACGTCTATCTGGCTCGACCCCTTCTCCCTAAACCATACTCATTCGCATGTTATCCTTCACGTGACTTGATAAACACAGACAAATAAATACCGAGGCTCATCCATTCTCACTGTGATGTAAACAACTGTGGGTCTTCCAACCGACGAAAAGTGGACCAAAACACCTGTCAGTTAAGGTAAAAATGGAAATTTGCACACTTTTCCTACATAACTTGACACGCTGGTCCAATCAGATTTTTTTCGGTAAGGGCTGGTTCTCTTGTACATACCCACACACTGACATAAAATGCCAATTAATATTAACTATGATTGAACACCATGATCGGTCGAAATATTCATTTGTTTGCCCAAACAAAAACTTTCTAAATCTCAACAAGTGTTTTGCAAAAGATTCCGCTGGGAAGACATTGAACCCGAATGTCACTCCGAATGCGCTGTGATCCCACGCTCAGGGCCTCACGAGATACCGTGCAGCAGCTAACAGTGGTGAAAATTCGTACCTCTCGGAAACTTTCCATTTTGGACCGGGATATGGCACTTGAAGAGCTTTTTTGAAATCCGTAGGCCCCCATTATCCGAACGTTCTCCTAGTGCTATTAGAGACGGTTATAGCTCAGGCACTTTTAGTTGACCAGCCGCTGACCTAAATCTGACGGCCCGCGTAAGGGATGAAAATTGGCCAGCAATTGGGTACGCGGGCGGTCAGCTTCTGATCGAAAGCAAACCAGCCGAGCACCCAATTGCTGACGGCCCGAGCTACATTTCCCGACGAGACTTGTTTACCCTTGCTTTCCCTTTTTGAATTCAGCCTTCTTTGCAGGTTTTCCGTCCTGATACATCCTTGTCATGCATTTTACATCGTCAATCATGTGTATATCAGCATCGTAGGTTTATTTGTTCGTTCAAACGCAAAACGCACATTTCAACAACAAAAAACACAATATGATCACGAAAAACGAAAATGCACAGGCACCGAAACGAAGACGAAGTGAATTTCTCTGAACATCTAGGAGGAAGTTCACGAAAAATGGCAATAGGGAGGTTCTTCAAAGAGGCTATTAGTCTGCAACTCTATATTAGGTAGAGGAATTCATGCACGTTCCTTGATGAATTCCAGATTACCCCCTAATCCAGAGTGGTTGAGACATCGCTGCGGAGTCAGAAGGACTTCACAGTCGCTCGAGTCACTACATATCATCGTGGCATCACTGGTTAGCACATATTGATCACATAAAATCCACAAGAAAATATGGTACGATCTAGGAAGACCTAGGGGGGCCCCCTAGGTCTATGTACTAGCGGCAACTATGCCAAGGCTCAGAGGCTGTCAGTAATCTGCTGATGACTGCGCCTGCTCCCCCGTCCTTCCCATTGGAACACAACCTCCCTGGCCACGTTTAAAAAAATCGCTCCTAGATATCCGAAGAATTTGTTTGAGTGATGCTGTGTTCCTATTTATTCTTCTTCATCATTATATGCAGTGTGCATAGGATCCAGGCCTCCTTCTTCTAATGTTCCGTGAGGTACCCTCGCTTGGTACTGAAAAGTGTAGATCAAAAACAGGTGAGACCGCAATCACCAAACGTGTTGTATACGTAGGCTCGTACTTGTACGCACCGTACACCGGGATGCGCGGAGAGACTGCTAGGCACCATAGGCTAGCACTATTGCATATTGCTGCGCCCACGAGTTCGACTCCCGGGGTCGTCAAAATTTTTTGCACAGGTTGGAATCAATTCAGGATTAAGTGTTAAGCAGAGAGGGTGCTATTTGAAGATGAAGTCCGAAAAGCGGATTCGATCGATTGCCCATGCGAAAATTCGTCTGTAGGCCCCAATAGCCCGTAGAAAGGTGAGAAGTTCAGACTTTGTGCTGAAGTTGTCCGACTCGATGTCAAGAAGTGCTTTTTTCTTCATAGAGAACGATCATCTCTATCTTTTACGAGAGTTTCAATTTACCATCCTTCATACCTGTTTGGGTACTCGATTGGAAATCGATGGGAAAATTGACGAACTTCCTATCGATTTCGCATTCTAAGCTGCGGGATAACGAAATTGCTTGGTGGATTCTGCAACAATGGAAATTTACTCCTCTAAACCGGTACAAGAACAACTCCATGAAGTGAAACCGGTACAAGAACAACTCCATGAAGTGAAACCGGTACAAGAACAACTCCGTGAAGTGAAACTCCGGGAAAAAATACAGCTGATCGGTGAAAAGGGAGTTGGGGGGCCACCCTATAAAAGGTCATAGGCTTCACCTTGTAAGCCTAAGTAAGAGCGCTAGCCTAAGCCTAAGCTTAAGCCTAAGCCTAATCCTATGCTTAAGCATGTGTTTAAGCCGAAGCCTAAGGCTTAGGCTTAGGCTTCACAGGAGTGCCCCCCCCACTCCCTTTTCACCCAGCTGATCGTTCTCTATTAACAAAAAGCACTAGTTGACATCGAGTCGGACAACTTCAACACAAGGTCTAATCTGCTCTACCTTTCCAAGAACTACTGGAGCCTACAGACGAATTCTTGCATGAGCAATCGATCGAATCAGCTTTCCACACTTCATCTTCTGATAGTTGCACCCTCTCTGCTTCACAATTAATTCTAAAGTGATTCCGCCGTTTCCAACTTTTTTTTACAATTCCGAGAGTCAAACCAGTGGGTGCAGTAAATGCCAGCCCTGCAACTAATTTTTCGCATGTGCTGCCTGTCAATATCGTTTTGACACGCAATGACGTAGTCGTTACTGCTGGCAAGGGTGGACAGTCAATTGTAACAATACCGTAAATTAACCACTACTTTCACGGCATATTCGTTGGTCAAGCCACCCCTCTACATACCCCAGCCCCTCCCCCCCAATACGACCCCCCCCCCGCTTCTCGCCCCCATCTCATTCGACCCTACCCCCATAGCAAATTCTCATGTGGCGTTTAACTCTTATTGCAATTACAACTTACCACGATCTTCTGTGACGAACTCACATTTGAGCGCCTTGGTATGCATTTGACGTAGGGCAGACCAACACGGGATCGAATGAACTGTATTCTGTTGTGTGGAGATAGGTGATACTGCATATCACTAGTAGAACACATTTACAATTGGGGTGGGCGGTTGGTCAGTTAAGATAAAAAGGGGTGCAGCGGGCGGTCAGCTAAGATAATGAGGGATACGCGGGCGGTCCCTTACAATAAGAAGGGGTGCGCGGGCGGTCTCCTAAAAGTGCCTGAGAGGAATGCGGCTAAGTTCACCGCAAGATTATTGCAGTCCCGATTAGGGTGACACCTAGAACTATATCAACTGCATGCTGAAAGTAGACTTGATGTTTTTCATTAGGTTCTATTTGGCGACCAATAGCTTATCTCACTTACGAACAGTACTCCTTCAACATCGGGGTTTTCACAAGATACAACAAAATGCTGCAACGGCACTTGCAGAACAACTAGCTCACAAAGAGTTGTCTTGAACCTGTTGTTCTTCCTGGCTCACGTTTGCTCGGTCTGTTGCAATAATGTGCCCTATCAGCAACTTCGCAAAATTTGGATTTCCTTGAAATGGTGTGGATTTTGTCCAGATCACCTCCCAGACGCTTTACTTTGGGGGTTTGTGCTCCAATCCACAAAGTATTATAGAATCTGAGCTTGAAATCCAGTCCATCGCGCATGTTTGAGCTACTACTAACTCTATCCACTACACAGCGTCAATCGATATATTACTTGAGCAAAACCAGTAAACCAAAAGTTTGCATGACACTAAGCTCATCTGAAGACCTCTTGGAGGCAAATCGAATGGTGACCAAATCGTTTTTATTGGTGCAGTTCTGCGAAAGTTATGGCAAGCGACGGTATGCGACGGTGATTCCGCGGAGCGACCGTCGGTTTTCGCGATCTCGTGAGCAGTATTGTACTCATGGACTCCATTAATGATTTTATTGCTGCTAATGAGCTAACTCTTTCTGCGCCTGTGTTGCATGTAATATTTTGGTCAAAAAGTGAATCTATATGTTGGGATGTCCATCGAAGAAAGGTAGAAGCAAGTGTGAGACGACATTTTCACATCACTTTGCAAGCGTTTGCACATCATGGGATTCGAACCTAACCTCTTTGCAAAGCTGATGCTTCCAAGTCCGGTGCCTTATTCATTCGGCCATACCTGCCGACAGATGAGGTGGTTCTCACACCGCTGATGTTCGAATCAGCGTTATTGCGGATCAACCTCCTCTAAACTTCCTGCCCGCAGTGGATCCGCGGTACAAGGTCGATCCGCGGTGTATCAGTCACGGTCGGCCGCGATAAATCCGCACATTGAAAGAGACACAAGTTATTAATTGATGTAGAACCAAACGATGTTGCTTAAAGACGAATTGAACGAAATGAGAGCTCTGAGAAGAAAGTGGGAGAGCTAGAATGCTGTTTAGTTTTTCACGCACCGGTTTCGGGGCTTGAACTAGACGGGAAGTGTGGTCTCCTTGGCGCCCCCGGGTCTTGGACATGCACGCTGTGGACAACCGGGAGTGATGTCACTCTTGCGTTGTGCTCGTACATGCCCGCGGTGGATCCGCAATAGCATTGCTATCCGCGGTGGATTAGCACATGCAGAATGGTGGACTCGCCTACACCCGCAGTGGGCCCGCACATTCCCGCGGTGCATCCTCAATAACGCCGATTCGAACAATAGTGCTGTGAGAACACCTACACATACGGCCGAATGGGTAAGGCACCGGACTTGGCATCCTCTGCTTTTGTAGCTTTGGTAAGCGGTTAGGGTCGAGTCCTGTGATGTGCAAACGCTTGCAAAGTGAAGTAAAAATATCGTCGCAGACTTGCTCTTACCTATCTTCGTCGGACACCACAAATAGATAGACCAAAATATTAAATGCAACACAAGCGTAGAAAGAGTTTGCTCACGCTGATACCAACAAAATTATTAATGCCCATGAATGGTGCAATTCAGTAGATTCAATGCAAAATGACCAATACATACTTCAAAATTGACATTGCACTGTCTCCTAAAAACTCAGAAGCCCGCGGTGGATCCGCACATGCCCGCGGTGGCGAACCGACTCCCCACTTCTGGCATACCGCGGATACACCGCGAGCAAAAAGTCCAGAGGCGGGAATGTGCGGGTCCACACTGGCATGTGCCGGTTCATCGCGGACAGCAATGTTATTGCGGGTCCACCGCGAACATGTGCGGATCCAACGCGGGCATGTGCGGGCATGGCGCTAGAGTGACGTCACTCCCCATTGTCTACCGCGGGCTCGTGCTGATTTATCGCAGCCAACCGCGAATCCACCGGGGATCGACCTCCTACCACGAATCCACTGCGGGCACAAAGTTCAGAATAGTGCGAGTAGATTGCGAGGGGCGGGACCAGGGTTCGAAAGAACTAATCGCAGACACGTTGCCCACCCACTTCTGCCTCATAGTGACCCACACCCCTTCCCTCTCGTGATAATATGAAAAGTAATTCTCTTCCATCCGATTAATCTTCTTTCTATTGATCTATTTCAGATCCACCAGTAAAAGTTGGTGATCTGGAATAGATTAATAGAGTAAAAATGGGAAGAAGTGAGCTTCAAAACTGATACGATATGTGCGGTCGAAACACCATCTTTTATTCCGAGGTATTACTTGAGGTTCAAAATTCCGAGACCGGTTTCGCAACAATCTTTCGTAGTGTGATATGTAGATGTGACCTGTAATGATTCAGGTGCAATCCTAATACATCGCTCCTATCTCGAAAGACTTCATCTGCACAATTTTTTCCTTACAAATCATAGCGGAAAAATCATTATAGTACACGTCTGCGAAGTCTGGACGAAAATTCTATTTTTTATTATACTAGGATAATTTATATTGCGTCAAGCGCAAACATGTACAAAACCTCACAACGCCGAGCATTTGTGCAGTAATGGGTACAAATTTGTATATTCAAGATCCTGGTAAATCAAGAAGTCGGAAGAGAGGCAAACACTTTGCTGCAAACGGATCTCGAATATATGATTGACATATCTGTTTGAGTTAGGATTAAAGAATGCAGCAAATTAGAAGGCAGCTTAAGAATTTGCTCTAGTAACACTGTCTTAAAGGCAGCATGAGTCGAAATCCTCGATTCGGACCTGAGCTGCGAACCCTAAAGTAGGCGTCGCGCACATCACGAATCTGCGAGGAACACACAGTAACGACTTACCTGCAGAAAACAGCGAACTGCCGTCGCGTGCATGCCCGGTCGGCCAGTGCTTCGGAGGGCCCGACGCGCCAGCTTACGCATTTAAACGCATGCGACCTGCTACCGATTCTCTGTCTCCGTGCTGGGACCCATTTGCGCACGCAGGGCGCCGCTGGGATACTCGTCTGCGCACAGAAGACAGCATCGCGTTTTCCTGGCTTCCTCGGGTGTTTCACGCAATTTCACCACCGGATATGAGCAATACATTCCCAAAAACCCATAAATCCGACGAAATCACAAACACGATGATTTCGACGGGTGCTGCCTTTAAAAGTAACTATCTTTAAGGCCGCAGCATTTATCGCAAATTTATACGTCTGTAAGCACCGCCCCTTTGGCACTAGTTGGCGGAAAAACTTAAAATCATGCTTCCCACAAGACCGGTTTATGATAATTTTGCCACGCTCTTTATGGCAATCGTGGCTCTCGTTTAGTTGGGATTCACTACTCCTTGTAAAAGCTTTACGAGGTGCTTACAGTCTGTCCCGAGAGTTGCTCCACGCTGCACCGCCCATCTGCTGAGCCGCGACACATTAACTACCGGGGGTGTGCGGAATTTTCCATTTTCCGTTTTGCGCTTTCCGTTTTCCGCCCGTTTTTGGCCTTCGGTTTTATCAGGTTCGTGCGAAATTAATTACCGTTCTAGGGTATGCACAAATAAACCTTACTCTTCCGTGGAATTTGAGCAATTTCAAGCCAATTTGTGTGACCTTATCGAAGGACTTTTCCTTCTCTTTCAAAAGCCGCTTGAATGTTCTGGATAGCTCCTGTCGGTACCGTTTTGTGGAACCGCGAACAAATGATGAGCCGAGGCGATTTTTGGATGATTGTGGTTAATGACTTCAAACCCCATCACTTTTCACCGGAGGTGTCCGGTAATCTTGCATTTGTTTTCGCTCGGATTCTTGTTTCCAACGAACAGTGAGGTACTGGTAGCAAAATTCTCCCCCAACAATTTTGAACCCCAAGGCAACCATCGTCATGATCGCACGTTGTCCCGTGGTGATGAAGTGTTAAGGACAGCCGTGGGAACTAAATCGGATCCTACCCATTCGGACGTTGAGTGCAGGGACGGATGCTCACTATACTAGAGTTTCGAAACATTTGGTTTCAATCGACAGGTTAAGAAAGGTGCGGAAGGGAACACCACACAACCTGACCGATAACCAGCGTTTCAACCGCTGTGACATCTTTTCTAACCTAATTTTTCGTCCCACAACGACTAATTTCTAGCAGTGTAATTATTGTAGTTGAAGATCGCTTTCTGTACAATAACAAGAAATGCGAATGGGTATGGGTAGAGACGTTTCCCCATTTCTTAGTTCTCCTGAACCAGATTTTCTTTAAAGGAAGGTTGTGTCAGGAATTTGGTTGTGCTGTAAGGGTGTGGTTGATTGCAGCCTTCTCCAACCTAGTCAAGCGTTGATATTAGAGCTCTAGTATTGTAATTTCGAGTTCATCTCCGAAAATCTGCAGTAATTGTGCTAGGCGGCGGTAAAAAGGATCGGCTTTCTCCATGATAAAGGGTACCGTTGAGCCTCTCACTTAAAAACATCCCCTGCAAAAACTGGCGCAGTGAGACATCTAGGTTCTCGTTCATTCCGCTGATTGCTCAGACCTCTCCCTTACTGAATATCACTTTTTCTGAGTCCTAAATGCAAACCCATGACAGCAGCATATTGCTGATCCAGAGCGTGCCCAAATCGCCTTCCAAAAGTTTGAAGATTTTTGCGATCTCAGTATTCATTGTAAAGGCATATCATTCTAATTATATTGTTGGCGATGATTTAGCGAATTAAATGGGCATCAAACTAATGAGGAACGATGTGTTTAAGCCAAGTTAAAACCTTTGAATTGGAGTGTTTGTTTTGGCAATTAATTTCGCACCAACCTGATACTTTTTATGGGTTTTTGGCCCGGAAAACAGAAAATCCCAGAAAATTGTGGACGGAGCAGAATCGCTGTTTTTGGCGTATTTCCCTATCCTGAAGAGGGATCATGTGCTTCGATGCGCAATGTACATGAGCTCACAACAGTGTCGCCAAAACTCGTCCAAACGCTATTCACAAAATACGAACTAATTTGTTTGACTTTTTTTTTCTCACCTGCAGTGTGAACGTCTCCCGTCGCGGTTTTCATCATTTTCTGAATATGCCATAGAAGTGCCTTGCTCTCCTCAAAATTCTCAAAAAAAAAACCATTCAGGGTTCCACTGAAATATGGGGTGAGCTGATATAAAATTTCCACGAAACTCTTGCGTGCTATATTAAAAGCATCAGGCATTCTTGCGAAGCAACACATAATGCCAACTTGACAAAACCATAAGGCTACATCGTAATTATCACTGTATTAGTCATTCTGTGGTCTCCACTTCCACATTGACGCCGTTGGCGTCTGATATCTTGCGCAATGTCTGTACTGCTTGTATTTCACGTTCTCCACATGCTGTTCTTCTCCTCCTTCCTCCACCGCTAACTCGCTCCAACGGGATCCTTTGTGATAACGTGATCCTCCTCAGATTCCAAACGTATTAACTACCATAGCTACCTTTGGTCTGAATTTTTGCAGAATAGGCCTGCTCTAAAGTAAAGCAAAGAGTCCAACTTGCACACTTTACAACTTCTCGTCTACTTAAACATCCAGTGACCAATATGGTTATTGATTATATAACTCTGCTAATCTCTCGTAAGCTGGTAAAGGATAAATATTGCTCGACCTACCTATATTCTAAAAGTTCAAAGTACGTACCATCAGTGGACTTGAATTTACCTAATCACTTGAAAGAGTCTCAAACTATCTGAAAACTCATCAGACTTCAAAATAGCCTGTTCAAAATAGCTGTAGTAACACACTATCTTTATGATGGTTTTATTGATAGAAGAGGTAGACGAGGCAGGTGGCGGTGAAACGGCTGCGGCTTCCTGGTTTGCTGGACTATTGGCTGGGAGCTACTAGTTAGGACCAGTGCCTACGTGGGCTGACTTGACCCCACCGAACCGTGGGTTTATATGCAGGCTTGTTTGCCAGTAGTCGCGCTATCAAGCGACTATCAGAATCGCCTGCGGTATGGCCATTTTGCATCTCCGCTACCAGCTAACCGGTAAGCCACAACACCTCCATTGGCAGAAACGCTAGCTCTCAATGTCTTCGTAGATGCTGCACATGATCCTCGCATGTACTCTACATCTGATTTCGTCCCAGTCCATTTTCAGGGCTTCTTTCAGGGAATACAAATGTAAGTAGTGGATAGAGTAAGTATAGAGTAGGTTTTCCTTCACAAAGTGACTGCGGGGGGAAAATCTACTGGATCCAAATTTCGGCAGTGCAGAAGTCATTTTCGATGCTTCACGATCTCAGACAAGCTCACTATTCCAATCTTTAACATTTTTCGCCTCTTCTGCAAGAGCGGAGAACCATCGCGGACCATGTCTTCTATTTTCAAAGAATCAGATCTCCACGATTTAGAAAATATCTTATAGAATTATCCCTCAGCACACAAAAGTTGAAGTTTTAGCATCGGAGTCTACAAAAACTAGGGGAATTTCGCCACTGAACATTATGTTGCCCTAGGCACCGAAGATAGGGAGTGATCAGTTCTAACAACAGTTCTGTCTTGGAGTAGTCCCAAGCAATAGATTCAACAGATTTGGCTAAAACCCTGTCACACTCGGCGTTTGCTATAGTGGAAGGTTTCTCGCCGGCAAAGACGACCGTGTGTTAGCGCGAATGATGAAATTGAAGCAGCATCTGCCTGCACAAATTCTTCCTGTTCTTTCTCTTACCCGATGAGGTCTGGGTTTTCACTTGAGAATGGTGAGGATAGATGTTCAGATTCTCTCACACAATTTTTCTCGTAGGTCTGCGGCCGAAGGAAGGAAGCTACGGATTTCCGTCAATCCTGCTCCTGCCGAACTTCACTCACTTGGGAGCAGTTGCAGTAATAGCAAGATATCTGCTCTTATTTTCCTCACTGTTTCCAAGCTTTCTGAAGCTTTTTATTGTATCTTGAACAGTTATTCGGTGCAGGGACAACGCTTTCACAATTTATGCCATAGACCTTCTGTCTTGATACAGATGCATATTGGCACCGCTCATGGGGGCAGTCATCACGAGATAATTATTACTTGGGAGCCAAAGATAAGGAAGTAATAGGGAAATGAGGAAAGAACGCGAAAAAATCTGGAAGTCTTGCAGAAATGGGGGTGCACTGCTAATTTTCGGCTACCCTGTATTGTGCTCCGGCAAAGTTTTCCGTTTTCCGTTTTACGCTTTCCGTTTTCCGTTTCACGTTTTACGGGATTCAAAATTTCACTTCCGATAAACATGCCTGATCACCTATGCATTATCGTATGTGATGTGTCGCTGCTCAGCCAACGGGCGGTGCAGCGTGAGGCAAGGATTTGCAAGAGGTTCTGTGTGTGAAAACTGCATTGGAAACGCTTTCATTGGTCACTTACGTCTTGCAATTATCCTAGACCACTAGCTGATACATATTAGTGCTAAGCACCAGGCAGCGATATAAACGACATTCGGGCACTTGTTACCGCCATTCATATACACCTCCCACTACCCATGATCTTGTTGCGTGCCTAGTAGTTATTGAGTACTTTCCTCAAGGCTACATAATATCGTTCCAGAAACAATTCGAGATGTGGAAACTAGCAATTACGTGACACTCCGTCCCGCCACAAACTGTGTTCCAAGCTTGTTGTTTATGGCACAATGGAACACGAACCGCCCCACATTTCATTCGTCTTATTTCGGAAAATGTGGGGAATCTGATTTAGCGCGTCCACCCTCACGTCGATGCTCACATTAGGTTCAACTTCTTGACAAGAAAAGAAGGTTGAAATGTTCTCCATGTGTCTTTTTCGGAGAATTATGTTGTCCATATTAGGTAAGCTAACTATGAATGCGCGCCTTTGACTGACACAAAATTGTCCCGAAAACAGTAGGAGAATATCTCAGAGCAAATCGTATTCTTAGTGGCACTCGGCTATTTTAGATGCTACAGGTACAAATCCCTCCCGTGGAGAACTCGCTGCAAATGTTATTCGGAATGGAGCTAGATATAGTTTCCAGACTTTTTGCCCGAGCAAGTTGAATCAAGTGGTAACACCGCCATATCTGGAGCACAAAGCTCCAGATAAAGCTCCAGATATATTCCTCGACACTGTGAGCATCGCCGCGGTTGTTTTTGTTCCTACAAGATGGTGGCGGAATACTTTGCTTACGGCATTTGGCCATCATCCTGTCTGGCTTAGATTTTGTGTGCAGAAACTTGTCATGATCATCACCACCTCTAGATTGACTATTCTTTTCATATCTCACCACCCACCCAATATCTGGTAAGCCAGTGCGGTTTTTGCATGGGTTTTCTGAAAACACTCTCCTCTCATGTGAGATTAAAATCGTTCAAAAACAGCTGCTCTAGTGTTTGGGGGGCAGGGATGGATTTCGCTAGTGTGCTAGACCTTTTTTTTTCGCGCAAGTAATGCCCAACCATTTCAAACTCGGGGTTTCTAGCTGGTACATGGTTTTTACTTTATCATCTACAAATGGTAATGCACAGCATTTGTGAATAATGAGAGCGCATACGTTGTCTGGAATATCCGATCTCTTCGTATTGCGACATTTGCTGACCTTTGCTCAAATATCTAGGAAGCGGTATAGAAATTGAAATAGAAATTCCATTCCTTTGGTTAGGCATGGGAAGTTAGCGCATTCTCCTGGGTGTTCCCCATCTACCCTTACCATTCGAGAGTGATTGCGCAGCTCTCAATCGAGCCTGGGCTTGTTTTCGGCATCAAGCAATGTCTGTTTTTTTCCACAGAGCACCTAGTTGAGCACGAATAAGCAAGTCCAACAAATTACCTGAATCTACCTCTAATGTGGTGCGAAAGAAAGAAAGATGAGTATGTTTTCATTCTCATTTCACCGCAAATTTTAAGTACAAAGCTGCCTAACGAATGCTGTCGTCGCATACGACGATATGCAAAGAAGCGGACCTTGTCAGGAGATCAATCTGTGGAATGTAGCATCTTCCGCCAAAGAAGTTGTATACCTGCCTTACACGTCTAATGAAAAGCTGTATGGAGAAGGGAGGGGGCAGAAACGGTACGGATCCATGTAAAATGAAGTCAGTCAGTCCTAGTCCTCTTCGAAGACTGAGTGGATGGTCCACATCGGTTTGAAATAATTTGCAGCTTTCTATGGAGGTATGATAAATACCTTTGCCATACTTTCTCTTTTCATCACAGATTTCGTCCTCCTCATAATTCTATACCCTCGAAAAATCTAGATATCTGAGATTTTTTCAAAGGCATATCTATATTCTCAGCCGAGTCATTGAAGAAACTTACAGTATGCCAACACTAAGACACTAGTCCTAGGCCTTCCATTCCGCATTCACTCTGAGTTTCTCTTTGTTTGGAAATGCCATGTTGCGTAACATGTATCAGCATACGACATGCCTACTAACTCATTTGAGGCCCATTTGATGGCTGCCTCATTTTCATGACAACCGTGACGCAATTCTGAACTTGCGTTGAGAAAGTACATCTATACTTACAAGAATCATGTTAGCCCTTCTGATTTAATGCTGTGTCAGACAAGATTGTTCGGTGGTAATGAGTCCATTACTTAGGTATTTCATTCCATGCAGTCCTGAAACCATGAGTAGTCTTGCTTGCTAGTGTACCTCTATAAATAACAGACAACAAAGCTGAAAACACCTCGACATTAATTGGAAAACAAAACTGCGAAATAAATTTACTCGAGCGCTACACCTACAGGATTAAAAGCAAAACATGTTCATGATTGAGACTTCATGTGCAGTATCCTTTTTGCTACAGAGAGCAAATTTGTTGAGTCAAATGCTAACTGGGTTCCTACGCTGTGCAACCACAGCTCGGATTTTATACCTTCTTCCAAAATTTGGCTGTTTTGTATTTCCAACGGAATTTTTTCCGTAGTTGCTATTTTTTGATGACTCTTGTTACATCATGCATAGTAATGGCTTCCGAAGCTGCACTAGAGATCACAGAGTATTTGAGTTTATACACGCTAACGATGATGCTAACTGAGAAGGGTTGAAAATAATTGCTCTATAATGTTGTTAACCTACACATAGGATATTGCCGTAATCCGGATATATCTTTATTCTTTATTTGTAGACGTGCAGGTGGCACGCATTTGCGATATACAACAGGCATTGAAATCATCAGAAAAAACCTGAACACAAACAAACTGGAGCAACTGTAACAAGGTAACCAACGCTAACGGGCAGCAACTGAGTCAGCTGTCAACCTAGCTAGTGTTTTGAAAGATTGCAAAGACAATTGCAGCGCATTTTTGCCTATCGAAGAGTTGAAGGGAGGAACTGTTCCATGAGAGAGAAATTCTGATTGCACCTGAGTTTTCGCTACCGAAACCTCAAGCTTAAAATGATCACCTTTGGTTCTGGAAGGACCGAGATGGGAGAGGTCGCTCCACATTGCCCCCTTGGAATTTTCAAAGCCATGAGCAACTCGTTTCTTAACCGTCTGCTATGGAGACACTATGCTTAGCCTTAACTGCCTACACCTCTCATTCCCATTTGGAATAAAATAGTAACTCAGACCGCTACATCGAAGGACGAGCTTCTGAGTAAAGTTATTCTGAATATTTTCTAATGAGTCAGTATCTTTCTTAAGGTAAGGATCAAAAAACGTAATGCCACACTCAACTAGTGGACGGACACATGTTTTGAAGGCTTTTATGAGAATTTGTGAGTTTTTGAGTTTTCAAAGCTTTAAAACATCTAAAAGTCCTGAGGTGAGCTTTCGTTACAATGAATTTGCAGTGGGTGCTGAAGTTCAGTTTGTCGTTCATAAGGAACCGTAAGTCACGCATTTCAGTGACACATTCAAGATCATGCTCATAAAGTTAATATGCAGCACCGAATGGACCACGACCCTCATTTACAACGCGCGTCTAGAAGGCAGTTCCCAAGCTTTCGCCCAGTTTGCGACATGATATATTGCTTTTTGCCGATCCAGGCAATCCGTTTGCTAGGCTATGGGTTTATAAATTTTTAATTCATCTACATTCATTTGAAAACCTACTCCATATCTAGATAGAGCAGCAGGAAGGACGTAGGTGTAGATCAAAAGAGCAGGGAGTGATAGTACCCCCCCCCCCATGCGGGACACCAGTAGGTATAGAAAAACAGCTAGAATATTCACGATCTACACGCACTTGGTATGTGCGATTCTGTACAAAATTGCTCATCCACCGAACGAGCCGAGGATGAATTCCAGCAATGTTCAGCTTTTCAATTAGCTTTCCAGTAGGGACCTTGTCAAGAGCTCTAGCAAAATCAAAGTAGACTACGTGGACGTGCTGTTTTTCATCCAACGATTTTTTCCACTCATTAGGGCATACTGTGGCTGTTTCTACCGACCTTCCTTTGCTGAAAACATGTTGGTTCCTAGGAATGACCTTGTTTTGATCGTGATGACGAATGAGATTTTTCCTAACGATCTTCTCGAAAGTCCTAACAATGGTAGATGTAATACTGATTGACCTTTAACTGCTAGGTGAATTGGAAGGGGGTTCCTCAAGGATTCGAGTAATTAATGAGTGCCACCGACGGACTTCGCCCCCGCATGTACGAAAGATTAAAAATATGTTCAAGCGGATACGCAGTCTGAGGTAGAAATTTTTTGGTAAACGCCGTTGGAATGAAGTCCAAGGGACCGATGAAGAATCACGGCATGGTACAAAGTTTCAACTACTTCTTCCTAGTAGAACCACAAATTGGGCGCAATTCAATTAAAAGTGGGTGATTTAGCGGGCCCATGCGGTCGCTGTGATACATTGTAGGCTTTTTGAAACTCTACCGCTAATAAATCCGCCTTTTTTCTGTCATTGTTCACCGCAAAACCATCTTTATCCACAAGACTACTCAGTTTTTTTCTCGGTGGCAAGCCTGGGGCTGATGTAGGAGTAAACTTTGGAAGATTTACGAGGCTCAATAATTTTTTTTTTGCAAGTGATCGTTGTACCTGTGCAACACTTTCTCAAAACGAGCATTACGAGTGTCGGCTGCCACAGCTCTACGATACAAAGCTCCTCGCTCACGATACATCATGAGGTATTTTGGAAGCCTGGGCTGCCTCAGGCACACCTTACAAGCGGCACGAAATTTTCTATGACGTCATGCGAAGTTTTCAAAAGGAGCTCGTACGCTTCATCCGCCAAAGTGGCGCACCTCAAAGAACCAATCAATCAATACCAGGTAAATATTGTTGAATGAGAAAATAATAAGCAGAACTAAAGTCTCGCATCCACTGTATGCAGTTATTGAGCTTCGGTAGAGATCAGGAATTCCACGCCTGCGTGAGCTCTGTTCTCAATAGGTGCAGTCACAGTAAGACTACGAACAAAGTGTCGCATTACTAAAAACGAGGTCAAGATATGAACTCCCTCTTTTTGGACGGAGAACGAGCTGTCTGAAACAATGGGCTGCAAGCATATTAGAGATTTCACAGGAGTGCGAAGAACTCCTGCCCTCGCTCCACGAAAAACCGCCAAAACTGAAATCTCCCAACAACATTGCGGCACCGTTATACAAACAAAAGTCACTTATAGCTTTCAGAAGCTGTAACGTGCTTGCAGCAAGACAACTAGGTACCCGGTAAACATACACCAACCTTAACGATCTATTATGGTACTGAATATCAGTGACTAAAATTTCGTAGGTATCTCTAACTGACTCTTCAAAGACAGTGAAGCAAACGAGTAGGTGCTTCAGAAGGATAGCAATCCCACCACCTTTCTGGTGTATCCTATCGCAGCGTGTTGTGAAGTACAGAGTGCAGTTTGGGTCCAGCAAAGAAAGATCATCGATTTTGGAGTCGAGCTGAGTTCCAGTGAGAACAACTAGATCACTACCACTTAGTGTCAAAAGTGCGGCAAGCGAATCTGCATTTCTTTTCATGGACCGAATGTTCTAATTCTGATGTTCATTGACGATGCATTTGGCAAGAGAATGTGTTTGGCGATATGATTTACGGGATAAAATTTTGCTTGGCAATATGATTTACAGGAGAATGAGTGAAGAGCCTGTTTGGCGATACATTTGGCAAGAGAACCTGTTGACGATACTTTTTATGGGTGTTTGGCCATACAAAAGGCAAGAGAATCTGTTGGCGATACATTTGACGAGGTTTGCTTGGCGATACAAATGGCAAGGTTTGCATGACGATACATTTTACGGGTGTTCTGATAAGGCGTTCATTTCATTCTTAGTTGGAGATCTAACCATCGGCGGTGCCGAATAGCTCAGCTGGTAAGGCAGCCGGCTCCCAAGATTGGTATCATGGTACGATTCTGATGATATCGAAATTTTTGCATGGTTGATAACCCTTTTGTTCGACGATACAATTGGCAAGGTTCGTGTGGCGATATGTTTGACGAGGTTTGCGTGGCGATACATTTGACGGGGTTTGCATGGCGATTCATTTTGCAAGACTTCTCGTTTGGCAATACATTTGACGGGCTTCGTTTGCCTAGGTAGTTGGCAAGCCCGCCTGCAGGTTGCCAAACAAACCTCGCAAAATGTGTCGTCAGTGAACATCAGAGAAGGAAGAGATTTTATTGAACTAGCTGTCCTAAGAGACGTCAATGGTTTCCCGATGAAGCGTTGCTTGCCTGAGGATTCAACACATCATGAACAATGGAACTGGAACTGCTATCATGACAGGCATTCTCAGTGGAAGAAGCATATGGATGAGAACGTTTGATATGACCTGCGTCTAACTGACGTTCTAGACGTCAACAGTTCCTCTCTTGGAGGAGGGCGCAGACAAACCCCTTTAAGGGGAAATAACCGTAGACGTGTAGCACATCGAACTGCCTTCCTCTGGAATTTGCTTGCAGGAAGGTCGGTCTACAGCAGCCTATGCCTACGGGCGTCAAACCTCGCCATCCTATACACTGAGGAAGGGAGCCACTCTACATCAAGAAAAGGAGTTGAAGCACACAAATAATATCATGTTGAGAACGATCTATGAGGTACAAGAATTGCTTTCGGGAACACCATGTAATACGATAGAACGCTAACGCTCACTATCATCGGCAACTAAATCTGACTTGAGATTTTGAGCGGAAACGTTAGCTGTGACATCTCCAGGCCTAAGCAAAACGACTATCTTCTGCATGAGTTTAGAATTTTCTTCCCTCAACTTTTTGTTCTCCTCCAAGTATCTCGCAACTCCTTCTGTTGATCTCTATCATTTCTCGCTTTTGTGTCCAGTAGCATGTCGATCACAAGGTGGAATGTTTTCGTCTCCAGCGAAGTGTTGTAGTTGATCCACTGCACAGCTATTTGGAATGGGAGACATCCACTCCATTCGCGCACGTTTGGCTGGAAGGGATGACGACCTAGCCGCCGAACATTACATAGCAGACATCATGAGAGATCATACCAGTCAGTAGCAGGCTACGACCCCACGGACAACACCACCAGCTATTGATTGATTGTAAGCAACTCAAAGGCAGTATCTCACCTCATTTTCGATTCTGGAATATCAGCAGAATCTGGACTTACTCGTTGCACCTAGTTTAGCAATGTATGTGATCTGTATATATAAAAGTGAAAGTTTGTGTGTTTGTGTGTATGTTTGTTTGTACTTTTGTATGTTCTTAATAGAAATCGCGAAGCATCGGTGAAGACTTGAGTAATAGGGTATGTCAATACGTTGAACACGAATATGACAACCATTTTGTACGAACTATCGATTTATCGATTTTATTGATTTTCGCTATTTTCGTTCCGGGGACGGTGACATGACATGGCCACTGGGGTATGTCAATACGAACACGAACATGATAAGCGTTTTGAACAGATTATCGACTTATCGATTTTATTGATTTTTCGGTGCTCTTGCCCACTGCTCGACGAAACAGTGTCTTCTGGGATTTTCCGAAAAGTTCAACATGAAAGTGGCAAGCATCATAGAAAAATTTACCAGTGAGACAACTTTAACTTATTTTCGAGAGAAGGGGACAGGGTGAAGTGTCACTTGAGCTGATCACCAAATGATGAACATCTTGAGAAGGTTCTTTTGGATCAACAAATGCTGGCATCAGCTATAAATAGCCAGGAGAGAAAAAGAACACCCGAACGTAGCCGGGTACACCCATCGCATAGTTTCCAATAAGACTCTCGAAAAACCCTTATCCGAAGGAACAATTCAATTTGTCGCGGACGAGTTCCGCGGCAAGAAAACTGCATGACTTCTCTTCACCTCTTTTGATCTCACTGATCGCATAGGTGTTATCATTGCCGAAAACTGCGCCGCAGTCACAGCCTGCCGGGAGGCGCCTCGTACAAAGGCGAAGAAATTGAGCGAATTCTCGGCCGGTGCAGCTTAGGTGAAACACTGCATTTAACAAAAATCAAGCTTTATCTGGTAGAGATTATCTATCACTGTCAGCAAACTGCTCCTGCAACTAGGGATCGCGCAGACGAAGTAGAGAGATATACCGAAATAACTAGACGACGGTAGTAGAAGTACGGTCCCGGAAGTAGGACCAACAAGCTGACGGACTCCGTGGAAGAGCACTAGCAATCGTGCTTCAATCTAGTAAGGGATTAGACTTGGAGCAGAATGGATAGAAGTATCTGGCAATAATCCTCCTTAGCAGAGAATGCTGTCAGCAAGATCAACCGGCGCGACCGCACAGGGTGCTGGTATGCGCAAGAATGATCTCCCCAAAAAGAACTTGTTGACAAGCATCCGGTGAGCAAGTTTCTGATCACATCTGAAACTTGCTTTCCCGAAAGCTTGTCGACAACTTGTCTCCAAACTTCCTTGCCGACAAGGTGTCGGTTGTGCGAACTACTTCTCGCCATTTCTTCGCTGACAATCTGTCAACTCTACAAAATTGCCTAAAGGACGAAGACTTGTGGAGAAGACTTGGACTGGAGAAGACTTGTGGAGGATGGCGGAAATGTCCTTGAATTGAAGACGCTTTTCCAAAATTGTAACATAGTGACCATCGCCTGGGGCCAATGGCTGCATCGTATTCGTGTGGGTACGGGAACTTGACTCTTTTTCGTCGACATTGTTTGACTAAACGGTTATCAACAACATGTGAGGTCAAAAGCTTGTTGACAGGTTGGTTTTGGAAAGGCTTATAACTTGTTTTTTTTTCTTTTCTTTGTCGACGAGTTATCGAGAGACATCATGACGTCGTTCGTCGACAACGACTTGCTAGTTAGAAGCCTTTTTGCAAGTTGTTTTTGAGCAAAGCTGGGTCGACAACTTGTTTTTGGGGTTCTGAGTAAGGATTCAAAAAGTATATTGGTGTATTCACGGTTCAGAGGTAAGCGGTGTGGCATGTCAATCAACCATGCTATCAAGCATCAAGCATGCTTGATATTGGTTGAAAATGGCCGCCGTGTCAGTATATGATCCTTCCACCAATATTAACTGGCACTTGGATGCACTATACACACAAATGCTGGTTACACGGTATGAGATGTGATTGGAGATATCAATCTAATGTATTTAAATGCGCTTAGAATCAGCTTTATAAGGACAGCTTATAGCAGATACATGCATCATTCGCGCATGTACGTATCTATTTGAGGAGAATTTCATGTTGAAACAGGTCAGGGCGGGCCAGCACATCCTGAATGTACAGCGTGGCTGGCGGGAGTACCTAGCTGCGCCACCGTAAGCACGTCACGTCTAGCTGTATTTATACCTCGTCGCGGCGCGACAGTCCCGTGAAAACCAACTGTCCGAAGGTGTTGAGTTCCGAATGGATACATTTTCAAGTCGCGTTGTTGCCTTGAGATACTCAACTTCGCGACGCGACGTGCAGATCTCTGTCGCCTCCTGATTATTCTTTTTCCTTCAACAACGGCGCGATGACTTCACCAACTCTCTGAAGTTGTCCGTTGTTTCGTCTGTCTTTTCTGCTTATGACTGTGATGACATGTGATGACTTTAAGTACAGAGATAGTACTAGATAGAGTTGATGCATTCAAGACAAACATCCGGTGTATGGGGCTTAGTTAGTTGTTTTATCGGTCTTTCTTTTGATCTCTGCCGCAATAGCTGATTTTGGTGGATCGTGGCACTACTTCGATAATCTATATCACTTAGTTTCGTTCCCGTTTTTGGGGAACGTGTGTGGGTAATTACCCAATTTACATGGTTTCTAGTATATGTCCCTTCTTGTTTTGCTCGCGCTTTCATTTAAACATCCGTCTTGTTTTGCTCGTGCTCTCATTTAAAAAAACTGCTGAAGTGCTTCAGTGTTTTTCAGGTGCCTAAATTCAAAGTTCATTTATTTATTTATTTGGAGACGCGGGCTAAGCCACGCAAAGATAAGTACAACACCACATCAGTCACTATCAACATAACAAAGGACATAAACATGTTCATACATTCAATGGTTTCAAACATGTTCTTCTGACAAGCTTTCTGAAGCTTGCAAAGACAGTTCCATCAAATGCTCATTTTTAGCTAGTAACAAGTTGAACTCGTTTACAGCTCTGTAAGTGAAGAATTTCGACCTAGTCTGTGACCTTGCAACTGAGACGTAGAGCTGAGTTCTCCTCTTCTGTTTCTCGTTAGCGGTACTCCAAAATATTCAAATGGATTCAAAGAAAGCTTTAAGTATTTTAGTAGTATTTAAGTATTTTGAACATCATTAAGAAATCACTATTTCTCCTTCTACTTTGCGAAGTTGGTAAACCAAGTAACTTTGCTCTCTTCTCACAATTATGTACTTGATCATAGTTCATTCTGAAGCATCTCATCATTAGTTTCCGCGTGAAACTGTTTTGAACACTTTCCAAGGAATAATATTTTTCTTCTCGAAAGGATTGGAAATGGTTGTTCCAGATTCCACTATAGGTCGTACATAAGATTTACATGCACGCGAATAGAATTGAGGATTTCTAGTTTTCAGGGCTTTGAACAAGTAATAGGTACTATAATTTATACTTTTTAATTTTATACTTTTTAACCATGGTTCTGTCATGGTTATCAAAGCATAGTTTGTTTGATACGAGAAAACAAAGGCCTCTTGTTTCCTGGACCGGATTCAGAACTGATCCTATCGGTGTATATAAGGGGTGCCTGAAAGTTTCTTTCGTTCCACTAACCATACATTCAGTTTTTTCATGCAATAAGTAGTTCCCAAATATCGGCCAATATATCTATTTAATCAACAGCTGCTTGAACAGCACATGAATCCCTCAGTTTTCTCTGAACCCCTGTAAATTCTTATGTCATCCGCATACATTTTGCAAACTACACCAAATTTGGAGATTGATTCTGGTACTTGATAAGTGTACAAAATCATAGTTATATTAATTGACATTTTATGTGTGTGTGTGTGTGTGTGTGTGTGTGTGTGTATGTGTGTGTGTGTGTGTGTGTGTGTGTGTGTGTGTGTGTGTGTGTGTGTGTGTGTGTGTGTGTGTGTGTGTGTGTGTGTGTGTGTGTGTGTGTGTGTGTGTGTGTGTGTGTGTGTGTGTGTGTGTGTGTGTGTGTGTGTGTGTGTGTGTGTGTGTGTGTGTGTGTGTGTGTGTGTGTGTGTGTGTGTGTGTGTGTGTGTGTGTGTGTGTGTGTGTGTGTGTGTGTGTGTGTGTGTGTGTGTGTGTGTGTGTGTGTGTGTGTGTGTGTGTGTGTGTGTGTGTGTGTGTGTGTGTGTGTGTGTGTGTGTGTGTGTGTGTGTGTGTGTGTGTGTGTGTGTGTGTGTGTGTGTGTGTGTGTGTGTGTGTGTGTGTGTGTGTGTGTGTGTGTGTGTGTGTGTGTGTGCAAGAGAAACAGCCATTGTCTTCAAAAACTACTGACACCATTGTGTACAGCGCATCGAGTTATGTACAAAAAAGTTGCATTTTTTGATTTCTACTTTAATTTAAAAGTGTTTCGGACCACGTTTGTCATGTATAGACATGTAAGTGGCCGACAGTTGTTTTCAACACGGTCGGAATGAGTGAGATAGGCCCATGATTACATGACCGTATAAAAGGAAAGAGACGGGCAGGTCAGTTTTATAACGAAGAGGAGGAGCCACGCGGACGAGGGATGACATGTATGGATGTTGCGCCAACACAGATGGTGGAGAAGATGATATGGAAAGAGCCTAGGGCTATGTCAGAGGTGCGTCGGCGCTCGATAGGGGAAGAGTTTCCGTTGAAGGAAGAACAGCAGTGAGAGTGAAGCGCCGGCGCTCAAAGGTGGGGGGAAACGGGTCCAGCGCTGTGATAGAGATGCGCTGGCGTTTACAAAATGGGGGAATGCTTGGAGTCGGGTCCAACGGTCTGATAAGGGCGTCCAAAAGTGGGGAAACGCCTGGAGTCGGGTCCAAAGGTGTGATAAGGGTGCGCCGGCGTCCAAAAGTGGGGAAACGCCTGGAGTCAGGTTCAACGGTGTGATAAGGGTGCGCCGGTGTCCAAAAGTGGAGAAACGCCTGGAGTCGGGTCCAAAAGTGTGATAAGGGTGCGCCGGTGTCCAAAAGTGGAGAAACGCCTGGAGTCGGGTCCAAAAGTGTGATAAGGGTGCGCCGGCGTCCAAAAGTGGGGAAACGCCTGGAGTCGGATCCAACGGTGTGATAAGGGTGCGCCGGCGTTGAAAGTGTGGAAGATGTCATCCGCACTTGCGAGAGTAGTATGTCAGCGCTCAGTAGAAGAGAACACACACGTATGAGGCGAGCGAAGCGAGCCCAAAAGAAGCCTGAGAGTCCGGCGTGAGCCGGACGATTGGACTGGTAAATAGTAAAGAGGATAATACTCCTCCTTGTGGGATGTTGCTGTAAGCTGAGAAAACCTCAGAATACTGAATTCTCACACGTACTTGATGAGTCCTACCAGTAAGGAAATCACGTATCCAGTTTATTACCATGGGGTGAATACCGATCAGTTCCATTTTCTGTAGCAGCTTATCTGTTGGGACTTCATCAAAGGCTTTCGAGAAGTCAAAGTATATCACATCTGTTTGTTTTTTGGATTCAGCGGCTCACCAGTAGTTCATGAAGTAGATACTGCTGTTTCAACAGATCTGCCTTTAAGGAAACCATATTGATTGTCCGAGATAATACAATTCTTTTCAATATGTTCCAATGCATGTTTCTTTAGCAAAGGCTATTTCATTTATGAATCGTTTCCCCCAATGCCGCAATCAGAAAATTTTCTGCCATTTTGATAAATTTCATTCGGTTTGAATAGCTCGAAGGTATGGGAAATGGGTGCGTTACCATGCCATGTATTAGCCTGTTGTGAATGCGTCCATTGCTACGAATTGGCAAGAGACTGAATTTTGCCGAAAGTTTTTTAAAATCCATCTTTGGTTCTCACCATTTTTACCAAGTCTTCTCCTTCGTCTTATTGGTTTCAAAATTTCGGCCAATTCCACCTTCTATTCTAAACACTGTTTATCTAAGTAATTTGAATCTCTTTATTCACGTAGTTCAGCACCACTATTCCACATCGGGAGCCCCAAAAATTTTTAAGGTTTTTTTTTTAGTATATCGAGGTTATTCGACGTGCTGAACACGCATATTTTATCCGTTTCAAAACCCATCCCCACTTTTGTAGGAATACGTTGATTATAGTATCTCACAGAAGCCCTTTAAGTTTTGCATAGGGGTAGTCTCAAATGTTGATCACGATTATCAGCACTATTTTGCATGAAGCTGCCACCTTGAACTCGGCAACTTTCGTCAACTTTTCCTAGTAGTCCTATTGTGGCCACATCAAATGCGAATCCGTACAAAATGGATTAGATAATGACATTCAGCATCTCAAAAGATCCCTCTGTGCAAAATTTCAAGGGATTCTGTGAGACACAGTTTCTACCGTGCAACTACCATGGCCCTACAGGAATTGCGTTACCGTACAAAGCAGATAAGATATTCGTGTTCAGCACGTTAAATAACCCTAATAATAATATAATAATTAATATTCGACAGCTCAACGAAAAATTTCTCTCAAAAATTTTGGAGCTCTCAATGTGAAATAGTGCCAGTTCAGCAAATCCATTAACTATTAACGGCTATCGATTCTTTTATCATTTTGGAGACTGATTAGGTAGCCGCTATACTCCTCGAGGACTATAGCACCTTGGTCGCCGTGGCCGGCGACGGCGGCCGCCAGTGTGGGCGACCGCTCACAATCGATTTGCACCGAGGCCGCAATCGCCAACATTGGCGGCCGCCGATCGCCAATGTTGGCGACCAGTCTATAGGCACCGACGCCGCAGTCGCTATTATCGGCGGCTGCCGATGTTGGCGATCGCCAGTCGCCAACTTCGGCGGCCGCCGCGACGCACCGCCCACAATCGATGCACACCGGTGTCACAGTCGCCAACGACGGCGACGCAGGGAGCTACACTCCTCGAGGACTATAGCGGCAGTGTTATTGAGACTTTCTTCTTATGTATTCATTTCAATATGTATTGGTCTTGCACATTAGTCCACAGAATCCAGCTTTCCCCTAGTCGATGTGCCCAGTTTTGTGGTTTCGTGTGTTGTGGCCATCGCATCGCAAAAAGGCATTAATTTTCTTCCTAACCTGCGTCTTAGCTACGTCGAGGCTACGAATGAAACTGCCTTTCATCATATAGACGCACGCACATTGAACGCACACACATATATATCAGTATGACAACTAAGTTCCTTATCTGCGCGTCACAATTGTCACTAATTTTTGTCCCATCGCTTTTCTGCTATACCCATCAGGGTAAGTTCTTTGAGCGCAAATAGGAGCAGTCTTTCTCTGCAGCAAAAAGTGATGTATTCGATGCAGAAGCCTATCAATCGCCAATAAATGGAAGGTACTTCTCACACTGAGTTTTGTGTGGGAAAAATTGACTTCAATGACAAGTTCTACAGGGTAAAGAAAAAGTATTGATGATTTTTTTCTGGATTTTCATGTGCTTTTGAATGTAGTGGAAGTATCCTTCCATGTCCTCCCATGGCTGAATTCTCATTTCGGAAACAATCCATACGTGTACCAACAAGATTCAGCACCAGCCCATAATGCTGCCCAGACTACTCAATATGAGTGTTGCAAGCAAGATCCTGTGCTGGACCTCAAAATAATATCGCTTACTTAAAAGCTGCTCCGACTCCGAATGACTGAATCGGAAATGGATGATAGAACACTCATTGGTAGTTACTTGTTGACCTTGTTCAATTGAAATCGTTATAATAAATGTATCCTTTGCGGTGTAGATTGGAGGTTGATATTATTCTATGCAATTGGGTATGGGTTTCTACTTATATCAGGTTTGTGCAAAATTAATTGCCGTTTTCGGGTATACACAAATAAACATCTCTCTTCCGTGGAATTTGAAAGATTTCAAGCCAATTTGTGTGAGCTCCTGAAAGGGTTTTTCCTCCTTTTCCAAAAGCCGCTTGAATATTCTGGCTAGCTCTTCTCAGTATCTTTTTGTAATGCCACGAACAAATGATGAGCCGACGCGATCCTTGGGTGATCGTAGTTAATGACTTCAAACTCGACCATTACGAAGCAGAGGTGTCCGATAATCTTGCATTTGTTTTATCTTGGAATCGCCTTTCTAATAAACAGTGAGCTAGGGAATCGCGAAGTTTTCTTCCTACAATTTTAAACTTGAATGCAACAATGGTCCTGGTCACGGGGTGTCGCATGACGATCAGGCATGGAGGACAGCCGTAGAATCTGAATCAGATCTTACCAACCTGACGTTGAGAACAGGATTGGACGCTCACTACACCACAGCCTCAAAACATCTGGCTTCAATCAGCAGTCTAGGAAAGGAGCGGACCTGAACACCACGCGATCTGACTGATGACCAGCGTCTTACCTGGTGTGACATCTTTTTTAACTTATTTTTTTCCCAAGACGATCAATCTCAAGAGCAAATAATTGATATGGTTGAAGCTCGGTTTCTGCGCGATAACATGAAATGCCGAATGGCTATGGGTAGAGGCGATTTCATACTTCTAAGTTTTTCTAAACTAGATCTTCTCTCTAGAGAGGTTGTGTAAGGAGTTTGGTGGTGCTGTAAGGATGTGATTGAATGCAGTTCCCTCCAACCTAGTATAGCGTTGACAGCAGAGTCCTACTATTGTGATTTCGGGTTGTTGTTCAAAAATCTGCTATAGATGTGGTTGGCAGTGGCGAACAAAATCAAGTTTTCCTCTGCTCCAGGGTAGGGTCGAGCCTCTCAGTTGAAAACTCATCCGGTAAAAACTGGCGCAGTAAGACACCGAGGTTCTCATTCATTGTCCTTACTAGCGCCCCTTCGGGACGCTAGAAAGTGAGGTGGGGCAGCCACTTGAGGCATGTGCAAAAGCTCCACACGTGCAAAATGTTTAAAAAATTAGCAAATAAGCAAAATTAATCATTAACTGAGCTCAAATTCAAAAACCTTCTTATACGTTACGTATAAGAGAAGCAGAACAAACCTTCCAATGGGCCCAAACATGAAGTCCTTCTTATGAGTTGAGTATGCGAATGAGAAGTTCGTTCCCCATCGTATGGCGTATTCGTGCGTATTCCTCACTATCGGGCCAACGCAGACGCGTTCTCCATCGGCGGAACTGTATCCTGCCGTACCCCACATTATTGGACAAAGCGAAATTGTATCCGAGTGTTTTCCACACTACTGGGCCGCAGCAGACTTTCCCCCATCGGTGGACCCGTATCTTGGCGTCCCCCGCTCCATTGGGCCCTAACGGGCCTTTTCTCCATAGCTGGACCCACCTCATGGCGTTCCCCACAGCACTGGGCCATGGCGGGCCCTTTCTCCATCGGTGGACCCGTATCTAGCGTTCCCCACACCACTGGGCCACGGCGGGCATCCGTTCCCCACAGCACTGGACCACGGCGGGCCCTTTCTCCATCGGTGGACCCGTATCTTGGCGTTCCCCACAGCACTGGGCCACGGCGGGCCCTTTCTCCATCGGTGGACCCATGTCATGGAGTTTCTCGCACCACTGGGCCAGGCGGGCCTTTTCTCCACCTGTGTATATAGTTGATTGGATATACAATGTCATGCCTTCATATTTAGAGACTTTTACTCTTTGTTAGTGCAGAAGCTTCCTCAAAACGAAAGGATGTCGTGACTGCACAAGCGCTGCGAGAATTCAGCAATGGATGGGGCAGGTGGACCCGTGTCTTGGCGTCCCCCGCTCCATTGGGCCCTAGCGGGCCTTTTCTCCATAGCTGGACCCACCTCATGGCGTTCCCCACAGCACTGGGCCACGGCGGGACCTTTCTCCATCGGTGGACCCGTTTCTTGGTGTTCCCCACAGTACTGGGCCACGGCGGGCCCTTTCTCCATCGGTGACCCGTATCTTGGCGTTCCCCACAGCACTGGGCCACGGCGGGCCCTTTCTCCATCGGTGGACCCGTTTCTTTGTGTTCCCCACAGCACTGGGCCACGGCGGCCCTTTCTCCATCGGTGGACCCATGTCATGGAGTTTCTCGCACCACTGGGCGAGGCGTGCCTTTTCTCCATCGGTGTATATAGTTGATTGGATATACAATGCCATGCCTTCATATTTAGAGCTTTTACTCTTTGTTAGTGCAAAAGCTTCCTCAAAACGAAAGGATGTCGTGACTACACAAGCGCTGCGAGAATTCAGCAATGGATGGGGCAGGGACCCGTATCTTGGCGTCCCCCGCTCCATTGGGCCCTAGCGGGCCTTTTCTCCATAGCTGGACCCACCTCATGGCGTTCCCCACAGCACTGGGCCACGGCGGGCCCTTTCTCCATCGGTGGACCCGTATCCGTATTTAGTTGATTGGATATACAATGTCGGAAGGCTGGTTTTCCTGCTGCGTACATTGTGCAGCCTGAAAGCTCGTAAACACTCCCTCACTCCTATGCGGCGAGACCTCCAGCGAAGGTGATGAAATCACCATCCCGTGCATGCGGGAGAGCCAGCAGTGACGTAATTTCGGGTCCCGAAGCGAACGTGTCTGCGTCCATGGAAATCGGCCATTTCGCCACACAGTCTGCGCCTCAAGATTGCGGTGTCTATGAATGCCGCCCCGTATCTCTAACCGCTCTAGCCCCCTTACGGCGCTTTGTTTAATAGATTTCTCAGACCTTTCCCTTACTGAATTTCACTTTTTCCGCGTCCCAGATGCAAACCTGCGACACCAGCAGACTGCTGATCTAGAATATGCCGAAGTCACCTTCCGAAAGTTTTTAGATTTTCGCGACCTCAGTTTTCATCGTAGAAACATATCATTCCACCAGTTTAGGCCAAGTTATAAACTTTAAACTGGAGTGTTCGTTTCGGCAATTAATTTCGCACCAACCTGATAATTAGTATTCTGAAAGCTTAGAAGCATTTCATTAACAATGGAACTGCTGAAGGTGCTCACATGAGCCCAAATTTTCAAAGAATTGTTTTCCGCCGAAATTTTTAAGAAGAAGGTTATTTGAAGTGCAGAATATGAATTGGTATCCATTTTGTGACATAACTCCTTATAAGTTAACGGTGTAATTATCTGTAATTACTGGAGAAAACCAAGCAAAATTGTTGACTTCGGTGTAAATATGGTAGCACCATGTAGAATTATGTACCTAAGATAACCCCTTTATGCAAAAATTGGAAAGATTCTGCGAGACGCCTAACTACCCTATGTCTAGTGGTAGTTCCTTCGTGAGTGGTAGTCGTAGTAAATGATCAGGGCGTAATCCTGTACTCGCAATTTCGCACTTTTCCTCTGAAATTTTGCATACGGTTTATTTTGACTGCTGATCGCGAATTTCCTATCCTTTTTGCACAGCAACACCTACTGACTCCTCTTCGGTGATGACGTTATTTCAGGCATACCAGCTGATCGATGTCCCCACTGTCTCGATCATCATGGCTTTCCGCGTAGATCATCAATGACCCCGATTTCCTGTTGGGTGATTTTGATAGCTAATCCTCATACCTTCCCCTACTAAACCCCACATTCTTTATGAGCACGGAAGTATATTTTTAAGCTCAACGCATCAAAGTTATGCTATGCGGGACAAGATTCACTGTGCGCCTGGGTTAGAATGAACACATGAATATATGGCTATGGTAACATATTCTGTCTGATGGTTGAACGTTCAAAACCTCTGAAGGTTGGATCGTTTTGCCAAAGCCTCGTCATTGAAACGCCACGGTTGTTAGTTAACTCGTAGCTCGTTCATGGTTGCAAACCAGAGCTGCCCGTTAACCACGACGCATCGTTTCATCGTCATTTCGAGAGGGTTACTACAACCCCTAGTAAATCATTCCCTGAATTTAATCACTGTTCATTGTCTGATGTTTCCCCTCGAACGCTGATGCAAATTAGCGTTTTTTCACTTCTCCTGGTAGGTATTGTAAAGTTACAATTGGGTGCGTCTTCCATATAGTTATGAAAATTTTGGAAGCGTTCAAAATTTCGTCTTCATCTACTTTTTCGAGCAAATAATTAGAGAACATGAGAGAATATTCAGAACACAACAATCTTTCCGTTATTATGTATTTCGTCAAGAAATGACTTGTCATTTCTCCCTTTTCACTTCTCCTTTGAAACAGTTGTCCGAGAAATTTTCTAATTCCTTTTTCTTCATTTCTCTAATTTTTTTCCAGAACTCACATTCACACTCCCTCAAAGGCAGGAGCGTATAAATGAAGCAGCTTTTCCATAAAGATTGGCAAAGATTCAAACAGCGTGCTTGTCTAAAAAAGAATCGATTATATTTTCTGTGCATACTGCATTCTTAAGAAAATGACTAAACCAGTCGAGTGAGTTGTACCTTCTTTCTTTAATTTGAACAGAGGATCTCAATTTCATGATTCAGCACTTGTCTTATGCGTCGCTTTCGTGCATCTCCAAACACAGAAACCACTTCACGATTTTTGCGCTTCACTTGAGGACAGATGCTACGACGGCTACATTTCCAGTGACAACAAACACAACAGTCATATAACACAACATGAAATAACATTACTGGCATTATACAGCGCGTATCAAAAGTATAGGGGCACCCCGATTTCTACCCATGACGAAGCTGGCAGTCTTATAATCGGTCTGATTTTTTGTCCCATTTGATTCAGCAGATCGAGGAAAGAATTCTTTGTATCAAAAGTATAGGGACACTTGTTGCTGAATGAGCGTTTTGCTTACCAGGGAAGGATACTAGGGGGGTCCGACAACTCGTAACGAAATGTATACCATCAAATGCAGTTTTCAATGCTGATCTCAAATCCGTTTTCCTTATCTGCTGCGGAGCTCTCTACAAAGAGTTACGTGGCATGATTCCGGCTTATGCAAGGCAGCCAAAATTTGAATTCTTGGATATTTTCTGCCAGAAAATCACGGAAACTTATTTGGATCTAGGAAAATTTAGGAAGTACTATTTAATTTCGATTAATGAACAAGTTTCAAACAGTTTTGCCAATGTTTTCGGCAGAATATGATTCAAAACTCAGACTTAGCCGGCCTAGACTAGCCGAAATCATGCCATGCGTTCCTCACAGAGGACTTCGCAGCAGATAAGGAAAACAGATTTGATATCAGGATCGAAAACTGCATTTGGCATTATAAATTTCATTACGAGTTGTCAGACCCCGCTAGTATCCTTCCCTAGTTTGACCAAATATGTGGAAAATATTGTCGAAATGGAAAATGGTTCAGATGGTGGAACTCGAAAGCAACATAATTTGAGTAACAGGTCGCTCGAAAATTTTCATGTCTCGAAAAGACAAAGAGAACTTCAAAAGAATTCATAACACTCATGGCGGTTATTCCACCGCAATAAATAATAATACAATAGCATTACATAGCAGAGTACTGACTCTCGAACAGCGCATAAACAGGGCGTGAAGCGCTCGGTTATTCCGGTGATTGTGGCGCGGAATGGGGATCGTCTAGCTCATTTCAAGCCATTTGAAGTGCATTCTCCAACCATTTTGTAGCTCACTGCGAATTGCAGAAAAATTCTTTCTCAAAAAACTGAACCAACCAATGAACTGAGACGCAGTGAATTTCAGACGCATTACCAGAATCGGTGAAATTTTTATGTTGATTTCGCTCTCGTGAGAATTCCATCACACTTCCTACGTATGGTTTCATTGAACCTTCTTTCCAAATCATGGTGCCTTTGAAAAGTTATGTGAAGATATCTCCTAAGATACAGTGGCGGCCACATATCTAGCACACCCCCGATTTCCGACCGCAGAATTTTCTGCATATCTCAACCCTAGGAGGAGCAATCAAAACCAAGGTTCGGTATGTGATTTGGCTCTATCTATGAGGGCTTCTTTTCTGTTGCTCATCACGAGCAGAGGATCACTTGGAACTTGATTGAAAAATAAAACTCTAATTTCGTCGGTTTTCTCGAAGTAGGTATAAAAGTTTTGAATCCACCTCTGATGGAAGGTAAAGTGGTGATTTAAATTGAGCACTTTTCTCTTCAGCATTTTGCTGTGAAAGCCATTTGCGCAGTCTCCGTGCCAGCTGAAGCCAGAGACAGAAACAAACCGCCAGAAATTGTCGAAAATTTCATTTTATTGATCAAAAATCATTTTATTGAATCTCGAAAATAATGCAAGCGTCGGATTTCTCCTGTGACTACCTGAATGTCTGTTAGTAGCACAAATCGATGGGAAATCCACAGCTGAAGTTTATAATTTCTGCTTATAATAAGCATGGATTCTCTTTTTCGCAATTTTTTAGCCATGCTGATGATCTTTATTCTTCCCTGAGGTGAATAACTGTGCATCAAAACTACTATAGCAAAATGTGCACTAATACTCAGAATAAAATCACATTTTCTCTCCATTTGATAAAGTGATGCAAGAGTGCGACGAAAGTATTTTCAAAAGTATTGCATTTCGAGCTGTAAATGCGAAGAATGAGGGTAGTTCCAGTGAAAGACATTTTCTTGAGGAATGGAGTAGAAGTAATAAAGAGAACACTACGCCCTATCATATTCTCGAGTATGGTCTTCATAGCTCTTTCCAAGCTTGAAATACGAATTTTTTTTTCGTCTGTTAATCGCTCGAAATTGGCGGTGTGCTAAATATGTGGCCGCCACCATATCTTCTGGACGCTGTCAACAATTTAAGACGTAGCTTGTAGAAACATTACTGCGACAAAAATGGGTTGTCGAATCAGTGTTCGTTAGCATGGACCACCTATAGGATTGTAATCTTGTACGCAAGAAGTAGAAGCGCAGATCCGAAGCTGACAAACAAAGAAGCACTAACTCACCACATAATTACGAGTTAAACCCTTAGCATTATAATTTCGACCCAAGCTGAATTCGACTGCATAGCGGCGTAGAGCTATGACAGATGTGATAAATTTCCACCAACTCCAATAAATCTCGAACCAGACTCTATAACCACGCGAAAATTAAGGGAAATAAGGTCCAAAATGCTCTTGTGAGTCCAAATTTGTCCACCTTGCTTTCTTCTTTCTTCTTCTGTTCGTCATCGGAATGCACATCTTTTGAGATAGAAGATTCCAGTTAAGAGGTAACATGGGCAACAACGTACAGCTATTTGAAAATGTCCAGACTGCCTGAAGTCTGAATCAAGTGTGTCGAAATTCTGATAGAATAGATCCAATATATGTCATTGCTCAAGACCGATTTAGTTTTTTTTTTCGACGTCACTTCGACGAACTTTAAGCGTGCGATTGCATTCTGGCACATTCATTATAACGACCTTCCCACGATATCGTGCTGAGCTCGTTATTTTTCCCAATCGTGTTAGCAATGACTCTAGACTCTCATTCGCTCGTTATCGAAAACAATTTTTGCGAAAACGGAACGAATAGCCATGGAAATAGGTGCAAAGTGCGAGCAAGCCACTCTCTCACAATGCAATGCATTTCATCATTACTTCTTAGAAAAAGCTCTATTTGTCCATTTGTGTGTATGGCTTTTCATAGATATTTCTTTTCAGTTGTCGACTGACATCACGACGGAGCAAGTGGGTTGCAATGGATTATTAATCCCAAATTATTATTATTAATCCCAAACAGCCCTCTGCTGTGTCTGATGAAAGCTCTTAGGTCTGGATGCCAACGCCATATTTTACCGCTAATTACGTACGTTGCTCTATAATTCTGAAAAGGGCCGCCAGTGTATGACACTACGGAGATACTCTAGTTGTGATAGGAGTTTTGTGGCAAACACTAGACAGTGCATTGAATGTTACATCAAATCCACCCAATAACTCTACATTTCGGTCGTTTCGATTCGAAATTGGCTTCGAAATACACACCCATGAACATTTGCTGTTTTTGTTCTGTTGACTCGGAACTCCATCAGTTTAAATAAGCATCGTTCATAAAATCATTCTTTGAAGTCAAAAATTGTTTTTATCTCCAAAAACTTCGCCCGTTTTGGAGAGAGAGTGTGATAGAAAAAAACCCTCCACAATTAAAATATCCTTGAACGAAAGCATGCTGCGTGTTCCCAGGATTGAATTAGTTCAGCTCTTTTCCAGTCTTATGTTTCACTTTCATGCTAGTCTGGCCGTCCGGCTTACGCCGGACTTCCAGACTTTTGCCGACGCCGGCTTCACTAGCATACTTCACATTGAATGCAAACAAAAATGTAGATGCTTTTAGTAAACGTTTCCTTTTTCAAGTAAGAAATCTGCCTTCTTACGCATGTCTACCGCTCGCCTGAGAAGCCTCGATCCTGTCAGCGGCACCGCTCTTCCATATCGGCGAACTCATGCCCTTCGATTACCCTAGTTTCTGCGAATAATTGGATGTAACCGATTCAGTGCGAATGTTATCTTGAAATGATTTGTTGTCAAGCGGTTCTTGTGGTAATAAGTGGTAGGGGTCCACCGCGGTCCATGTATATAACTTATATTGTACATGTATTTCCATGTATATACAAGGAAATGAGGAAGTGGTTCATTCAGACACAAATGGAATGGACAGAGAGTACGGACACGGAAGCAAATATGTACTCTCAAATGTATATTGGGTTGGATAATAAGTTCGTGCGGTTTTTTTTCAACTTGTTTTTTCATGATGATTTGAATCTTGCTTCACATGCGCTATATTTCATTTAGTAGCTCTTGATTTGCTCTTTGCAACCGTTGATCTCATTTTTTCAATTCTAACTTCACCTTGTTCTCTACCGCATGCGTTGTGACCACCAAAGTCAACAAAATTGAACCTCCCAGCAACCGACTATCCTTCGACTTCAACTGTGAATCAAATGTGGCTTAATGGCTAGGGATATCAACGACTTTTATAGAGGAAACTTTGCTGCTGAAAGGACAGCATAGAAGTGGTAAACCCAATTCAGAGAGGGCAAATTTTGTAAGGAATGATCACTACTGATGCTACCTCTCCACATTGTGTAAGTTTAGCTGGCGCATTCCGTGAAGCAATTTTCTGTAGACACGGAGCTGGCAAGCTGCCCTGTCTCTGGCAGCATTAATAGAAGTGCGAAGTAGCTATGCCACCCATTCAGTGTGGTCTACAATGTTCGTGGAAGGTGGTGGTTCCTAGGTCCGTGAAAAAACAGCACGAACATATTCCCCATTCCAATAGATATCTGTAGTGGTTGGCTAGAACAAAGCTACGTGCAAAGCCTGGTGTCACTGGTGATCTTAACCACCGGACGAGCATTGTTGGCCGCTGCAGCCGTGGTCACAGTGCTTCACATAGCTGATATCAGAAGTAGAAATTTTAGGCGCTTAAGTAACGGGGTTTTCGTAATTTCATTGGCATTCGATGTACATTATTGAAATTGGCGTAGCGTGAGAATCTATTCATACCTCCTGTTCGAAAAACAAGGAGGGACACTGTCTTTAAGGACCTTCTGGATGCATGCTGCTGCCACGCGGCTGAGGACAACTACCACTGACTACACTTTCCGGAAAAGATATCCACTAGCAAGAAAAGGGAATTTCGTTAAGTTTCTGCTCTTTATCGTGTGACGCTACCATTCCGCACAAAGCGATTCACCCTTTTCATTCCTCAACTTTATACTCTTCCAGTCGCATGGATGTAAATTTAGTAATAGACATGCTGCGAAAGCGAAATTTACATCAATTAGTACATTAATTGGCCAAGACAGGTGAAAACTGCAGAAAAAAATCCTTTTCGTAAGCCTAAGTGCAGTTTCTCGCTGCTATAGAAGGCAGTGTGTCACCTCAATTCTGTGTCGAGTTAGTGGCATATTCTGGCCTTCTCCACGTTCATACATGACATGTGCCAAAACCAAAGAAAAAAACTGTTTTTGAAGGCCATATTAGATTCTCTGATAACTGTGCAGCACGAACGCAGCCCGAACGGGGCAATGGTTCGGTTAGAAACCCTAGCAGCAACGGTTGCCAGTAGCTGCCATCCTCCCCTTGACTGCTGCCGTCCCTCAGCAATTGCTGCTGAAGGGCCGACAGATTGAGCAGCAATCGAGGGGAGGATGACAACCGTTGCTGACAACCGTTGCTGCTAGGTTTCTACCCGAACCATTTCGCCGTTTGGTCTGCGTTCGTCCTGCACGGTTATCAGAATTGTAGCGCGGACAAATTTCCCTCAGACCCGGCGGCGCGGCACCGCTAGCGTTATCGATCGATCAATCACAGCTTATCATGTTGAAAACGTGCGCACCAATGAAGACAGCGCAGGACGGGATAGACAGGGAAACTCGTACACTAACGGACCGCTCCGCCCAGCTGCTCCCCTGAACCGCACCTTCGGACCCTCCAAAAACGAATATTTCGTCATTTCTATGGGTTTTGATGTTATCATCGGACGAGGAGGTCCATATTCTGTTGACCTGAACAACACACGAAAAGAGGTGACACACTTTCTTTAACAACTTGTCAACATCAAGACCTCCACTTCTTCTATGGAGTACTTGAACATCGTCAACATATTCGCGCTTATTTGCTTGCTCAATGTTTTTTGAATGATATCAGTTAAATTTCAGATCGATATTTAGAAGGTACCATTCATAGATGAACACAGAGGTGCCAGAACTGGATGGATGGAACTATGCTTTATTTTCTCTCGAAATAACAATGGATTTATTGTTTGTTCCTGTTGATTTCGTACTATTCTATATCTGTATTGTTCAGAAAAATCTTCATGTGAACTTCAGGTAGGCACGTTTTTCACATGAACTTCATGTTGACTTCTTTTTCCTCCGAATTTCTAAAAAAAAAGCTCTGGCGGTACGTAGCCGACAGACTAGTACATACACATCTATTGTTGGAAATCCTAACCAGCATCTCTTGCTTAAGATCAACACTATTTATAACTGCTGTTGGGTACTTCCTTTGTGATATAAATAGACTTATCCTGGTTCCATCGAGAATGTGTTGCATTGCTCTCCGGAACCCACCGCTTGTGGTATGTCGTCAGAAGCATAAATACAGTTGTTATGATGTAATGATTCCTCTCATGTAGAGCCAACTACTTTACCTACAAAATACTGGTCTTAATATCATTTTATTCGGTATGGTGTTCGCTGTAATTGAAAGAGCGATTGCTTCGGTATCTACCAGTACATATGAAGCTCAGTGTAAAGGATGCATGGTACCAAGCATACTTTGTGGTACAGTGGTGAGTTGTATGTCATCGTTGCAAATTGTCCGGAACTTCGCACAGGGAAATTAATGAGTAAAAATTAAAAACCAAAGTATTTTTTAGTAGAGGAGCTATGCTAACCAATTAGGTTTGTTTGATGATAAGATCAACAGGGGTTGGCCCACTTGCGCCTCCTTGTATGCTGTACAGCTGCAGAAAAATTACCGTGTCGTACCATTTAGAGAGAAAACGATAATGATGCTTTGCTCATAGTGTAACAGCTGATAAGGGAAGTGCAAGAGATCAGACTCGCAGATCGGAATGAAATCTATCTGGCTTGAATCCTTGCTTGACGAGTTGCCACTGTATATATTTCATTCCTGCCCTGGGTTCCAAGGAAGGGATATCAAACTACAATGTTATATGTACGTATGGCAGCACGTGTCATTCAACGACGAAGTGGCCGAGGGAGAAGATACTGTACTGTTAAGCAGAGGGTCGCGGGTTTGAACACCATCATGACCAACCGTGTTGCATTTTTGCTCTTCATTCCTGCTATGTTGTTGAAATTAAATTCAAAAGGTTGGAACATAATACCTCGAATATAGTTGACATTCCACCCCGTTCTGATTTGTGATTGTCCTCCAAAACGCAAAACATCGAGAAGTGAAGTAATCCACATGGCGGGCGGAGACACGTCAACATACATATATGACGCTGCTAATTTGTCCTAGTAAAAATGCAAATTAAAGAGTGACCACAATCCAAACCGTTCGAGTAGTGCCACCATTTCATTTTCACTCTGCCATAATTCGAACGGTTCGGATTGTGGCCACTCATTCTGTACTTTGCATTTTTACTAGGACAAATTATCTGGCAACCTCATCCTTTTTCGTTTTGAATGGAAAGTTTACAATTTTATGGCGACTTGTAAGAACACTGTACGATCGGTGTAAACCACGTTTGATATAGTTATTCCGTGGTAGGAACGTCGATAAGGATAGGTATTATGCTCTAACCTGTTGAATTCAGTTTCAACAACACAAAAAGAATCAGAAGCAAAAATGAAAAACGGATGACCGTGACGTGGTTCAAACCTCACCCCTCTTCCCAACAGTCCAGTATCTTCCCTACTCAACCACTTCGTTCCAGAGTAACCGCGGTGCCGCCATGCATATACATAGCACCGTAGTGGGATATCGGTTTTTTGGAACTCAGGACAGGAATGAGATGGATAATGTAGCACCTCGTCATGCATGGATTCAAGCAAGATAGGTTTCATGCTCATCTGCGTGTCTGCACTTCCCTTGTGAGCAAGAAATGATGTCACTACATAGGTTCTAGAACTTATGTAGCTGTCGCAATAGCAAACGTCCTCCTGTAAGCGACACGAATATATCATCATGAGGTCTTTTTGTTTTAAATTGCATTCATTCTTCCGACATTCGAAACAACCCAGAACATCTCATTAGGCTATCTGTATACACCTGCGTTAAATTGAATGTTGAAGCAATATATTCCAAAGTTCTCTAGGCGTGCATTCATCAACCGGCACTTTCTCACGTGAGAGAGTTTAGTCATTAAGAACACGTAAGTACACATTGAGATCACGCAGAAAAAGGTAGACGATGGGGTAGTGGTTGGTAAAAGGTTCGTTGGCATAATTGACGACGTTTTCCCACAAAATTCTGCCAGATTCTCTTGTTGGACAATGCATCGATAGTTGATATATCGGAAAGAATCTGTTAACAATACTGCTGCACCAGTTGTACCAGAACCTGCTGGCCGTGGTGTTGAACGGCCAGGAATATGGGGACATTCGTGGAGAAAACATCTCAGAGAGTCGTGCCACAAGCACAATTTAGAATGAGGAATAAAAATAATAATGTTGACGTAGAAAAGATTTTCCTTCTCAAACATAGTAGAACTGCTTGTAACACTGATGAAGAGCTAATTCAGGTCCTTCTCGCAGCACTGATAACAATTATATCAGATTTCCAGTGGAGTAGGTCTTGCCTTCCTTCATCTTGGCCTTCATTCTCGTTTACTTTAAAACTTATTTCAATGGCATTTCAGTACCTGACTTCGACATGTATGTGATGGGAGTGCAAATAGTCGCTGTTATTCTTTGCTTGGTGGTAAGTATACGAAACAGTCTAGTGTATATCTAGTTTTGTCATTCTCACAGGCAGGGAATATCTGACCAATTTTTCCTTTGATAATAGCGAATTTGTGGTATTTTCCAAGTCCTTTTTAATTCTCACACTGATTCACTCAACTACTTATTCATCTTCCTATTGACTGTTACCTTACAAAAAATAGATGTTACTATATTATAAAGAAACCGCATAATCTGTGTTATCAATATAAGCTTTACGCTGGGAATAAATCATGGTCGTGTTTCATCGTTAATCAGACTGTGATAAGTGTACAGCAGAAAAGCAGCCCGGACAGCGCAATACGTCAATTTCAAAGCCTAACTGCATCTGCTCTCAGTTGCTGCCATACTTTTCTCAAATTCTGCCATTTCCCGTCAATTGCTGCTAAAAGAAGAGAAGCTAGAATAGTAATTCAGGCGGATGGCGGCAAGTGAGAGGGGATTATCTTGTTAGGCTTTGTATTCAAAGCTTAGGTTGCTGGTGTTGCGTTCTTGAGCCACATTCATCACAGAAATACAGTCGACCCAGAAAACAGTGACGATTGCTGTGTAGCCATGTGAAGAGCTCTGAACGGCTTTGGACAAGCTGTTCACCCTCTAACATGCTATGACATGTGAGAAACGCCACGGTAGTGCCGTGAGAATACATGAATAGTCACCCTCTTTTTAAAAGCAGGGGCCCACCTCATTCTCTTGGTTGCCCTCCCTAACCCTAGCCACGATGTCAATTCCATAAGAGCACCTTCAACCCATCATCGGTTTTTCTTGCACCGCTCGCACTGAAGGGAGTATCTGGAACATCTTGTTACTTGAGACCAGTGTTGGGCCTCCTACGATTCTAATACGCGTTCTGCTATGTGGCTCCCTGAAGGAGAAGACCCGCTAAGTCGTACTTCACCCCAACGGCGACTTCCATTGCCAGCAGTTTAGCCCGATTACGGCCGATAATGGCCGAGTTGCCTAGCCTCGAAATTGCAGGGTGGGGAATGAGAGCATGTTTATCGTAAGGAAACAGAGTGATTGTAATAGAAACACCTATCCATTCCATGCTCAAACTCACTCTAGTGTGTTTTCGGGACCATGTCGTGGAATGCTATCGAACCTTCTCCACGGCGGCCATTGCAGAGATCTCATCTTGTTTTTTGTAACAATATCAAAGTTACAATAATACAATAGCCCTTCCAAATCCATGCCCAAGCATTACGCATCAGCTAAGAACAAATGCGTCAAAATTTGAGTGAATCAAAGAATCTTGATACCTCGTTGAAGCCTAACCGACCTCGTGAGCATGGACGCCGCAAAAAAAAAAACGCTTGACAGGTCGCTTGCAAATTGTGCATATAATCGTGTACGATAAATATAACATGTATATAAAGTATGTATAAACATAATATGTATATGAATACGTATATATACTCATTCAATGAACTTTTTCTTGTGGTATATTACGATAGTAGGTACAATCCACTGCTTTCAGTCAGTTGTAGCGTACGGTAGGCTCCTTGCAGACTAATGAATCATACACCTGCAAAAGCAGGCAATTTATAAAACGACGGCACAGCTGTGAAGGCCATGACGCACTTCAAAGCGCGGCAGCTTATAGAAAACATCAAGAGGGTCAGTCAGAGGTGCAGTAAATAGTTAAAGTGAATGCGTCATATGGGCTTTGCAGCTGCAGCTCTCCGTGTGGTGATGATGTCGAATAATAAAAAAAGATTATTTTCGTTGACCATTTGTGCTAGCGCATTCACATGAGATCATCAAGATTTGGTTAAAGGCGGGCTCAAAATCATTCACATATTCTTGTCACTGAACCACTGTCTCATGAAAGGAGTTCCAGGCATTAATTGTGATTGTGGCCTTCAACACCTCAGCATACAGAAGGCGCCACAGCGTTTCTGTGCCTCTGAGCGACAAATATCAAATGGATGAGAACATTCGAGTCGGTCGATATCTTATTCCTGTCGCACTTAATGATGTTATATGTCAGGTGAATGCAGAACTTTTGATATTACAATCCTTCTCACTTGTCGTGAGCAATTTGCCTCATTATTTTTGGAAGACCTCAATTTATAGAAGCACTCTAATAGCCTAAAGCGTTTATTCACACAACGAGGAAGAAACGCATAGTTATCCAAGGGTGCCTTTAAGGTTACCCCTTCTGTGTTGTTAACTTCCATTGACCTCCTTTTTCTGAACAATGATTTTCGTTCGCTGAAGCTGGCCGTAAGAGGCTGCGAAACATTCAGTGAGCGTCAATGTATGTGCGTTTGGTGGAAACGGGAAACTTGCGGAGCGACCGCACCGCCCGCGTTGGAATCGTCGCGGCACTAGCGAATCAGAGGGTTCTCATGCTAATTAGTTTTCTTTGTGGATGGCGTCAAATAGGATAGAAACTGTTAAGGAAACCGTCTGATTTGCTGTAATGGCAGCAATTCCAGTGCGAGTGGTGTACATAGTGCAGTCGCACCGAGGGCTTCCTGATTCCTAGAAAAACGCACATGCATTGGCATCCACTGTGGTGGTGCTAGTGTGAGGATCGCAGTTAATTTACACGTAAAGGGGCAAAAATCAAATATCAAGATCGATGGATAACAATTTCAGATGCTCAGTATTTTTCTGAAATTCTTAGCTACATCTTTGCCCCCTCAAATATCCAGACTTTTGCTTTTTTTTCTCAAACTTTTTGTGTGGGTTCCTGTGTTACATTTTGACTCATTGTTTGCCACATGGCATTCTCATCGTTTTTGTTTCTATAACGTTATATGCGAAAAGTATCACCCAGATTTAGAGAAAATAATGAGGTAAACAAGCAACGCAGAGGTGGTGGTGGAAGGAGAGGTGAGGCTCTGTTTAGGTATGCTTCTCAGAGACGCATCTGCCTTGAGAGCGTACCAGCTGCTTGTATTCCACATGCGTTTTCTCCAGTCTTACTAATTGTAAATACGGTGTGTTCCAGGTCATTTTTATTTCGCTCATAGCGTATTCTCTGTTTTTCACTGATATTCCACTTGGTCACGACACCTCTCATCTTAGTCATGCCTATGATCTTGTAAGTGAAATATTTGGAAAGAAATCCTCACTGCTTCGGAAATAGTTAATGGTGATTATTATTATTCCAGTTGCTCTCCTACCAACGAATGTTCTTCGGGCTAGCACTGGTACTACGCAGTGAGAAGTTGGATCACCTGTTGAACCGCAGTAAAAGATCCACGAAGGTCATGGGAAGAGAAGCCGCTGCAGCTTCAAATCATTTCAACGAACTAAGAGAAATGTGGTCGTAAAAACGCCACTCGTATTGTACTTGTTTGTGCTAGACTAACAATTTCTAGCTGTTCCTTTGAAAGTGAGAATTAGCTGTACCTACATATGGCTAATAGTACTCGTTTGTCTGGCTTAGAAAAGAGTACATCTGTGAATGCGTAGTTCTCCATAAAATTGACGTCGTTCAACATTTTCTTCGGTATTCCTCGGAAGGCAAAGGACATTCAGCAAGTTAATCACTAGTAACCGGACAGCCATATGCCAGAACAACGCAAATTGCAAGCACAAATAGAGTACACGCTGGTGAAGGAATCAGGTGTTAGAAGAAAAAAATGAATCTGTCGAATGAGCAGATCTTTTTTGTGGCAGAAGAGTGAAAAAGCCATAGTAGCCATAGTATTAGGTTGGTGCAAAAATAATGCGCGTTTTTCACTACTTCATCTTCGGTGCAGAAAACTTCCAGTGTTTTTTATCATCGGTAACAGAAGTTGCACATGGTTTTGTAGCAAATTTCATGACCTTTTTAAATATCTCATGCATTTTGGGCGAAGTTTATGTTTTTGGCGAATTTTTAGTTGTGGAACGAAAGGCGCCAAAACAAGTTTTTTGCCAAAATCACTTCATCGAGCTGATATTCGACGGCATCGCAGCAGGAATCGCTCGGAATATCAGCATAGTTTTGGCGAAGGGAGTGTGAGCGAATGCATTCCGCCGAGCTGCTCCCAGATTTTTCGACGTGGTGTGTCTTGCTTTGAAAGTAATGAATGTCGCATATGTAGTACTGAATGAGTATCAGATTGATCCTCGTTGAGAGGTCTGCCTCGCGCCTTTGTAGTGAAAGAATTGCCACCAAACAGTCGGTCGCTTAGTAATTAAATATGAAGAATAGACCCTCTTCGACAAAATGAGGTGCCTTGCTCAACAGTTCGGCGAGGAAACCCTCCCAGAAATCAAAGCAACACCAAAATAAGGTCACGGCTATTTCGTGGTGACCTGCTGCAAAAATTGCTCACTGCAGCCCATTCATTCTTCCTAGTTTGGCAAGTGGTTTCAAGACGTAAATGAAATAAATTAGAAATTTCACTGAGTGACCTCAGCGTTGCTCAATAAAATGGATTCTTCACTCCTTTACGATGCCGTCCAGGCACAACCTGCACAACAGATTCTTCACAGGTTGGAGCAACTGAGCTAGGAAGCTCGGAGTCCTACATCATAATCAGCGAGCTTCTCGCTCACCGAGTAGCACTTCCCCGAGAACCTGGACGCCTTCTTCTGGGAGAATTTTCTCGAAGACTAAAGTGATACCAAAACTGCCCTCCGGAAGTTCGTCGATTCTAGAAGGTCCTGTCAGAACTGCACAGTGGTCGGAGAACTCTATCTTATTGCCAAAGATTTGCGGATTACAATAGTTTTGAGCCTTCTGAAAAAGATCGATTTTGAAAGAAGTTATGAGGTTCGGAATCAAAGGCATGAAAACGCGCATTATTTTTGCACCAACCTAATACTATGCAGTTTAAATCTTCCTCTTCTGGATTAACTCCAGATACTAGAATGATTGATTCCTTTAAATTTCTGAGCACTGAGGTCCATTGTGCAGCTCTGACAAGGTTCACTATTGCAGCTGTTGTGGTCGGGCTATAAAGCAGGATTTTACCTGTTGCACGTCTGTTTAGGCCTTCTCCTTCATGAATACAACCGACAAGTGTAGATGAGAACTTTGGTGAGCACACTGTATAATGATACGAAAATAACATAAAGGATACCGATATCGTGACATGGCAAAGAGCTGAGCAAACGCTTGATACTGTTTGCATTCCCCATTAAGCAGCGCCGGAGGCATGCCTGCATTGCGGTAGAAGTTTTATAGACTGTTGCCAAGCTGGAATTGGTAAATTCTCTGGGAATGAGAGTTATAGGAGTCCTTCTAAACTGAGAAATAGCAAAAATGTCCAGAAAGAGCATTCATTTCTTCGTTTCTCGCCTCTTTTTCAAATAGGAGCACACGCGATTCTATTCGAAACACCTGGTTTCTATTTAGTCAAGAGCGCACCACCCAATGTACTGTCGTTCCACGTTAAATGCAGTACCCACGGAAATTTTGACCTCTCAGATCTACAGGGTGACAACAAAGTCTTTGCCCAAATATAACAAATTGTGAGACTGGGATCAGATATGCTAGCAGTCTGGAAATTTATCCGCTCATATGTAGAATCCATACGCTTTAAGAATCCACTCTTGGATTCTGGATATCTCTTCTGGCTTCGCCGTAGAGTCGACAAAAAAATCCTCGACCAACTTGCGGCCCTTTTGCGTTGCAGTAGCCGTTGGCTACTGCAACGCAAAAAGGGCCGCAAGTTGGTCGAGGATTTATGGTCCTGCTTTCTCGTTAGGTCTACACCAGGGAAGCTGGCATTTGAGCAAAATTTAGCTCAACTTCTGTGCTTTAAGGACTGCTTTCGGAGATCCAGTGGTCTCCGTTTCAGGGAGCACGATAATTATCAAGCAAATATGATCGTTTGGTAAAATGAGGAACTGAAGAGTCTGAACCAACTTTCTGTTGTTTTTTCTTTTGAAAATTCATGGAAAACTTTTGTCAAAAGCCCACCTTATTCTTATCAGATGTGCTTAAGGCTATGAAATGACATACCTCTTCCGATTTCACTCTACCCACTCTTGCCCTTGTTTTGTGCATTCTAGTGGGAAAAAGTGAGTCAGAAAAAGGCAATGTCCTCATTGATGATATGAACAATTTCGATAAAGAAGTGGAGGGAGGAAGTGGACGAACTCCTCGAAAGAAACCCATCAACTTCAATCTTTTTGTAATTATTGCTTACTTGTCTGATTTCTGTAAGGTGTGAAACCATTGTTTCAGTGTTCAGATATTGTGCGACTTCAGTAAGCACAGAGAAAAAGTGAAAGGTGTGTTGGACGGTTTGCTAGAGAACGCCTTCAGAAATAGCTACGTAATTGTTGAGGCAAATCTTCAGAAGGATCCATTCCGCTCTCTACTCGCATGTCGCTTGCGAGAAGATAGCAAACCTGCTGCCTACTTTGTGAAAATTGAAATTTCGGTAAACAGTGTGGCATTTAGCATCGTTCGCTTCATTTTCCATACATATTGTCGGACCGCACACTACCCTTATCCCCTATCGCGATGCTGCACTGTAGTCCATTCACCCGATAGTGAGTATTTATGGAAGAATCATGGAAGGAGACACGGTCGCTCTTAAAATTGGGAATGTTCTCGCTTTTAGCAGTGTCATTACGCTTTGTCAATCTGTATATATAAAAGTGAAAGTTTGTTTGTGTGTGTGCGTTTGTGTTTGTGTGTTCCGAATAGAAATCGCGGAGGATGAACGGATCAGGACCAAATTTTGCAGGTAGACCCTCCACGGGCTGACGGAGGTTATAGGCTACTTTCCATCTGGCATTATCGATTAGCTTATCGACTATATCGATTTTATTGATTTTTTGCTCTTCTTGACCAGGGACTAGAGAGAACGTGCCTACTAGGGTAATAATAAGCTGATCAATAAGCTGAACACGAATATGGCAACCATTTTGCGCCAAATTATCGATTTATTAATTTTATTGATTTTTCGGCATTCTTACACATGGGTCGGCGAAAACCTCCCTTCTGGGATTTTCTGAAACGCTGAACGTCTGTAAAGCAAGCATTTTAGAAGGACTTATTCACCAGTCAAGCAAGTTCACCCCATTTTTTGAGGGAAGGGGGAGGGGTGAAGAAGAGTTATTTAAGCTGATCACCAAATGATGAACATTTTGAGAGGATTTTTGGTTCAACAAGTGTTGACATCAGGTTCAAATTATCGGGAGAAATTGAACACCCGAGCGAAGCCGGGTACGGCAGCTAGTGGGCAATAAATCAGATTGAACCTGCGAATCAAGATGAACTAAATGACTTGCAACAACCATTCGTGAAGAATAGGACGTCATATTGCTTTCTACCACTTTCCACCATCTCCTAAGACATTTGTTTCTAATGCCTATCGAAAGCTTTGGATGCTTCGAGACTTCATAAATTTCACAAAAACTGAATCCCTCTGTGGAGGCCGTGATATGTCTAGTTAGCTACTATGGAAGACTATTTCAGTCGAAATGCAAAAACCCTCAGATATGACGCTAACAAAGACACAGTTGGCTGCGATGGTGTGGTAAGCTTCATCTCACATTGGAGGAGTCTTCGATGTACTGTCAAAATTCACCCAGGGCTAATTCCAGAGCGCATATCGAGGCGGTCATGGCACTAAAGATGACTTTTCAAGCATACCCACGTGTTCTATTAGGTTGTTACATAAGTTGCCGCTGATTTTACACAGGGATTTTTGAACGCTTGTAATAAATGATTCGCGATTAGATTTTGCTTATGGCCGCATACTACTTCAAAGCGTCAACGTTATGGAATGTAAACCATATTTTTCCGTCCTATTCTGAAAATTTTACTAACTTCGAAGTGAACCCCTCAAGAATGCAAATTCGATAACTATACTTGCACGAAGAATTATTTTCTCATAACGTTGTACTAGGCTTAAAATATCTGGGTCAAATAATCTTGAGACCATTCTTATTCTCTCTGGTACTATCGCTCTGCATTTTACTGTGGAGTGGCCTCAAGGACAAGCGCCAAACATGGTAACCCAAAATTTCAATTATGCTTTTTTCTCTTTGAGGCTGAAGCGAATTGAAGTGGGATTATTTCCACCGTGGCTATAGATATCAACCGTTTGAGGACACTAATCGGTAGAATTTTGGCACACGTTTCAAGTGCTCTGTGGAAATCAAACCATTTTGCAACACTGGAGAGAGCCCATTAATTTTGTCCGTCGAACTCTCTTGAATGATGAAGAGCTCCCAGGATAACTTCAAAATGCGTATTATGTAGTGTAAACCTAGCTCTAACCAAGCACCAATTACCACGTCACAGAAATAGCTACTTTTCGAGGACAAGTTGCCAAGCTCAGTGACATCCATCACTGCCCGATTTAGTTCTTTTCCTCATAGTCCACGGATTTCTCGGGCAGCAGTCGAGTTCTAGCCGTGAAAACGGAGAAGACAAAGACAGTGTTGTGATCTATACGTAGTTCGTTTGATATCTATTGTTTCTTTTTGGTTTTTTATGAAACTTTTTTGTCGAAGAAGAAGAGAAGCGAAGCACAGAGAACATACGTATGAATGTCAATAAAAAATGTTCGCGAGAGCATTTCCCGTATGTGGTTCCCAACACTTGTTGGGCGAATTTCTAGGGCGATTTCGTCCGCCGACAACTGGGCGCCCGCACATCATTTGCGAGACGGCGCCAAGCAGTGGGAGAGGAGAAGTATGCCGAAATTCGAAAGTTTACAAGGAGTGAAGTCGATGCGCTCTTCAAAGTGGCTCCATTTAAGAAGACTCGCATAACATTCTTTAGCAGTCGTCACACAAGACCACGGTCCAGGCTTCTACCGACCTTTGTGTGCGAGAGTGTATGTAATGTATCTAGTGCTGCTTCGTGCCTAGGATTTCTCGTATTTTTGTCGTCAAAGTCTAGATTCTTTCCGCACCGACTAATTAACTTGTACAGCTGACGCCACAACTGACAGTTTCATACCTTTCACCTCCAGAAATCTGTCATCTTCAGAACGTGCTCTTGCCATCCACTCAGTTCATTACCGCATGCTCGCTATGCATCAAGCTCTTCACGACCTCAGATATTTTGCGTTCGTCCCGTAAATATACATATATGGTGATTATTGCTCTCACTACCTTTTGTGTAGTGAGAGATATGTAGAACCCAAAGCCGGCACTCCCAGAGAGACATATCTAACGGACCGCAAACGAAAGAATAGTTCTCTTGAAGAAGACAGCAGCTTCCGTCATGTTCGAAGTTCTGCGGTAGCGAGAAGGGATCAAGTCACTATTGTTTACCTGCTTCGCCTACATAGCAAGAATAATTACTTTTTCTTTCTGCTCTCTGGACAGTCGCAGATTTTCCTCCGGCATAATTGTTTTGAGTGAGCCCTTCAACACTTACTATTTTCTGCTTAGCTGGAGAAGTTTCTTATTCTTGCTGTCATATTCTTGAAGGCATCGCAAAAATGTATGTCTTTTTCTCGTACTGAGGTGCGCGCAGTATACCAATTCAGTGGTTCATTATAGGGTAATTTATACTAGCTGCGTGCGTCAGTCGCGCATCAGTCGCACGCATCCATTTGCAAGGGATTTTCTATGAAGACCGGTCAAAACGGCATGTACATTCTCAATGAAAAGAACGCGCGGCCGCCGCAAAACCGTAAACGCGTGCGTCTGAGCTGCGACTGCGATGCGACTGCCATGCGACTGGACCCTATTCTTCATCATATAGACGCACGCGCGTCAGTCGCACGCATCCAGTATAAATTGCCCTTATCCCAGATTCATCTGATAACAATTTAGTGGTATAGCATCGATGGCTTAGTCGGCCAGGATGCCATCTAACCTTTGCAGTGCGCCTCTGCCGGACGTAGCAGTGGGAGCGGGTGAGGGGAGGGCCAAAATCTTAGAAAATTCGGCGAATATGTCGCCCAATTTTTGAAATTAGTTTACAATACATTCAAAAGTCTTGCATCGGTTAATTTTCAGTTTATTATTATTATTTTTTTGAAATAATTTTTATTAGTTACTAGTCTGGCTGTCCGGCTAACGCCGACCTTCCAGACTTCTAATGATGCTCGCTTCGCTCACATACTGCACGTTGTAAGCAAACACAAAAGTGTCAATGGATTGATAAATTCTCTTTCCTTCCACGCAGTTCTACCGCCTTCCTGAGAAGCCCTTGATCCCGTAGGTGGTAGCTTCCCCCGTAGAACGAAATTATGTTCTCCCATATGAGCGAAGTTAGTGACCGTGAATAATTTAGTGTAACCAATTCAGTGTAAATGTTATCTTGAAATGATTTAAGCTCAACTGGTTGTTGTGGTAGTTCATGTGATAAGGGTCCACCGGTGTATATAAACAGAAAGGAACGAGTGGTTTATTCAGACACAAACGGAATGGGAAGAGAACACGGATACGAAAGGAAACAATGTGCATCTAGGTGATTTAGGTAGGAGGGTCCGCCGAAACAGGGTAAGCGTACCGCTCATGCAGAAATAGGCCCGCCTAGCGAATTCATATTACATGTGGACGCCGGCGCATCCTTATCACACCGTTGGACCCGACTCCTGGCGTTTCCCCACTTTTCGACGCCGGCGCACCCTTATCACACCGTTGGACCCGATCCCAGGCGTTTCCCCACTTTCCGACGCCGGCGCACCCTTACCACACCGTTGGACCCGACTCTAGGCGTTCCCTCACTTTTGGGCGCCGACGCACCATTATCACACCGCTGGACCTGTTTGTAGGTGTTCTCCACCTTGTGGGGTCCGCGCACCCACTGCAACACGACGCACTCACCGCTCCCCACTTCCCCATCCTTTAGAGCTTCTCTTCATTCTTTGAACCTCACCATACCCGTCCCTATCATCTTGTTGACCCGGCAATCACCATCACTGACCAATCAGGGAGGAATTTCGTTTCACACACACCCACACACACGTGACAGACTAATTGTAAGCCCTTTATTGTAAGTCACCAGTCTGGCCGTCCGGCTAACGCCGGACTTCCAGACTTCTACTGATGCTCGCTTCGCTCGCATACTACGCATACGATGCAGAAAAAGAGGTGGACAGATTTAGTAGATCCTGTATCCCCCCAAGTAAGTCCATCGACTTTTGGAAAGCTCTCGATCGCGTGAGCGGTAGCCTTCCTCCACGTGGGAGAAGTAATTTCTTTTGATTGGCCCTAGTGGCCGTTGTTAATTGGCCGTAGCCGATTCAGTGAGAATGCTCTCTTGAAATAATCTATCTCTAGCAGGTTGTTGTGGTAACTCAAGTGATAAGGGTCTGCCCGTGTATAAAAACAGAGTGAAGGGTGGGGTCGATTCAGATACAAATGGACTGGAATGAGGAGGGGAATACCGATTGAAATAATGTGCACCTAGGTCACATAGGTAGAAGGAATTGCCGGAACGGGTGCCAGGGCACCACCTTGAAGAAATTTACGTAAACCGTGACGAACTTCCTTTTCTGGACGCGGGCGCCCTTATCACAAAGCTGGACCGCCATGCGTTTAACCACCTTTGGGCGCCGGCGCACCCTCATCACAGTGGTGGACCCATCTCCCCCACTTCTGGGCGCCGGCGCACCCTTATCACAGTGGCGGACCCATCTCCCCCACTTCTGGGCGCCGGCGCCCCTTATCACAGTGGTGGACCCGTCTCCCCCACTTCTGGGCGCCGGCGCACCCTTATCACAGTGGTGGACCCGTCTCCCCCACTTCTGGGCGCCGGCGCACCCTTATCACAGTGGTGGACCCATCTCCCCGCTTCTGGGCGCCGGCGCACCCTTACCACAGCAGTGAACCCGTCTCCAGCACTTCTGGGCGCCGGCGCACCCTTATCACAGTGGTGGACCCGTCTCCCCCACTTCTGGGCGCCGGCGCACCCTTATCACAGCGGTGGACCCGTCTCCCCCACTTCTGGGCGCCGGCGCACCCTTATCACAGCAGTGGTGGACCCGTCTCCCCCACTTCTGGGCACCGGCGCACCCTTACCACAGCAGTGAACCCGTCTCCAGCACTTCTGGGCGCCGGCGCACCCTTACCACAGCAGTGAACCCGTCTCCAGCACTTTTGGGCGCCGGCGCACCCTTCTCACAATGGTGGCCCCATCTCCCCCACTTCTGGGCGCCGGCGCACCCTTATCACAGTGGTGGACCCGTCTCCCCCACTTCTGGGCGCCGGCGCACCCTTATCACAGTGGTGGACCCATCTCCCCCACTTCTGGGCGCCGGCGCACCCTTATCACAGTGGTGGACCCATCTCCCCCAGTTCTGGGCGCCGGCGCAGCCCTTCTGTATTGACCCCATTGGCGGATCTGTTGCAGATTGTCCAACCTTCTCCTCGATCTCATCCCAACCCCACTCAACCATACCACACCCATTCCTAGGCTTTTATATGATCTCACAATCACGATCACTGACCAATTATAGAATTTCGTAACGGTCTGACACACATTCATACAGACAGACACGAAAACAAACTAAGCCCGTTATTATAAGTCATGATTTTTTATTATAAAAATGTTTTTATCAATTTTATTTTCCATCTGGGTCCCCAAAGTGGCGAGACCCCATCTTTTTTCCCACGCCCCCCCCCCCCTCCCCCTCCCGCCTACTTTCTGCGTCCAGCACTGCCTTGCTGGTTTTAAAATCCCGAATTTCTTAATCTCACTTTGTAAACATCAAATTGGGCTCTTTCCAGAATGTCGAAGGATATTTTGTATGAGTGAGTTTCGAAATAAATTGGAAAGAAAGTAAATAGATTTTCTAAGCTTCCTCACACAGTAGCAACCTGCTGATTCGTCCAAACCGTAGTCGACGTTAGCCACGAAGAAATCTACATATGTATACCTACAAGGTGAGTCAAAAGTCATTGCACAAGCACAAGTGCCTCTCAAAAATGCGAAGAAGGATTCATCGAAGAATCAGACGTTGAGCAATCATGCCGGAATTAGTTTTGAACGGAGTTCTACAATTTTAAAGTGCTATGAACACATTGATTTAAAGACTGTTACCTATATATTTTAGTTTTCGTTTCGTGCACTATCCTTATACGAAAACTAAAATAATTTTATTGCTCTAAGTTTCCTCCTGCACTCATTCTACAAACCCACACATTCAATTGAATCACTCGGAGTACCCAATGACCACTATGGAGGAATTTCATCAAACCGCAAGAGCTCCTTGCGACAATAACTTTGGGGCACTCAGGGTAATTTGCTGAATTTGTATTGCAAGTATCAGATCATTCTGGATTGGCAACAGATATTCTAGAGAGTCAGATTCATAGTTGTGAGAAAGTTAGATAACTTAGTTGTTTGACATGTCTTCTGGAGGCAAAGCAACTAGTAGTAGAAACCCGTTGTGACCAGCCAGTGCGAACTTCCTCCGTCGTCCACTAATTGTCTACGCTGTGTAGCAATGTTGTGGGTACGCGCATGATATCTGGCATTTCCTGGGACTCTAAACTTGGGTACTGGACAGCGACACACTGAGCAAAGCAAATGATGTTCGTACAGACCACTTTGGAACAGTTCTTCTTTTCTTTTATCTGGCTTACACTCGTGCTCTGCTTCTATCGCTTTGTGCTCTTACACATTTTGATATTCCCTCGCGAACAAAGTGTTGGTTTTATGGGTAATACTGATGTGACCACAGTCGATGCAGCGTAAACTCTTAAAGATAGACAAATTTGTGAAAGAATGACAGCAGAAAGACCTTTTTCCTTCGGTCCCTCTGCATTTGACCATTTATGTACCTATCCACTAGTGAGCGCACGACTGGAATTTTTTCCTATTGATGTCGTTCTGAAAGTTCCTTTGAGTAACAAACAGAGCATTGCTACGTAATCAATACCCGGTTCTACGAGGATAACAAGATGTGTTGCTGTTTATTGGCGTTCTCTTAGCTAACAAACATTTTCTAAAAATTTGAACTCGTTCTTTAATAGGAATGCTAGAGAATTCAACACCGAAAACACTATTCCACAATACACATCCTTCCTGAACTTAGAACAAAATCTATGTATGGGTTGTTTTAAAGGCAGGGGCCCACCTCACATTCGTGCTTGAGTTAATGGCAAATTCTGCATCTCCACGACGCTCTGAATCCAGTGGTATAGGTAATTTGTCTCAGAACAGTGTTCAAACCGGTTTTCCGGGACAGGGTCCTTAACAGTTTGCCAACCCTGTGTTGACGTGTGAAGTAGTTGATCTTATCTTAACCCTTCAAAAATGGGGCTTTCGTCGCTTTTGAGCCTATTGATGCACATAAGCGAGATCAACGTGGCGAGAAGGTCTAGTATATATATATATATATATATATATATATATATATATATATATATATATATATATATATATATATATATATATATATATATATATATATATATATATATATATATATATATATATATATATATATATATGTACATACTCCCAACGGGCGGAACGAGGTTGGCCCCTGCCTTCAAAGGAAACGACGAATGGTGTCCAAATCGACTTTCAGGAGCATAAGTAATGTTCCAATGTGTGGGATATCTATAAAGTCTCCAGAATGTTTTCAACGCCTGTTATATATATTCAATGTCTGACCACTAACCTGGCAAGTCACACCCCCAAGAAATGGAAGGCAGACATTGCTGCATGACGAAGAACTGCTGCAATCCGACTGCTGCGAGATGTCTCTCCAGAATGTTTTCAACGCCTGTTATATATATTCAATGTCTGACCACTAATTAAGTTCTTTACATTCTTCGGCTGTGTTCCATATGCGAAAAGTACAACTGAGAAGACGAGCCTTGGTATCCGCTATGTACTTTTTCTTTTCAGTTACTTAGCTAAGGTGTTACTTTAATCAATCATTAAGTTAACCAGGTGTGTTGAGCTAGACCTTTTCTATGTACGTATGTCCTAGTTATCCTTATATAAACTTCAAACGGGAGGATTCTATTTTTTTTCTCAGGAGGATGAACAATTTGAGCACTGGTGAGCGTTTCTGAGAACTGAATCGATATTCCTTGTAACAGCTACTACCAAAGAGTCTTTTACCTATAATTATAATCATCTGTACTCCAGCGGAACTTCTGACTGCATCCTTTGGTTTTCGCTACCAACATGACTGCCGTGGAGAAGCAATATACAAAGACAATTTCGCTTTTTTCTTGCATTCTTCATCTTGTTTTATAAGGGCTTTAAAAAATTAAAACGCTTTTCTAGGGTGAGACTACGAGATTATTGTGAAACAATTACTCATACATAGGAATATAGAAATGTTTCGGTATAGGCACACTATGTTGCTCATAAACATTCCATGCCCATCCGAGGAACCACTTGCGTTGATGAAAGACCACGCGCCTGAAATAACATGTTCCATTGTTTAATATGCCAGAGTACTCTCATTTGCGCCTTTATGGCTCAGTTTTAGTTCAGGGCTTGCACGACCTATGGTCGTTCTGCGCTAGGCATTGGAGTGATATTACTATTGTGGACCTTCTTGTATGTAATCACCTTCCACGTTTAATTAGCGATCTGGACGCACATGCGCACATGTCTACGGAGACCTTTATTGTCCAATCGTTCCTACTTGGCCAGCATACATGCTTTATGAGTCGTTCGCCATTTTATTGGTTTTCCGAAAAAATCTGTCAGAGATTTTCATCTCTTTTTGTTCTTATCATAGCTTTATTTAGTAACTCATTCAACCTGCCATACACTCATAGCATTTAACAGTGAATATGATTTTTTTTTCAATTTTCGGGCGGGTCGTCAAATCCCTTCTATAAGGCTGCGTCCAGAGTACGCCAGCGAAGTGAGGACAAAACAAGCGGCCGCTGCCATGCGGGCTACACCGGTGGCAACGGCAGCGGCATCCTCATGCAGCCAGGTCAATTGGTGCGCGCTAGAACAATGTTGTGTACAGACAAAAGTTGGAATAATAGTTTGAGGTGCTCGAAAAGGGTAAAATTTCCTTATATGTCCTCAGAAAAACTATATATTAGATATAATTACACATATTTACTAAAATTATGATTAACTCACAAAGTTATTTGAACGTCAGAGTGAAAAGAATAACGATACGTTATATATGAACAATTACCTGACAATCCTTTTTATCCCGCAAGTAAAAACAATGGTTTTGGTATATTATCGTAGTCACCACAGTCACGTTACTTTATCTGATGAAATCGATCATTTGAGACATTTCTGGATCTCCCGAGAACATTTTTTAAGTTTGTGTTATGTCTCGTTGTTTCTGATACAGAATTATAAAAGATGACTCGGGATCGGACTCGTATTGTTTAGAAATTCTAGCCTGGACCTCACTTCAGAGGGATCACGAAAATTGCACTAATTTCCTATCCTAATCACTTTTCCGTGAAGATGTAGTGAGATGACAGTAAGAAACAGAGAAAATATGAATGCTGGCGAGGAAATGTCAGTCTGGTCAGGCACCTTCCCACTTTTCTTCTCAGAAAACCGCGGAAATTTCCTCACTAATTGATGAAAGGGTTAATGAGTCTGATAAACGTGAGGATCGTGGCCTTTTTACTGTAACACCACTTACGTTAGCCAGGCTATAGCATCTGGCACTGCCAACACTTCGATTTCCTTGTCGAAGATTGCATTTTATTTCACTCTTCTACATTATTCCCACCGTAAACTTACGAAACGGGGTTAGGGTAGAAAACAAATGCGACAAATGCGATTTTCGTGATCAGGGCATTCTGTGTTTCTGATAACTTCCACAGATTTGACAGTATAGATCATGAATACATGTACGTGTATTCTATAATGCATTAAAAGTTGATAGTAATTTTGATACTGCACAAATAGCGGCCCTTCAGATGTTCTCATTCACTTTTGATTCTGAAATCATTGAACTTCTACAGCAGCGAGAAATTGCGAATTTATTGTTATCTTCAGGCTAATGTATAAATACTTCAACATATGCAATATACTTCTCAGTATGAAGTAAATCTCCTGAATTGAGGTTCAAGACGCTGGCGTGTGCCGCTGATGAAGCCCATCCGAGTGGACTACACGAGCGGCTGGGGTCACAGCGGCATGAGCGGCGTTGGCGGCGCGCGCCAATGTAGCCAGCGGCATGACCTGGCGTACTCTGGACAAGCGCAATTACTATGGACGTGCACTGGTGCGGCCCCGGATTCCAGCGGCCGCTGATGTAGCTGGCGGCATGCCGCTGGCTACAATCAATACGCATGCGATGTATGCCTGCCGCGGCGTGCTCTGGACCTTGCTGGCGTACTCTGGACGCAGCCTAAGAGGTACGGTTCTTGAGCTCGAACTGCTAGCTCACGGTTACCTAGTCAAAATGAGTTGCATGTCCACGTCAGAGGTGTTTTTTTTGGTTAAAGAAAATTCGGGTTGCATTTTCGAGCAATCTGATCCACTATCAGTCTTTGAAAATGACCTGTTGTCAAAATCTCGGCGAATAAAGTGTCCTGTAGTAAACTCTACGGTACAAAAAGAACATTAAAGACATAATTCACCCGAAAAATGCATAGGCTTTGTGAAAAGAAGAAATGGATTTTTTTAATCTAAGGAACACCAATTTAACATCATTGATTTTGGAAAATTGTGCTTTTGCCAAGGTAACAGCTCGTGGCCAGGTCAATTTACCAGTAGATGAAGCAAAGTCAGGAGAGAAAGTTCCGATTTGCGATTGGCCTCTATACATAGGTATTCGAATTTTATCCTTCAAACCTTCGAATATTCGACCGATCGAGTTTTGGAACTTTTCGAATTATTCGATTGTTCAAATGATTGAATATTGCGGCCTTTTGATTTATTTAAATATTCGAATGGTCGAATTCCGAACTTCTAAAATAACTCGAACATTCGAACGATCGAATAATCAGACTTCTCGAGTTACTCAAATTCCGAATAGAATCTTTTCAAATTATTTGAATAAAGAGATGTCGTTGCTTCAGAAGTGTTTTTGCGATACATCAATTCACAGATGATAGTTAAAACAGTTTTGTCATGTGCTAAGATTTAGTAATACTCGTTTTCGAACTGGCACTTCTTGAGGGCCGCGTTAAAGGCGAATTTACATCTCATTCTCGTGTCTGAACCATCTTTAGACGTCGATCTTCGCTTGAAGCTTTATTCGTGGACTGCTGCGAACCACATATGAACAACCACGCAGAGCTTATATACGCTTCCAGGAATTTAATTTTGTCTTTGTTCTGGAGATATGTATGACTAATATGAATATGGCTCATCGTATAGATTGCAGACAAAACAATGAGAAAATGATTAGTCCATGCTACAGCGAAAGTTATCGGAAGAATGCGATTAATTTATCGGGTAGATAAATAACAACGCATTCTTGGCCTTGTCGACACGCTGGCGCAAAATGTTTTAAGATGATTTTTGAACCCGTTTTCGGGGCGGTGTTCGAATTGTTCGTAAGACAGTGCCCTTACACCGACTTTCGTTTTTGTTCTATCGCGCTTCTTCTGTCGCTACGCTTCTTTGGGGACATGAATTAAGACAAGAAAATTGGGTGGTTACCCGTTAAGCACCATTCTGAGAGACTGTTATAGAGACGGTGACTTTGGAGTGGTGATAATGGGATAGCTATGCACCAGTGGCGGACACGTCCACGAATTGGCGGCGACCACAATTTTTCCCACTCTCCCTTCCCCACTCCCGCCCACATTCTGCTTTCACCACTGCTGATCACGTAAACAAGATTGTTGCTATGGACGTAAGCAGCAGTTACATTCGTTTACTCTGTTTCTCACGTTTCACATGTTACTCTAATAACTCTGCAGCACGAACGCAACCCGAACGGCGTAATGGTTCGGGTAGAAACCCTAGCAGCAACGGTTGCCAGTTGCTGCCATCCTCCCCTCGATTGCTGCTCAATCTGTCGGCCCTTTAACAGCAATTGCTGAGGGACGGCAGCAACCAAGGGGAGGATGGCAGCAACTGGGAACCGTTGCTGCTAGCGTTTTCTACTCAAACCATTACGCCCTTACTCTGATAACTGTGCAGCGCGAACGCAGCCCGAACGACGTAATGGTTCGGGTAGAAACCCAGCAGCAACGGTTGCCAGTTGCTGCCATCCTCCCCTTGATTGCTGCCGTCCCTCAGCAATTGCTGCTAAAGGGCCGACAGATTGAGCAGCAATCGAGGGGAGGATGGCAGCAACTGGCAACCGTTGCTGCTAGGGTTTCTACCCGAACCATTACGCCGTTTGGTCTGCGTTCGTCCTGCACAGTTATCAGAGTAGGTCTGCGTCAGGGCGCAGCACCAGGTGGTCATTGACCACCAGGACTTAGTAGCGTCCTGCAGATTCAGGGGGCTTAGCACCAATATCCGGGGCGTAGCCAACCGCTAACTGTCTACTGATATTAGAGACAAGCAGATTTCAGAGAAGCACTTCTGGAGGATCATCAAACTCGTGGCTGAAGACCACCGTTGTTCAACCATTTACTCCATCCCTACCCTGCACTCTGGTGCGCTCCAGTGATAATCAGGTGTTGCTCAACCTGTAGGAGACGTATCATGTTGGAATTTTGACTGTAGATGCGCACTGTACCAACGAGTATCCCCCCAAAGTAGCACCGTTTCGTTTTTGAGAAAAACCGTCATTAATGGTCAAAAAGTGGTTTTTGACCATTTTTTGACCATTAATGACGGTTTTTTTTTCAAAAACGAAGACGGTTTCTCAAAAACGAAAGATGCCACTTTGGGGGAGAGTTGATACCACCCAGACACATTTCTTGGAGTTGACAGCGTGTCGGAACACTTCCTCAAACGAGAGTAATTTTCTGGGAAAGTTCTGGGTTTGAGAGAAAAAAAACACGCTCCAATGACAATTTTTTGTATCTGACAGGTCCTATAACAAGTTTCAACGAGTTCTAGCGGGATCGAACAGTTCCGTACTCAGATCGGTTTTTCGAGGATTTTAGCTTGAATTTGAGATGCTTTAGGCTGTCTTCGCTAAATGGTACGCATTTCTTGCTGAAACATCATTGGTCGTCTCACTAACGCTTATTTAATTCACTTTTTTAGTGCTATCTGCTTTTCGTGAAGGAACCCTAGTGTGTAGGTACTTAGTAGCCCATTTCGGAATCCGGCTGGACTTAGTACTCCCCAACCGACACTGACCACCTAGTGCTGCGCCCTGGTCTGCGTTCGTCCTGCACAGTTATCAGAGCAATAGTGACTCATCGATCTCCTGTAGAAGGAATAACCTCCAACCAAGTCGAGAAATGCACATCCCACCCCACCCCCTATCCTTCCAACGTGCTTCAACAAAAAATCAACTTCACTCGGGTCCGTAGCCTTCGGAGAAGACAAAACTAATATCATAAGGTACCCAAAGCTGTCACAATTAAAAATCTATGCAACTCTACAATCCACTGCAACGTCCTCAAGTCTAATTGAAAATCGCCATCAGTACGCTCAAATTCCCGACGTGCCGCGATGCGTATCGACAACACATTAGAAGATTTCCAATTGCTGAATGTAACATAATGCGGCTTCTGGTATGTGTACTTCTCCGCCTACTTCTAACACATTTGCTGACCCCCATGTAAATTGGCATGAAGTTTTAGATTTGTAATTCTTTGAATTTGGCCGAATAGTGAGCCGAAAGATGAGGTAGCACTGAATTGAAAGTTTGTTGGTGATGGGATGAGCAGCCTTCGTTATGTAATTTGAAACGAATCACGTCCGTCTCCTCTGCGGGTATTGTCAGTATTGTTCAATTTTTTTTCACTATGCAATCAATGAAAAATGATAAAGAAACGATGACGGATCCTTGTTTTTACTTTCCGAATTATTCGGATAACGAAAATAACGAGAACTTCGAATTATTCGGGTATTTGTTCGAAAATATTCTTTCCAACACCAATGTGTATTGACCTCTCATATCCATAGGGTGATAGCTAAGGAAATTCACTTCACTACTGCCCAAGCCACTTCTCTGTTCCTCTACAATACTGAAATAGAGGAAATTTCCGAAAAATCCCAGACAGGACTATTCGCCAATCTACATAATCCTTATCCGAAGCATTATGTTTTTCCCTGTTTGCCTCTACTACAGTGATACGTCTTTTGGAACACATGCTCAGCAAGCTTTGGCGGTGACATTGTGACAGAAGTATTTCAATATGTCTTCTTTCGCCCTTCCCCTCCCTCCCCTCCTGAGCTGTACTATCAAACATCCCAGCTGTTTTATGACATTTTCTCCTTCTGTCAAAACAATCCCAATTTCTGCTTAAAATTCAAATATGTTCTCGGAGAAATACCTAGAATACATGCAAAGGACAACCTTCAAACGATTTTTTCTTTTTTCGAGAAATTGTTTTCAGGCACCTCTCCATGCTTTCATCGGTAGCATCGCAGGGTCAAGAATCATCAACCACTTCTCTGAAGGAGTGTTTTTGAACGTGCACATTGTGGGCTCGCTAGGATGTCAAAAACACTCCTATCCAGGAAAGCCTTCAAAGGCGCGTATAAAATTAGTTTACTGACTGATTGAGCCATTTTCTTGAACATTTCATTTCCAGTGCACTGATTTCTTCGTCAACCGTTCCTAAAAATATTCTCTGCTGAAGTAGTCCTTACTCATCCTCCTCGGAACGCCTGTTTACAACAGTAAGAGTATCCCCAGACTTCGCCAGTTCAAAATGAATAGAAATGAACAGGCGATGTAAGAGATAAGGATCGTGGAAATGATACGTATCGATTGCACGTTACATCGCCATGGATCGCTGCCAAACGGAGCTCATCGCCCGTACTCTCCAAGATGTGCTCAAAATGAACTGGCGATGTGAATGATAGCAATAGTGGAAACGATGCCTATCGATCGCCACGCCCCATTTATTATCATCGCTCTTACGTCTGGGGTCTCCTAATTCACTTTATCCATGTGGCGATCGCCGGCGGTCGTTGCGATCGCGACGACAGTCGGCTGTCGTGGCGATCGCCACGATTGCTAGCGAAGTCTGGGGATACTCTAATGGGCGGGTGTGTTTTATTCCTTGAAGCTGTCCTATGCTTTTGTTGAACATCATCGCGAAGAGCTCTAGTGGACAACTAGTCCTGTCTGAGCGGACCTACGCTAGCTTCCCTGCAGGAGGAGAGTTCACAGTCAATAAATTCTTAATGTCACTTCTCAGACTATAGCAATGTCAGCGTGCGTTTTCTGTAAACTGAGTTCTTCCTTTTTCCGCTGCTACAGAAGTTCACAGCATTTCTTTTCAGTTTTCATTCACTTGTCAATCAATGTTATACTGCATAGTTCCTCCTCGAACCCATTTCGTTATCATTTCTGTCTTACGTAGTCAACATAATGTCCTTCCGTATCAAGAAGTTCGTCACCACATCGTAAAACTCCTGTAGTTTATCCACTCGTTGCAGAGCAGCAAACTTATTCTAATTTGAAGAGTCCACAGCTCGAGTAGTACGCTCAGTCGACAATCAGCGCCAGAATATCCATCTTTCCAATCACCTATGAACTCACTCTATACCATTCTTGATCATATTCCGCCATTGTGTAGTGCACCCACTGGGCGTAGACTAAGTGCTGCTGCTACGTTCCCAATGTCATTACTAACTAAAACACTAAAACACAGCCGCGTATTTTTGAGTGGGAGCACATGAAGTATGTGCGCAAAATATTTATGAGGGGCAAGCGAAACAGGTCGAGTAGCCAAATTGCTCCCTATTTCTGTTCTCTGATGCTTGTTCAACGGTGTTGTTTTGAGGATTTCTCCTCATTCTATGCTGCCGCAACAGATGGATTAGATAATTAGTATTAGGCAAATGTTCCGCGGCAGTTGCACCTAATTTTTCAAAACGCCATAACTTCACTAAAAGTCAGCAATTTTGTTCAAAACAAAAAGCATTGGCATCTGCGTAATGTTGCCAATATGGCACAGAAAAGACTTTTTTCCAGAAGCTAAGAACTCGACAGATCTACACCTGTAATAGTGGCACACGCCATTTTTGAGTAGGGTCTGCCCATTAAAAGTTTTACAGCTGAAGTGAAGCCATAAAAGGTTGAAGTAGGACTACTCTGTTAGAGAAAGTTACAAGGAGCAATGCAGGTTAGGCTAGATATTAAATTTGGAAACATAAATGGTCATTCTTTATACGATTGACACTGCAACATGCTGGTTTGCATTTTGTCACAGCCGGATCAGACCGCATATTTTCGCCTGTATCGGCCCTATGCTTGAGAGTTTTCCCTTGACTACATTTGGAGAAGAACCTACTACAGGTCGATTATTGTGCATTTGCTTGAAGAAAACTTATTGCATATGAGTCACTTTGCTGACCATGAAAGGGCAGAAATGTTTTAAAAGAAGGTAGTGATGGTTCAGCCATTTTTTAGGTGGGTGGCAGGAGTCCGGACTTTGGGATGACCTCTTCCTATTGTCGTACCTGACCCATTCTCTATCAACAATATCAGTTTTTCCATGAAACGAATTGTTAGAAACTCTGAAGGCCGAATATCTGCAGACTTGCCAGTGTGGACGTTGGTGCTCTTCGCTCAACTCACGCAAAATCCATCCACTCACCCTTCTCTTCTTACCGATTTTCTTCAAGTGACGAGACATTGTTGACTAAAATTCCCATAGTGTCTTACACACTTTGCTTAGGATCTGGTTCAACCCGCTCCTTCCTGGCGCCTTTGCGAAGATCAAATCTCTGACCTACTTGTGAAGCATTTTCCAGGCTCTCATCTCCGCTCAGAATTCCTAGGAACCCTCCAGCACCTGGCGTTTTAGAGAACATACTCTCCACAAACGCATTACTGATACAATGGGTCGCTTCTCTTGTTGGTCGCCTAGATTTGATTTCATAAAGCAAAATTCCCCCAATTATTGCACAGCTCATAGCATTGGTTTTACACCCCAAAACAGAGCAATGCTGTGGCGTGGACCCGTGAAAAGTGGCATAGGTAGGAAACGTTTCAGGCTACCAGCGTACATGAAAACCGCTGCAGTATATGGCAAACGCAAGGAGCAAAAACGATGTAATGATTTTATTCATCAGTGTATGGTACTGTTACGTTGTGTTACGCAGCCGCTTTTGTACCCGCTTGCGCTATGGATGCATGAAGACATAGTGATATGGCCGGAAAGGAAACAGCGTTGCATCAGGATGACTGCGAGTATGAAATTTTAAGTCCACAACATTATTCTCGAGTGAGCGCTCAGAGGTGGTCGGTGTCGATACAGAAGGATCAGTTGCTAAGGCTTATGACATACTTCACAGTGACGCCGGTGTTGTGAATAAAATGAATGAAAATGACGAGAATATAACATTGCAAGTTCTCACATCTTCTCAGACAATTCGCGTGGAGTAAGCGTTTATTAGCTCAGAAAATGCATGAGGTGGACTTTGGTCGCAATCATCACGTTTCTGGCCAAATGTTCTAATTTTTGCACTTTTTTAATATGTATGTGGTGTGATTCCTTCCATTTTGATGTTTCTTGACTGCCATTAAAGGCAGCAGCCACGATAATCTTCACCTTCGAACTTTTGAGTTTTCGAACCTAAGGCATTGTCCCGACAATTCTGTGATGGAAGTGCTATCAGAGACCCCGCATTTCATGAGATATCACAAGTATAACATCAGTTCAACATTTCGAACCCAGCCTGCTGGTACGAGTTGACCTGCTGCGCAGAAATAGCCGTGGGGCGATGTTGGAACGAATCAGCTGTTTAATAATCAGCTACAATCGCCCAGTTTTTCTTTGAAAAAATTTTGTTCCGCGCACTTTTCCCTATCATTCATACACTACTGTGGCTGCAACTGTCTCTTTGCTTTCTAATCTTACTTTTCGCAGCTGTTTTCTATTTTCTCCTTTCATAACATCCATTTCTTCCCATTTTGTTTGTTTGTATTATTTCTTTTCTATTCTTTCTCAATTGTACTCGTTTTTTCTTCACCAGTAAGTCTGTGCAGCCCACACTTCATTTTCTTCTGATTTCTGTTCTTTTTTGACTTAATTATGCCGCAAAACCACGAAAATATCCAAATCCGTTGAGGGAATACGTGGCGATCAAGTCAGTGTTAACGACTTTTTGCCCTACCTCAAGCCTGACAACTCGACCGTTTTGTTCAATCGCAGCAAAGTCAGACAATCCGAAAATTGTTTTCTGGCGACTTTTAAGTAGAAGTGACCCTCATATTCGTGTTCCGCATGGTCGAAAACCCAAGGTTACCTTGAAATCTTGGAGTCGAAAACTTCCGTGGGTGCTGTCTTTACGTAAAATCTACTTCGAGACGCATCTCCGAACAATGTCGTAATTGCGAACAAAGGCCACTCGAGTGCACTCCCTGAGCTAATAGGCCATACATGCTGGCATATAGCAACAGCTTCACGAAAACTATTGAGGTTGCTGTGACAGAGTCTAGGTAAAGTGTACCATAGGCTTTGTGGGTCTAAATGTGATTTCCATAGAATTACCAGATCCACTGGTCAGCCATGATAGATGCATGCTTTCTTTGCATTCACAGTTATACCAGCCTGATTGTCCGGCTGACGCCGGACTCTCAGGCTTCTTTTCGTGCTCGCTTCGCTCGCATATTTTCCCGGAGCATCCTTATCACACAGTGGACCTGACCCCAGGCGTCTCCCCGCTTTTGGACGCCGGCGCACCGTTATCACGCCGTTGGCGACGCACGCTTTTGGACGCCGGCGCACCCTTATCACGCCGTTGGACACGACTCTAGGCGTTTCCCCGCTTTTGGACGCCGGCGCACCCTTATCTTACGCCGTTGGACACGACTCTAGGCGTTTCTCCGCTTTTGGACGCCGGCGCACCCTTATCACGCCGTTGGACACGACTCTAGGCGTTTCCCCGCTTTTGGACGCCGGCGCACCCTTATCACGCCGTTGGACCCGACTACAGCCGTTTCCCCGCGTTTGGACGCCGGCGCACCCATATCACGCCGTTGGACACGACTCTAGGCGTTTCCCCGCTTTTGGACGCCGGCGCACCCTTATCATGCCGTTGGACCCGACTCCAGCCGTTTCCCCGCTTTTGGACGCCGGCGCACCCATATCACACAGTTGGACCCAACTCCAGGCGTTACCCCGCTTTTGGACGCCGGAGCATCCTTATCACACCGCCAGCCCACCTCTAACACTATCCTAAGGCGTAACCCTCATCCGTGTCATCCCTCTTCGCCTGGTTCCTCCTCTTCGTTATAGAGGTGTCCTACCCTTCTCTGTCCTTTTATACGGTCCTGTAATCAAAAGCCTATCTCATTCATTCCGACCGTGATCAAAACAACTGTTGGCCATTAACATGTCTGAACGTGACAAAAGTGGCCCGAAACTCCTGTAGATCAAGGTAAAAATCAAAATTTACCACATTTTCATACATAACTCGACGCGCTGAACACGATGGTACAGGTATTTTCCATTTTTGATGGCTGGTTCTCGTGCACACACGCACACACACACACATGAACTGCCAATTAATAAGAAGTAAGATACTGATCGGTGGGTTCAGGCGCACTTCTAGGCAAAGCCAGATGTAGCGAAGGAATAAAGGTGTTGTGATTAATCACGCCGCCTGCACGGTATTCTAATTCGTGGTTTCGACGCCGTATTGACCTTCTCTATGGAAAATCTTCCCCGGATCATTGCCTAAGTCTGACGCGCGAATGTCGCACACATAAAGGAAAAAAGGATAAAGTGGTCGGCTTTAGTCAATCCTGTCACATGGGATGCGCCACGCATTCGACTTCATCTGAGCACCGTAGAGGCATTGAATGCGTATTTGCCCTATACAGTGACTTGCGGGAGGCATGTACCAAGTCAGTGCTTCATCCTCCCAGACTCCTCTGGTACCAATTTACCGATCCCGGAAAGATGGATGGCTCGGTTGGCCAGAGGAGCGATCGAACCATCGACCGTGTGCATGCGCAGCGAGCCTCTTCCCACTGCATCATACGCGCCCCCTGTCCCCTCGGTAGTATAGTGGTGAGTATCCACGTTTGTCGCAATGAAAAGCCCTATAGCTGACGGCGATGCGAATGCGATGCGACTGGGCCCTATCTTTTATCGTATGGATGCGCGTGCGCCAATAGCACGGGTCTAGTACAAATTGCACCAAAGGCAGTATCTCACCCCAGAAATTATTCTTGGCAACTGTATGACGGTAAAATCTGCATGAACCGCCGCTCGGGAGCAATTGTAAACGTGAAATGTCCCGAAACTATTGGGTCATTTATAACAGTCAGACGCACGCATGCATTTGCGGAGGAACCTCCATGAAGACTGGTCAACGCGGCACGTATACCTCAACAAAGGAACGCGCGACCTCCGCAAGGCTGCAAACGCGTACGTCTGGGCTGCGTCAGCGGTGCGACTTGCAGTATCCTTCACTACATAGACGCATGCGCGTCAAACGCACGCATCCAGTATAAATTGTCTTATATCGGAAAACATGGGTATTGAAAGGTGATATGACAGATTTGGAACTCCCTGTGACTGTGGGAGATGACCGCCATGACAAATGAGCAGTAGCTGCAGTTACTACATGTGTTCGCTACATGTAGCAGAACCGGTTGGAATTTCGCAGGACGGTTTGCGCTGCTATCTTGGAGCATTTCACGTATGTACATATGGATATCACTGGGATGAGTGCATCGAGGTGTTCCAAACTCTGATTCTGAGGATGTGACAACGCGCTGAACATTCTGCACCTAGAGTGCTCAGTAAACGGACTAGTGCGTCTGACGGGCGGATCTAGTACCCATAGCACTACTCCTTCAATCTAGAATGTGTTGAAGGGATAACTGCTAGTTATCAACGGGGAAGCGCTAGATCTGATGCACCCTCAGCACTATCACATAATCTTTTTACTAAAGTGACCGTCAATCACAAATGAAAAGATTTTTGAAGCAATCCTTCTTCGGCGTTGCTTTGTACTTCTCGCAGATTCTGAAATCGAGAGGTTATTTGACAATTTGTGCAAGAAATGACACAGAGCTGCTCACTTTGCTCGACACTCGGTACCAGGTCTCTTTCTGTTCAGGGAACATTGAAAATAGTCGCTGCATACCACATTCGCGAACGCTGAATTTTAGTTTATATAAGAAGTCTGGCAAAACTGAAGGTACGTGCTACTTACCAACGGAACCAGCGCAACCTTCTTTTTCTTTCCTCCCTAAGAAGGCCATGTGAAAACTAGAACACATGGGTATGCCTGACAAATCATTTTTTCTTTGGGCACCACCGAACTGGCCTTGAAAATAGTTGAGGGCAATTTTTCGGACTACAAATGTAATTCGACCTAGGTATGCTGATGCTTACCACTTTATCACGGCCTCCAACGGTGTCAACTGTGTCATTGCTTGCATTATTTGCATCTCTTCTGTTCCTCAACTGCAATAGTCTCCCAGAGTTGTGGTAGAAAACCAATTGTTGGATTCTCCGCAGAGGTGGTCAGTTTTTGAGAATTCTATGGAAGCATCCACAGTATCCAAAAATTTCAACAGGGCGATGGAAACGAGTACGAATTCTCAAGAAACTATGGGAAGGAATATGATGAGTGGGTAAAATGGAGTTGGGAGGAGGGCACTTGGTATTAGTCAATAATATGACCTGTCCTACACGTTCTGACTTGTTTGCATTTTAGGTAACTACCGTACATTAAGAGAGCTAACAAGTCAGAGCGTTCTGGACGTGTCAGCTAACAAGTCTGAACGTGCAGGACAGGTCATATTATCGACTAATACCAAGTGATCCCCCCCAACTCCATTTTCCCCTGACGCGGTAGTAAATAAGCATGGTTTCCATCACTAAGGTTGTTTGAGATCATATTGATTCTTTTTTTTTTGATTCACAGGTTTCATCGGAATTATTTAGAAGTGGCGAAACCTACAGATATTGCTGACGGCAATAATACCCACAATTTTCGAAACTTTGGGCAACCAGAGTAATAGACAGGAAGTACAGCACTCAGCATCGCAAAAAAAAAAGTATTCGGATGCCACGTGCCAAACTACTCAAAAATTGTACTGGTAGCCGAGAAGTGGGAGTTCGACCTCACACAATGATGTTCTTGGAACTTGGAACTTCAGTATTCCCCAATTTGTCTCCTCCGAAGTTCCGAATTTTAGCACAGTTTACACTCACCCTTCTCCAGATGTTCGATTTCAGGTTGCTCAGCACACTTTCCACCTTTTCCTTATTCCTTTTCAACTTAACTACGATAGATTACGCAGAAGTTCCGAATGTTAGTACAGTGTTACTCTCACCTCTCTCCAGAAGTTCGGTTTCAGTTTGCTCAACAGACTTTCCACCTCTTCCTTATTCATTTTTAACTTGGAGAACATCTGAACATTAACTATGATAGATTACGCAGATGTTCCGAATGTTAGTACAGTGTTACACGCACCTCTCTCCAAAAGTTCGGTTTCAGTTTGCTCAACAGACTTTCCACCTCTTCCTTATTCATTTTTAACTTGGAGAACATCTGAACATTAACTATGATGGATTACGCAGATGTTCCGAATGTTAGTACAGTGTTACACTCACCTCTCTCCAGAAGTTCGGTTTCAGTTTGCTCAACAGACTTTCCACCTCTTCCTTATTCATTTTTAACTTGGAGAACATCTGAACATTAACTATGATAGATTACGCAGATGTTCCGAATGTTAGTACAGTGTTACACTCACCTCTCTCCAGAAGTTCGGTTTCAGCTTGCTCAACAGACTTTCCACCTCTTCCTTATTCATTTTTAACTTGGAGAACATCTGAACATTAACTATGATAGATTACGCAGATGTTCCGAATGTTAGTACAGTGTTACACTCACCTCTCTCCAGAAGTTTGGTTTCAGTTTGCTCAACAGACTTTCCACCTCTTCCTTATTCATTTTTAACTTGGAGAGCATCTGAACATTAACATGATAGATTACGGAGAAGTTCCGATTGTTAGTACAGTGTTGCACTCACCTTTCTCCAGAAGTTCGGTTTCACTTTGCTCAACAGACTTTCCACCTTTTCCTTATTCATACGCAACCCGGAGAGCAGCTGAACATTGATTATGATAGACTACTATTCACAGAAGCCGTTACCAAGTGAGCAATTCCTACAGATTTGATACGGTCAGTTAGGTGTTGACTTCCATCGTCATCTTCTTCATCATCAGAATCATCTCGATAATCAGGGTAGGCACTGTCTCTCTCTTCCTGTCCATCATACTCTTCCCGCTCTTCTTCTTCACTGTCTGAATTTCTTATGAAACCACGTCTGGAGTTCCTTATTAGTGGGTGCATGAGTTTCTTTATAAAAGAACTAGTTCGACTATCGTCCGTTGCGTCATAGTCTGGGTAATCGCGTGATCTCCCCGTCTCGGATTTAAGGATCCGCTTTATCATTTTCCGCAGTTTGCCCGCATAATAGTCTCTGTGATCGGACCTTTTCTTGTTCTTGGTGCTGGAGCTATACCGATCCACCTGGTCTCGGTTTCTGTCCAGAGGATAGTCGGCGTCATAATCTGTGTAGTCGGGCATTCCCTCGTCCTCATAAAACTCATCGGCCAGGTCTTCTGTTTTGTCCTGATAATAGTAGGGGTTGTAATCTGCATAGTCTGTGTAGTCAGCGTTTGAAGAACTAGGTTTGGAGTCGCGGTTCAGTTGCTTCAGGCGGTTTATCCTTCCAGACTTGGTGTTATCGTCTGTTGAGTCATGATCTCCAGAATCGCGTGTTCTGCCCATCTCAGATCTGAACTTTCGATAAATCTTTTTCTGTGACTAGTGGCCCCGTAAGTTACGTTAGTGTAGTACGCTCCAAAAACTGTGACAGTAATGACCCAGTGTTTTTTTTTTCATGTGCGCCAACTTGTTGTAGGACTAATTTCCTCAAATTTGAGATGCGCTACTTCATATTGTTTTAACACAGTTGATTTGTACAAATTTGGTAAATCGCTTGGTAAATCAACCATTCAAGTACTCGCTTAGCGTTATCGCTACGTATGACTATCACATCCCCGTAGTTCAAACAAAACTTATGAAAACAATTTTATATTTCGGTTATGAACAAGAAAGTTACGAACAAAAACTGACATCAAAAATCAAATGAGAAGAAAAAATTAACATCAAGACCATCTATTTCCTACCCAGTTTCTTTTTCTTTATCGAATCACCAATACGACACCACAGAATTGCGTCGAATAGAAAAGTTCCAAACGATGATTATAGCCATCACTTCGGAACACTGTTCTTCTGCACTACCTTGCAATCAGCAGAATTCGCGCAGTGTCCCAATTTCAAAGAAATGGTTTTTGAACACAAAAAAATGTTTAAAAAATGTGCTCATAAAAATGAGATAAGTAGCCATGCTAACAATAAGCTTTGAGGAGATGACCATGGGGTTGGCCAGATACATGGGGTGGGTGCGCAAGTTATTGTCTAGGCTTTCGCCTGAGCTTCTGGAAAGGGAGGTAATCCACGGGGTTGGCCAGATACATGGGGTGGGTGTGCAAGTTATTGTCTAGGCTTTCGCCTGAGCTTCTGGAAAGGGAGGTAATCCACGGGGTTGGCCAGATACATGGGGAGGGTGTGCAAGTTATTGTCTAAGCTTCCGGCTGAGCTTCTGGAAAGGGAGGTAATCCACGGGGTTGGCCAGATGCCGGGGGTGGGTGTGCAAGTTATTGTCTAGGCTTTCGCCTGAGCTTCTGGAAAGGGAGGTAATCCACGGGGTTGGCCAGATGCCGGGGGTGGGTGTGCAAGTTATTGTCTAGGCTTTCGCCTGAGCTTCTGAAAAAGGAGGTAATCCACGGGTTTGGCCAGATACATGGGGAGGGTGTGAAGTTATTGTCTGGGCTTTCGCCTGAGCTTCTGGAAAGGGAGGTAGTCCACGGGGTTGGCCAGATACATGGGATGGGTGTGCAAGTTATTGTCTAGGCTTTCGCCTGAGCTTCCGGAAAGGGAGGTAATCCACGGGGTTGGCCAGATCAGATGCATGGGGTTGGTGTGCAATTTATTGTCTAGGCTTTCGCCTGAGCTTCTGGAAAAGGAGGTAATCCACGGGTTTGGCCAGATACATGGGGTGGGTGTGCAAGTTATTGTCTAGGCTTCCGCCTGAGCTTCTGGAAAGGGAGGTAATCCACGGGGTTGGCCAGATACATGGGGTGGGTGTGCAAGTTGTTGTCTAAGCTTCCGGCTGAGCTTCTAGAAAGGGAGGTAATCCACAGGGTTGGCCAGATACATGGGGTGGGTGTGCAAGTTATTGTCTAGGCTTTCGCCTTAGCATAGGAAGGAGTGGTTATCCTTGAGGTTGGTGACATACATGGGGTGGGTGCGCAGTTTACCGCCTAGGCTCTTCCATAAGCTTCTGGAAAGGAGGTAATCCACGGGGTAGGCCAGATACATGGGGTGGGTCGCAAGTCATTGTCTAGGCTATTCCCTGAGCTTCTGGGAAGGGAGGTCATTCACGAGGTTGGCGAAATGCATAGGGTGGATGCGCAAGTTACTGTCTAAGCTTTTGCCTAAGCTTAGGAAAAGAGGGTGATCCACGGGGTTGTTGAGATACACGGGTTGGGTGCGCGAATTATTGCCTAGGCTATTGCCTGAGTTTCTGGGAAGGGAGATGATCCATGTTGTTGCTGAGAGAAATAAGTGGTGAGAAGACTGACTTTCCTGTGCGCTTTTATCTATAATACATTCTTTTATCCTATTAAGATTCAAAATTTGCCTTGACTTAGAGAAGGTGCTGCATCAATGAGCTCTGTCAGACCCATAAAGCGAGTGTATCAATTTTTCTCTCACTCTTTGCCTGAACTCAGGAACGGGATGAATTGACAGGGTGGGGGAGACACACGAGAAGGTGGGAGGGTGAGTTTTCTCTACGGTTTTGCTCAATCTCAGGAAGAGGAGTGGATTATAGTGACCATGTGAAACCCTTCTTTGTTTCTTTCTAGATGATGTTCCTGCAGTGGAAGTTTTTTTGAACCTCAATGCTGTGTAGAACACTATGCACTACATATTCTCCCTCAATGGCCTAGAAAGAAGGAGAGATTGTATAAGATGAAGGATGGATTCGGGAGTAGGTTGCCGCGAGATCAATTTCCTATACTCCTGTCATATTAATAGGGTGCTAGAAGGAAGAGTGAAGGGGATTCTGGAAGGGAAACCAAGGTTTTCGCAATTCCTTCGAATTTTTCCCCACATTTTCGCTCGTAAGTCGTCGAATTCTTCGAAAAATCGCACGAAAACCGGACACATCGATAGATTCGCGGATGCTATTATCACGTCGCACTCACGGAGCACCATCTGCAAGCACAAGGGCGCTAGTCATATAGCTTTCCCGGACTTTATTACCACCCACCTCCCGCCCGCTACGTTTTCCTATACCAAAATTGCAAAACAGGAAAAGTTAGAAATTTGTATAGAAACTAAAACCGTCGGTTCTCGAAGTCTCTGCACAATAGCCATGTTGTTGGATGAGGACTCATTCCCTGGTAGTTTGTGAATCCCCCAAAAAATCGATAATCACCAGAAATGTCGATAGATGCACCGGAGGGGACCACGCCCGACGTTACCAAACTTGCCAGATCGGACGCGATGGCGTGCTGTGAACATGGCATGGTCGCAACCGGTGCAATCAGCTTTCGATCTCGCCCAAATTCAAAGTGATGTTGAACGTCGAGTGCTCAAACCCCGTCCCCCGTTCTGACCCCCGTGGCCATGTCCTTCAAGGTACCCCGTCCAAAATTTGATGGTCCCGTCAAAATCCGAGATCCCAACTCCCGTCCCCGTTCCCCCATCGCAATCCCCGTTGAATTTCAAGTTTAGGGCATCGATCGGTCAGTCCGGTCATGGTCCCCATCCAAATTTGAAGGTCCCATCGAAATTGGAGAGGTCCAACCCCGCCGCCGCACCCCGCGGCAATCCCCGTCGGATGCGCGACACCGATCAATCGCGCGGCAAGCCACAGTGCCCGTCCAATCCCGGTGAACCTGTCAAAAAACCGAAATTCCATTAGTTGAGAAAAAACTGCATTGTAGTCTGCTCCAGTCGCTGTGACCGTAAACGCAACCGCGCCGCAACATGGGTACAGATTTTGCCCGCGCATTTTGCTTACCATTCTTTTTATATTATGATATGGAGGAGATAGGCAAGGTGCAAAACAAAAATCGAAAAAAAAAATCCTCGGACACCTGGAAATCTCGAGGCGTCTCCGATCCAAATACTAACCACGCCCGACGTTACCAAACTTGCCAGGGCTGGGATTCATGAAACGATAACCAAGCAAACCAAGGATGGCTAGTGTGATTGGTTATCGTATTGACTACATGGTGCTAAGAGACGCAGACGGCAAAAGTTGGTTTGTTAGACTGGGTTTGCTTGGTTATCGTTTCATGAATCCCAGCCCAGATCGGACGCGATGGCGTGCTGTGAACATGACATGGTCGCAAGCGGTGCAATCAGCTTTCGATCTCGCCCAAATTCAAAGTGATGTTAAACGTCGAGTGGTCAAACCCCGTCCCCGTTCTGACCCCCGTGGCCATGTCCTTCAAGGTACCCCGTCCAAAATTTGATGGTCCGTCAAAATCCGAGATCTCAACTCCCGTCCCCGTTCCCCCATCGCAATCCCCGTTGAATTTCAAGTTTAGGGCATCGATCGGTCAGTCCGGTCATGGTCCCCATCCAAATTTGAAGGTCCCATCGAAATTGGAGAGGTCCAACCCCGCCGCCGCACCCCGCGGCAATCCCCGTCGGATGCGCGACACCGACCAATCGCGCGGCAAGCCACAGCGCCCGTCCAATCCCGGTGAACCTGTCAAAAAACCGAAATTCCATTAGTTGAGAAAAAACTGCATTGTAGTCTGCTCCAGTCGCTGTGACCGTAAACGCAACCGCGCCGCAACATGGGTACAGAATTTGCCCGCGCATTTTGCTTACCATTCTTTCTATATTATGATATGGAGGAGATAGGCAAGGTGCAAAACAAAAATCGAAAAAAAAACCCTCGGACACCTGGAAATCTCGAGGCGTCTCCGATCCAAATACTAACCACTCCCGACGTTACCAAACTTGCCAGGGCTGGGATTCATGAAACGATAACCAAGCAAACCAAGGATGCCTAGTGTGATTGGTTATCGTATTGACTACATGGTGCTAAGAGACGCAGACGGCAAAAGTTGGTTGTTAGACTGGGTTTGCTTGGTTATCGTTTTATGAATCCCAGCCCAGATCGGACGCGATGGCGTGCTGTGAACATGACATGGTCGCAAGCGGTGCAATCAGCTTTCGATCTCGCCCAAATTCAAAGTGATGTTAAACGTCGAGTGGTCAAACCCCGTCCCCCGTTCTGACCCCCGTGGCCATGTCCTTCAAGGTACCCCGTCCAAAATTTGATGGTCCCGTCAAAATCCGAGATCTCAACTCCCGTCCCCGTTCCCCCATCGCAATCCCCGTTGAATTTCAAGTTTAGGGCATCGATCGGTCAGTCCGGTCAAGGTCCCCATCCAAATTTGAAGGTCCCATCGAAATTGGAGAGGTCCAACCCCGCCGCCGCACCCCGCGGCAATCCCCGTCGGATGCGCGACACCGATCAATCGCGCGGCAAGCCACAGCGCCCGTCCAATCCCGGTGAACCTGTCAAAAAACCGAAATTCCATTAGTTGAGAAAAAACTGCATTGTAGTCTGCTCCAGTCGCTGTGACCGTAAACGCAACCGCGCCGCAACATGGGTACAGAATTTGCCCGCGCATTTTGCTTACCATTCTTTTTATATTATGATCTGTCTAGATTATATATGGTCTCCGTGATGATCTGTGAAATCGGGCCTTACCTGATGTTACGACGATTCTCCTGGTCCAGAATTCCGTCTAGGTAATGGTCATCAATCGCACGATCATCGCCGTATTCGGATCTTCTTTCGCTCCCGTATCTTTTGTAACGTCTTGCCTCTCTACTGATGTCGTCCACAACAGACGCAGTGCGATAACTGCCCAGTGGTTCCTTTTTAATCGATTTCGCGTTGAAGCAGCAACATGAGAGTAGTAATACGGCCACGGCCACCTTCATAGTACACTCCAAACTGGAAATCAGCGCATAACCTACTCCACTGTGGTTTATATACACTGAGCAAGCAAACATGATCCGCAGCCCGTTGAGGTCATTCTCGGATAGCTGATGGATGATGAACGGTGGGCCGTCGAGCACATGAGCATTTGTGTATGAGCGCGACTTCCTGGTGGGTGATTTGACTGCTAGGCTCCACCATTTCTCAGATCAAAACCCACATATTTTGTAACCGCAGGAATGTATTTTTGAGCTTAACACATCAAAACTATGTTATGTGGGAAGAAATTCACTAGCCGCTTGAGTTATTACGGCCAAATGAGTTCCGTTAGCCGTGAGATCTGTTGTAGAGATATGTCAGCATACTACGAGGACAATCAGACATTTCAGCTCTCTCATGGTTGGAGGTTCGAAATCTCTAATGGTTAGAAAGTTTTGAAAAAGCCGAGTCATTCAAACAACACGGTTGTCAGCGGTTAGTGGCTGATCGTGTTTACAAACCAGAGCCGACGGTGAGCCGACCTTCGGCTCATTGTTTCGTCGTCGCCTCCCTCCAGAGCTTTTCTACACCGCCTCCTCCCCTCACCCAGTTTTACAAACTCGTGAGGGAGAGAGAGAGAGCAACTGTACGATTTGGCAAAAAAGGTATGTGATGCGACGTGTTCTTCGATTGTCTTTTACTACATGGCAAAGGTGAGATTCTGCTACTTTGCATCGACCACGGAACGCATTCCGGTTGTCCGTTTCAAGTGAATGACGCACGCATATCGAAGCTGTTGAAGGGAATCAGCTGCGTGATATCCGTAGACTGGTAGAGGAACTCCAGTGCTATCAACCTTTCCCTGCTGATTACCACCGCTGAGACCACAATTCTTACGATTGAGGAAAACAAATAGGAGGAGATTGAACGTGACTTTGCGTGCGTCTCGTCCTCAAAATTGCGGTTCTTCCGGTGACATAATGGGTGCACGTGATTCATTTCCGGCCCATATCGCACGCCCTTCTACAGAGGAGCACTTGCATGGAGAGCTTCTTTCGCACCACTGATGTCTTGGTACCACAAAGATTTTCCTGGTATTAATTCTACTAGTAAATCCTGACAATTTGCTGGACCTGCCTATTATTAAGACTTCACCTGTGCCTTTATCTTTATGAAGACAAAGATATAAGGATGTGCCGCTACAACAAATGGAGGAACGTCTGGAGCCGGGTGCCCTTGCCTTCCAAAGTACCATGTTTTTCCTTCAGCTTATCTTGTTTCAATCACAGAAACGCCGCAGCGGAGTATCAGCAGCTGAGAGTTGCCTATCTTCTGCTGTGCTCTCCCTCTCTTCACTATATGTATAGGTCATCTTCGGCTCACCATATCACCCAAGTGAGGGCCACATATCTCCGCATGCACTTGTTATTCGCGGCATCACATTGAGAAGCACGCCAGTATCGTGATCGTGAATTCACGTTTTTTTTTTCGTCTTATTGTTATAAGTCCATCGCAACGCAATGCACCGCAGAACAAACCACGTGGTAGAAAAAGCGCTGGAGTGGTTCAAGGATAATTTATACTAGATGCGTGCGTATGAAAGATAGGGCCAGTCGCATCGCTGACGCAGAACGCACGCGTTTATGGCCTCATGGCGGCCGTGCGTTCTAAACAGTGAGGAAGTATCGTACATGCCGCGTTGGCCAATCTTCGTGGGAAGTCCTTCGCAAATGGAAGCGTGCGTCTGACTAGTATAAATTGCCCTTCACCCTCAAAGAGCCGCCTACACATTTCGTTGCAAATAACTGCTTCTATCAAGTAACTCTTGCTTGTATTGAGTTGGGCAACGGAAGAGTGCGGTTTTTCCATGTTGTCTCTTCATTTTAATGAGGAGTTGGTATAAAAGTAACTCGATTATCAGATTGTTGTTGCTCTAGATGTGGAGGAGAATCACCATGTGGAGGAGAGATGTTAATTCTCAGCAACACCTGCGTCCATCTGATCCATTCCTTGAAAAAAAGACATATCTTTGCTCAGTGCCTCTTTCAATTGAGAAGGCGCGCCTTCTTCGGGCAAGTTTCAGCAAAGCATTAATGGAGCTGCTGTGGAGAAAGGTAATTCTACTGGTGCTAACTCTATAGGTTTGAAGCAGTCACCAATCACTTATTTTGTTCAATTTCTCAACTATTTCACAGAAGCTTCATCCAAGAATTGGAGTCATAGGGCACAGGGTGAGTCGTCTCTAATAATGTGGCTTTCCACTGACATGGAAATAAGGAGCTGCGCTGCCTCTGGCCAGCATTAATACAGGAGGAAAAGAGTTATATGGAAAAGTGCTGAACTTGTTGTAAATGGGGTGTTCAAAATACACTGGTTTCGATGCACATAGAAAACGGCGCAAACTTATTACCCAACTCAATTCTCGGGCATACTTTTAACGATGCTGCAACAGGGTCCAATACGTCGGAAAAAAAAACTGAAGGTGATTTTCTCATAGAGTCAGACCTTGTCCGCTGTAACTGGTAGAATTCTATGTCGCGAACAAATGCATAAACTTTTCCTATGACCAGTGAATATGAATTTTTTAGTGTCTTCCCATGTCCTTGCCCTCTATATGTACTCTCTATATGTGGTTAACCGATTACCAGAAAATGAAGCGAAAACCAACAAATTATAATCACGACTAGATCATATTCGACAACAGAGCTCAAAAAAAATCTCAAATTCAGGGCTTAACTTTGAATTACGTGCTTAACGCATGTCCCAAAATCACAGCATTTTCTATCATATACATATATGGCATATGCGCCAATCCTCTAACCCATTTATTTTTCAAAATTCTTCTCGAATTTTCTCTAATTCAGCAAAGATTTGCGGAAGTCCTTCGTAAGAGAATTAATCCTCGTACAAAAAATCTGAAAAAAAAGCACCTACACAGTGGCAATCACACTCAATATTTCTGTTGAAAAGAAAGAAGTTGCCCTTTCCATGCATTAACCACTTTCAACACGAATGAAAACATCAGTCATGCATCAATGCTGAAGCCATTATGAGCCGTTTTTATGAGAGTCAACACGGCTCTAGAATTCAACAATCTTTGATCTATGCACTTTTCGCTGTTTTAATTTATGTTCCACTGAGCACTCATTATGTCGGAAGAGTAATGGCCATAGCGTTCATGTCCGCTCCTTTGCTCATTAACTACCTTTTTTGGACTAAAGTCGACGTTAATGGCGGGCGAGCCTCCGGTTCGAGATATTGCACTCCTTCTACATATTCTCGACCACATCTTGCCGAAAGCATCATTGCTACTATAGTTAACACATTCGAAGAGGAGCTTCGGATATTCGAATATCGAATATTCGACTCTTCAGAAACCATTCGAACGAATGAATATTATTCGAATGTCCAATGTCAGAAGTATTCGAATTCGAATATTCGAATATCAAGGGTTTCGAATATTCGAACATTCGAATATTCGAACATTCGAATATTCGAATATTTGAGAAGCATTTGCTAAAGAAATCTCTGCGAATATCGCCTGACATCAAAGAAGCTTGTCTCAAGTGATCAGTTCATTCTTCATCGTAAAGCTTCGACAGTAAATCTAGCACAGAACAACGAAAGCAAAACTTCAATAGTAAGTATCTTCTGCTATACTTCTGAGATGTGACCAGCATAAACCGCGCTATAAGGTAAAATCACACAAAACGTGGTTGGAGTTATGGTCTCTCTCATAAGTGTGGACATTTGCCGAGATATCAAAGGGGAAAAGAGAACGGAGAAATGGGTAGGGGACGCACGGAAGTAGTTGCGAAGAGAAGGTACAATGAGCAAATACTATAAAAGTAGCACGAGGAAAATTTAGACCAACCATACACACTACGATGTTCTGAAAGCATATTGTTCTCCTGGTGCCTTACTGCAGATCTGCAGATATTTCGTAATCGTGGTGATGATGCGTATAATCTGCTTTATTTTACGCGAAAGTTGTGTTGCTAACGCTGTCCGGTTACATCCCTAGTACCGCTAAAGGACACACGCTAGTTTTTTTTGCTTTGAATGGCGATCGAATATCGAATATGGGCTTCGAATATTCGAATATATTCGAATAGTGCGACCTGTCGAATATTCGAATTCGAATATGTTCGAATATTGGGGGATTCTCGAATATTCGACTATTCGAATATTCGAATATTCGAATTTTTCGAATATTTATTCGAATACGAATATTCGGTTAGAACTATAATTGCTACTGTTTGAGATTCGATGGTTCTCTTTCTATTATGGAACCTTCTTATAAGTTATTTGATGAGCTTTCGTATTCGATCCGAATAGCTCAGACAAAAAAATTCGGGTAGGTCTAAAAGAAAGGTAAAAACGCAGGAGTAAGTTCAAATTATACACCGAACAATGCCTGCGATATTCGTGCAAAAACTAAGATAAACGGCGAGTTTTACTTTCATGGGGTTTTTTTTTTCGAAATGTCCCGATCTACTCCGGAGACATTCTGAGCTACCGAGTAGTCTTTTTCCTTCTGTTGTATCTGAAATACTTTCTCAAAAAGCTTCACAATGGATCATACATCATACATTTGGGTGTAAAACTATAACTGCGCGTTTATGGGTCAAAGAGAAAAATTTAAAAATGACGACACAGCATTCGCTCCGAGATGTTTCAGTCATTTATATTTGTTTTATTTATTTATTTGTGCACTAGCAGGAACTGTAATGCAAGCAAACAAGGCCGAGAACTAACTAGAACAGGAGACTAAACAGAAGAATCATCGACATGCCGACCTTGGGACAGTGTATGGTCATTGAAAGTTGGGACCTGAATTGGGCAAATGTTAAAATATGAGACGAAGTGGTCACAAGAAGCCGGCACCGGTTAATTATATTACGGCACATTTACGTTAAGAGATGGGGGCGATCGGAATCTAGGGCAAAACCCAAAGTCTCAGTTCATTTACCCAAGTTCGGGAATTTTCCGATCAGTCGCTTTTTGTATGAATGCCTCCTGACAACTGACAGAGCAAATATTCTCTGGGTGTTAACATGAAGTGCGGTGCAATTCTGCTGCTGTTGCTCCTTAGTTAAGGTAATGTTCTAAATTTCTTCTAAAATTGAAAACTGGAGAACACTCAGCAATTCATTCACGTCCAGATGCGGCATAAATTGACCTTTCAGGCAATTCAGACCAAACACTTCATTATACAAAAATTCACTAAGGACAGCGCGCCTCCATAGTTTTGCATGCTAATCTCAAAGGTCAGTGGAATAAGAATAACACAGATTTCTAGGTTTTCAGTGGAAGTCACTTTTCACTTTGGATTAACGACTACACCTATTTTTCCTATCCTCCATTACTGTTAATCTTCTTATCATCCTTATTCTCAATTTTACGTAGTCTCAGAGCAAGTTGTTTGGCAGGATTCACATTCCGTTGGATTAGTTGGATTACTGAAAAAGGTTTGAAACATAACATAAATTCCTCCCCGTATATGATTATGAAACAACTCCGGAAATGACATGGCAATCACATGATCCTCACAACCCTAGTCGAAATCCAGAATGTGTGAAATGGAATTGAGTTTTGCTGGTTTCCCCGTATGCGCTACATTCAAAGGCAAGTTTTACTGTACACAATTTCTAAAAACATTAATCCCGGACAGCTGAGAATTCTCAAGTCATGAAACGTTCAGATATGTGACCCTCCATGCTGCACGAGTTGTCCCCCTGAGCTGTGGTTGTTCTTTAGAGTAATTGGCCAGTCTCACTCGGTTCGTGGGAATCCTACTTGAATTGGTCTCATAAATTGCGGATAAGAACAGCTTTCGAGGGGAAACGTTCTTTATGATGGTCGTTGGTGACGGTTTTTTACACTATGGGGCTTTTCCTGCACTTAAGGGCATGCCTTCACTCATTTTCGTGTTCAACCCCTTTTTGGAGATTCTGGGCCATTTCGACCCACGGATTCGGAGGTGTAAAGCACATAAAATTCCTCAAAACCATCTAGAAACCTGTTTTCTGGGACAGGGTCTTCGTTAGTTTGCCGAACCCATCTGATCTGGCAGTCCGGGCATTACAACTGTTTAACGGTGCTGTTGTGGGGGGGGGGGCCCCCCCGCGCCCCCAGCAGTCGGCCCACAAGAACCGTTCTCTCAAATGGTCCCCGAAAACTACACCTTCTACCTTCTTGAAGATCGTGTTTTTTGGCACTTTTGTGGCTTTTGATGTACATTGTTGAAATCAACGTGGTGTGAAAGAAAGAGATTTGTTGTCATGTATTGAATGAAAAATGAACTAGTGCATTTCCTTCAAATGAGGTCGGGGTTTTGGAAGAATCTAGAATTCAGTAACACCTTAGGTATGTAAATGGGGCGGTAAGCGGTCGCTGGCTTTAGCAATTTCCTACTTGAGGACAGCATTCAAACAAGAATTTCGTAAGCTTCCTAGCTCTACTAAACGATCCAGCAGTGAATATTCCGTATGAATTTGCTACTTCGTTTCACCAGATACACGGAGGCCATTCCAGCCAAACAGATAAAGCCATAAATGAGATGGAAATATGAAACAAAACAAATATGAATATGAAACAGCTGAATGAAGATTGTAGCTACATGAGGTAGCAATGAAAAAGCCATATGTGACTACAACTAAATCTTCAAAAATAAGTATGTTCTTTCACAGATTACAAAATTGACATCTCTAGGTAATTAAGAGGTAGAGTGAGAGCAAATTTCTTAAAAAGAAAGAGTCAAAAAAGAAAAAAGGCTTGAAGAGAGAGTCTTTCCGGTTTTTTAAAGAAGTTCTCTCGAAAGTCGAAAGGTAGTCGTTTACAAAAATTCGTGTGAAACTGAATCACGGGCTCGAACTCAGTAACAACGTTGCAGCTAGAAGGGGAATTCTACCAGCGCATGCGCGAGGGAACGTCAAACAAAATCTTAGCCCGATATTGGTCCAACTGAGTCAATTTTGGACATATGTGTCTCAGCGTTATGGAATCAAATTTGATAACGTCAACACCCTTCTGAGCGTACTGGTGGAAGCTATCACCAGAAGATCTGTTCAAGGTTCAAGGTGACCATAAGATTCATTATTATGATATTTTCGTTACCGTGAACGAATGGACATTGTGGAAAATTTGTGCAAGTGGATTCCCTAAAAGCAACGGTTTCCAGGCTATAATCTGTTGAGAACGTGCGAAATGAAGCTTCTATTTGTGATCTTATCCGCACCGTTATCCGGCGCCAAAACTCCGGATTACGGTGCGGATAACGGATAGGCCAAAACCTACGGATAACGGCAAAATGGACAACCGGATACGGACAATCCGCTCATCCCTGATGTGTACCTTTCTTGTGGCATCAAGATGCCGTCATGTCTGCGTCTTTTCAGCATTTTTGCTCGCTGGCTTGTGTTCTGCAGCCACTGCTGAAAGTTTTCCAGGAACATGTCGTCTTTGTCTTCTTTGAAGTCCTAAAAATCGACCATAACCTCACTCAACTTAGAGCATTGTATGGTAAAGGTATTGTTTTCATATGAGAAAATGTGTATCTCTTCACATCAGTGTAGTCCTTTGCCTCGGAACAGCAACTGCACTTTCGTTGAAAACAAGTTGGAAAGCGGTAGTGAACCATTTCGTAGTTACAAAAACTTCGTCTTTCCTTTAGGAAGTTCAATAATTGGTGTAGCCATTCCCTTGAAGCTCCGATTCTAGTAGATATCATGAGTACATTTCCACATGAGGAAGAAACGCCGAAACTATGTTGAGGAACTGAGCGACATTAACTGTCTCCTCTCATGTGTACGTACATACGTAAGCCCTGCTTGGTCTTGGCTGAAACCTCAATATCCCGTAGAAAGGAGTCTCAGTCGCAATCTTTCCTTAAACAAAAGCTTAGGAAGTGTGCAAAGATTATCTGCGACTTACCGCTCATCAGAGCCATGATAACCTCAAGGACCCTGTTCCTTCGATGCCACGCGCAATGAAGATATCTTTTATACCTTTTTTGATACCTTTCATTCAGCCCTTTTTACACGTTCATAAAAAGCGGGGAAACTGCCAAGCATGCTTTTGGGCATCAAAGAACGCTGAATTCATTCTAAAAAAGGACAAATTCCGAATTCATGAATCCCATAGATGGAATCATTGAAGCTCATATTGAATTTTTGTTCATCATTGTTATTTTTGTTTCGCCATTGTTCTCCATTAGTATATGCATACACAAGTACATAATTGAGTAGACAATATGCAGAAAGTGCACCGACAGCGATGTCCTGCGCCCGCCATGGCGTCATTTTCATTTGTTTGCTTGAGCGACCCTGTCGGCCGCAAGAATAAGTAGCTGTGCTGGAGCCCATATGAAAACTAGGTAATTTAGTTGAAATAATTAGTAACTTAGCCGCAAATGGAAATATTTGTTTGTTCGAGCAAAACAGAGCACTACATTGAAGAAATAATGCTCGTTTTCCGTGGTACAGTCTTCAGTGTTAGAAATTTCCGATTTTTCCTATAACCGACATCGGAAGTTGCACATATTTCGTAGCGCACTTCAAGGCTTTCGTACCTGCTTTTTCTGTTTTGAACAGAACTCACATTTTTGGCAATTATTATTATCGTGATATTTCACATTTTACAATTATACCTTTTCTCTTGGTTGTACTATTATTATTCTTTTTCGAATATTCGAATTTCCAACTGATCCGAGTACTTCAATTTGCATAATGTCAATGTCAACATTCTTGCATTGACATGTTTCAAATTCCGAGATGAAAGGGGTATTTACCAGCACGTTGGCTCACGGCAACTATAACAAAGAATGCGATTACGTGTCGAGTAAAAACTGGTTGTGCGCCTACATGCATCACATAGGCTACCCCTCAATTTTGAGATGGACCATATTTCTAATCCGCAATTCTGCTCAAACATGCAATACAAACGTTGCTTTTGTCGTAATATCGCTTCTTAGGTACAGAAAAGAAAAATTGTTGGTTGGGCTGTAATCCAAATTATGTACATAATTTCGTGGCAATTTATAGAAACGCACATACATATCTGGGGAAATTTTACATGAAGACCTTTGGACGATGCATGTCCACTCTAAGTGTAGATATTGCACGACCGACGCGAATAGCCGCGACTCGGCGAGCGCCTGGATCCGATTTGAGTTTGAGCTGCGTACCGGCTGCGTCTGGGTCTATCCTTCGTAAGATAAGTGCACGCGCGTCGAACACATACATACATATGGTATAAATTACCCTTATATGTATTTGCGAGATTCGATCTAATATAACTTTGCCCATTTTTTTTTTGAGTTGAATTGATTTGAGTGGAATTTTTGAATGTATTAAGGTTTTTAAAATCTTCATCAAACATACTGTGGTGTGTGTGGTGGTAGCATACTGGTAGCGAAGAAAAACTAAACTCTGTTGTGCTCCATGTACACATAAGCAAAAGGTGTCCTGCAGCTGTTAATGATCAGAAAACACCTAAAAGTGCTCACATTCACAGTCTTTGGTTTGAGAGAGTTACTTCTTGCACCACAAGCACCAAAGCTCCCAAATATCTTCATTGGATTTCACCAAAACGCTACCAACTCTAACAACGAGCTATGGTATAGTCCATTCAACCGGTAGTCGCTACTGGTAGAAGGACCACGAACTGAGACGCGGTCGTTTCCAATCATTGTCATGCCGTTCTGCAGGCGCTATGCTTGATAGTGCACAACCACAGAGCTAACCTTCAGTCTGTGAATGCACCAACACCGACTCTTTCCTGAAGCGCCTATAGAGCGGTCGCCTATTTTGGCCACGCCCACTGTCCTCATGCTCTTTTCCCGAACATCCGTGTTTCGAATTCTGCGAGAGGTCTCCGTCTCAGGATAAATGCAAATTCACATATTTATCGTCGTTGGGCAAGGGTCTCGTATCTGCTCTGCGCTTTTATGTTTGGAACACGTGTCTGAGTTACTAATCGTTTTCGAACCGTTAGAGCGTCAACCGTTAGACCACTGAGCACAGTGTTACACTGTGTTTCAATAGTGTGCTGTCCAACAGCTAACTCCATAGATTTTCAAAGCTTCCATTTGAAAACAAGGCAGAAGATTTTAGAGTTCCTCCTTTTGCCAATACAATAGAACCTAAAAGCCACATGTTTTCTCCTGTCACTAAGATATCTCTACTTTTGGGAGCATTCATTCGAGATAGGTAGAACAACTTCCTGAAAAATGTGCGGGAGTGGTCAAGAACCTCCTAAATGTGAAAAAAAATCTGCAAAAACACTGCAAAGCAGTGCGAATAATCGATCTCGCCCCAAAAAAAAAACAGCTGACACAATCAACGCTTTCGAACTCTCCTCATCGGATCACACATAACAGTACGCTAGTAAAGGGTCTTTTATTCGTTATCAGGACACTAATCACTACTCCAGTTGTGATAATTATAAAATTGTTTCCGCACGGTATGGAACAAAGAACGTGCACCGCACGTGTAGCGTCAGGCCGTTTTGTCTTCTTGAACTTGAGGAGAAACAGCCAAACATGGTTGAAAGGTGTCTTACCTACTTACTTCAGCACCTTATCAGTCACCTCAGGTCAGGGATGAACTATTCTTTCTGGGGAAGAGCATGGAAAGCGGCTTTCTATGCACTGCACTACCAGGGCCTTTCGCTCGAGGGTGGTAAGTGTCCCATAACAAAATGTGATGCTTAATCAAAGCACGTTTTTTTCCTATAGGGAAGCATGAGCCAGGAAAAGCTCCGCATACCAATGATTCGTTTCCTTCTCTCAGCCGAAGTCAACAACGCGTTGTTGATGTTTTCTCGAGCTGCTGGGCTCGTTACTTATGCCGTAATTACTGTCGAATCTAATTGGTGCGAAATGTAATTGTAGACTGACTAAACTTCTTAGGCAGTGGTCACCGGCTGTTGCATGACAATTCATACGCAATTAAGCACGAGCACGCTCTGGCGCTATTCACTTGCATGAACACTCAAAAAGTGCTCAGTTATGCCATTCTTTGCCATTTTTTTAGCTGCAGCTTCACGCGTTTTGCAGGGGTTTTGCTGCTACTGTGACCAGGCTTGCTTCGTTTGTAAAGCATTTATTTGCTGTGCACTGCGTTTGTTTGCTTTTTACCTGAGAATGTGGTCTATTTGTCTTTTCTGCTCCTTCAGTCAAGTCAATCATTTCGTACTTCTTACTTCTTTTTTGCACAACTCAAGGCACACATGGGGCCAAGCTAATTTGCGGAACTGGACGGAATATCACTGTTTGAACCCTTGCGCTTCCTATTTAGGTATGCTGACGGCAGTAATTTCGAGTAGGTATGTAGCAGTTGTACCGATCCACTAATCGAGTTTAGGGTTACCTTCAGTGCTCCCCTACTTTCACTAATTCACTTGCTGCTTTTTCTCAGAAAAAATCATTCGGTCTAATTATTGAGTGAAATTCTTTGAAGAACGAATTTTGCCTTCGTGACATTGTTTGGAAGAAAATAACCACTATACTCAGAATCGAATATCATAGTGAGTATGCCCGATCTCGAACCTCCGATTTAGTCGAAAAACCCACACTTTCGAAATGAATTTAGTTTAACCATGATAGGAGAGCAAGTACAGTCATAGCCCTCCCACCCTTTCTCAATTTCTCGAAGTGCAAATTGATTCATAAACAACTAACGATAAATAAAACGATAGTTTTTAGTTAGGTCCCAGTTATTATACATACATCAAGAACTACTCTTTAAAAACTTCTCACTAGGATTTTACTTTATTATCTAAGTGTAAGCAAAACCTAAGAATTGCCGAAATAGGAGGCTTCGCTGGGGCTTCGTCGCGAAGTTTTGGCGAAAAAAATCTTTGGCATTCTTACTCGTAGTTAAGGAAACTAGAGCGACATATAAAGGCCAAAGCACACTAGGTTCTTATTATTTCTGGCAATGACAGCCAGGAATATATTTAGCTATCAATTAGTCAATGTCCGGAACTGGCTAATCTGCTGATGTAGACAGCTAATGCTGACCTTTGAATACACATACTCTTTCAGCAAGAACTGCACGGATGCGTTGAATATCAGGCTTACAGGAGGGATAAAAACGTTCATAACTGTTACTGTACACATCGTAGTGGGCGAAGGGGCCATCGTCACATCATAGAAACCCAAGTTGACACGCGTAAACCCAAACGTTGACCCTTAACGGTTAGCGCCTATCAACGTGTGGTAACGAATTGCAAAAGTTGACGTTAGAATGAATTCTAGAACACAAGAGACGATTTTTGTCTAAGTTTGTTGAAAACTTTTCATGAGATCTCATTAAAGTCCTAATTAGTGATTTACTTACATTGATAAACGAAATATTTTCTTGACTTGTGTAAAAATGTGTAAAAATTGGAGGCAGCACTTCTTGGAACTAATATTTTTGCATATATAGAAAGCGTTGAGGCGGCGCGTTTTTCGCGGACTTGGGAAGCACGCGCCGCGACTGCGCCGCTCGCGCTAAGATTCTTGCTGCGACAACGAACTATAGGATTTTCTTTATAGTTAATTTTCTTGGCAGCTAACACCGAATATAATTTCGAAAAAGCCACCAGGAAAACACTGATTCGCCGCCACGGCGATAATTCCAGCGCGAGTGGGGCGACCGCGCCGCGTGCTTTCCGTGTCCTCGAAAAACGCAGCGCCATCGACGCTAATTGTGCAGAATAACATTTACGGTCGACAGTATTTACAATCTGCTCAAAAGCGACAGGAAACAAACATGCTGACATGCAACAACATTCACTTTGCTCCATCAAGTACAGGAAGCTCCAAATGTCCGCACACAAAAGGGACGTGGCCACGGCGCGGCTCCTTGATCAGACACAGGCGCTCTCTATGCTGCCTCTGGCTTCTCTAATTCTGCAGACAACCCGTGGCAGCATGCAGAGCGCCTGTGTCTCTGCCTAAAGCCGCGTCGTGGCCGCGCCCCTCTTGACTGCGGACATTTGGAGCTTCCTGTATGTAGTACACAGAGATAGGCGGATTGTCCGTATCCGGTTGTTCGTTTTGCCATTATCCGTAGGTTGGCCTGTCCGTTATTCGCATCGTTAACCGGGCTTTTAGGGCCGGATGACGGTGCGGATAAGGCCGAAGCTTCATTTCGCACGTCTTCAACGGAGGATAGCCTCCATTCCAATAAGTATTATATTATTCGATCTAGTCCAGTTTCACGTCGTCAGTGGTTTGCGATCTTGTAGCAAGGTAGGAGAAGCTGATACAGACTTGTATCTGCCCAAAAAGAAATGCTCGTGTTCATGTTTTCTGGGTTGTCCGACGAAATCGGGAAACAACCTCGAAACCAATATCTACTTGTAAAAGTATCAACAACGTTGGCCAATGTTTGGAAATCAACAACGTTGAAACCTCGCAGCAACCGATGAGCGATGCATCTTCCAAGCAAGGTTCATTCGACTATTCATTGAACTCTATGATTTTTATCATTTTTTGAATGTATCTGTTAAATAGTGTTTGAACGTCAATACTTTCGTTATAGTCAGTCAATTCCAAAATGTTTATCAGAACTCCACAAAAGCAATATGAAACTGTTGCTTTTGGGGAACCGACTTGCTCAAATTTTCCACCATGTCTATTCGTTCCACTGCCTCGAAAATAGCAGAATAATGAATCTTATGGTCGTCTTCGACATCTTGAACATATCGTCTGGTGATAGCTTCCGCCAGTGCCCTAACAAGGGTGTTGACATTATCAAGTTTAAGTAAATAACTCTGACACATACATATGTCCAAAATTGATTCACTTAGACAACATTGGGCTAAGACTTTGTTTGACATTCCCTCGCATATACGGTGGTAACACTCCCCTTCCTATCTTCAGCGTTGTTATCGAATTTGTACCCATGATTCAGTTTGACAGAAATTTTTGCGAACGGCTACATTTCGATTATCCTGGAAAAGCTTGGGAAAGTGGATCGGTCTGAATGAGAATGAAAGGACAGAAACAGAAGGAAATGTTCGTTCGAATTCATACCAAAAGTATGGTGAAAACATAACTCTACACTTCAAAATATTATTCCAACGCTCGTGGGTCGAAAATACGACGTCGATTTTGCAACAACGAATACGGTGTCCTGTAGCATCTGGAGCACTTATTCGTTATCCGTTATCCGGTCAATTTTGGCCTATCCGTTATCCGCACCGTTATCCCAAATCTCGTATCCGCTCATCCCTGGTATGTACGCAATGTGCTGCCAATTTGAATTCCACGCGTAACGCCACATACATATTACTGATTGTATTGTTTGCATTTGGTCATGTCTGTCACCCTACATACGTACATACATGCCACAATATACACACGTAACTCTGTCTCTCTCTGTCGTACAGCACAACCACCATTTTTTGCTTTAGTGGTTCATCTTTTGTTATTTAGTACACAAAGTTGTCTTGAAGAGAGGCTTCTGACATCCGCTATAAATCATTTCAAGCCGAGTTCTGCCCAATTGTGGAATCTTCATGTTCGCTAAAGCACAAGAACGAATCCTGCGCTCTGTGCGTCTTATTCCATGGCAAATCTCGAGTACATACAAGAATTTTCGACGACCTATTTGCAATGCTGAGGACACTACTAAGTGATCAACAACCGGGCGGAAGCACTTAAGGATTGAGGCTGCACTAGATTCTATGCATGCGAAAGAATTGGTTTCTATTAATAAATAGTATGGCCAGTTAATGCCAAACTAATTGGTATTTATGAAACGAAGGGAACGGCTTGTTAAAATATTAATTAAAATATTAATTCGAACACAAATATGCTAACAGCTTGCTGTTCGTTCTTTGACATCTTAACCAAAAAAAACTCGCTTAAGTTTTGCACGTGAATGTCCTTCACATGAATGTTTGTTGCATCGCTTCTATAAAAACAGCAATATTTGGCGATTGAAGTGCACCGTTGCACTTCTACTCTGAAAGGTGCTTTTTTGTAGTGCAAGTTTTAGTGGTTTTTGTATAAAAAGTATGCATGCGTTAGGGAAATTGGGTTTCAGAAAGAAAAATTGACCAAAATGAAGCAAGGGCAGATATGTATGTAAATAGAATTAGAAGCAAAAGTATGTAGTTTTAGATGATAAAGTATTAACCCATTGACGACCGCGCGCATTTTTGCGTGTCTGGCGCGTGGGACCAACGCCCCTTTCAAGAGTGCGGCGCCCGCGGAGTTCCACACCATTACGATAAGATAATTCGGACAAAAACAGATCATTTTGCAGAAACAATTTTGAAATCTAGTTCCAGAAGATTACAAGTATCATCGGACAAAAAAGTAGAGATTCTAAACGCTTCTGGATTCCATTAAGACCGAACGTAGTTTGTAGAGGGTGTTTTTAGTGTTATAAGGGAGTGTCCAGAGACTATACACGTTCCTAAGGTTCTAGCCTGACTAATAAAGAAGCGCAGGATGTAACGAATGTGATTCTATGTAGAAAATATGGCTTTTGCACAGAGTAATTCCATCCACGACAAAAGAAATGTGAAGCAATCTTCCTCGACTTCAAAATTCCATACTTTTCATGATGTTTGTCGCAATAAGGGAGAACTCCTCCTTAAACTGCACTTGTTTGGGACCTTTTTAGGAAGGAATGTAACTATTCAATATTGAAATGCTGCAAAATGGTTCGGAAATAAGGTCCAGTACTTGTCAAAAAGGGCGCGGCTCACCGGTGAGCCGCGCGGTCCCACGCGACCGAAAAAGCGCGGCTCACCGGTGAGCCACGCGGTCGTCATCATCATCATTTATTTTGTCAATAGCCGAATATTCACATGCATGGTGTAGAGGACGAGGTGAATAGCAACAATTATTGACTTAGTTAAGAGTCTGTTGTCCAGTTAGAATGCGTTGCGCGAAGAAGCTACCCCAATCTAAGGTCCAGCGAGCCCGGGTGCGAAGGCTAGCTGGAGACGCCCCAGGAGATATCTATGGAAGTGCACTAGCATTCTAAAGGAAAACACGACTGGAGAAGTGGTAAAACAGGACCCTTTAGATGAATCATAGGAAACACTGTTAGAAACTCAAACGAAACATTGAGGAGAACTAAGAAAGAGAACAGAGTAAGAAAAATAAAAACGAATAGGTTCTCATGCGGGATGAAACAATGAAAAACTTGGATGTTGAAACGCTTAAGGCTGGAAACCATCGGTCGGAGAGTTGATGCGCCACGTTGAAACTGAAATTACTCAAGAAAACTCTCAGATAAGAATGAACGAAGATTCTAATGGAACCCCCTCTGCTTAAGAAAAGCCTCAAGTTTGGTGATGAATGATGGTGAAGACGACGAAAACACGATTGCCGCTGGTAACATATTCCACATTGGAATCGTCCGAGGAACAAAGGACTCGCGATACTGCTGCGTTCGAGCTTTTTCCATGACAAATCTGTATGGATGGCCTCTCGTTCTGCCGTTAAAGCTTGAAAGCGAAAAGAGGGTGTTCAGGTCAATGTCAACATCTTCTAAAGTTATCTTGAAAATTAAGTTTTGATCGTAGATGACTCGTCTAAATTCTAAAGAGGTGGTTTTGAGTCGAAGAAGCCTATCCTCATAGCTTAGATCAGAGATTCCATTCCTTCTGAATATCCTATAGGTGAATTGCCTCTGAACACCTTCCAGTAACCCAATTTGGACTTGTTTTGAAGGGGACCATACTGGAGTGCAGTACTCTAGTAGCGGTCGTACATAAGTCTGAAAAAGTTTGAAAAGTGTATCTAGTTTCCTAATCGTGAACGCCTTCAAAATGTGGTTGGATCTGATGTAGGCATGGTTAACTATTTCGGCAATGTAGGAGTCGAATCTCATTTCATCTGTATAAGATATACCAAGATCCCGAACGGAGTGTGCGATCTGCAATTGATGGTTCCCTAGGTAAAAGTTGCAACACGGATGGTACGAGCCGAGAAGCATCATCGTGGTTTTTTCGCGAGATATTTCCAGGCCCCATCTGGCAGACCAGCTGACCAATGCGTCTAGCGCAGGTTGCATAAGATGGTAGTCGTTCAAGGAGTACAGTTTACAATCGTCCGCATAAATGCAACAGCGGATACCAGGGGGGAGGCACTCCGGCAAATCATTTATGTATAAAATGAACATCAAGGGACCAAGACAAGTACCTTGGGGAACCCCACTCGCGGTAGGATATGAATTCGAAAAATCGTCGTTCACGTGGACTTGCTGCACGCGCTCACTCAAAAATGCTTGAAGGAATTTCAACAGTCTACCACGAATTCCATATGCCTCGAGTTTCGCAAACAGGAGGTCTAATGGAATGGAGTCAAACGCCTTGCGGTAGTCGATAAAACATGCAGTAACGTAACCGTAGGAGTCGATTGTTTTTTGCCAAATGGGAAGAGTGGACATCAGCGCCTGTTGTCTGGGGACGGTCACCTGAATCGGCGCCTCACCAAGGCCCGCCCCTCGCCCGGACCACTCTGGATCTAGCCGCGCGCGGCATACGCGATGGAAAAAACGCGACGGGTTGCTCAAAGGCGTTAAAGGCAGGAGTCCACCTCATTTTCGTATTTCAGCTAACAGCAGATGCTGCATCTACTCGGCGCGATGGTTCCAACGGTATACATAAATTGTCTCAGAATGGTCTACAAACCCGTCTTCCAGGACGGGGTCTGTAACAGTTTGCCAACCCGAGTTGACATGTGAAGCCGTTGATCTTATCGATTGGACACGCCAAGACTCGTTGACCGACGCGGCAGCCGTGGCAGGCAGCCAGCACAGCTTGGAGCGATCCGCCTCCGGGCTCCAAATTTTTATCCAGTTCGAGCCTTTCAAAAATGGGGATTTCGTCGCTTCTGTGCCTGTTGATGTACATCCCAGGGATCAACATGATGAGAAGGTCTAGGATATGTTGGTAAATCCAACAGACAGAACGAGGTGACCCTCTGCCTTTAAGACAGGTTCAGGAGAATGAGGAAAATTATAATTTGGTTCAGAAGGCCAATCCAATAACAATGGAAAATTTATACAACTCTTTTACTTTCTTATTGAGTCTTTTATTTTCTGATTGAGTTTCTTTCAGAAAAAAATTAGTAATGATACTCGAGAGGTTCGATTTTGTGGTATTTGTGCACCAGGCCTACCTGTGGTCAATTTAAGGGCAAACTTCTATAAGCATTTCTGACATATTAGTTCACTTTTTTTCCAAAGTCGAAATCAATGCTGCTTTGACAGAAAACGGAACTCAGGCATCGCTGAAATCAGCTGCATAGAACCTTCTCAAGTTTAGGAAAATCTGTGAGACAGCACAGAAGCAAGAAGTCTTGTTCTAATCCCGCAAAAACAGGTTCAGGGGAATGGGCTGAATAAAGCACGTACTCGTGGTTGGCATATCCTACTTCATCAAACTGTGAGCGTTTCAACACTACGCTTACCTTCATAGAAAGAATCACAGCAAGCATACGTGATCTCCATTTATGGAAGGGAGATTGAGCTAGAATGTCAGAAATGCTTATTGAGGTTCAGTATTGAATAGATATCGAGTAGGCTTAGTACTTATCAATCGTTGACCACCAGATCACTTTTCTACGGTTTTAAGAAGAATTTCCTATAGGGGAAAACCATTCAGTTGATGGGGAGTTTTAATAATTTCACTTGAATGGTAACAAACTTCCGAAAGAGTGAATGTCAACTCCTATAAAACTCTTAACTTATAAGCTTTACTTTAACTGAAGAAGTGTACTTATTTTTTGCATGTATCAAACAAACATCAAATAAACATGCTTTCAAATCAATTTTTGTGTTAACGAACGTTGGTGGCATAATAACGCCACCACCGATATTCTTTCCTCCTTCGTTTTCCCTTCGGCTAGCCCCCGGGATATAAATTATACCTTCTCGATGGTGTTCGCACCTCAGATGCCCTAACGAGCCAGCGTAGGTCATAAAACATGACGACCAATATTTCAAATAGAGACATAACTGAAATCCGAAGAAGGTAATTGAGTAGTTGAGCTGCATTCAAACATTAATGTACACCACAATAAGCACTTCTCCTCTGTCCAACACTCTGTTGAATTTCTGAAAAAAAAACAAAATATCGAAATCACCGCAACGTTTTCCTTTTCGTATATGCTATCGTACTCTGAAACTCTTTTCTTTTTGCAAAAATTTGAGGCATAGAGCTCCTATCAGCGTTGCGTTGATCGCACGCGCCGACGCGGCAAGGTGGTGGATGAGGGGGTGGGACTGTTTTGAGATTTGTTAATCGGATATGGTACCAATGACTGCCAGTGGCACTCGCACTTGGTGGTTCGCACCTTGTTGTCTGGGTAAGAAACGCGACGAGCGCACGGTTTGTGTGACCAGTAAAAAACGAGAGTAACCAGCTAAAAAATTAAGCAGTCTGACTAGTACCCTGGCGAAAGTAACCCGGTAAAAACTAATGAAACATATCCACACATGAATACTATTCAAAATTGAACGAATGTAGAAACTTTATCTATTTTCCAAAGCAATTTTGCGAATTTTGCAAATTTAAGGAAGGCAATTAAGGAGATTGGGAGGGACGCAACATATTAATTACATGCCGATACTTGCAAACTCATTAATTAACTTGCACATACTTAATGGTGAAAGATTTCAAAAAATTACGAAATATCAAAGGAAATGAGGCTGTTAGAGAGCACATTTCGAACTACGAAGTCCTCATAATTTTAATTACATTTAAGTACATGTAATTGATAATTGATTTGATTACTTCGACCAGTTTTGCTTTCAGCTACTTTTAATCTTATTTTCGATTGTTTCGATTTCTTACAAATATTCCTTCAAACCTTCCGCAACGCTCTCTTTTTTGGTCTAGGAGTCTTTGCTCACCACAACTTTATACAATAAGAATCTGCCGCTGAGTATTTGAGCACTTTTTTAAGGCAACTTCTTGTTTCCCTTGTTATTTTTCTTTTCAGCCAATTGGCAACTTAAATAAGTAAATGTGGAAATAAACATATGAATAAATAGATGACTTCAAATGAATAGTGAATGAATAAATAAATGAACTAACGGTAAAACAAATAAATTCAAACAGTTTATCTGTCTGTACATGTGTGGATATTCCTTGCAGTTCGTAGAGTGAGCACAGTGTCAAACGCAGCGGTGTGTTTTTGCCTTTTACCAGTTGATCGGTTGATCGTATTATGGTCACCCTGCAAAAATTATACATCAGCATAACCAGTTGTTTGCCGACCACTTCGGTGTTGTTTGCGCTTTCAACTACCAACCACCGCAGTGGAGAAAAAAAACTTTTCTTGACATCTGAGAGTTCCTTCACCCAGTTTTCTTAGAACTCAGCACTTGGACGAACTTTACCAGAACTTATGTCGAAAATGTGACTGTTTTCACAGTAATATCTTCATAATCCCATACTGTCTGATGTGAACGAACATTTCATAGGATAACTGCCGCTAATTCTGCACGTTTATCAAGTGTGCTGCGCTCATATTCCCTGAACCGCTCAGTGGTGTTCACCCTCGGACTTTCATGAATAGAAAAGCCCGTCCACGTTCGTGCTATGACGTCAATGTTTGCTGTTTTTGAGCGGTGTTTGGCGTACATACATACGTGCACACAAACATACGCAAAACCAAACGTTGTGACCACATCGAGACCACTGAATGATTGTATAAATAGAGGTGCTTGTCGAGCTGCACAGCTCTCATCGAGCACCAGCCAATCTACCATGAAATTCCCTGTTCTGTTTAATGCCCGAAAAGGTGAAACATTATGTATCATTCGTTATTCTTATCGCATTTTACCATGGAGGTTCCGTAGCTCACAAGGTCTACCCCAGTGTATTTCCAGAAAAACCGATACAAATGTCAAATCTCACCGATGTGGATCTGGTTCGGTGCGTAGTGATCGGAGATTCCGCTTGTGGCAAGGAAATGATGCTCAAGAAATATGCCGCCTTCTCTGGAGTACCATTTGATTCCGCAGTGAGTGTGGAGGGCACATTTCTGAACATTAATAGCCATTTAGATTTACCAATAGCATTGAGAGTTGGGGACTATGGCCTTCACGTAGGCTTCCAACGACAAAAATACTGTTTTTTTTTTGTTGCATCCATCACACGGCATGAAACTGCCCTGAATTCGACTTCGAAGTGAAAGTGCCAAGGCGAATTGGAATACGGACACAAATTCCATCGAAATTTTCGGCTGAGATTGAGATCTATTTTCCTTAGCAACATCCATCAAACAGATGGTCTATATGGTAGCACCAGCGTAGCAGCGCGGGCACTCCAACCTCCACTGGGGGTGCTCTCATCAACAAGAACCTTCTAAGGAATTATTTCAAAACTAGCACTTTTACATCTAGCTACTTAGAACGTATACTGTACCCTTTGGTGTATATGTGATGTGAAAAACTCCTGTTCCTATCTGTTGAGATCCAGCTCCACCTCAAAACTTCCGGATACTTCCAGAATGGTCAACTCATAACCGCGTTCAATGGCCGAAAATGTATTTTCGTCGACTCTGCCGCCGACCAAGGGTTTGAAGACCCACACGTGTTCCTCCTATGTGTCTCCGTCGCTCGTCAAGCAAGCGTCGAAGAGACTGTACGAATGGTAAGGTTCAATCTACACTGTTACATTCGCATGCATATGCTCACATAGCCCTGGATTTGCATTACAGATCCTGGACACAGTAATTGACCGGATCCGCGCTGTTCCGTTTGTGTTGGTAGGAACACAGATCGAGAAACGCCTGCTCACCAGGATTGAGTACAGCGATCAGCATGGAACAAACTACATGCCGATGCCATTGCATCGCGCCGAGTCGTTTGCAAAGCGCATCGGAGCCAGCAAGTACCTTGAGTGTTCAGAGATCACTGGGGTGAGTCAACGTAACGCACTTATCGCGAGAGCATAAATTAATTTAGCGTGTGGGTTTCCGTCCTGTAACGTGAAGGCTGTTCATATCCGAAAACATGGACTTATAGGGAGACCTCATACGTATTTTTCCTGAATTGAGTGCAGACCTAAGGTGTTAGCTTCACTTGAGACATTTAAAGGCTGCACACGGTTGCCGACCCTCGACGCGTCATTTTTGGAGTTTGAGGTGCACGCGCTACGACAGCTACCATTACGAACTGCCCAGTTAAACTCCAGCGCTATCACTTCGCAACGGCGTGCCGCAACTCCTTGTGGTAGCTGTCGTGGCGTGGAGATCTCAAAATCTCCAAAAATGGGGGGATCAAGAAGGCTTTCCCAGCATTTTTCGTGAGGAAATGTCTATACAGTTGCGATCAACGTCACCTACTCACTATTCTGATGTCGGGATCCCGAACAGGGGTGTGCGGAATTTTCCGTTTTCCGTTTTCCGTTTTCCGCCCATTTTTGGCCTTCCGTCTTACGTTTCACGTTTTACGGGTTTTTAGCCCGGAAAACGAAAAATCCCGGAAAACAATGGAGTGAGAGGGGTCGTTGTTTTCGGTGTACTTCCCTATCCTGAAGAGGGTTCTCGTGCTTCGATGCGCATTGTACATGAGCTCACAACAATGTGGCAGAAATTGACGTCTAAACGCCACGAAGTTCGAACTATTATGTTTCTTTTTGCAGGGTAAATGTCCCGTCGCGGTTTTGCTGGTCTTCATCGTAGTTCCAAATATGCCATACAAATGCCCTGCTCTCCTCTATATTCCCAGAAAAGGAAAAAAAGGTTACAAAGAAGTGAGGAATGGACTCATACAAAATTTCCATGAAACTGTAACCTGCCATGGTGAGGGCATCAAGCATTCTTGCGAATCAACGCATGATGTAGGCCTTCTTTCAACTTGATAAAAGAATAGGGCAACACCGTAATTGTCACTGTTTTAATTGATCCCCAGCTTCACACTGGCTCCGCTGATGCCTGATGTCTTGCGCAATGTTGGGGCTGCTTGTGTTTCGCGTTCCCCACACGCTGTTCCTCTCCTCCTTCCACCTTCGCTGACTCGCCCCAACAGGATCCGTTGTGGATAAAGTGATCCTTCTCGGATCCCAAGCGTATTAATTACCATAGTTACCTTTTTGTCTGAATTTTTGCAGAATAGGTCAGAAAGGAAAGAAGTCACACTTTTGACACTTTACAGCTTCTCGTATACTTAAACATTCAATGATAAAGATGCTTATCGATTATATAACTATGATAATCTCCCGTAACTAGGTGAAGGATAAATACTGCTCAATCTGCCTATATTCTAGGCGTTTGAAGTACGTACCATCAGTGGGCTTGAGGTTACTTAATTACTTGAAAGGGTCACCACTTATGCCCATCAAGAAGATGCCTAGAAAATCTAATGTTGAAGATGACCTTTGGTCACAAACCTATGTTTGGGCAAAATTTTCCGTTTTCCGTTTTACGCTTTCCGTTTTCCGCCCATTTTTGGCCTTCCGTTTTCCGTTTTACGTTTTACGGGATTTGAAATTTTACTTCCGCACATCCCTGATCCCGAAACCGATCCAGAAGTGAGCAACCACCTTTAAAGCGACAGCGGCGGAATACGTTGCACGCGTATCATAAATGAGATACAAATACAAAGGGTGATGAACAAGCATGGCTGTTTCTGCAGTAATAATCTAAGAATCGAACATATAGTGAAGATTATTGGGTGCAGTGATCACTAAAATTAGACTCATAGCGAACCAAGGCCATTTCTGTACGAATACGGTAAGGTTACTGTGAAGAAAAGAAAAACATTGTCTAGAGGATGACAGCATGCTGCGAAATAATGTTGTTATCCATGATAAGCATCCTTTATAATAAAGGGGTAGTGTCAAATAACGCAACTCTACAAGGTTTCAAAGGGTTCCGTGGGGTACCATTTCTATCGCATACGTGCCGTGATTCTGCATATACAGCATTTCCGTACAAAATGGTTCTGATTTTCGTAATCAGGGCATCTATTATAATCACAGATAGTTTGAGATTTTCGGAGCAGAACTAGCCCAATAATTCCAGATGATGACTCATTTACCATGACATTTCGGTCGCTTTCTTGAAAAGAAATGCATTCCATGCGCGGATTAGCGTACCGGCTGTAGAATCGTGGCGGGACCTACGTATTTGACCCTCTTACTCGGAGCACGCTTTTACCACGTCTTTTGTTCACGTCCTGTGCCACGAAATCCATCATTAGGGGGCTTGCAGACTTTTGCCACGGCTGCACCGCTGCCGGCGCGGCAAGGGTGGGTGTGAGGCAAAAGTTGTCGCCTTTCGACAAAATATCCCCACCGCCCCTTGCCTTGCGCCGCTGGGCGCCGCTGCGGCCAAAAAGCAAGCAAACTGTTCTCGACGCGAGCTCGCTGACCTAAAGTGGCTTTCATACATTTGCCGCGGCGGCAGTCGCCCATGGTTAAGCATAGGCCGGCGACGTCGCCGCGACAAGAGCTTGTTTACTTTTTTGCCGCGCGCCGCCCGGCGACGTCGCCCAGCGACAAGCGGCAAGGAATAGTCGAGGGGGTATTTTGTCGCTGGGCGACGTTTGTATGAAAGCGCCGCATGCCGCTCGGCGGCAACTTTTGCCGCGCACCCACTTTTGTCGCGGCGGCGGCGGCGCCGCCGCGGCAAATGTATGAAAGCCCCTTAAGCCTAACCATGTGCGGCGGTCGCCGCGGCAGAAGTCTGCAAGTCCTTGAGCCGTATCCAATGAGTGGCGAGCGTTTGGTGCGATCCAGTTAAAAGCGAGAAACTAGAAATATGCTCCAGGGATCATTAGCATCTTCACACCTCGCTCGCACCTTTACCGCGGTTGTCGCTCGCAGCCGAGCTGGCCGCATCATCCAGGAACTCCTCTCGCAGCAACCGTCGCGCGCGCGATGTCGCGTTTCTTGTGTGATATGTACGCAGACAGCAACGCGTAGCAGACCTTTTCAGGAGTCCGTGGAAAGTTGAGGCTTGGCAGAGTTCCAGTAGAATGTATAAGATGATGAATCTTATACATTACGAAGCATTTAAAATTGAATGAAGATGTAATTTCAGCTTTGGAGAAAAAATCGATGGTTTTGAAGAACAAAGCATTCATTCGGGGGTTATTCGAGAAGCCGGTTACGAAATGTCTATTTTTGATGTCTATTTTTTAGTGTCTATTTTGTGTCATAACGCCACCTTAGTGATGTTTCAACAGATGTACGGTAGATACCGAACTTTCTGAATCTTCTCAAAATTTGCGAACAGGAACTATTCTCCGTTCTGATAGCGAATCCAATATATATTTTATATCGTGACTAGCTGCCGTACCCGGCTTCGCTCGTTTATTATACTACCCGGGCTATCTCACACTGCTGAGGCAAATTGTTGTTGCCGATAAATTCAAGGTGAAGCGTGTAACAAGTTCACATAGTGCTTGAGTTAAATTACGTAGCGTGTATTTAGTAGGGGTGAAGCTGAAATTCTTAAAAGTTCATAATTTTATGTTTGAATTTCATCTTCTCAACCATCTAGTCAAAATAGTTACCGCACACTCACTTCTGTTCACTCTTCGTACTCTGATAACTGTGCAGGACGAACGCAGACCAAACGGCGTAATGGTTCGGATAGAAACCCTAGCAGCAACGGTTGCCAGTTGCTGCCATCCTTCCCTTGATTGCTGCTCAATCTGTCGGCCCTTTAGCAGCAATTGCTGAGGGACGGCAGCAATCAAAGGGAGAATGGCAGCAACTGGCAACCGTTGCTGCTAGGGTTCCTAACCGAACCACGCCGTTTGTGCTGTGTTCGTGCTGCATGGTTATTAGAGTAAGCGATTTCTCTAGGTAAACTCACTTTTTCATTGCACTATTACGTAGGAATTTATTCATTAGTTCATATAGTTATATATAGTGTACATATAGTTAGTGTTTATCAACTTTTCGTCCAACTCAGCAGCATTTCAAGCTTTAAAAATTTCCGTTCCTATGTACATGAGTAAGTAAAAAAAGAGAAACATGAAGAAGTGGAAGTGAAACCTGTGTGCAATTTTGAGGAATTCAGCCACTACAATCCTTCCAACCCTTCTCGTTAAATTGGCCTTTGAAATTGGAGTTTCTAGCGTTGTTAACAAATAATATAATATTTAAGCATGTGAAGCACCATTAACTTAACGCTATATAGCTTCACTTCATCATATTGCTCTAGAATTTTTATTTGTATGTACATCTGCGGTGTTTTTTGCGTATTCGATCATTAAACCATCACCAGATGAGGTGTAAGAAATGCCTCGCAGATATGCGCTGTAACTGCAGGCGTACCTCCTGGATACAGTGCCGCCGGATTGCCACTTTGCGATGTATTGTCAAAATCGATTTTCTGGAACAATAAGAATATAATATTCGAGAAAGCACCAATTCCAGAGCGAAACACTTGGAATAACCTGGTATTTGCTAATGTATATTCATGAAAAATCTAGATTACTACTATGAAAATTTTCGCAAAGGAACATTCCTCCAATTTCTTTCTTTTTTCGATGTAGTGGTAGTTTCGTTTTGCACCTCTTTAACGCTTTTGAAATTTCGAATGATGATAGATCAAAATATTTTTTCATCTAATGCTTATGAATACAGATCCTAGTCAATAGTTTCGAGGAAGAAAGTCACCCGTCTGTCCCTCGGTTGACTAATAATGACATTATAATACAAAATAGATACTGAATTCGTGACCAGAACGAAGGATAACCCCTGTTTGCAAATTTTGAGAAGATTCGGAAAAATTCAACATCTGCCGCATACTTGTTGATACGCCACTAAAACAGCTTCGTGATGCAAAATAGATGTCAAATTCGTAATCAGCACGTCGAATAACCCCAGAATAGATGTTTTGTCTCCCAAGTTTCCGATTTTTTACCAGAATCGAAATTAAGTACATTTTACATCTTCTGCATCAAGAAACGCGATGTCGCGCGCGCGACGGTTGCGGCGAGGGGAGTTCCTGGGGATGCGGCGAGCTCGGTTGCACCTACAAGTGAGCTTGTGGATGGATGAGTTACATTGGATAGCAGAGTGGATAAAAACCAGTGGTTCGCTGTCTCGGTGACAGACAACACGAAATGAAGACGAAGTAGATCATGGATTGTTATCAAGTAGAAATCAACCGGGAAAGATATCCTCTAGTGAAACGAGTGGATTCGCATATCCGCTGATATGTTGTCATTGGATTCACTAAAACACACCAATATGTCCGCTAAAGCGCGTTTATCCGACTGGATAAAGTGTATTGAATACGGGCCCTTATCCTTGAAGATATGATCATGAGAACGACAGCGGTCCAACTGGCTTACGCAGACTTGGAGTCTTCTGATCAAGCAAGCGTGGAGGGAGTCACGAATATCTAATGGAGCGCATGGGAATTAACTCTCTAATCCGTCGGTTTTCCGCATGTTCCGCGCTATTCCAACATTGGATGTGAGTTTCACGTCACTAGGAATTGCCATCGCTGACAAAACTCTAGAAGCCAAGATTTCCACGGGCGCTGAATCCGAGCAGATCGAACACATGCCATATAGCTCACATTATACAGTGCCGCCTTTACCTATAGCTATTCAAACCAATCATTTGAGTAACGTTTTTTTCTCTCATTTAGAGCTGAAGAAACAAACTAAGAGATTTAAATCTCTATATTCCACATTATATTTCAGGAACATATTAGTTTTTCCTAATCTCCACATCATTTCAAGATTAGTTTTTCCTAATCTCCAAATCAGTTCAAGCCTCTAGAATTCCAGGAAGGTCTCGACGAGGTGTTCGAGGAAGCTTTCGAAATTGGTCACAACTATGCTCTGGAACAGCAACGTGGTTATCGCCGACGACAATCGATGTTGGAAGCCGCCAAGGTCAGAAGATCAAGCTGCATAACGCAGTAACTCTGCTCACCTTCCATGGACTTATTTTTGTTTTATGATCTCATTTCATCTCAAACTGTACAGTTTTCCTGCTTGTTAGCCTTTTTCAATAGATTTTCACTCCCTGTGCTATGAGCAACGATTTTCTGTTGTAAGCTTCTGCACTACACACGCATATCGGATTGATGTCGTTCTTGTATTTCCAGCGTTTTCATCCTAACAATGAACACATTGTCTCTTTTGTTAGTTCAGTTACCAACGAGAAGTATGTAGTATGCCAAATAGTTGCAAACTGCGTAGAAGTCATGAACGACTAGAAAAAATGAAGCTGTATCATTTTTGAACACCTTTTTGGTAATAGTTCTACGAAAACATTGCACACAAATCAGACAGCATCAGACCTCACGCACGCTGCCGTTGTTGTTCACCCAACAGGTTGGCTCAGATCCCAGCACGGCTTCCCGTTAGGTAAGCTGCGCTTCCTAAAAAGGGTAGGAAGTCAGGAGGGCCCTGAAGGGGTTTGATGCGGTGCTTCGGAGAAAAATGTGTTGTTTTCGTTGGTCCGAAAGAAGGGAGTAGTTGGTAAAGGTGATGAAAGGCAAAAAATGCTTGCGAGAGAACAACCCGCACCTCGAGCAGCGCAATAGCGGCGATTGAGATTGAAAGCAGATCACTCCCAGGTTCCTACCATCTGGATGATTCGGAGGACTCCTGCGCTGCCGCAACTGCACGGATTGACTTTAAATCGTTTCTAGCTGAGCGTTCAGCTGATCCATCTGCAGCTTGAACACATCGGCCCATCACGTAAGTGGTCTCCATCGAGGTCGTTTAGTTTTTCTTGGAATCCATTCCAAAGTTCTTTTTGTCCATCTATCGTCTTCTCATCTCATTATATGACCAGCCCATCTATGTTTAGCCCTCGATACGTATTCCGCTGGGTCACGAAGGCGAGACATTTGTAGCATATCGGAGCTGCGACGCCCGGCCTGATGTTGGGAACGCTGGTTGTACCTCAAAAGACAACGTCGATCGCTGTGTGTACGGTACGTAGCGCCTTCGACGTGGCTGCAGTGTCCGCCCTGTCTCCGCAGTATAACAGAGCGCTGGAAGAACTGTAGAATCGAAACGATGAGCACGGAGATCGGGTCCGCCAGTGGTCTATGGATTCCCTCAGAGGCCTAAACGCGGCCCATGCCGCTCTTATTCTTCTATCCAGCTCTTCTATGAGGTTGTTCGCCATGTTCATTGATCATCCAAGGTACACATAGGACGACGTCTCCTTTATATCAGATCCATCCAGTTCTATTCGCTCTCCTTCGCAGTACACACTCTTCATGAACTGGGTCTTCGCCCTATTTATTCGCAGTCCTATTCTTCTCATTAAGCTTAGAAAGCATCGCCTCCGCTTCATTGATGCTTTTCGAGAAAAGGACGGACAATTTCGTCCTCAAAAAGAAGATTTGAGAGGAATCGTCCATCAACCTTTTCTTAGTCAACAAAGGTTAGGACGCCTTTCTCCTCCCAGTCGAGTGACTTCATTGCACACTGCAATGCGGCAGTAAACAGCTTTGGCGATACAGTATCGCCCTGTCGTACCCCCTTCGCAATCGGAATGGTTAAGGTGCGCTGAAAGGGCTCTATCGTCGTGGGGCATCCAATATAGCACTCGGCTAATGTTCTTACATATGACGCGTCTACTCCCTGGTCGACTAGTGCTGACGAAAAAGCGGTTGTTTCTGCGTTGTCGAACGCTTTTTCTTAGTCAACAAAGGTTAGGACGAGGGGAAGGCGGTGCTCCCGACAAGCCTCCATGACCTTCGAAACGGCTCGGATGTTGTCCATCCAGCCGAATCTCTTGCGAAAACCAGCCTTTTTTTGAGGTTGGGCTTTATCCAAGGTCCTCGATTTTCGGTCCGCGATCTTGATCATTTTGTTTTGCATTTTCGTTTCTCGCTGCTCGCTAGTTTCTTCTTCTTCTTCCTAGCCCGTTTCCCAGCGTCTGGGGTCGGCGTTTCTCGTGCGATTGCGCCATGCCCTTCGGTCGTACACATCATCTACACTAAGCTTGAGAAATCGCATATCATCTTCAATCCTGTCTAGCCACCGAGTCTTTGGTCTGCCTCTCGGCCTACTTCTTTCCACGGTGATCTTCTTGCTGATTTGGAGACTGAGCTGTCGTCACTTCTCAGTACGTGACCGTACGAACGTAGCAGAGCCTCTCGGGCTCCATGAGTGGTCGGCCAGCATTCCGCTCCATACAGTGCAACATGTCGGTCGGTCGGACTACTGTGCAAAAAATCTTTGACTTCAGCTTCAACGGGACCTTCCATACCTGCATCCACTTGTTCCACACAGCGTTTGCTCTACATTCAGCTTACCGTCAGCTGAGATACGGGATCCGAGGTACTTAAACATAACATGGAGATTAAACACGGAGACCTTCGGAAGTTCCTCACTATCGATGGAAATCGTACCGGACGTTTCTTCTCCGCATTCCAGGTACTCTGTTTTCTTTATGTTAAGTTCAATCCCATACATGAGACGTCAATCACGATCAGTACTTCCGCGGAATGATGTGCCGCACTACCTACGCGGAGCAAGGGGCTAGCTGGGCGCTGCGGCTGGTGGATGTTACAGGGATTTCCTGCTTGTCTTGATTTTCTGCGACAATTCCATTCATTTGTGGGCCTTCTTGGTAAATGTTCGAGATAGAGTGGCACCGATTCACTTCTGTTATCTGAGCTTGAGGAAGATATCGTTTTTTAGTTTGTTCCCTGCAAAGAGGCTTTTTGTCATTGCTCACTGGAAAGCTGATGTATCGCGTAGTTTGCGGTCTTCACTGTGTTTATTGACTAGTTCTCTCCCATCCACGACAAGCAGTAATATGCATGTGGCGTTACGCGTGGAATTCGAATTGGCAGCGCTTCACGTACATACAAGGAATGAACGGATACGACATTTTCCACGACCCGGACAAAGGTGTGGATAACGGATAGGCCGAAAAAGAATGGATAACGGATAACGGATACCGGATAACGGATAAGTGTTTGACAACGAAAGTTACTATTAATACTAGTCTGGCCGTCCGGAAATCAGGAAATCCCTGTAACATCCACCAGCCGCAGGGCCCAGCCAGCCCCCCGCTCCGCGTAGGTAGTGCGGTGCATCATTCCGCGGAAGTACTGATCGTGATTGACGTCCCATGTATGCATCATTCTTCTTCTGTCTTTTGTACTGCGGTCAGCCGAACTCCACACTAAGGTACGCGATCAGCCTGCTTCTTATGCGCGGTTAGTCCTTTCATGTTTCATGGTACCTCAATCAGTCCGCAGAGCACACTTTGGTACCTCTGTAAGCCCGCTCCATTTTCGGAAGCTCGCCCACTTTCCCCTCGATTTCAGTGGAGAAATGCGCGCGGTGTCGCAATCGCGGCGGGATATGTTGTGACTGCTGGTTCGACGCGTTCTTTATGTAGTTGATAATTTCACCATGGAATTCGTTGGTGGCACCAGTTAAGCGCATCGGTGTGAAAAAGAGGGCGTAGTAAAACTCCCAAGCGAAGCCGGGTATGTCGTCTAGTTCAATGCTAAAATTAATGTTTTTACCATTTTTTTCCTTTCTGTGTCTTTCAAATGGCGGAGGACGCACTTTTCCTCACACTTCCTTCTTTGTTCACCGCTGATTGATCGGTGATTGAATGAGGTGCAAATTTTGAAGGTAGGGAATAATGTGTATGTGACTGCATGTTAGCCTCCGATAAATGATAAGTACGATAAAGGATATAAACGTGCATAAAGAAATGTAATGGCTCTGCACCTAACTAATGACTTTTAAATTGGCACCTCACATAAAGAAATGCAAGGTTGAAAATCCAATGTAAGCCTGAGTATGCGCTTTTTCCAGGGCTTAATAATAGGACTTTTTGAAGGCGTTGTAAGACATCATAGCATCGTTCATTCCAAAGGGGATGACCAAGAACGTCTTCGATATTTCTTTTCTGTGATTTCGCTGCGTAAACAGGCCTGGAACGTTACGCTTTGTTATACTTCCAGGAATTCGTACTAACTGTACTGTTGATGATTTCTAGATCATTAACCATATATTTCTTATAACTTGTAATAGGTCCGAAGATCATCTGAATGATTAGCCTCTATTATTCACCACTAGTATTCACGCTCAGGTATCTAATCACTCAACTTGGAGTGACAGTTGAGCAGTTGGGGTCGACCCTTAGAGCGGCACCCCTTTGTCTCGTTATATCCATTGGCATTATTGCCACAACAGTTCCCTACCAGGTCAACCCCGCCCACTTTTATCTGCATAAAAGGAGCTCCCGAGTGTATATTGTACTCGTCTATCTACCATGTGCAGGGCGTAATGAATATTCATGCCCATCTTCGTCCACCCTCTATCACTTGGTTGCATCCAAATGTACTGTTGTACTGACAGTTTTCAAAATAGCCTTCGCGCACTTTTTCTCCTTCCAATTGATCACGGTAAAGCAAGATTAGCTGATGGAAAGATAGTTTTCACCCACGTATTTCGACTCTACGATGTCCCTATGGAGTGCTTGAAGAAAGAGGTATGGTTTAGAGATAAAGTTTAATACGCATTCTTCTCGATTGTTTATTCTTGCGGCGGTGCAGCAACGTTTGATCCTCTTCTGAAAAACACCGCTCACATTCAAGGTTAGTTCTTATCCGCTTGAAGATATCTGTTATGTACCATTGCCATGAGCAATATTGTTCATCGGCGTTCCGCCGTGTTCGATATTCCTGAACAGTTAATATGCGTTTATGAGTCATGCGTACATCTGTAGATGTTCTGCGATTCAGCTTCAGGTGACAGAACCGTTTTTGGTTGAAATGTGGGCCCAACTCACGAATCTGTCGATGTTACGTATTTGTGCTGCTGACTGCAATCAGGTCCATCAACAGCCTGATAACGTCAACTGCGAGGTCTTCACATATGTATACGCCAGACGTTGTACAGATTAATGCCTCGAAGAGAGTTTCGCTGTGTCTGATGCTGAGGTTGATGGAGCTGTTCCACTTCCTCGAATTTTATTGTACTCACTCGACACGAGCTATACACTGGATTTAGAATCCGCTCATGGGCGCCAAGAAAGCAGTTTTATACCACATTCACCTATTAGCTATTCTAGTGCTGCACTGAAAATGTTTGATGGTGAAAACTCTAGCGTTGACAGGGCACGTAAGTGCACTACCGATCTCGTTCAAGCTCAGCTTAAGGTAGCCGTTGAACATATTCACATAGTCCTTCAATATTCCTTCAGTACAATTTCGGACGCTCACAAACTGTTTCGGTTCTACGAGTTTATCGTGGAGATGAATATCTTGCAACTCACCATGGTGCCCACATTATTTCCGCCACTAGGCGGCTACATATGAGTGTTTCGCAGCAAATGTTGTAGGAATGTTTCTGTACATTTGTTCTTTCAGTACATTTCCCTTTTTCCTCTTCCTAGTAGTGACTGGTGCCAATTCTTACAGGTCATTCAAGGTGCTGTTCAGCAATGTTGTTGGACGAAAATCTGAGATCGCATGCCGATAAACTCAAACATGCGAAGTCTTTTTCCTATTGGAGGAAGTGATACCCTCATAGATTAAGAGGAAAGCATTGAGTCATCATCAATCTATTCGCATGTTATTTGCGATGGATGTGATAGACTGGATGTACAGTGATGATTCTTTAACTCATTCTGTGACACACTAGTTACAGAAGAAGATGTTGTCGGTGGTCTACCATGTGATAACGAGGATTATTTTCAGTGACTCAAACCTTCGGGTATGCACCCGTAAGTATTAAAGATAGGTTCGATTGCCATGCCGTTGCGAAACTCAGATGTGTCGCCGCTCCTTGCAGGATCACCGGGCTGACTCTTATTTCAAGAACGTTCAATAATGTTAGCTACTTCATTCCAAAAACTTCGTCACACTAGAGCTCATGTTCACTACACGAATGCACCTCGACACCCCAGACGACAGGACGGGCATCTGTTTCAGCGGTCTTCAGTTTCAGGTCAGATTGGCTTCTTGTATGACCAAATACCATGGTTAAATCTGATAGTTGAGGTTGTTCTACACACACCTTCGTTCGTACATGGCAGCACATATGAATCACCGTCTCGGAGTACGAGTAAGAGGAGAGTGAGGGCGGCTAGGAAGGGGAACTCGTCGCTTTCGTGATCGCCGGAAATCATGTTCACTACAGAGACATACTTCAAGAAAAGAAACAAAACTTGTGGGCCTGTAGTCATCCATTCCGCAAGTTGGCATCAACGTTGCCACCAGGACGGCAGCACTCCCTACAAGGTGGCAACTCTGGGATGCGAAGTAGGTGTGAGATGCGGCATTCCGATTTGGCTGCAGAACTTAGCGAGGCTCACAATTTCGAACCTCTCTACATAGCGATCACAGGAAAGCGACTAAACCACTTAGCCATGTCAACACGTTGTGACGTGCGATTGAATCTCAACATAAACATCAACCAGATCAGATTTTTGATTTATTTTTATTTCATCTCACAACTGTGTATGATATTGGTAGAGGCGCTGGAATCAGCTGCTATTGTATCATGTATGTTCATTTCTCCATATTACTAACTTTGCTACGATTTCCTATCTAGTTTGAGGTCTCTTTGTGCCTCCAGGTTGATCTTTGTTTTCGCTAAGTCTTGGCAACATTATCGTTGGATTCCCTTAACAGTACAATCTAGTCGGGTGAATCCCCTCGATCCCTGCAAAGTGCTCCACCGCGTGACCAACAAGCAGGTTGCGACCAACTGAGTGGATCGATGCTCGACCACCTGAGTTCGCACCAGATCAAATTTTAGCGCTGTTTTTTTCTTTTTTCTTGATCTCTTCTTCAAAATGTTAAAAAAGCGTTTTTGAAGAGTGATTTAGTGCATTTTAAACTTATTCCGTTGTTGATACTAGCCTTGAATACACTCCGACGTGAGAGTATCCCCAGACTTCGTCAGCAATCGTGGCGATCGCCACATAGATAAAGTGAATGAGGAGACCCAGACGTCAGAAAGATGATAATAAATGGGGCGTGGCGATCGATAGGCATCGTTCCCACTATCGCTATCATTCACATCGCCAGTTCATTTTGGGCACATCTTCGAGAGTAAGGGGGGTTAGTTCCGTTTGGCAGCGATCCATTTCGATGTAACGAGCAGTCGATACGTATCATTTCCACGATCCCTATCTCTTATATCGCCATTTCATTTTTATTCATTTTGAACTGGCGAAAGCTAGAGTGTGTAAGGGCAGGTCGGACATGCCCAAGGGCATGTCCGACCTGCCCTTACACACTCTAGCGTCGCGCTCGCCTGAGGCCGAATTCCGGCGTGGCAGCGGCCAGCGACCTCTGGCCGGTCAGATTTGGCCACCGACATATACACTGTTGATGAGGAATCTCACCGAATTCCCCCAAATTTCGCATGTAGAGGTTATTCGATGTGCTAAACACAAATATCGCATTCATGTTGTATCATACCTCCGTTATGGGAAATTACGGTGAGTGGTGGAAAACGTATATAATTCCGGCGCCATGTAGCCAGCCATTAATGGCCACGTTTTGAAAGGCGGCCAAATGTGGCCAGAATCTTCAGGAAAAATTCTGCTGAAACTTCGCATAGAGTGGTTATTTTAAGTGCTGTACACTGAAATCGCATCCAATTCCTATAATAACCACATTTTAGTAGGACTACGGTAGGTGTACGGTAGGTATCGTATCTTACAGAACTTTCTGAAACTTCACATAGCCGGTTGTTTGAGGTGCTTAGCACGACTATGAATGTCATTTTGCACGATATTGCCGTTTTCCTACTGAAATTAGAATTTTCCCCCGACTTTCGGCTGGTCAAATGTGGCTGGCCACTGCCACGCCGGAATTCGGCCTCTGCTGCCATCCACGTTGTCACTTTAAGGTGGCAACTTTGGTAGCGCCCAAGGAGATCGCGACATCGTAGGCATCTCGGGCTCCCCTTTATTTTTGCACAACTGTTCGGAATCAAGAGATCTGGCCACTGCACATGGGATGAAGTGACTTGCAGAGATGGTACTCATGTGAAAAAGACTTGCGAAAATCAACCGTCTCTATTGGTGGAGGTGCCTTCGCACCGTTACGGCTATCACTGATGTCGCACCCTGGTGCCCCCGCGAGTTCGCAACTTGCGGGGTGGATTACTACCGGCTGTGATTAACTGGAAACAGCCAACAAACAGAAACTCATACCACATTTGGAGATTCGAAAATTCTGGGTAAAGGAGGGGAACGTACGGTCCGATATCATTTGGAAGAGCGTAAATAGGGGGAGAAGATCGTCACAATTTGAAACTTCTCCGGGGACGCGAATGCATTCGGCGGTGCAGCTTGCGAAGAATCACTAAAGTTATCGTCCAGACTTCAGAACATTCGAAATTTCGGACATGAATATTCTCGTGGGTGCTTCCTTCAAAAATGCCATAGTGATTGAGACAAATGTTTAGAAATTTTTGAAACCGTTATAAAACAGAGGTATAACACGGGTTTCCTCTAATTTTTCGAACTCGGTTGTAAATATGTTTATGAAGCTGAAGCGCCTGCAGCAGATTTTGGGTTTGTAAATTAGGAATTTGGTGGTGCCTCCTCCTGTGGTTGAAGTTTGCAGCAACACTAGACGAGTTAATTCGAGGTTGCTTTCACCATATATCGACCTGATCGTCCGGCTAACACCGTATTCTCAGGCTTCTTTTCGTGTTCTCTTTGCTCGCATATTTTCATTCTCCTCAGATAAGATTACTGCAGGTGGATGAACAGACACTATCCACAAAGAAGTTTTCTTTATCGCGGTTCATGGAACCATTGACCCACTATGGACAGCCCCTTTCCAACAATTTGTGGTAACGCATTTCGGTTTGCTGTGGTGGACGTAAATAGTAAAAATTGACCGAGTAAGTGCAATAAGGAATTGGATCTGAACACCGGTGCACCATTGTCTCACCGTTGAGACCTGTCCCCAGAGGTTCCTCCACTTTTGAACATCCCTATCACGGTGTGAGTTATAAATTTTGTAGCCGTACACGAGGTTGTTAGTATGTTTTATTGGCCAACGTTTCGGCGGCTTCGCCTTCGTCAGGGCCTGAAAGGTTCAATGATCTATGGGAGTAGCCGCGCAAACGCCTCCTCAATCAGGCATCGAAGAACCAGGAACTACTCCATAAACCACAAAATCCTTACGAAAGCTGAAATCCCACCTCTGCAAGTCCACCGAACGGGTGGTGTTATTGACGACCGAACGTGTTGGACTTGTCAGTAGAATGAGGCATTCTGCCACAAGCCCTATCTCGACTTAGATATCACATAGTCTGAGATATGGATAGAGTTCGTTGGTTATGGTGGGGTACTCCTCTTTGCGGTTCATTTTCGGATTTTTGGAATGAATCCAAAACGCCTCAAGAGTTTTGCGTGCAGAGATCCCAGTTTCAATTTCAAGGATTCTGATCTCTACTTCGTAATCGACACCGTTGTGCACTCGCATTCGATGGCAACCTAGAGGGGTAGATGTACGAGAACTTTAAAAAAATTATAAAAACCTATAAATTTATAAAAATTTAAATTTATAACTCACACCGAAGGACTATGCCGAGGTTCAAAGACGACCGGACTTGGGAACTAACACCCTTATCACGTCGTTGGACTTGACTGCAGGCATTTTCCCGCTTTCGGGCGCCGGCGCACCCAAATCACGCCGTTCTCTGAAGTCCATTGGCGACCTATAAGGCGAGAGAATGTGCTTGGCAAGACATTTTACGGTTAAAGTCTTGTTTGGTAAGACATTTTCCGGGAGAATGGGTCTAGAGTCTGTTCGGCAAGACAAAATGCGAGAGAATATGTTGACGACCTATTTTCTGGGTGGTTTGCAAGACAAATGGCAAGAGAATATGTTGACGACCCTTTTTCCTGGACAGGCACATACGACGCATCGGCTTTCGAGTCGATGAGTCGGTTAAATTACCCAAGTCTGAGGTACGCATTCCAAAGAGAGTCGTACATAAGGAGGGTGACGGTGTCAATCCGAGGTCACCGTTAGGCAGGATCACAGCATGATTTTTGCATGAGGATATCTCCTTGGTCCTCGCCGTAATGCGCACAACAGTGCGCAGCCGGCTGAACCACGGCGATGTCCACGTATTTCGTGCTTTCGGGCACGGAATCGATGGATGTCATCGGTTCAACTGCTTGAGGAGGTACTTTCTCCAAACTACTTCCTGGGTCTGATCCATTAAATGTGAAAAGCTAGGACATTGTGGTAATTTTGGAGGCCTCTCCTGACAATGAGAGGAAATGGTAGTAGGTGGCGAAATCTCACGTACGATGTTGAAGCGCATTTTTTGCATGGGGACCTATTTGGCAAGATTTGTATGGCGACCTATTTGGCAAGGTTTGCATGGCGACGCATTTGGCGGGACATCGCGTTTGGCAAAACATTTGGTGGAGTTCGTTTGCCTGGCTCGTTTGCAAACCGGTTTCCTAGGTTGCCAAACAAACTTCGCCAAATGGGTCGCCAATGAACTTCAGAGTTGGACCCAACTCCACGTGTTTCCCTCTTTTGGACGCAGGCACACCCATATCACACCGTTGGACCCGATTCCACGCGTTTCCCCGCTTTTAGACGCCGACGCACCCTTATCACGCCGTTTGACCAGACTCCAGGCGTTTCCCCAGTTTTGGACGTCGGCGTACCCCTATCACGCCGTTAGACCCGACTGCGGACGTTTCCTCATTTATGGACGCCGGAGCATTCTTATCACATTGCCAGCCCACCTCTAACACGACACCTACTCTGAAGTTTTTTCCCAAGTTACATGCGATTTTATTCCTAGCTTACATGAAGGCTTCACGCAAGTTAGCGATAAAACCGCATGTAAGTTGTTTCTGTTTCCAAAAGATTACATGTAAGCTTACGAAAAGATTACGTGTAAGTTTACAAAAAGCTTACAAGCTTACAAAAAGCTTACATACAAACTCACAAAAAGCTTACATGTAAGCAAGAGGAATAGCGAAAATTAAATCTATCCAGAGCAAATTTTGCCCTACGAAGACCAGCAGAGCTTATAGGTTGCTTTGTATTTCAGAAAAAATATTGGCGTAGTCATATAAATTATATAGAACTAGACGGCATACCCGGCTTCGCTCGGGTGTTTTACAACCCTGGCCCTCTCACACTGAAGAGGATAATTGATATTGCTGATGAAATCATTGCAAGTACCCGTAATTTCGGTGGTGTGCACATTAGCCATGCCCATCCTTCCCCCAAGTAACCGCGTAAGCGAAAATGAAGTTATTTCGATGGGAAATTCGTGGAGAACAGTTGCCATATTCGTACTTAGGTGTTTAGCGTGTTCGATTGATCCAGTAAGCACATTTTGCCCCTTTTCAGAAGCAGGAAAAGAACAGAAGACATTATTGAATCGATATATTCATGCAAAACAATTGTTGTATTTGTGTTCGGCATACTGAAAAATCCCTGTAGGCACGTCTCCACCAACCCATGGGCGAAAACAGCAAAAAGTCAATAAAACCGAGAAATCAATAATTCGTACAGAATGGTTGTCATATTCGTGTTCAGCGTATTGACGAACCCCAGTAGACATGTGTCTACCGCCCCATGGGCAAGAACAGCAAAAAATCAATAAAGTCGATAAATCGATATTTTTGTGCGGAACGGTTATCATATTCGTGTTCAAGGCATCAAGAAACCCCAGTAGGCATATCCTCATCGACCCCTGGAGAAAATCAGCGAAAAATCAATAAATCAACAAATTCATCGAAAAATGAAAACATGTCCGTTAGACCTAGGGCATACTATACAGCGACGCTGTCGCGGTGAAGAAAATGAATGGAAATGATGAGAACCAAATGTTACGAACTCTCATATCTTATCACACAGTTTGCATGGAATACCGTGCTGGCATAGGAGCCACCGTAAGAAAACTTGTGGTGGTGTACGGTCGCAGCGACAGCGTCGCTGTGTAGTATACGTAAGGCCTTAAAAGTGATATGAGGTGATCATCGTCCTCGGATCTAGAGTTAGGCGGACGGTAGACTAGCACAAATCGATGGCGATTCATTGATTCAGAGTAGATGTCAAAAACGATGTGGTCAAAGGAAGCATTAGAAGTTGTTTCAATCTTTCAAAGGTGATGTCGTCGCGAATCAGTACACAAGTTCCCCCTCCTCTTTTGCCCAAGCGGTCTTTCCGGAGGAGGGAATATGGCAGATCACCAGTTATTTCAGAGTCAGAGAATTTGGGACAAAGCCATGGCTCGGTTACGAAAACAAAAACGGGCTTGTGTAAAGAGATCAAGTAGTGAAGTTCAGGTAGTTTGTTGGTAAGGCTTCTGTTGTTCAAAAGTAAGCAGGATAGACCTTGCAAGCCTAATGGTTTTTTGAGCCAGAAGCTTTGATCTTAGGGATGTCAGAAACTTTCAGAACTTGTTCCCCATAAACTACATAAACTTTGCTACCATTATGTTCTTTCATATTTAGTTCGCGTGCTTGCCTTCTGAGTTCCTTCTCCTTATCACGCTCCTCACGGGTTAATTATCGCCGCACATAGATGTGGTCAAACCCGTGTTTATGGCGCAAAGTTGGTGCATTGCGTAGCGCTTTGCGGACAAAGCTCTTAGAAGGTAGTACACATTTGATACGTCTGGCCTTACCCTCGGTGAAGTCGCCCATCCTGTATACTTCGGTCGGACGGCCTTCTACACCGAGCGCGCTCAGTACTTTGCAGGTCCCTGCTTCAGTATGAGCAAGCCGTTGAAACGAATCAAAAATTCCTTTGGCTTCATCAATACCAGCTATGGCAAGGGACCTTCCTCTCTTCTCGGACTCAATTATTACCCTAGGATCGAGCTGGAGTAGTTGTATTAATTGGTCCAACAAGGGAAGAGCTTCCGGAGCCTTATCAGCTAGTATTAACTGAAGCCTTATAATTACCTCATTCTTATCGGATCCTGTAGTGAAGGTGTTGGCAGTAGGTGGAACAGCGGGTTGGGAATCCGTCTTAGAGAATTCAGCATTAGCAGCAGATTTGCGGGTAAAGGCCATGATCAGAGGGAACGGATTATCGACCGCTCAGGGGCGCAGATGAGACGAGAATGAAACATGTAAGTTGTTTTGATTCCAAAAAGATTACATGTAAGTTGTGGCGGCTCCATAAGATTACATGTAACTTGTTTTCACTCCAAAAAGGATACATGTAAGTTGCAAATCTGCGAAAACTTACATGTAGGTTGTTTTGACCTTGAATTGATTGCATGTAAGTTGTTTTGACTCGGAAAACCCTACAAGTAAGTTGTTTGGACTCGAATAAGATCACATGTAAGTTATTTCGACTCGGAAACATCGCATGTAAGTTGTTTTGGCTTGAAAAAGATCGCATGTAAGTTGGAATGGAAAAGAAATGTTACATGTAAGTTGTTTCCGCCCTCAAAGCTTACATGTAACTTGGGAAAAAACTTCAGAGTAGGCCTAATCCTCATCCGCGTCGTTCCTCCTCTTCGTTATAAAGGCACCCTATCCGTTTCTTTCCTTTTATATGGTTCTGTAATCACAGGCCTATCTTATTCATTACAACTGTGGTGAAAACAATTGTCGGCCAGTAACATGTCTGAACATGACTGAAGTGGCCCGAAACACCTGTAATTCAAGGTAAAAATCAAAATTTACCACATTTTCGTACATAACTTAACGCACTGAACACAATGGTGTAGGTATTTTCCGCTTTTGGTGGCTGGTTCTCGTGCACACACACACATGAACTGCCAATTAAGAATCACCACATATTAGCTTGTGGAAAAGCAATAAATCATTCTTTCCTCTTTGGGAAGGGTTGAAAGAACAAAACTTTTATTCCTGGTCCTGCTATATAGGATCTGGTCATATAGAGGATTTAGCGCCTTCATTAGTTTCCTAGTAAAACAGTTCTATGCATTTTTCATGGTCATTTGTGGGGGCCGAAGACATGGCTCCTTACTACAAGATCGGTCTGATGTAGAGTTTGTAAGCTTGGAATAAGGCACTGACATTTGTGGTTGCTAGCGCTCGAAACAAATTGTGCATGACTATCGTAGCCTTCAAAGTTATCTTATGACAATGCGCATCAAAACTAAGATGCCTAGTTACTAAAAACGTTACCTGGGCAGTTTCGCTGAGATCGTGTTTATCAAGAAAGTAGTGACAGTTATAGTTATGTGAGCCTTAGACTTATGGCATAGTTCACAGCGACGCTGTCGCTGCGACCGTTCACCACCAAAAGGTTCCGCGCAGTTGCTCCTATACGAGCACACTATTCCACGCAAACTAAGCTATAAAAATGAAAGCTTGTAACATTTTTCTCATCACTCCCATTCATTTTTTCACTGTGACGGTGTGGCTGTGGAGTATGCCACGAGCCTTGGTGAAGGACCTTACATTTACATCGAAAGAGGTAACTCCCATTGTCCAGACCAGCGGTGGCGGTGTACAAAATCAGTGGCATTTTGTAAGGTTCTTCTTCCATCATCCTCATTATTTACTGAATGATAATACTTGATATCATCAGCGAATGTGTAGAACTTTACGCAAATATCAGAAAGCTGGGCCATCAGCTCAATCGTATAAATCCTAAAAAGAATTGGTGGAAGCACTCCTCTCTGCGGAACACTACTGCTTACAGGCTTGGGGTACGAAGAAAATGGAATTATTTCTAGTATATTTAATATTAGTATGCCGGAAGGTGCGGGGTTTCTTTCTCTAATCATCAACATGGACAACAGTTTGGCTCAAATTCAGTGTCTGAGTCATGCTCCGCCCTCATGGTAAAGGAGGTCTTGCAGCGACAAAGACTCAGGGACCATGTGCTGGTTATCAACGGCAGCAACCACACTACAAGCTGCAAGCAAGCATCTTTTATGATTTTATAGTCTACTGCTTTGTTCTTTCTTTTACTGCATGACGTGTTATGGGTGATAATTTTCTATTTCGAGTTTCAGTAATACATATTAATACATATTGTTTATGCATATTAACGTCCATAATATGCATATTAATATTTTTTTAGAAAACCATTTATTCCAACAACTTCATTCCAACAATAAGTATTGTACTTTCGCTCCAATAACAAATAATTTACAACAGACAAGTTAGTATTAAGCTGAATCTACTGACATCGCAATGATTAAGTGAGGAGTCTAGGCACTCTCAAATGCCATGTACCTTTCATGTACCTTTCAAGCAGCTAAACGAAAACCTCTTCGTATTCGGCTGATTTCGGATATTTCGCAAACTTTATATACTTCTCCTTCAGGCCTTTCTTCCTGCTATCATGTCGGCCACATGTCATAACCTGGAAGAAAACCATAAATGTAAAGTCTGCTTTTGCAAAACTCTCCGCCTTTTAGGGAATATCATATGAAGTCTTGGATTGTCAAAGAACATGAGTAAGGGTGTTATAATCTCTCATCACGGCTCTGTTAAAACATGCTATTTGTGATGTACGTATGACATACTAGACGGCATATCTGACTTCGCTCGGGTGTTTTACTATTTCGGCTATCTCATACTGATGGCGACAATTGCTACTGCCGATGAATTCATTGAAAATGCCCATAATTTGGTGATTAACTTATTAGCGAGGCTCAAAACATTCTTTTCACTGATCCGTACGCGAAACATCAGTGAGTTATTTTGATAACAAATTCATGGAGAGAAGTTGCCATCTTCTTCATATTCATACATACAAGGGAAATGCACGAGGCTAACCCCGGGGCTCGAAACGAAACATCCATTTTTAGAAACACTGTCTGAAGTAAGCTCCATGTGAGGCGTAACATTTGAATCCATTGAAACTGTCTGAAGTGATGTTAATGCACGTACATCATTTTTGCCCAGTGGTCCTGACGCACTCCGGAGAGCGCTTCAAAGAGTTTTCGGCGCCATGCGCCATCCATCTTTCATGCACGAAAGTTCTTGAAAGAGATTTTAAAAAATTAAAAAACTAATTAAAAAATAAATTTAAAAAAAAAAGAGAAAAAAAGAAAAAAACGAAAAGAAGCTCATGAAAATGGGTGCGTTATAACAACCTGTACGGCAGAGCAATTGAAGAAATAGTTTAACAAGATGCCCAGCTTTTACGACAGGAGAACCTGGAATATATCTTGGAAGAGATTTTTCGACTGGAACCTTGCATACGGGGTTATTCAAGGTGCTGAATTCAAATATCATATTCGTTTTGTACCGCAATCCCATTGTTGTAGGGCTACGGTAGCGGTACGGTAACATGCGGTGGCTAACCTACCGTAACCCTAAAAAATGGCGTTACGGTGCAAAATGGATAGCATATTTGCGTTCAGCACCTCAAATAACCCTCCTACGCATGGTTTCAGTCAAAAAAAATTTTTTTTGACGAGTTGGGTCTATAAAGGTTGAATAGTGCCAATTTTTCTATTTCAGAAATGATATATAATACATACGTTAACATCATTTTAGACAATGCTTCTGAAAATGGATGTTTCCTTGTCTCGTTCACTCCCCTTATTAGGGGTTTCGTTCTCAATTGATTCAGTAAGCCATTCTTATTCCATTCATCCTTCTTCAGGAGCGGGAAAAGAATGGAAGGTTTCGTGCAGAATCATTATGATATTGTGTTCAGCCCACTGGAAAATCCCTGTAGACACAGCTTCACCGGCCCGTGAGCAAAAAATAGCGGGAAATCAGTAAAACCGATAAATCGATATTTCCTGGAGAAGTAGTTGTCATATTCGTGTTCAGCGTATTGACAAACCCGAGCGGACATGTCTACAATGCCCACGGGAGAGAATAGCAGACGAGCAATGAAATCAATATTGTATCAATTAACAGCATCATAACACCTCAGAAAAAACCACCACTATACTTTGCTTGGGAAAAAACCTAAGACTTACCATGTTAGGATGGCTGTAGGGAGCCATCTTTACTGTACATACTTTGAAGGCATCCTCAAAACTGGATTTTACCTGAAAGCATCTGAGTCAACATTTCTTTATACAGGTGAGAAATAGATACAAAAGCTTCAGTTTTTACCAGTTTAGCGGATTCTTGAATTTTTCCATTTAGGTTTATAACGTTCAGTATGACTGCACCTAAAATATTTAGTTGTTAGCAGAAACTTTTTCTGAAATTATTCTCTAAATCGACGATATAGGGTAGCAGAACAGATTATTCATTGGAAATGAAAATAAAGTAGGTGGCAACAACGAGAATATTCGAGATGGAATTGTAAAACTGTACACTACCAGAGAATGATGGATGCACAAGTCATTGGAAGATCTAGTCCCCAACATTCATTCATTAGGCAGGCCGTTTCGATGGTGATTTGAAAAGGAAAAGGAATACTTATGTGAACCTGGAGATCTTCATCAAGAAACGACTAAATAAATGACCCTGTTCAACGTTAAGCACAGCCGATGTAGTCATCAGTAAGACTGACGCCGTAATCCGGTATAATTCGGTGTAGCACCCTGCGCAGGCGATTCCAACACTACGGATTTTGAGTGGACTATCGCTGGCGTCCCTGCTGCACGAGTGTAGATAAAAAATCTTAAACGTTAGAGTGACATTGAAGTAGGGTGTTAAACAGCAATTGTGGTACAAAGAAGGGCAATGTACTGCGCATTTCATCTGTTCTAGGGAATCTGTCCTCAAGGCATGAGTTTTATGAATAACATCTTAAACCTAACCGTTTCCTAAATATGACAAGTTGAATGTCAAAGATGTGCAGTCAGTGAGATCAGCTTAGAGATCGTTCGGCCAAGTTGTGGTGACAGGGTACTGTTGGTGTGCGCCCTTTTTCCTCCTTGCTATTACAAAGGATCCTTCAGCGTCTTTAGCGCTTTTTTAAGTGCTTAGTAGGACAAATTTCCTTTCTTTTTAACCAATGCGAATATAGTTGTGTGTGTACTCGGATAGCTGACTTTAGTCGATGTTTGATTTGAGCATTATTCCATTGTTTCGGGGATGTCCTGGAACTCGTTGTTTTTGACTTGCTATCTTCTCCACAATTTGTTTTTTTTTTCTCATCAGCTTCAAAAACGCTGCGAAACAGTACTAAGCTCCAGTATCGCCAACAAAATAAAAGACGAAAAAGGCAGCTTTATCGACTTCCTTGAATTGGTTCACATCCCATAGTTCGCGCAACTCGGCCAAATCTGCTTCAAATCGGAGATTTAACACTTTCCAAACAGATGTAAACAAAGGTATTTCGAAGCTTTCGGAGAATTTCAGTTATTTAACTAATTCAGCGTATTCGTCCACCCCGAGCTGCATTGAACCCTCAAAGCTGAAACTTCCCGTGAGCGCCGCTCTTAGAAATCATCAAAGAAGATCACATCACCTTCATCAAATGGGTGAATAAAAGCCTCACTTATACAGGTAAATATTCACATACTTGTGGAAACAAACGCAAAGGTTAGATAAAATTAAGATCAAAATAACATCTTGTATTCTTTCCCTACAACAACTGAGCTAACAAACCTTTATCTGTTATCAGTTTTGTTAGATTCTCTACATTGTCAGGTGTCAAGAAGATTTTGAGTGGGCACGCCAAATCAGCCGATGGATCAGGTTTGCAGGCGTCAATATGTATCACGTCGTATTTGATGCCTGAAAACACATAATATTTAACAAGCAGAGTCAATAATAATGATTTGGGATTTACAGTGCGCCGCATGAATGAATGCATTATGAAAATACGCAGAGAACGTACATATAAAACCAAATTTGCGAACGAACCTCCCGAAAACAGTTTACTTTCATCTTATCATGACGACATAAACAAAAGGTTAGCTTGTAGCCACTTTTTTGGCGTGAACCGCAACCGTCAAACGCTTTGGGTATTGCAAACTAATCGTGATTTTGCGGGATTCCCTTCCAGGTTCCCCCCCCCCACTGATTTCGTCAGAGATTGGAAAGAAGCTGTTTTTGCTTCAAACAGAGTTTCTTTAAATATCGTCAAAATGGAAAGATCGGTGACGGTCAAGACGGTTTTTAGAAATTGCCGACCACTTATAGGTTGGCAAGGCACCAACTCCGCGTTGTTTTTTTTTTCATGATAAGAAACTCGATTCATCTCAAAAACTTACCGGCTGTTTTCGTAGTGGTTGATTCCTCTCAGAAGCAGCTAATACTGCATTATATCCTCATATTCTTGGTCCATTGCCATAAAAAATACCTCCGTTTCAGCGGGAGTACCAGTGAAAATCCATCAGGAGCCGTATACGGTCTCCAGGTGGCCATATTCCACCTCAACGAACGTCTTGCAAAGCAGGTCAACGCCATAGTGAAGAGGTCACGGCTTCCTGTGCGCCTAATGTTTTGACCACCCCCACCCTCAAAGAGATACTGACGTCGTCACGGAAGTATGAAAACGGATGCGACGAAGAAGAATGCAAATACTGTATCGACCAGAAGATTTGTCATTTTCGCGGTACAGAAACAGCTTCTCCAGACACCGCACGACGGTACACACCCGAAATTCCGCACCAGAAATTGAAGTCACTGTGTTGCACCGTCATCTCGAGAATCCCATTAACAGGAAGATCATGGAGGCTCGAAAAATCAAGCAGTATCAGCCGGAGATTAAAGATAGGGAGGAGCCTGTCGAGGCATTAGAACTGATTGCTTGACTCGATCGCTCAAACGCTGAGGTAGTAGTCGGAGTAGTGTTCCAGATATGTGCTCAGTTTCCATATAAGATCTGATGCTGTACAAATTTGTTATACTCTCATTTACACTCCTCTGCGTTCTTGCTCGGTAGGTCACACATGAAAGATGTATTCTCTCGGTAAATGCACTTACAAAGCAGATCCCGCCCTTATTTGTGAATGTACAGTTCTTCAACCGAGAGTGAATACTTGTGGAAGGATCATGCACTGACACGCGGCCAATTCCAATCAATATCATGCATTTTCGGTATTGATTAAGCAAGCCATAACGCTTACTTTTAGATTGTGAATGCAACAATATGCACCCCATTCTGAATGCGGTATACAAAATGAATCCATTACAGTAGGGATGAGGCCCCAGCACGAGGTCTTCCCCGAGCCAAAATCAAAACGAAGCCTTCTTTTGAGAACCGACCTCTCAAGAAACCTCCTTTGAACAGGCAAACGAAAGAAATCACTTAGAAAATCGTAATCCCAAAACACTTCGTACTGGGACACGAGTTCACTGTTCAAACTACTGTCTAGGAAACGTACATAGAAAACACAACATAGCTGAAGCAAACAAAAAATAGAACAAACTCAAAGAAAATACCCTTGAATCCGAGGAGGAATAAAAGAGGAGGTTGAGCAGATTAAACGGTCATTGAAACCCGTGAGGATGAACAGATGACTATGGGTGTGGCACGTTATACCCGGAAAGGGGGTGCGGCCAAGCTCTACGACTAGTCGATTCATTCAATCGACCAATAGCAGGATCCGTCAGCGCCGCCCACTCCAGGTGCAACGCTCCACACCCGATGACTATTGTTACGAGGCAAAAAAAGGTTCAAGCTAATCAGCGGCGCCGTTCCCGTTCAATTGGAGCAGACTTTCTATGAGCTTGGACTCCAAAGGATTCCAAGGATTGATGCGCAGTCTAAATGCAACCAAATGACTTGAAATCTTCAGTCATGTAAGAAATGAGCGGGTACTACAAGTGTTTGCTGCGAACGACTCAAACTTATGTACCGCACGAGAGATATATGTGGAAAGACAAACGTACTGCTAGTTGACAACTTTCCAAGTACTCCTATGAAGCGCACACTTCATGGATCGCTTCCATGAAGTGCTTGAATGATGAGGCCACCCTTGCAGGAGTAGCGTTTGGAATGATAATCGGAACTTATGTCAACTAAGAAAGTGTACGCTCATTAAGTGGCCTAGGTGTACCGGAAACACTTCGGGGAAGGCCCGAAGTCTTTCCGGTGGAGGCCTTCCCCATATAAACTATTCTCTGCGCGGTACATAAGCTTCGGCCATTCATAGCATACACTTGTGGTACCCTCTTAAATCTCCCAAAATTCCAATTTTCAGTGCAAACTTCAAAGGCTGCACTTCACAGTATTCTTCTGAATTTTCCCTGAGGAACATCTTCTTTGCGAAAATCTTTCGCGCGGTACATGAGTTTTGGACGCGAACTGTTGTGGGACTCCCTCCATTCTTATGCTTTTGAAGATTTCAAGTCATTCGGTTGTGTTTTGACTCCGCAGGATTCCTTCGAATCTTACAGATTCGGTAGAATATGTGCTCCAGTCGAAATTCTTGAACCTCTGTCGCCTCGCCGGTCAAAGCACGAGCAGCCTCCCTGTACTCAATGAATCGATCACTCCACATATTAGGTATGTGAAAAGTTTCCGGTCTTTTTTGAACAAAATTGAGTCTATTGAAAAAGAATTAGAGCAGATACATCAATCAAAGTATTACCCATTGTTGGCTGTAGGTTTTTCCCATCTTTTTAGGAGGAGATGGATGACGCGGCGGCAGAAAGCCTCCTCCTTCGACTCGATCCATTCCTTCACCCATTTGTCGACATCTTCGAAAGGTTGGAAGCGCCGCGCCAGAAAGCCCGCGGGACACTGACCGATACAAATGTAGTCTGACGGGGCACAGTCTGGTGAATAAGCCGCATGGGATACCACATCCCAGCACATCACAAGTGCTTCAAACGTTTCCTTAACGGCTCTTGTGCCAAAAAGGTACTACTCCACATTGGAGATTTTTTTTTTCGAAAAATTTTCAAAAAAATTATTTTTCGTCGAAACTTTGTACAGGGGGATTGTTTGAGATGCTGAACACGAATATCATATCCATTTTGTACCGTATCTCCGTTTTTTTCTTGTAGGATTACAGTAGCAAATGATGCTTTCTTTGCTCAAATGTCGACATGATTATCGCTGTAAAACTCAACGATGGGAATCAAAACAAATTTGTACTGAATATTGTTGACAGATGTCTAACCAACAAAACTCAGCAGCGTTTACAAAGCATTTGCAAGGATAACTAAGTATAATATTATAACTACCTACCACTAGATGGCGGAAACTTTGTCACATGCCTAATAGTTACGTCCCTAACTCGCCTCGTGAACGTAATGCCTTCATTGAAGGGCACAAAACTACAATTTTTCCGTTGCTCCGCACACGACCCCGATACGGAACCCCTTTGCTTATCGAACCTTTTAGGAAGCCCGGCCTGCCCGCGGGATGACCTTTGCTGGGACGTGGTAAGGAGTCATGAAATACTAGAATAATCCGTGACATTTCCTCCTTTTCATTTTTGCGTGATTGTCCAACAAAATCGCAAGCAATCAGATCGAAGCACCATTTGCATTCAATCTAGAGGTTGGTATCTATTCCATTTGAGGGCTCTGGATTGCGGCAGCCATGAACTCTGCTTGAAGGAGACCTACATCAGAAAATCTTGTACGAAAACATTCAAAAAAGACTATAATCTGAGACTTGTTCGAGGTTTCTGCATGTGTTTTTATGTAAAACATGGCTTGCTCAAACATGATTCGGAGTCTCTGTCATTTTTTTGTCTCTGTTCCCTGTCTTATCACTTGTACCTTTTTTGGAGCTGCTCTCAAGGATTATGCCCAACGACGTCTCTAGCAAATGAAAGTAATTCCATTTTGAGAAACTGATTAGTGTTCCCTAGAACCTGTCATTTGTAATGGGTCGCATGCAGACAAGTGCGATGGACTTTGGCCAATATCCATCACCGGACTTAATCTTACCTTCTTTAACAGCACGACTGATGAATTCGACGCCATCCATAATGATAACGCGATGTCTATCGTCCAGCTCCAAGTCGAACCATTTTTGAGTAATCTCCAGCGTTTTTGGTTCTATGTCCACTACAGTTATATTCATCTGAAGCTGGTTCAATATACGATGTTCATAATGTTTTGTCACAGAAAATTGACGAACTACTTATGTAGTAGGCGGATGCAACTGACCTTAGGATAATTATAATGGAGATATGAGTTCATGAAGCCAGCTCCTAAGCCTATTGAAAGAACCTGTGCTGCCGTATTCTTTGACATTTCCACGACACCACTTGTGAACATTTCCTCTGGAATGCGGTCAAATACTGGTAAGAGAAAACTTCGCGAACAGAAAATTCCCATTGGTCTCGAGGCGCTGATTCCAAAAATATACATATAGATGTACATAGATGTACATGTACATATTTCTCTGCACTGAACTGAGTTGTAGCAAATAGACGCAAAGGACGCGTCTTGCGTCTTTTCGTCGTTTTTCCAAAGATTACCGATGGTATTGTATTTCATCTTCAAAGAAGTGTTCATTTAGAAAAATGTGCTCACCAATCATGGTTGTCGTGTAACTAAAGAAATCCAGAGCTGTTTTGTTCACCTTCCAGTGGGCTGTATCGTAAACGCTCACATCACCACTTTCTGATTCTGGAATAGAAACCGTTCAAGAGAATCTTGAAGCCCATACAGCAAATGCGCTTCGTGCTCCCCAAACAGAAAAAACCATCTCCTCAACCACTGGCGCACATGGAAATTCAATGACACCTGCCTGGTTTGCTCAAGCTTCAGCGGAAGCGCAGGTAACAGAGCTAATTCCACATTAAAGAGCACGAAGAATTATGAAAGGATATTTTGTCGAGGGTCCGCCTAGCGGTTACTGCACTGTGCACATAGCCACCAACGTGGGGGTCAAAGGTAGACATGTTGTATGAACTCTAAGGGACCGTAATAATGCAAACAGCGTTAGAGGCAGCTCCATGGAAAGTTTTATGTCTAAATTTTTGAGTGTTTCGAAAACTGAATAGTGTTCCATAAATTCCTACTACTGTTGCAGTATCGAGCAGGCCAGCGTATCCAAGTGATCAGAGCCTCTGCTACAACTATTTTATTACCTTCCGAAAGGCAATTTTCACATAGCATATTGTGGTTATCATTACTGGAAGCCCTGTATCATAGGGCATTCGAAAAGGAGTCAGTACTGGTGCATTCACGGACTTGAAGTGAGTAGCGTGATTGTGCACTATCAAGCATGTTTGATATTGGTCTAAAGTGACTGCGTATCAATCCATGATCCTTCCACCAATACCGCTACCGGTTGGATGGGCTGTACACATAAATCTTAGAGACGAAGTTTTGTATGGAAGCTGTCTAGAATAACCATAAAACTTGTAATCAGCATGTTAGATGAACTTTCGGCATGATGGATGCGAAAACAGGTCCACGATTTGGAGAGAAAGTTCCAAGGCCACCAGTTCTAGCGTATAAGGTGTGAGTACAAACCTACACCCTATATCTGTAAAATCTTTCGAAGAAATTGTTGAAGTTTATGCGACTGCGGATGAGAATCGGCAAAATTTGGCACTCAGTGGATTTCGCGGGATTGCTCGTTTCCGAGTAAACTTCAGCTGCATCGCTGGGGTCGTATGAATCAAAATTCTCAGAGAACATACATAGCTCGAACTTTAGGTGAATTGCAGCTATGTTAGCTGGTCTCATTTCAATACAGGAAGAATTCCACTCATCATCATATCTCTCAACTCGCCAACTTTCTAGAAAATGGTAGCAAGCAACTTGTCATTGCACATCTTTTAGGTTCTTACAATGCTTGAACTTTGGTCGAGGATATTTCCAAACAATACATTCGAACAGAAAGAAGTCATAACAAAACATTGGGCGCTAGAACTGAAATAAACACTTACTCTGTGGCAGCTTCAAATACATCCGTGACAGCAAAATTTCTCCTATTGCGATATCACGTACAAATAAGTACCTATAATGTACCAGAACTATCGGCAAATGAAGGGACCTTTAAAAAAAATCCAGTACCTTCCATCTTTGTAAGTCACAGCATCCACTATATCCACACAGCTGCCGTCTTTAAGGCAGATTGACTTCTCTCTGAAACAAGGATTTGGATGGTATTTGCACAAGAATATCAAGCTGTTCGAGGAAGCTGGTCATTTTCCCGAAAAAGCGTTATCCTGCACATGCTATTACGCTATAATGAGCCTTATTCAGATCACGTTTGAGTTCCTGGATCAGCAGAAACTTGGCCAAGGTGCGCGTCTCAGCCGCGTTTATGCTGTGTAAGGAGTGGCACTCGGCCTAAGGTCGGAGGACTAACGGAAGGAAGCATTCGGCATGAGTTGTCTCATTACCCATTTGAAAAACCACATTTCAAGCACAGATTTTCCAAAATATCACATTATCACAAAAGTTCAGATGGTTTTCCATGGAGATCCTTGAACCCCAGCCATATTAGGACTGAAGAGGGTGACTTCCCGAGTATCAGCATAAATCTGAGGCCGTACTTTACCGTTACATCCAGAAAATGTTAGTTCCATTGCGCGAACATATTATCCTTTGTTTTTACGATGTTTACGGTCTTACAATGAAGGTTTCAAAAGAATCGATAGTCCAAGAGTAGCCCTCCTTTCAGCAAGCCATCAGGTACTATACACGCACATCTGAATGTGGTCAATAAAATGAACGACGCATGAAAAGCACTCTAAAAGCGTACACAGTGAGAAATTCTCCCGAAAACTCGACCACAACGAGAACGTTCACGAGAATGTTCTTAGTGGAAAGCCGGTTCCACCCTTATGAAAAGAAAAGACCTACATTCATTTTCGAGTGATAGTCTCGTTTGAAAGAAAACCGCGAAAACTTTTCCGGAACAAACATGGTCTTTTTATGGTGAAAAGAGAGTGAATCTATGACTCTACTCAGTGAGAAAACCAAGTGCAAGAAAATTGCCCAGGTCATCTGGACTGTATGTTAGAGATTGCCTGTCAATCAAAAATTTAACCGTCTGTGGCAGCCTACTAAGTGTTGGGTCTCTCCTCCCTCGACAATCCCATGATCATGAATTTTCTTTGGAATGTTAATTTATTCAAATTTTGTCCCTTTATTTTATTTATTTTTATTTATTTTATACCTCTCAAACTGCCCTCGGCTTAATTACTTTGTGTTTTTGACCTCAAATCAGAATTGAAGAGACGCTCCTTGAGCTGTTGAATACATGCAAGTTGCCGTGAAAGTGCTCCGGAAGAGGTCATATGTAAGACTTTTAGGCAGGTAACGATAGTGGCAGACAAAGACTCGTGGTGCTCAGGCATGCTTTCGGTGGAATTCAAAATGGGGAGAATGACATTTAGGAAAGAACATGACTTTTAGGGAATTTAAGGACCAGTCTATTCACTTCCGGGGTAAATCTTCCACGTATATCGGTCTTCGGCCTAGCATTGCCCCGCCATCCTATTTTGAAGTCAATACCTAATCTTGAAAAAGTTCCAGATTGGATTGTTCGTGGCAAGCAGGATTAACACACCCTTAGAGGAAAGGTAACAGGAGCTGGAGTGTCTACTCCTTGTTGAATATATAAATTTCCGAATCGGATCCTAAGCCTTCTGATTGAACTGAATAAGTTACTTGATATTTGCGTGGCCCGTAGTACGGAAACTACAAATGCTGACGCTTCTGTGGTCCCGGGTCTAGAGGCATCAGAAGATTAGATAATCTCATACCCATGTATATGATTACCCATGGGTAACAGCTATATATGTACAATGTCGCGTGTGGGTAAACATTTTAGTGGGTTCCAAGAAAAGGGTAAGTTTGGATACTTTAGCACGTTAGCTGTGGGTTATCTCAATGACGCATCGGAGCACAGAAGGATGTGTCGCAGCGTGGTAGAGATCGAGAGAACGTGCATGGTCTATAAAAACCAGAGCGTCGCGCTGCATCAAAGCATATTGCTCCGAGAGAGGCCAAATGGTTGGAGCTTCCTGTACAGTAAGGAGAAGAAGACACCACCTGGATGTGTCGCTCGAATGCGACGACACTCTCGCGGAGGTGTCATTTGATGAATGTTCAGTAATGATACGTTCTATCATTTTAGCAAATGAATCATCTCCCACTCGTTTATGGAGAACCTTTTTGGGCACAAAGATGTGTGACTTGCACTTTAGAAACCTCTTCACGCCACTCCACGATATCACTAGCCGATAAGTCGTTCTTCAAGACAGAAAAGAATATGCGATATGAGACGAACACGAGTGCACAATTTCACTGCGGCTATATCGAACAGGATCGAATATTAGGGCATGCAGCACTAACGGCTTAGGTTAACCAGTGCTGTTGGTGACATTGAACGACTTACAAAGTTCTTCGATATCCATATTTGTGTATAAAGTAACCAGCAGCATCGCGGTCGCTAACAGTTTCGTAGTGTTCGCTGTCGCACACGTCTGGAGAGTCACCGGAGTGATCACAAGACAGCCCAGAAGCCTGATAATTACCATACTTTATTCCCGGTTATGCTCTTTCACAAAGAGGCTCTTATAGGCTCTCTTATGAAAGAATTCCTATTTCTAGAAAAATCCCTCTCGAAAGGAAAAAAGTGAAAATTTTGGACCTAACTCACCGATAATGGGAGTAATAAAAGAATGATGAACCGTATTGTGTACTTTTGCATGTCGAAAGAATGATAGCGAGTTTAGTTATTCAGCGAGAATAAAGCAGAACGTGGATTCGTGATGAAGCCGACACTAAACTATGATTTGCACGAATATAACATGGTGGACTCGTTATTCACACTGGAAAGTCCAGTGAATAATATGGATCTTGAATGATTCGAAAAAATTTCGATGCTGAAACGAGTTCAGTTCAAATACTTGCACATCGTTGCGCTGCAAATGAAACTTAAAATGAACTTGGAGAATCGACAGAAGAACATATACACGCACGTAAGTGCGTAGCCAATTCTAATGCAGACGGGTTTCAGCGTTTGCAGGGCGAAGAAGAAGCACAGCTCGAACAACGCTGCGGTTTGGTCACATGAAAAGGATACTTGTCAAAGTGATTGTTAACAGAATTTGCGAAACTGATCTCGAATCTGTTTTCTCTTTTCTCCGAACACTACGCTGTAGCTAGGCATTCCTTTTTCGTACAGATTTATCCTTCTAGATACAGACAACGCCTGTTCATGATTAAAACAAAGCAAACAGAAACCATGCGCGCACCTCATACAACAAAAAAAGCATTAGGTCAAGACAGGTAAAGATATAGGGGATAAAAAAGAGGTAGTAGGCGGAATAAGAACATTAGAAACGCATAAGGTTCCGGCAGTACCTCATCTACCTAAAATACATGTACAATGTATCAGGTTGCTGCGAAAATAACTGTCGGCATGCACAAATTAACTTTCCTCCTCTGCCCAATTTGATCAAATTAGAACAAACTTGTATGGTAGGGTTTTTCCTCCTTTTTCAAATGCTTGCATATCTGGTCAGGTCCTTTACTGGACTTTTTTTATAAAGCCGCGAAGGATTGATGATCTGACGCTGATTTTGAGTGCAAGCTTCCTACATAAAGTAGCGAAACTGCTCCTCCACGTGCCAAGGCGCGTAAACTTGGTTTTCTCCCTAGAAATAGGTAACATCCGTTACTTCAACCAGAGAACTACGTACATCACAGATTGGCTCTTTGTATGACGTAATATTTCCGAGCCTGAAATCCTGCACATTGACAGGCTTGGACAGGAAACGCTCCTTTTTTTTTGCAAATCAAAACATTTTTCGAAGCTATCCTCCCTCAGTTTAGCAGACGGATAATTCTAATTCTTTTGATTCTGAACTACTTTAATCGCCTTGTATTTTTGGATGAGCAACACCACTATCACATGGCTACGTAACCACTAGAAATTATTAGGTTAGTGAAGGATTGATGCGGCTTTTTTCGCCACTTCTTTTCTCGATGAAACTCGAAGCTTTTCAAATGGTTTTTCCGTAGAAACAATCCTCTATTCCCAGGTATTGGACGTGCTATCGAAAGCCTTATCCACATCCGCCAGAATATGCCCTATCATGTCGATAGAAGTTTGAATGCAGCACAATCATTTCGCGATCTCAGCGAACTTTCAAGATGGACCAACCAGCAAGACTTAATTGGAAGACTGTTCATATTCATAAGGTACCAGCCTCACAAATGAAGAAAGAAGAGGTTGGCCACCAAGCTATAAGCACCAGGAATTCCGAGCAACCTGGAAGAGGTCGAAAGCTTGACAACGGGAGTGCTGTCCGAACTCTTCGATATGGTCCATCCGGTTCATGGTTCTTCCTCTTGGAAGGCTGAGAAAAACTGGCGGAAAATGGCGATTGGCTAACCAGGTCCCTACGAACTCTAGAGAGGAAAAATGTTTGAATTTCCACCGATTTCATGTAGCAGAAGAGCAGGCTTCATTTCTGAGGAATCTCGTCAACTGAACCCCCCCCCCTTTTCTTTTTCACGCCTGCCAAAGTTTCTGGTCGGCCAAGTTGGATCGTAGATCTCTTCCTTCTCCATCTATAGAATTGCACCTCCCTACTTAAACTAAAGTATTTTTCTACTTGTCTTTGCTCATTTTTCTTCAGTCATAATTGTTGAGATCGCGGAATGACAATGCTGCGGTACAACCTTTCACTAAATGAAAGAAGAGGGTTACTTGCATGAAAAAACTGTTGAAGAAGCATTAATGTCTAACGAGAAAAACAGTCGTGAGAAAAGCCGCATTAAATATGCATCAACCTAATATTGTATTCTCAGGTATGGTTTTAGAACATTTAATCATGAGGGAGGGAAATAATACAACAATATAAAAATAACTTTGCAGTAGGGATCAAAGAATGAATAGGAAAAGCCAGACGACCGAGTTCGTAATGATACGAGACATCGAATAGCCACTTTAGAACAAGTCACTATCCAGTCCCCTACATATAAACCAAGCTAGCAATACCTCTTTCAAGTTCATTTATGAGCTCTGTTATGAGCGGCAAATGGGTGGACATATAAATTGGAAGACGGGTTCGAAAGCCGTATACTGCAGCATACACCTTGTTACAAGCTGACATTGCGAGGAGATTCTTCTCTTGTCTGCGCTTTGAAGCACTGTATGTGTTCCGAGGGTGTCCTAGCGCTGTGAGGTCTGCTCTAATGGAAAACGTACTTCCTTGAACCAATCTACTATAATAAGTCGCAGATATGTGAATATTTCTTGTGTATAAGTGTGAGTATGAGCAAAACTACGGCGAGTCGGAGCAGAAATGAACGGGAACAGCCAGGTGTGCAGCCAGTAATGAAAAAAAAAACTCCATGCCCTCAAGATTAGCTACGTACTTCTTCGGATATTTACATATCAAGACTAAGTTAGTGTGTTCGAGAATTTGCTTTCACCGAATTTCCGGCTTTATAACTACGTTCGGAAAGACGTTTCCGCTTCATTTCTCGCGGAGCTGCACTATCGGCATTCTGGGACATCTATTCGAACAGAAGAGTCTCAGAAGAATTCGATCTGGTAGAAATGGCAAAGCACCATGCATAGAAAAGAGACGAGAATTACCTCGACCTATTATGGTCCGACACTTTTTTGTTCGAACTCGATGGACAAAAGATAAAGTAGACTCCATTTTCCCACATTACTGATTGAATCTTTCACAACTAAAAGTAAAACTGGTTGACAGAAAATTGCGCCAACATGACGCAAATTTTTCAGAGAATGTCTCAAAAAAGGTATCGTAGAGGTTCTAAAGCGATTTTGGCAGGATATGCATAACACAACAGAACTTTCCAGCAAACTCAGGGACTTCTCTGCTTCGCTATCTGAACTGTAAAGAAACTTTGAAAATTAGTGGCGCTGAACTTAATAGTAACTGATGCACCACTGCGTAGAGCCGCCGTTTTTGAATGAGTGGAAGATATTGTAGTACGGAGTTCAATCTGACGAAATGACAAAAAAATGTCAATGACATATGCAGAATTGAAAACTACTATATCTTCGTTTTCCTTTATCACATATCTCATAAACCTCAAAGATTCAGCATGATAATAATGGTTTAGCTTACGATTCCTCTTCGAAGACACATGAACATATGCTCTGCTTCCAAACGGAATAGGAAATCATGGAAAGGTGGGTCACCACTTATTCATTGATAATCAGAATTCTGATGGCACTTTCTAGTGGCTTATTTTCATGATGAATTAATAATAGTCATTAGTGTACGTGACTTATTTGTTTCGCCTCCCTTTCATTGCCTTGGCACAATATGTGAAACTAAATTTTTCTTTCCTGAATCATGTCGAGATAGCGTAACATGCACAGAAAGCCAGACTTTTGCATATCGTGATTGCAAATTCACGAAACTAACAATGAACGAAGTCATAACACCAGTTTTTGACACAATACCTCAATAAATTCCCCTGAGCTTTGCATGGAGTGGGAGCGGCTGCCTGAAGCGCTGGAAAATCACAATAATGCCGTCTTTGAATAGTTATGGTGAAGCATATTGGCAGAACACACCAGATCGATATCTGGTTGTTTCGCAAGAAGAACATCAGGTTAGGAATAACTCTGCTATGTTATCAGCAAGAACGTAACAACCGTACGCGTCACAATATATGCATCAGGCTGGCGGAAAAGTTTAGCCCGAAATTTACCAAAAATTATTCTTGTTGGAAAGTTTGAGGAGAAAAGAGTTCGACCTAGGCGATATTGGAATACAATTTTCGATTTTTGCTATTCCCAAGGGGTATACAAGGCCAGCAGCAGCACAGCTGCTCCATGAGCCCACCACGTGAAGGAACTTTTTTTCCAAACATCCTATTTTGAGCTGCTGTGGAACATCTCGGCAAGCGCTGAGGCCACCAACATCACGGACGTAATCTAGGAGAGTGCCGCCAGATACTACACAGGACCCCGCTGATCCATCCGCTTTAGGACCAAGATATGAGCTTTTAGGACCACAACCATGCCCCGGAGGACCTCACGTCACAGGGCTGGAAGGATGGTGCAGCTCGAATAGTTCCCGCAAGGCAGAACAGTCACGGTTACCATCTCATGAGGAAAGGATAGTTGGTTAGCTCGGAAATTCATTGCGAGGTGCAAATATATTCCCTTATGAAGCTTGCGATGCTGATTTCAAATCCATTTTCAAAATCAGCCGAACTGCTCTCTACAGTGAATTATGCACATTTTTGCTGCTCTTGTCATAATCCTGATTTTCACTTTTCATTTTTCATTCCACTACATTTATTATTACTATCCCATTATGTGTTTCCGCAATCGGCGCAGCAAATGCGCCTCCACCTCCCCTTTCACAAGAAGTTTGTACGGAAAAAAATTTACAAAGGTTGAAGGGCTGAAGAACTGGAACACTCCTGGTTCACCCTCTTCCTATAACGCAGCTACGCAACTAGCAGAGCTGTGACAATCTTCTTAGCGGGAGAAATTTTATCACCAGAAAAAAACTTTTAAAAAAAGAGAATTTGCAAGAAGGAATACGTGGGAAAAGAAGATGATACTAACGGAATACGAGAACGAGCGTGGGTTAGTATATGTCCAAATATTAAACGAGAACGCTCACTTGCCAGAGTTCCTTAGTTTGGAGATTTTAATCAGAAAAGATCAAAAGGGATACGAAAGGCAGGGCTACAGGGCTATCCCTGCAGAAACTTCAAGGAATACCTGTGAACTGAAAAGGAGAACAGGAACCTCAAAAAAAAACGCAGTGAATGACTTCGAGTTTTATAAACAGAGAAAGTGTTCATTCCAGAATAATCAGTGTTCCTTAGTCGTTTTTCAGTCTGTTCCAACGCGAATCAGACAATTCCAACGCGAATAAGAAAGAAACACGGATTTTTAGGACACTTTTAGGAATTGACAACTTGGTCTAAGCCGGGGTGTAGCAGTAATTCCTTTAGCAGTGCTACAGGGCAGTTTGTAATGTGGATATTTGTAGCATGTTGTCAATAACGTAATTAATAAACCAACACGCACTATTGACGTAAGCGAGGCGTAGTTGAGACGATCGCGTTTCCGGAGTCGTGGACAGCCCATGGCGTTCGCATGGTTATTCTCGTATGAACGAGGTTGGCCTAGCATATATGTGTGTGTGTGTGTGTGTGTGTGTGTGTGTGTGTGTGTGTGTGTGTGTGTGTGTGTGTGTGTGTGTGTGTGTGTGTGTGTGTGTGTGTGTGTGTGTGTGTGTGTGTGTGTGTGTGTGTGTGTGTGTGTGTGTGTGTGTGTGTGTGTGTGTGTGTGTGTGTGTGTGTGTGTGTGTGTGTGTGTGTGTGTGTGTGTGTGTGTGTGTGTGTGTGTGTGTGTGTGTGTGTGTGTGTGTGTGTGTGTGTGTGTGTGTGTGTGTGTGTGTGTGTGTGTGTGTGTGTGTGTGTGTGTGTGTGTGTGTGTGTGTGTGTGTGTGTGTGTGTGTGTGTGTGTGTGTGTGTGTGTGTGTGTGTGTGTGTGTGTGTGTGTGTGTGTGTGTGTGTGTGTGTGTGTGTGTGTGTGTGTGTGTGTGTGTGTGTGTGTGTGTGTGTGTGTGTGTGTGTGTGTGTGTGTGTGTGTGTGTGTGTGTGTGTGTGTGTGTGTGTGTGTGTGTGTGTGTGTGTGTGTGTGTGTGTGTGTGTGTGTGTGTGTGTGTGTGTGTGTGTGTGTGTGTGTGTGTGTGTGTGTGTGTGTGTGTGTGTGTGTGTGTGTGTGTGTGTGTGTGTGTGTGTGTGTGTGTGTGTGTGTGTGTGTGTGTGTGTGTGTGTGTGTGTGTGTGTGTGTGTGTGTGTGTGTGTGTGTGTGTGTGTGTGTGTGTGTGTGTGTGTGTGTGTGTGTGTGTGTGTGTGTGTGTGTGTGTGTGTGTGTGTGTGTGTGTGTGTGTGTGTGTGTGTGTGTGTGTGTGTGTGTGTGTGTGTGTGTGTGTGTGTGTGTGTGTGTGTGTGTGTGTGTGTGTGTGTGTGTGTGTGTGTGTGTGTGTGTGTGTGTGTGTGTGTGTGTGTGTGTGTGTGTGTGTGTGTGTGTGTGTGTGTGTGTGTGTGTGTGTGTGTGTGTGTGTGTGTGTGTGTGTGTGTGTGTGTGTGTGTGTGTGTGTGTGTGTGTGTGTGTGTGTGTGTGTGTGTGTGTAATTGATTAGTGAGAAACACTCGTGCTATTATCAAGCATGAAGCAAATCAAACCTCACCTGTGCAAAATTCTGTTTAGCAGAATATTACGTGTGTGACATACCGTCCTAAATGAGAAAGTCGCTTCTCTTGAGTAGTACTTAAAAGAATTTATCACGATGTATCTCTGAACAAACTTACCTACCTAACTTACCAGAACTGTATTAATAGTTAAATACAACAGGAATGTCGCAGTTGCTCTAAAAGAATGTAAACAAAAATAATCACGGCTGGGAATTGAAAAAAAAAGATGGAAATAACAAGGGATGTATTCCAATGTGCTGCTTTTCTTCCGTTGTTTGCTAGCTCTGGTCACTTAAATGACTGGCCATCCTATGAAAAAAGTTTTTTTTTGCAATCGAAATTGTTGAAACTATCGGTAAACGTCTTCCTCACCATGATACTACGCAAGATCGGATTACGTCCGAACTCGTCCGAGCACTCCCGTCTGAACTTGTCCGCAACGCGGCGTCCGATCTCGTCCGCAGCGTGTCGGAACTCGGTCGCCAGTGCGTCAGAACTTGTCCGCGGTACCATTCAAAAAAATTGCCATCAAAGCGCGAGCAATTCGAGTGAGTGCGCTCAAAAGCATGTGAGGAATTGGCTGTTATGTTTTCAAAAACATGTCGGAAATGGTGTCGTGAGCTAAACTGTGTAGTTTGTCGATGTGAAATCTTTACTCATAAGAGATGCCTTTCACTCCAATAGACGCTGTCCTCAGACCCTCGCAACAACGCGGCACCGACACAGTGTCCGTACCCCCGGAGAATACCAGCATGTGCTACGAATTTTTGTTCAAGAGGAGGAACAGAGATGCAGTCTGCACATACATACGCACTCACTGTCGCACGCTGAATGATAGAGATTCTGAACGTTACGGTCCCGTCCCAATCGTGAAGGTGGGATTAAAAACGCGATATGATGTTTGCGTAAAAACGCAAAGTCCTTGCTGTTGTCATTTTTTCCTGAACAATATTTCTGAATATTCCACCAGAACGTTTTTTTCTTCATGGTAGTAGTGTCACATTGTGAGCGCTTATAACCGGAAATGCTTGTAGTTTGTGCCTATGAACTGGTAGTATGCTCCATCGATGTATCTACTATAATTGTGACCGAATCGAATACATTCGAAGAAATGTTCGAATATTCCAATGCTCGAATAGCTCATTCATTCGGTTTTCTAACAGGAGGCGGAATTCGAACAATTCATTCATTCGACAGTCTAGAAGTACGGGGTATTCGAACAATTCATTCATTTGGGTTTTTCAAATCATAGGTTATTCGAACAATTCCTTTACTCGACTGAAAGAAGTGGGTATTCGAGCAATCCGTCCGAATCTTTCCAAACTGGCGGAATCTTCTAATCTTTGTTTTACTTGAACTGGGAACTGTCATGACATCGAGGGTGAGTAGCGTGTCGTATGCTCAAAGGTTGACGTGGTATGCCCTGAAGGCTCGTTGTGGACCCACCCCTCTCTAACAGATCGCCTGCTATAATGTGACATGTCTCAAGGCTGACCTTTGCAGGCACAAGTTATAGAGAATGATTATGGCAGCATTTAAGGATCATTGTCAGAAAGAGAGTCGGTAAGGGGGCAGTGGAGGATGCAGCAATGGCCAGTCAAGGTGGGGAGAAGCCATTATCCGTAAGAGGGGCATCAAACTAACCATCGCATACAGTACGTTTTGCAACCAGGCGGCGGCACCGTTTAGTGCTGATATCGACCTAGCGCGCTTAGCAATCGCTAATCTGAATCTATCCTTCTTGTTTCGATATCGTTTTCGCCGAATTTGCATTTATTCGTGCTATGTGTTTACGATTGCTGCTGAAAAGACCTGAGAAGTCAAGGTTACATGAAAAAAGAAATTTAACAATATGATTTGTCTAGAACTTCAATTCGGAACCTAATAAAAACTTCACATGAAGAAAATCTTTTGATTCTAGGGAATCAAAAGACGACATGACTTCATCACCCCGAACTGTGCCTATAACCCTGAGTTATGATTCTCAGACATGGCGACATGAAGTCACTTTACGTTTAATGTGAGGTATAAATAGCAAAGGGAGATTCTTGGATGGGAATTGATTTGTTGCAGTCCTTTTTTCTTACAATTTAATGAACAACTCAAAAAAAAAGATGTGATGTGACGAACAAAGGCAAAGTTGTCGTTTAACCACACCATTCGGGTTCAACCACAGGCAGTGCCTTTCGGCTTCTCTTTAAATGTAACCTTCCACCACAACCTTCCGCACACCCTGTCAATGGCGTTAAGTGGCGCGACGGAACCCTAATGTCCAGAGCAGCAGATGTGTCCACGGCAGTATCTTCGCAGGTAAGCGGCCATTCAAGGTGTTCCACTTACTGTTGCGATTGTCCAGCGGCCGGCTATATGGTAAGCGACTTATTTCAGAAGTGAAAATTTCCGTGAGTGCTGCCTTTAAGGAAAAGCAGTTGTGCAAACAACACCAGCAATGAATAAAGAAGTTGTAAAATATCGGTGTATAGTTAGTATTATGATATGTAGCGTGAACAAATGAAATTAACTGACTTCCTCTCAGGCCTTTTCAGCAGCAGTCGTAGACAATTAACACGAAAAAAGGCACTATTCTACACTAGGGGCCCCGAAGTTTTGAAAAAAAAATTTCGCCGAAACTTCGTATATAGGGGTTATTTGAGGTGCTGAACACGAATATCATATTCATTTTGTATCGCAACCCCATTTTTGTTGGGTTACGGTAGGGTTACTGCAGCAGCACCTCATGGACTTCGCTCGAATTCTACACAAGGGGGTTATTTGAGATGCTGAACATGAATATCGTACCGTAACCCTATTTTCAAGTGGATATGGTAGGTATACGGTAGTAAATTGGGAGAGAATGCCTGTTTTGGGTAGAAAGTGAAGGTTTCGCACAAAATAATGTTGAAAATCGTGATCAGCGCCTCGAACAGCCGCTCTGTGCAAAATTTGAGGGGATACTGTAAGACACCGTACAGACACTGCCATGTACCTACCGTAACCCTACAAAAATGGGGTTACGGTACAAAATGAATACGATATTCGTGTTCAGCACCTCAAATAACCCCTGCATACAAAGTTTCGGCGAAAAATGTTTTTTGAAAATCTTGGGGCCTCTAATCTGGAATAGTGCCCGAATTAAATGCAAATCCGACGAAAACGATCCCGAAAAAAGAAGGACGGGTTCATATTAGCGGTAGCCAAGCGCGCTGTGTCGATATCAGCAGTAAACGGTGCCGTCGGCAGGTTACAAAACGTACTGTATGCGACGGTTAATTTGATGACGGATAATGGCATCTAAGATGGGGACGTGGAAGAAATTGGGATCTGCGCCAATTTGAGGAAACGGATGGAAAATTAGAATGAATAAAAGTATTACTTCCAATATCAAATACTGAAAGATAACAGGTATGAAAAAAATTCAAAAAGTATTTAGAGTATTCTCGAGAAGTTCGGCAACCTATTCTCGGAGCGGGGACTACCCCCCCCCCGTCGCCCCTCTCTGTGTCCGCCACTGGTAAGGGCATGGGGACATTTACTTCACCATAATCTATACAGTCTGCGCCATAAGTTCTTGCACACCACATTTAGCACCACCACAGCAGCAGAATTTGACAAAATGGCATGACTGTACTAGTCGTGCTAAGCCAACTCAATAGCAACTCAAATAACCTGACAGATAGGGAATATGTCGCCATATGCTTTTGTAACGGCTCAGAGTAGAGTGAGGGGCGCGCCCATTGCCGCACTGTGGTATTTCTCGTCTAAATCCTCCCGAAGCTTCTCATCATCTTTATGGTACGAGCTGATAGTTGACTATAATGTAGCAATTGATTTGTTCTAAAAATTGGTGCGTACAACAATCCATCGGTTTCGGATTAGTGCTGCATTAGAGTTAGATCTCAGCACAGGATTTCCTCCGCTCACCACACCAGGAGACGCACTTGCTGTATGAGCAGGTACCGAATCTTACTGAAGCGTCACATCTGGGCTATCCAATATGATCTGAATGCAGCAAGGTCTCTACTCACTCAGAATGCTATACAAACAAGACTGAAATTAATGTTGTGACCCACAGAAATCCAGAAAAGTTTGCTCTGACTAGGCATCTTATCAGAAACACGGCGAAATCCTCGAAGGAAGAGGGAGAACGGAATTCCATCCAAAGCCAGAGTTCTCCAATTCTTTTTACAGCCAATTCATCTTCCTGATAAAACTAGAATAGCTTTGTTCTGAAGAGTGGCTCCAGTTCTAAGATGACGTCGATGCTCCGTGCCGCGATGGTTTCGCCTCCCTCTCGAATTCGAGCTATTACAAAAGCAAATGACCGGTACGAAATATGGTGTGCAAGAACTTATGGCGCACCTTGTATATTGTAACCCACGTTTCGAAAAAAAAAGAAATGCTCAGTGATCTTTTCTTTACTTCTTCCTAATTTACATGCTTATCATATGTTGATACAATTAAATTCCTGAAAACTTTATGTATGGGCAAGCATAAATGCAACGTGAAGATGTGAGCAAATTCTTGTAAGTGATCGTTAGTTGCAATGCCGATGGAGTGCGAACGACAAATAGAGACTTCTAAATATACATGTAGGTTCAGGACGGAATTTTCGAATACCTTGTTCGAATATATTCATTCATTCGGTCTTCAGAAATGCTCCACTATTCGAACTATTTATTCATTCGGATAGTCCAAAACGTTTGATATTCGGATAATCCATTCATTCGCACACTGCTGAAAGTGGAATATTCGAACTATTCGTATTTCGAATAATTGAAAGCTGGCAATATTCGAATTATTCAGAAGTTCGAATATTTGAAAAATCGTCGAATATTCCCAAGTATATTATCTACAAGGAGCTTCAATCACGATTGCAGCTCTCGGGGAACCTTCTGGACCAGGGTCAAGCGTGATGATGATAAAAAGTTGATCCCCATACGACCCCCCCCCCTTTGAGCCACCAAAAATACGACCCCCCCCCTTTGCACACAAATTTCCTTCTATGCTTGCAGAATTATTCAGATGTTCGTACTGCGAGAGGTGTGGTGGAGCCAGAGCATAGGAAGGAGAAAGAGGCTCTTTTGTACCTAACTAGTTGTTCGGAAGTTTTTTGGAAAACGTTGAAATGTACGCAGTGGACAAAAAACGTGCATTAACTATGCAATGTTGCTTACGTAACTGATGAGGCTCGAACACATCAAGAAAAAACATCTATATACATCATCTACATGGTGAAGGGTTCGATCCCTACCGAGTCTAAAATTTTTGCTGAGGGTTAAAGCGTGTGCGGTGAGCGAATTTCAGTCTGAAAGCGTCCGTACAGAGTTTTTAAACGAAATACCTTCGTATTCGTTACGAAAAACAACCATACACATCAGCGACATGGTCAAGGGTTCGATCCCCTCCGAGGCTAGAATTTTTGCATGGCGTAAAATGACACGCGCTTGTAGTAGATTCAAGATGATCGACCGTAAAGCACGAAATAACTGTTTATAGGGGTGGAGGACTGGATAGGACTTTCAGTACGGACGTGCGAAAATTTCAGCCTAAAATTTTGACTCGTTCAGAGACATAGTTGTAGTCAGACACGAATATCAGAAGATCTGGCCCGTTGAGGTCCCAATTTTTTTTCAGGTTCCTAATAGTCGAAGGTTTGCGCTTTCAGGCTGTATAGCTCATTTTTCCGCAGCTGCTTCCACCGCGATTCAACTCCGTCGATAAAAACATGGAAAAAAGGTCATTTTTATCGACAAAACCTCATCTCCGTAATTCCCATGCTGAATCATTCCTCTTGAACCTGCAGACCTGGAACTTGGGGGTAAAGCACAATTGGGTAGGGTCCATAAAATGACTTTTTACTGGCCTGCAGGACTGGTTAGGACTTTCAGTACGGACGTGCGAAAATTTTAGCCTATAACCCCCCACTTTTCACTATTCAAATCATACTGTTAAAGTCGTTTAATAACGTCAAAACAAATTCTGTGTATGGATAATTCAGTGTCCCACTTCTTCCGTTTTTCCTACCTTTTTTTCTACCTCCTATTCCACACTAAGGCACCCCCCTTCCGACCACGACCCCCCCCCTTACGACCCCCCTTTGATAATTTATCGACACACGCTTGACCCTGTTCTGGACCCTAGCAATTAGGGCGGGGTCATCGGCTGGCTGTGAGGGCGCCGCGATTGGTCAACTGTTTACAGCCGTACGCAGCGGAGCGGCTGTTGCTTCGCGGTCGTCGCGGCAAGGCGCGGAGATTGTGCGAAGACCTCTACGAGTTGCGCGAAACTCATTGAGATGATGCGCGAACAGCTAGCAGCTGCTGCCAGCCTGTCATGCTGCCTGAAAGCGAGCGTCGCACACACTGCCAGACCGCAATCGCAAACTCGCACAAAGCGTTTCTAAACATCTCGAGGGCTGAAAATTGAAGCGTGGGAGTTTCCCAAAGTGTTCATTGATGTCAAATTCAGTTTGCACTCGTCATGCATGGCTAGAACGGGTAGACGTCAATAACCATGTTTATCAGAAACTTTTGAACCTTTGCAAAAATCGACCATTGGGTTGATATGTTATTCCTTATGATTATATTGACTTTGATTTTTTATTGTATGTAGCTGAAATTTGTACACTGTACTGTTCTAAAATTACATTCCCTCTTATCAATATTTGCATCAAATTTTGAAGGTCATTTTATACATTTTTTAAAATTATGTTGTCCGTATTTCGGGAAACTGAGTCTTTTATCTTGAGCTCCGATACATAGGAAAAAATCGCGAATTAGCTTTTGAAAATTGGAAAAAAGCAGACTTCGGTCCATCAGAGATGTTGTGTATGTATACTTACGCACAACCACTATTATTTTTCCGATTAGGATATTTTCGCTTGTTTTTCATTTGTATTATATTCTATTACAATTTCGTTGAGGTGACATGTCATCGTCCTAACGACATGCCATCTTGTTTCGTAAAGTTCCTCAGGAAAAAATCTGCCAACCATTGCGTAACTGAGGTCACCGATGCTTACCGACGCTTCGGAAACACTAGCTATTGAATAAATAAAAATCTCTAATATCAAGTCACGGGATATTCCCGTTTCGTGAAAAATACCGATAGCTATAATTCTTCAATAGAATTGCAAACTTATTCTTGAAATACTGAAGAACAGGAATATTCTTAGAATGTCAAAACTGTTCCACTTTAGAATCTCGAGATTCAGATATTAAAGTGATCCTAAATCCGAAGCCTAAGTTTCTTCAACGCAGTATCTACACTTTAGGAGAAAGGAGAATTGCTCTTCATTGCAGGTGGAAATTCAGAAGATTCTGCGAACTTTTAAATCTACTTTTGATGTAGATATCACAAAGGTTTAAAAAAATGGTACTGTGGAGGAATGGGTATCAGATTCATGCTCAACATGCACGCTTGAAAACGCTCCCCATTTCTTTCCACATCAGGAAAAAAGAGAATTCGATGGCTTTGATTTAATGAATGAAATGTATCCAGCAATCTCTAAGAGAGTGCAGCCATTATAGTGGTAACCACAAAATTGCAATCTTTTAATCAATGAATCAGTTCTAAACAGCTTTATAATCATAGGGACAATCGAGATCACCATTTGTTTCGGAAATTTTTATAAGGTTGTGAGATATACCACTACTACTATCTGCCTATTGTAGCCGCGCATGATCACGTCATGCTCGAAGATGGATGTGAAATTCGTCTTGAGCACCAGATAACCCCCACGTGCAAATTTGCAGCTGCTATGAGCCAAGATAGCTCGTCCACATTTTGCGCGTTCCCACCCCTATCGGCGGCAGCGCACGCATCGCAGCCGTCCCGCGCCCCTGCCCTGTAATTAATGTAGGGTTACTGTAGGGTACAAAAGGTCACGCAGCCCAACTCCCGCGGCCTGAAGCGTGGCATCACCTGCGTGGCACGGCTGGATGCCGTGGATGTCGAGTACTGGCTCGCCAGCACCGCTTGGGTGCTGCGGCGCTCCAGGCTCTAGGAGTAGCAATCGTGTTTGACGCTCGCTGTTTGTAAGCGCTCTCATTTGCCATGTCGCACTGCCAAAGATTTTTTCTTTCAGTGTAGTGACCTTTGAAATTGTTAACTAGTATAATTGCCGAAGAGTTCTGTTCCACTCCTGTCTTTCTTACGAAGTGATTAAATCTACAGAGAAGCTCGTTTCTAATTCTCTCAGCTTTCGTATAATTTGGATTCAAACCAAACAGTTGAAGATGCTAGTTCTGTTTTCAGAGTAATAAGGAAGTCCAGAATGTCGTACGACTACAGGGTGTTTTTCCGGGAGTAAAATCGGTGCAATTGCGGACCCAGTACAAAGGCTACGTGCGGATTGCTGGAACCTCCGCTCTCACGTGGTCTTTCGACTGAGAATTTGATCTATTGGAATGGATCAGATCGCGCGCGATTTTACTCCCGGAAAAACACACTGTAAGCCTAAGCCCAGAAGATATGTTCACAGAAATTCCTATTAAACTCTGCTATAGAATGTTGATAGAACTACAGAAAAAGGGTATATTACATCGATGAATTCGAAAGAGAGTGAGCAGATTGGGCTTCAGTCAGAGTTCGGACGAGTTCGGACGTAGTCGGAAGAGTTCAGAGGTTCGGTCGAGATCAGAAGCCGCGACGCGGACGAGATCGGGCAGGAGAAGTCGGACGAGTTCGGACGAAACCGCAAGATCGAGTTGGCTGGGGCGGGGAGAGAGGGGGGGTGTGATAGAAACTGAGTCTCCGCCAAAAGAGGAACGGGCGATCACAACTTCGGAACAAGTTTTTCTACAACAAATTCAAGTGATTCAAAGTGGGAGTTCAAAAAAAAAAAAACGGTGATAAAAATAAGGAAGCAATACTAGCTAAAAAAATAGGTACTAGTATTGTATTTCAACGGCCCCACTACCGATCTCAAGCTCTGAAACATGAATTTCTCTGGCAATTTGCAAACAGGGCTAGACGAGGGTGCTGATTATGAATATCATACTCATTTGATCTACATGGAATTGTCGATTTTACTGATACCATCGACTTTTCTCAAGTTTGACTCATCTCTCGGATCTTTCTAAAAACTCGCATACTGAAGATTCGGACGTGCTGATCACGAATATAATTGCACTTTTGCATTACAGCATCGACTTCATGGATTTTCTCAAAATTTTTTTGCTGTGGGCGGTGTAATTTCAGAACTTCCCAAAGTTTGTCCCATGAAATCCACTTTTTCTAGCGAAACGGTTATCATATGTGTAAGCAGCACTTTCAAAAATCTCTGAATGAAAGGTTTTAGAGAGGTCTGAGAAGAGGACCAAGCTTGGAAAAAGCCGGTAAAATCAATAAAATCGATGCTATCATGCAAGTCGAGTATGATTTTCGTGATCAGCACTCTCTAATATAGTCAGGACCGAATAAAAATCGAACAACTCAATTCATTTAATTATTCATGCGGGGTTAGATGCGAAGAATTCAAAAGTTCAAGAAGAGAGAGACCTTAACGCCTGCTTATCACTCCCAAAGAACTGTATTGCTTCCTCTTCTCTGAATATCCGAACTACAAACTTATTCGAAATCGAATTTTCGAATTTTGAATAAATCGATAGCTATTTAACACATTATTCGGTCCTAAGTATACTCTCTAATACTCCTGTATACAAATTTCCGAAGAAATTCATATTTCCGAGTTTGTGGTTGATAGTGGGCCGCTGATGTATAGTAGTACCAAAAATTTATTACCTATCTTATGAAACAAGAGCACCTTTATGTAGAATACTTGCTCAATCTCGAGAAATGGTGCCAAGGTACATATGAATACATACTTCATAGTTGTTTTTTGATAGCCAGAGAACACAGACCTATATACCAGCTTATGCATAAACCTCTCCCTGCCGGGCACTTGATTGACAAATCAGACGATGAAGAACAGAAATTTGTTGGAAACGAATCGCCAGGGTTCCGAATGAACTAATTGTAGAACAACGTTCACGCCCCGATCCTTTCACGCAATCCACCCCACCTGGTAGCAGATGGAGAGGGGGTGAGTCGAAAAGCAAAACTGGAATTTCCGCCAAAAATGGAACACTATTGTCCGCGCTTTGAAGAAAAGCTATCAGAAATTCACTTTCAAGCTCAAATTCGTGAAAACAAATGTTTGAGAACCATTCTGGAAGTATAAGATTGGAATTACATCCAACTGCTTAATTATTCATTTCCAGATCTTCTGCTGCACAGAACCTCCACGAAAAATAGTCGTTATATGCTAACTGGCTATGTAATAAGGGTCGGCACTGCTGTAGACGTCTGCAGAAGCCAAATTACTCGGCTGGATATATACAAAACCCGCTAGACGTCCAATAACGGAAGTTGTTCCGCGAATGTACAGATTGCAGGTATTCCATCCAGGACCATCTTTAGGTCACGCTAATTTTCGAATTTGCATATTCCCGCGCAGGAAAGTGGCAGCGTCACTGTCACGTTTGGTAACAATTTTGTTTCATTTCCGTCTTTTCTTGCTGGTTATATTCTTTTAGGGAAAAATTTGTAGGTTGTGGGGTGGTTGCTCAACTAACAATGTTCTTCTCCGTGCAACATCTCATCGGTCAAGATGCGAAATTTTCTTTGGTTTGGTGAGTGCTACATTTGATAATTACTTCGCTACATCTTGTTTCCCAAGCACTTCATTCTCTTTTTTTTTCTGAACTCGTTGTTTTTTCCTTCTCGAGACTTTATTTCAATTAATTCGTTTAAGGAGGGCAGCAACATCAGGATCCACTAAAAAGCTGCCTCGAAAAGCTGTGCTTGGAATGTCAGTGAGTAGTATGTGGTGAGTAGAATTTTCACTGAATTCTACCGACTTTCTTTTCCGTTTTGTGCTCAAAGCTAAAATGAAGTTAGATTGTTACTGTATAATAGAATACAGTAGAACTGCGACTCACTACTTTATGCAGCGCGAGAGAATCCCGGTGCTATGATTGTCGAGCGTTTACGGTAGAGCTGCTATTTTTTTCGTCATTAGAATTTATACACTGCGAATATACAGGGTGGCAGAAAATTACCCGTGCACTGAAATTTCAATGCTGTAATTAGGTTATCAAATGCAGAGAGCTGAAACTTCTGCAAAATTTTATTGATGACTCGAAATGTCTTGAAAACTCATCAAACTTCAAAACAGCCTTCAGCAGAAACGCTTTCTCTCAATGTCTTCGTGGTTGCTGCACATGATTCTCGCACATACTCTTCACTGATTTTGTCCATAATTCTCGCACATACTCTTCACTGATTTCGTCCCAAGCGTTTTTAGGGCTTCCTTCAGGAAATACAAAATTTTGCACTGGATAGAGCACGTTCTCGCCTTCAAAGTGACTACAAGGTAAAAGTCGGATTCAAATTTGGGCAGTACAGAAGCCATTTTCCGTGCCTCACGAAGGCAAACGCTCACTATGTACTCCAATCTTTAATTTTTTCTTGCCTCTTGTGTAAGAACAGAGCCTTGTCGCAGACCATGTTTTCTACTTTTAAAAAATGCAGATCTCCACGTTTTGGAAATGTTTTATTGAATGATCTCCGTGCGCAGATACAGTCTTTCCCAAAAATTCTTGCCTCACGATGAACCGCCCGTCAGCTTAGCCACGTTACACCACGTATGATAATGCATAGGTAACGCGGCGCGGCTAGCAGATGGGCGGTGAAGCGTGAGGCAGGTATTTTTGAGAAGGATTGTAAGTTCAAATTTTAGCATCGGAATCCACAAAAACTAAGGGAACCTTGCCACTGGAAACTGGGAGGAGGAACTTGGTACCCGCAGCCGCTGGCGACTGTCAATTACTGCCAGATCGAGCGCTCGCTGCTAAAGCGAATGTACAGGAAGCTCCAAATGTCCGCAGTCAAGAGGGCGTGGCCACGGCGCGGCTCCTTGATCAGACACAGGCGCTCTCTATGCTGCCTCTGGTTTCTCTGACTCTGCAGACAACAAGTGGTAGCATGCCGAGCGCCTGTGTCTCTGCCTAAAGCCGCGTCGTGGCCACGTCCCTCTTGACTGCGGACATTTGGAGCTTCCTGTACATACATTACATACCGCCATCTCGAGCTGTAGTTCTTTAGGCCCGCCCACTGTCGCCACCCCTCTAACTGCCGCGCGCGGCATTCGCCTTTCGGCGACGACGTGGAAATGGCATCTAAGAGATCCATGAAACTGGAAAAGCTGTGATAAATGGAAGTGGCTGTTGCTAGTATTGCGATAGGTCAGATATGATCAGTAAATAAGAGAATAGAGATATCATCAGTAAATGATACATTTTCTATATCATTCTTTCGTTTTTTTTATTCGCCAATTTTCACCCTCTCCTCTTTTCCCTCTTCGAACCTTGATCCTCGTCCAGTCCTGAACCCACTTCCATCCCCGTCCATTGTAACGACACAAATTCAGAATCTATTATGTATCACCATGTCTTTGTTTAGCACCTACGGTATAGACTGCAATTTCTTTCCTGAAATTAGTTGGAGCAGAATTTGTATTTATAAAGGATTAGATGAATGAGCTTTCAAAAACAACAATTTTCAACTGTCACGGGGAAATTTCTGAAAAAAAAATAGCATTTGCAAAGGGTGATGAAGTGATTACTGTTCTGCTTTTCATCAATATTCAATTTATGGAGATTCTGATGCAGATCAAAGTTGACAATCGATGATTGGTTCCTGCTAACTCACGCAACCAAACACTTATTACAATCTTTCCATCAACGTTTATTAACACTTGTTAATATGTACATTTCCATCCTAGTTCCTGATATGTTCTTCCGTTCCTGCACCTTTCCCTCCCTTGCGCCCTTCTTCTCTTCATTTCCTTTACCATTTCCGTCACTTGATAAAACTAATTTTATGAATCTTTTTTTTATACCGGGGCTTCGTCCGTCTCTTCCCTTCGCTTAAGTGAAGGAGGTCTGCCGGAACCCTGTCCAAGGTGAAGGGGGAGAAAGCCTCGGCTCCGACCATCGCACCTTTGAGTGCAACACATACAGTCCATCCCAAACACTTCTGACGCGGTTGGGAAACCTCGTGGCAGCTGGCTAGAGTGAGGCCGAGCTGTTTGGAATTAAACTATTGAAGAAGCTCACGAAATCGTATGGAAATTGTAGTGAAGGTGGTAAACCGGTAAAAGGAACGTAAATAACGATGGTTTGTAAGAGGGCAGAGCGAAAAAGAACGCGAGAGAGTGTAGCGCTTGGAGTGGAATGAGAGAAATGCAGACTATCCGCGAAGATACTCGAGTCACTGGAACAGACTTTATGTATGGCTCTGACTCTTCGTCTCATATTTACGCTGTGAGAAATCCCATCTCTGTTGCTCTGACTCTTCGTCTCATATTTACGCTGTGAGAAATCCCACCTCTGTTTCACTTAGGGGCTCTATAATTTTCGAGGAAAAAAACCGCTGGAACATTCCGTGGTGGTGGTGTGGGGTGGGAGATTTATTTGATGTGCTGAACGCATTCCGTAGCGTAATTCTGATTTTCTTGGGTTGTGGTGGGTGGTCCATTTCAGTGGGAAACAGCGGGCTCTAATTGTCGTGGGCCCAGCAGCCCACTACAATACGCCACAGCGCTCCATAATGAAGAAGTTTTACGGTTCTGACACGCCGCGTCGCGCCCTAATTGAGTGCTCCAAAAACGACGATGGATGCGAATTTGCGTCTATGAACTGCGATTTCTCGTCTGCCTCTCCGAATACCGCATTATTTCTCGCGTTCTTTCTTTCTTTAATGTCTTCACAACTATGTTCCTTGGTGAAACAAGCCATGGTTAAGAATATTCTGCGGCAATGCAGTGCGAGCTAGTGCGAGCTCACTTCAGAACCCCAGAAACAAGTTATTGACCCAGATTTGACCAAAAACAACTTGAAAACCTTTCAACGAGCAAATCGTGTTCGACAAGTTTGACCCCACCAAAACACCACCCAAAACAAGTTGTAGATAAGCTTTCCTTCGACAACTTGTTGACAAAGAAGAACTGACACAAGTTGTCGACAAGTATCTCGGAAAACAACTAGCAGCAAGTCGCCTGCAACCCTTCGGCCAGTTTGTCGGTGAGAGAGAGAGAGAGAGAGTCAAGTCTCTCATCCGCTTAGTAGACCAGAGCTCGTTGCATTTCTCGCCCGGACAGCCGTCTAATTAGAGGTGCGAGCCAAGTGTGAAGCGCCTTAGGCAAGAGCTGGTACCAAGTCTCTCGGATCGCACTAATTGATGTGAAGGTAATTTCCATCACTTGTCGCTCTGCCGCTTGCGATCATCGCGGCGCACCGAACAACTCCATGCTGCAATTTTCCAATGACAAAAACAGCAGCAGAATCATGATATTTAAATGCAGCGCCACCTTCTTCTTGTACCTTAATTTTCTTTTTTTATTTTTGCTCTTTTTTGTCCTACATTTAATTTCAAAAGTTCGATGAAAATATCACTGCTGCCACCTCTTTCTTCAAGCAGGTGAAAACCCATGGACTCTTTTCAACGTAGCTTATTTACCATAACATTCATCGCTAGGTATAGGGTAGAAAATGCCTCCCAGGCACGCACTCTGCCTACAGGCATACCCCGGACATACAAAATCATTAGAATCGATTCACCATTCGATTACTTTCACGGAAACTACAAACTGAATGCTTAGTAGTAGTAAACTTCATGCTTCTTTGTATCATTTGATAAGGGATATAAATTACAAAAGAAAAATTTAAATTGAAGAACTACTAGAAAGTGGTATGAAAGTGAATCACACTCCGATGCCACAGTTTTCCTCTGCTTGGCCTTGTTGCGGTTAATTTAATCTTTATTTTTTGAGATTGCTCTGATTCCTCTGAGATCGGTCAGGCGGATTCGCTTTGTTTGATTCCACCCCCTGCCAAAGGCGCATCACACTTGGTTTGCAACTTTAATGACCTGACTGTCGGGGGTGAGAAACGCTACTCAGCCTAGTAGACCATGCATCCATTGAGTACAGCAGTAGTTGCTGTGGCTCACAATTAGCTTGGAAGGAAATGTTTGCAGTCAAGCTACATACACTAAACGTCAATGGCGGCTGGCCATCCGCGGCCTCGAGAAGGACGCACCGCGACAGCGCCGCGCACGCCGGGATCGGTGTCGTTTGTTGCCGGAATGCTATTTCTAGTCGCTTTCTTCCCGATTTTGTGAAAAATCCTTAAAATCGGGTAGAAAAGCTGCTAGATATGGCATAACAGCAGCATTTACGACGCGCGCTGCGCGGTTGCTTGGCGTGCTTCTTGAGACCGCGGATGGGCCACCCCCATTGACGTTCACTGTATGTTTTGTGCAAGCGTTAGTGCCCAGAAAAAGGTTGAAGCGAATTTCGGACAATTTTATAAGGCTGAGTTGCTAAAGAAATGAGGCGAAGACATTTTGTCAACAAGCTTTTGTGTGCTTGGAAGGGAAAGTTGCCAATTTCCGTACATAATCTATAAGTCACTGTTATGTAGGAATCAGCAAGGTTAAAAAATTTGCTTATTTCATGAACCTTCGAGCTGGGTGAATATGTTTTTATCTACTGTATTTGCAGTCGCCAAATCCTGAAGTTTGCGCCTACTGGAAAGTACTCTGAAGCTGAGCTAACCTCGAAATTTTCCTTGTACCTTCTTGGACAACTAATATATGGCACTGTACTTATATTTGACCGCCAGGTCACTCTCTTTGAAGGTGATTAATTTGTCCATTCCTTTGACAAGTCAGTCAAGTGAATTATTTGCAGTCGACACGCGTTCTGCCTACGAAGCTTGCAGAAGGTTGCCAATGGAGGAACTTCTTAGCCAACATCTTATCAAAGGGTTTGCCATTGTTGATTTGACAGCACACTGGACAGATTTTCGGAACTATTATACTTAATGATTTCAGTATAAACGAACAAGAATTTTAATTTTACAACATTTTGATGACGTGCTAGTTGTTTAGCGAATCTACGGGGAAGAAGCGCCGTCGTTCTAAGATAACAATTGAGCTCAATACTGGAGATATTGACATTAGCGAACCCCCGGTGGGTTCAGTTGTGGTATTTATGTATGTGTCAGTGGCGGACGCAGGGGGGGGGGGGCGGGGGTTCGAAATCAATTTACCATACATATAAAAATCTTGTATTAGTTTATTTTTACTTGTTTATTTTTAGTATCATTCTTAATATAGTTTTTATTAATTATTTACTATTATAATTAGCATTTTTATTAATATTATTTTCCGTCTGGATCCCCAAAACGGCGGAGACCCCACTTTTTTCCCACGCCCCCTCCCGCCCATTTTCTGCGCCCGCCACTGGTATGTGTGTATGTAAATCACAAAAACCCTTCTATCTAGTGTTTAGGAAAGCAGGTTTGTTGGACTTGCTCGTCGCTCTGACATCACCATGCCCGAAACTGAACCTCTCATTTGGCGACGACAGGACCTGTTCCACGATGAGGAGATTCAGGCGCCAATTGATTTCAGTAAAGAGCGCTTGTGAGTTTATTTCGTTTCCTCTGTGTACACGGTGCATGTTGTTTTTATCTCTTTAGCATCGATTGGAACGATCAGCGTTCTCAGAGCTCTAAGAGTTCTAAGGAATCTGTCCAGAACGTCTCCGATCATCGCAAGGTATGGGCGCTGACCTGTTCTTCTGATACTGTTCTAAGTGGTGACACTTCTAGGAACCAGCATTGGATCCTATTTTGCTGAACGAAGAGTTGCCACCGTTCCCACCACCTGAAGCATTTCAAAATATGGACAGAGAAAGTTTCATGTAAGTGACAGCTTCCAAACACGAGTTGGCAATATGGCAGTTGATTTTGTCAACACGTTCGCGACAACGTGCTCTATCGGTCGAGTACGCGCTCTGTATTCACAGTACTGACGACTACAGGACGTGGCACATTCGAAGCCAATGCTTGGTTGCCTGTGAAACAGCGCTACACCGAGCAGTTCCGCTACGGTTATTATCGGTTCTTATATCTTCAAAGCAAATCAAGAAAGGTCTTACCGTTGTTCAGCCATGCGTAAGCTGCCTATGCACAGTTCTGGTCGATGGTTCGTGCATATATTCAGAAGAGGGAGGGCACCTTTCTATTTCTTTGTATCTTCCTTCGAGTCACCCCGGTTTTCTAGCGACGACGACCAGAGTTGAGCCGATTCATTACGCTCCACTAGAGCATAACTGACGTCAGATGTTACTACGGTTCGAGATAGATCAATTGAACTCTTCTTCTTCTTCTTCTTCTTCTTCTTTAGCGTTTGTCCCGTTCGTTGGCGGGGTCCGCTTTTCTGATCTTCTGACGCCATTTAGCTCTATCGTGAGCCTGGTCTGGGTGGGCGCCCACATGCTTCAGATCCGCATGCAGTGTGTCAAGCCACCGTTGCTTCGGCCGTCCTTTTGGTCGCTTTCCTGGTACTTTGAGATCGAGGCCTACTTTGCAGACGGTGTCTTTGTTGGCGCGCAGTACGTGGCCGTACCATCTCATGCGGGTTTCGCGGAGCTTGTCAGCAATCGTGGCGATGCCGAACCGCTCTCGGATCTTTTCATTGCGTATGCGGTCTACACGCGTGATACCAGCCATCCATCGTAACATCTTCATCTCCATTACACCCAGGCGGCGTTCCACTTCCTTGGTGGCCGGCCAGCATTCTGCACCATACAGTGCGACGGGTCTAACAACTGCTCGATACACCTTCGACTTGAAGCGATCCGGGATGTTCTTGTCGCACAGCACTCCCGTCAATGAGCGCCACTTCAGCCATGCAGCGTTGACGCGACTGACGACTTCATGGGCTAGGCTGCCATCGGCTGAGAGTGTTGAGCCGAGGTACTTGAAGTAGTCGGTTTTCGGAAGATCATTGCCGTCAACCTGAATGGTGGCGGGCTCATTCATATCTGTCGTCATATACTCAGTCTTTTTGACATTGAGCCGAAGACCGAACCGCGCTAGACGTTCGCTCCAGGCCTGTGTCTGTCGTTCAAGGTCCTCCTTTTGTTCAGATGCGAGCATGACGTCGTCTGCGTACAGCAGAGTCCATGGCATCGGTCTCTGGAGGTCTCTCGTAACAGCGTCCATGACGACGATGAAGAGAAGCGGTGAGAGGGCTGATCCTTGATGTACACCTACGGAGATGGGAAATTCCGCTGACGTGCCCGCCGCCGCCTGCACTCGACTCCTCGGGTCCGCGTAGAGAATCCTAACCCACTCGATGAGCTCCTCTGGAATGCCGTGCCACCACAGCGCGTACCAGATGACTTCATGTGGCACGCGATCGAAGGCTTTCTCCAGATCGAGGAATGCTAGATGCAGTGGTTTCTGCTTCTCTCGATGTTTCTCGATCATCAGTCGAGCCGCATGAATTGCATCCGTAGTTCCGCAGTTGGCTACGAATCCACACTGGTTCGCGGTAACTCGGATGATGTCGCGTATTCGGCGGTCGATGATGCGTTCGAATATCTTCATACTGTGAGACAGTAGACGTATTGGCCGATAGTTTGAGCAATCCGCAGGGTTGCCTTTCCTCTTCCAGATCGGGATTGTGATACTCTTCTGCCAATCCACAGGGGTCTTCTTCTCTGCGATGATCTGGTTGAAGAACGACGTCAGCCATTCAGCTGAGTTCCAGTGTCTCGACTTCCATAGTTCCGTCGCTACGTCATCAGGACCCGTCGCTTTTCCTGGTTTCATCCGCTTTAGCGCAGCCATGGTTTCATCCAAGGTGATCGGCTGAATGGGACCGTAAGTTGGCGGTAATTGTGGAATGGGTGGATGGCTGAATTCTTCCGTGGAGATCTTCTCGAAGTAGTCACACCACCTCTTCGTTGCCTTCCTGCGGTCTGATATGAGATGACCGTGTTCGTCGTTAACTCCGTAGAACTTTTCGACGTCTTCGGTCTGCCGCTGGCGAGACCTCGCCAGTCGGTAGATGAGGCGTTCCCCGCCATCTTTCTCATCTAGCTTCTTGCTAACGTTGTCGTAGTGCTCAGCCTTCGTGGCAGCCACAGCCTTCTTTGCTGATTTCTTCGCTTCTAGATACTTCTGCCAGTTATTATCCGTCTTGTTACCGAGGAATACGTGGTAGAGACGTTTCTTTTCGCGCACCTTCACTTTTACTTCATCCGTCCATAGCCACGCCAGTCTGTCAATTCTCCGGCGACCTGGTTTGGTCGTGCCAAGTTCTGAACGTGCCACTTCTACAATGGCTCGGGTTGCGTTCCTCCAGGTCTCGTCGACGGTTGTGACCGGTGGCAACTTGATGGCGGAAGTTACTGTGGCTTCCTTCTCCTTCAACCGCCACCACTTGATTCGTGCCGGTCCGCACCGTTCGTCACGCATCCTCCTTGGCGGCATGATTTTCATGCTGCAGATAAGCGGACGATGTTGCGTGGCCACGGTCTCGTAGGGTACAACCTTTGCATCGGTAATTAGCTTTTGATCGCGATGTCGTACGAGAACGAAGTCGATCTGGGTCTTCACGTTGCCACTGTAGAAGGAGACGAGGTGAGAAGGACGCTTTCGGAACTTTGTATTGATTATGACGAGGTTGTGAGAGTCAGCATATTCCAGGATGCGCTCACCATCTTCATTCCGTGTCCCGTAGCCAAAGCCTCCATGGCATCTGTAACCGTCCTTTGCCACTCCTACGTGGCCATTTAGATCTCCTGCGACGACGATTGTGTCTTCTTGTGGTACTTCCGCGGTTTTCTCGTCAAGCAACATCCAGAATTCATCTTTGACCTGGTCACAACAGCCTGTCTGTGGTGCGTACGCCGAGAAGAAGTGAAGACGTTGATTTGCGGTGATGATGACGACCTTCATGAGGCGGTCATCGAAACGCTGCACCTCGGCTATCGAGTCACGGAAGCGTTGAGAGACGACTATACCCACACCGTTCCTGGTCTTCGGACTGCCGTTGTAGACTACTTTGAAGCCATGACCTATCTCCTTTGACTTGCTACCAGACCATCTCGTTTCTTGCACTGCGCACAAGTCAATTCGACGACGCTGTAGTGCTTCTGCCAGTTCACATGAACGGCCTGTCAACGTGCCGACGTTCAAAGTTGCAATGCGCGCCTTGGCTACGTTGTGATCCTTAACGATTCGCATTCTTGCCCCCCGATGCCACCGTTCGAGAAACATCGAGGACCCTCGCATATTTTTCACACTAACCGGGCTCCGAAAGTGCGCGTCGATTCCCGTGGACGCCGTAGCTTTTATCTTAGAACCATTTGTTGTCATTGATCATAGGGGTGTGACGTGGGGTCTTCCTGAGCCGGCCTGTCACGACGGCCTGTCGCTCGAATACGGGAGGCGGCGGCGGCGGGATTCGAACCTGGAACCCCGTGGGAACATGGTGCTCTAAAGCAGCGCCTTAGACCACTAGGCCATCTCGCCCCCCCCCCCAGATAGATCAGATAGATCAGTTGAACTCATTCTGAGATATTGTTATCTTATTAGTTATATCGGAATCATTTCATGTTCCGCGTCATTTCCATGTTTATCGATAGCTGAAATCTTCTAAAGAGGCTAACCATGATGATATACAGAGAACTCAAACTGACGCAGACAAGAGTCGGGACCGCGGCGCGGCTCTCTTGGACAGAGACGCAGGCGCACACTATGCTGAGCTCCCGTGACTGCCCAACAGAGCCGCGCCGCGGTCCTGATTCTTGACTGCGTCCGTTTGGAGTTCTCTGTATGTACCCGATTCCTTGCAGAAATGCCGCAAAGTTTTTGTTTTTTTTTTTTCAAAAGTTTTTGACATGTGATTCCCAACACGCTCGCTTTCTTGGTGTTCAGCGATTGTTTCGCGTCAGAATATGGGGTGCGAATGGTCTGACGCCGCGCGTGCGTGGGTGCCAGATGTGATGATGGTCACACCAATCCAAACTACTACAGAATGTCGGGAGCGTTTTTGTTGTGTCTGTTTTCAAAACCATAACCATGATGTTATTGAGCAGGGCAGGAACCCAGCATGTGGTCGAAGTTGCAGACGTGACACAACAAGATGCTGTTCAGGTTGAGGTTGGTGTTATTGTAGATTTGTACTTTCAGTTCAACTCAGAACTCCAAGAACAAGTTATCATCCCATTTTTGCTCCAAAACAACTTGCAGACAACCTTTTTATATGCAAATCGTTGCCGACAAGCTTGACTTCATCATGCCGTCCAATAACAGGTTGTCGGCAACCTTTTCTCCCAACTTGTCGACAGCCAAAACAAGCTGTCGAATACTTTTTTACAGAACAATTTGCCAGCAAGCTTTTGGATGTCTGCTATCAAGGACGGGCGAAAACAGGTCAACAAGCTTTTGGGAGAGCAACATTCATATGCGGCTAGAAACTTGCTCGCTAAATGCTTGTCAGCAAGTTGTTCTAGCGTTTCTGATAACTTACAATTTTTTTCAGCAACCGGTTGTGAAAGCTCAGCTATCGACCGAAACAGAGCCTTCGGCTAAAAGACCGCGACTCAGCGAGGCTGACCAAAACCTTCCAGAGGACCCTGCAGCAACTAGAGAGGTTGCTTCAGCGGCTGGTGATGTGAGCGATGGAAATGCTTGCAGTTCATCTCTTCATACTTTATATGCCTAGGGTACGGTAAAACCTTCGCTGGAACTTAGCCCAGTCCACGAAGATGCCAACCATGGACTGCAGCCCATGAGGAGGAGAAGAGTTCCACGATCTCTCGATATGCAAGGATTGTTCATTTCTTACGTGAGTTACTCGTGCAAACCTCTACAGACCTCGAAGGTGATTCTGAGTATTGGGTATGAAGTTGATGCTGTTAATGTGGCTTCCCTTAAGGAGTCAATAAAGAAGATGCAAACTGATTATTCTTCATTATTGAAAACAAAAGATGAGTTACGGGCAGGCATGACATTCGATAAACACTCGACTCTGCGGGAGCTACTGCTGCCTTACCCTGCATACGCTGGAAACCGTGGGTCTCTTACTGTTCTAAGGAGTCCTTGGCAATAGTTTGTTAACGCTTTTCTCGACAGGGTTCCCTCAAGAATGCGTCGAATTGTATCGCAGCAGATTCTTCGATAACCTGACCTATGAGCAGGCTCTCAGTGAAAATCTTTTCGACCCAGTTGATCGAGGGCCAGAGTCAAAGCTCTGGCGGTATTCTGGCAGCGAGAAGTCTTCGAAAGAGGTTGGCTAACTTTATATGATACATGGCATTTATCTCGGAGTAAACATCGCGCGCGAGCAGATCCATTCCAATAAATCAAATTCTCCGTTGAAAGGCTACGTTTTTAGCAGCTCGCACGTACATAGCCTTTGTACTGGGTCCGCAATTGCACCGATGTTTACTCCGTGACAGATGCCATATATAGAGTGGTTCTACCATGCTACAGGGTGTTTTTCCGGGAGTAAAGATCGGTGCAATTGCGGACCCAGTACAAAGGCTACGTGCGAATTGCTGAAACCTCCGCTCTCACGTGGTCTTTCGACTGAGAATTTGATCTATTGGAATGGATCAGATCGCGCGTGATGTTTACTCCCGGAAAAACACTGTATTTTTACCTGTCATTATTTCACTAAATATTTTTGTTGCATGACAGGGCTCGGAATACGAGATAGTTCCTGGAATCGCGTATTTGAAAGAGACTCCTGAGAGGTTTGTTCTAAAACTGAATTTTTCTAGACAACCACGTGTATGTGTCTCAGCATGTTCTAATGGAATCACAGCTCGAAGAAATGTTGCGTAGTGTCTCAGATGCATTCCGTCAACTTTTCTAGTCTCGGTTAATGTCTATAATTATGTTGTTTTGTGCAGTTGTGTAAACCGTTCATTTGAAGCAGTTTTGCTTCGTATTTAACTTTGATAATGGTATTTTTCTATGCCGAACTCATAGTGAAAGTTTTTCTGGAAGTAAACTTGAAGTAGCAGAAGTATATTATTACCATCTACGGCACCTGGGTATTACTACTAATTGGTTTTAGATTATTTGCATTGGGCACCAATGCTTCCATTCTCTAGATATTATTGAACTCCAGCAGAGTTTTGTTTTATTGAAAATCTTTACTTAATGTTCATTTTATTGGAAATCCTTACTTAATGTTCAGAGTCCGGACTGAGGCTGCGCGTACAAAAGAGTCTTCTTCTGATGGTAATGAACAAAGAAGTAGACGCGCTGAAGAGGTTTGGACGTTCTCCATCTTCCAGATATTATCCTACTTCTTCGTTTTCACAGTTCATTCGTCTAGGCCTCCTCTGATCCTTTGACACCGGGCAGAGTGACGTTAGTGGAAACACCTCATAGGTATGCTCTTCATATTCTTAGAACAATTCAAGCAGATTTTATTCATTGTTTTTTTTTCTTTTCTTTCCAGTAGCTAATAGTGCAATTGTGAACAATTGTAGCAGGTAGGGGTGTGCGGAGAAACAGCTACTTTTCTCGAAAAGCCAGACTTTTGAGAGCTTACCAACAAGTCATGTTTCTAGCTTCTAGCGGCAGCTAGCTGCTGTTCAGGCATAAAAAGAATCGTATATCTCAACGAGATGTTCTGCCCCATCTCTTGCTTGTGTTTATGATATTTTTGCGTCTCGTAGGAGTATTTTTCAGGCAGCAGGTCATGACTGCTGAAGTTGGTCAGGGTGACGTGCTAGAAAGACGCTACGTAAGTTTTACATTTTCAGTTATTTGCGTGGGACGATGTTTTACGCAGTTTTCTTTGCAGCGTTCTTTGCCTGCTGACCTAGCAACACCTGGGTTCCCTGTGGATTCACTACCGCTTGCAGCAGATGTGACGCTGCCAGAGTATGATCGTTACAGAGAATCTCGCAGTTCTGTTTTGGAGCAGGCGCGTCGAATGACTCAAGGAACTGATGGCATGGGTATGTTTCAGGACTCTCTAGGAGTATTCAAACAGGATGTGTACGTATGTGTTTAGAAGGCCGTCCCTCATCGGTACAGCTATACGATCCCATTCAGCTGGGAGATGTCTCGCAGTTATCGACGTTAAATGCTTCTGGAAGGTTGGTTGTCAAACTAGTCTTCCAAGTATCATTCTTGCGCCCTGTTCTACACCCAGTTTCACTTGATCTTTAGACTACTTTCGCTATCTCCGTCGTTGCAGGAGAAGATAAGATCAGAGGAAAGTCGCCTTTTAATGGAGTATGTACATCATTTCTTCACAGTGAAACCTCTCTGGATACTATCCTCTTGAGTTCGCGGCCGTATTTTTAGTGCAGCAAGAGGCGCAAACAGACCCATCCCGTTGTCGACTTTGATCCCGCATTCTACGACGTCGAAGAAACGTGCTGCTGCTGTGTTTTCAACGCTGCTCTGTGAGTTTCTTGAGTTTTGCAACTCATAAGATTTTTCTTCAGCTGAGCAAGTTCATTTATTGCATGAGGTAATGTTACTGGCGAATGGGAATAGGAAGGCCAGTCCGAGAGTTTCCACGGCAGCTAGTGATTGATGCAGACGAGTAAGGGGCAGGAGAAAGTTGACGTTCTGTTAAGAAAAGGACGTCAGTGGTGTGAAATCGGCGCTACACTCCAGATGAAGCGTAGCAATATGCGTCGCAGGCGACTGCGATACCGGCGCGTATCGATTGTGAGCGGGGTGTCGCTGCGGCCGTCGATGTCGGGGATGTTAGTTCGCCAACTTTACTAGACTTTGGTGTACGGCCGTCGCCTATGTCTGCGATTGTGGCATCGGTACATATCGACTGTGGGCTGTGACAACCTGGTGTGTGTATATGTGTGTATGTATGTGTGTGTGTGTACGTGTGTATGTGTGTGTATGTACGTGTGTGTATGTGTATGTGTATGTGTGTATAGCGTTATTTATAATGTGTCGGAATCCGATCCCGTCGGATAACAAAAGGTACGTATCGATCTTCGTCGGAATCCGACGCATCGGAGTCCGACGACGACGCCTGTTTTTACTCCATCGGACGATTTCCCTCCGAATTGGTTTCAGAGTCCGACGTCGCATCAGAGCCACTAGTGGTTCCGATCCGACGTCGGACTCCGATGCATCAATCGATAGGACCTCGTGGGGCGGATTTTTCAGCCGTTTTCTCCCCAGTTTCGTTATTTTCTTTTGTTTTTCTTCCTTCATGAGAGTAAAAGTTGTGTAGGTGATTTGCCAAGATTTGGAATTAGTGTGTTCACAAATAGCTTTGCATAGAGCAAATTCCAAAAGAAGGCAATACACTATACAGCTCTGTTTTGGGATTATCTTTTGTTTTCAACTTATAATCACGTAATTCATAGCTAGACAAACATTATATTGATCCTTACTGCGTGTATAAGAAAAAACAACTTCAAAGAAACATCAGAAATTGATAAAAACCGCTTGATTTGCAATGAAAACATGCGAAATCCATGGATGAAAACAGCTGATGCGAAAACGTGTGGTTGCGGACTACGTACAAAGCCACTATGCGTCGTTCCGATTTCGTATCCGGCCGTCGCAGCCCACATCCGATGCGAATCGGACTCCGACGCACTATAAATAATGCTTATGTTGTATGTGTGTATGTGCGTATATAGTGGAGTCGTTTTGACAGTGCGTTTTCCGCGACAGCGGCTCCCTGGCATTGGAGCACGCAGCGCGGTCGGTCAAAAAGTTGACCAATGATTCATCTAGTATCTTTGAAGAGTTTTGTAGCTTGTTTCTCCTTATATTGTTCTTTCTCAGCTCTTAGAACAAATGAAGAAGGGAACAGACGATAAAACCCGTCAAAGAAGCCGGATCCATCGTGGGTCAACTGTTTGACCAACCGCACTGCGTGCTCCAATGCCAGCGGGGCCGCTACCGCGGACGACGCACTGTCGAAACGACTCCACTATGTGTGTAGGTGTGTATATGTGTGTAGGTGTGTATGTGTGTATATATCAAGCGAAAGAAGATTTTCTCTGAGGAATGAGGTTAATCTACCTTGCATAGTGAAGCGCCAAACCAGGGAAAGCTAAGGAAAGAAGACGGAAGGCATTATTAGAAAATATGGCATGGTCATTAGTTCTTTAAAACGAGTGTAAAATATGCGAGCGAAGCGAGCACCAGGAGAAGTCTGGAAGTCCTTCATTAGCTGGTTAATGATAAGCGAACACAAAATTGTAACTTTTTTCGTAAAGTTTTACTAGCCAGGTTTTGGCTAATGCAGTTCTCATCCGAAACGTCTTCGCTTAACTCACAAGTGACATTATAAACATAATGACGATATTGCAGTTTGGGGCTGGTCATAATAATTACCAGCCGTTTTAACCCCCTCTTCGTGTTGAGCTGATTGTGACTTCAGCATGGACGCACGGAATCTTAGCGTTGCAATGAATTCAGATCTTGTGGGCAAAACTGTCATGGAGGCGAAGCAGTACGACCCTTATGGAGAAATTTGGGTACGTGCTTGTTCTGCCACAACCAGCAGCGATCACGACGTAGATGCAATGCTTTCTGGGGGAAGCGTAATGTCTTAGACCTTGTAAATCATTGTCTTCTTTTTCTCGGGAAAGTTACTTCGTTTCTGTTGATTTCGATATATTTTGATTCTTGTCGGTCCAAGACCGGATTAGGTTGGTAAGGTAATAATATTGATCACATGTTCACAAGTTGTGACGTAGTCACACTGTAAAATACGACAATCATCATCTATTTTGTTCCTGTAAATGCTTATTTTTCACTACCTATCACTTTTTTTTGGTAGAATCTTTTCGTTTTTACTACAATGTTTTATTGTTCTTGTTGTGCGTGCATGCATTCTGTTCCGTTTCGGACCCCCTGTGAATAAAACTTATTTTAGCAGCGTAATGACGTAGATCAATACATTTCATATCTAGTATAACTAAAAAAAGCCGCATAGTAGCTAGACGTCATGTATTAACATCAGACAGCCATAGTTTCACTGCCTATGACGGTATGAATTATTACCAGTCGAATTTTGTTTCCCTCCCTAATAACAAAAAATGTGGACGTAAAAAAGAGGTGTTGCATCCTTATTTACTGTCACTTCAGATAAGCAACAATAACAAACAACAATATTCACATGAAACAACAAACAGTGGAACATTTCAAATAGGACAACATTCTCTTTATAAATTTGTCATATGGTACAGAAGCAATTGCACATGAAATATTCGTAGAAAAAATTGTCCTTAGTTGTAAGGAGACTGAAAGATGAAGATCGCCTTCCCAGTCAAAGTTACAAAAAAAGTGGACCAAGAACCACAAAAAAAAGAAAAGCAAAGATCTACGCGGAGGGAAGAAGTGTGTGTTGGCTATCTGTTAGGAGGGTGTTGAGAACAAGCTTATCCGTCAATTTCTACCACAACCACATTCGTGGTTTTGTTCTTCTTTTTGCCCTTTCTTCCATAATGCGATGCTGACTTTGTGTAGTGCCTGCAATCCTACATATCGTAGCTGAAATGAAATTCCACATATTTTAGTTGTAATACAGGCAGTTAGGTGCGTTCGATTCGTTTTGAGAGAGCGATAGCGTATTAGACTTACACTATAGTAAGAATAATGCAAGTAATTCTGCGGATATCTATCAGTCCCTAATTAAGCCTGAGAGAACACATCTACTCACTTTTTTTGCTCGATTTAGACCTATTGATGGGAAGAGAGCCCTGCAAAGACATTGTCGATGTCGTCTTCCTTCTAGGCAGCTTCGGCCGTTTTTGACTCACAGACTTCTGAAGATGCATATAGTGGAAATGAAAAAAAAACATCTAGATATGGTAAGTTTAGAAAATCGTGGTAACCACGGCGAGAAAAAGGTAAATTTTACTTTGAAAGGATAAAAATTGGGTGACTTCCCGAAACAGACTTCCTCACCGACAATGTTCAAAAATACCAATCGGTGGAGTTAGGAACGGTAAAGGGCAAGAGTCTCATACCTTTTTGCCTTTTGATAAACTTTTCCATCTTTAATTCCTTTTTTAAAGTAATATTTACCAGCACGTGAAGCACAGCAATAAAAGCGGCATCTGCAGCGCACTTTTTCAATCATTTGAATCAAACGCGGCGGAACGATGGAGGGATAGGCACTGACTTGTATATATTAGGTGTTAACATAAATCCTTACGGCTTTTTCAGTTGCGCTTTTTTTTCCGCCCCCATTGCCATTTTTTTGGACCTATTCCAAGCCCTCTGAAAGCGCTTTTCTTCCTCTACAATCCTATCATCATGTCGTTACACAGAAAATTGAATTAGATAAATTTTAGGCGTAAGAATAAAAACACCAATTTGGGGTAAAAAATTCGTTTCCTCCTTGTATTCCATAGGGACCAGAAAGCACTCAATGCTCTTTGAACGCGTAAGCTCTGCAGAATTATAAACGCCGAAGAACATCATTAATGGAAATGTAGTAGGTCCAATCTAGCGATGCTGGCAAGGGTGGGGTCCGCCGCTGTCATCGGGTAAGATGAAGAGACCCTTGCATTTGGATTTCTTAACAGAACTACTTGTTCTTTGAGACGTATAATGTCCACCTGCTACATACGATTCCTCTGGATGTATGTGAGATGCCCCCATTCCATTCACAGTGTGGGTGTGTTGCCAGTTAAAGTGTCACTATGAAGGTGGTGTGGTACTGAAGTCCGGACTACTGGCCTCCTTAGGATGTTATTTTTAAAAAATCACAATGGGGCTCACTTGAGCAGACTCGAAATCGCCCTCATCGCTCTCGACAATAGACACTTCGGCATTGTTCACATTCTGCAACCGATAAAGCTCGGAAAGTGACTTCTTAACAGTTGCAACCATCTCCCTTGACGGAATAGGTGTCATCGCTTGCAATTCTGATGGATTTTGTGTTGGAATGCGAGAGCTCGGCTCACCTAAAATAAGCGAAAATCGACTGTATATAGTATAAGCGACGTTCTACTGTACACAGACGTTTGATAGATCTTGAAATCTTCGGTGTTTTTGGCGTTTTCGGAGAGAATTTCACGGACCAACTTGGATCCCAGTCTTCAGAGATTTCTCGCTTTAGTTTCTTTTTGAAAATTCTCTGCAATATGGAAAAGGTGGGATAAAAAACAATGAAATAGATAAAATAAACAGTAAAATAGTTCTTAACAGAAGAAATGCACAGCATACTTGTTCAAATTTGCAATTCCTTCGTCTCATTAGGTTTTCCACGCTGCCAGCGAAACGCCTGACCGGAGCTGCCAGCCTTACCAGCCCCTCCTTCTCAATTACCTAGATGGCAGAAATTCCGAGATGTCCTAATTGAGAAGTTCCTTAGCAAGATGTTCCAAGTCAAAGGAAAAGGATATCGAAATGATACAGAAATCGAAGCGACGACTCATCACGACCTCCAGGGCAATGCCAATGTGGGAATGTAACGGCGGTAAAGACGATGTATCAACATCTTGAATATGAAGTGTAGAGAGGATATTCGCCAAACAGCGCGCTGTAGAGCCCCAGGGCTCCAAAAGCATGCGATTCAATATTCCACGACAAAGCAGCATTGAAGAAAATATCTGTACAAATTCAACCAGCATCAATATCACATAATCGAATGTGGATGCAACAATAAAGCTCCTACTTTGACCTCCTCGCTTCCCGGTACGGCAACTTCTTTACCAGCTTTGCTGCGAGTCTTTTTGGTATGAGAACTCGATCCATTCTCAAGAAATTCGCGAATATAAGAAGACAAGGCGGATATGGGATTCGCTTGATTTGATGACTCTTCTGATTGCACTTTTGCCACACACCATAAGAATGCCATCACAGTTTGCACACTAAATGACGTACACATTAGGAAAACTAAAAAATGACACAAATACGAATGTGAGCCATACTAACCTGAACATCTTTCCTTGCTTGATAAAGCCAGCCATGAATGAAGAAACCACTTCTTCTAGTTTTTGATTTTTTGATTCAATCGTTCTTAAATAAGCTTTAACAACAGCACGGAAAATCTCCGAAAAAAAAACATAGGCTTGAGATTACAGAATGGATTAAGAAAAGAACACGAAAAGGACGACTGGATACCTCAGAAGCATCCGACCTAGCATTGCTGGCCAGTTTAGCGACATCGAGGTTAGGACACGGAGACATGTGAATGCAAGCGATGGCAGAACAGCATCACTCTATGTGACATCAGCTTGGCACAACAAGAAAGGCTCTAGACCACAAAAGTATGAACATACCACACTATCAAAAGTGTCTTCGAACAGTTTTGCCAACTGTTCTGAACTTTTCCTTTCAACAGGTGGTATTGTTTCATCCTGAGATCCGTAAACTGGATCCTCTCCAAACATTAGCTTGGCGATTGCAGAAAAACCAAAAACAGATATAATATCAGCTAAAGCAGCAAGAGCAGAATCCTGAAAATGGTACCAGCTTGTATACTTCTAAATGAACGTAGCGAACAGGAGGACGGTAATGGCAGAAACAAGGGGGGGGGGGAGGGGTGGAAAGAAGTGGGGTCTTTTCCACCCAATATAAACGAACGGAACTTACTTCACAAATTAAATACCTAGAAAATGATTACAACGACAATAATTATAATAAATAAAGAAGTTAGAACTTCTGTTCTGAACAAAAGTAATTTAGAACTGAAGTTTTAACTATTTTACGTTCTCAAAAATTTTTCGACCCATTTCTAATCACATCCCCTCCCCTTCCACACCATCCCGCAACTTGTGGGGCAGTGATGTTTTTGAGCTCCAATTCTTAGATTAGCACTACATGTTAAGGAAAACCAAAACGTATAGATTGATTGTGAAAAATGAATTCGTGTTTGAAAGAACGCCAACCAACCTTCACTTCACATACGTCAGTTTCGAGAGATTGATGCAAAATGGACAAATGATCTCTCATAATATGTTCATCAAGACAACTTGCAAGGCCAATTATTCTGATACATAGAGAACGGCATTCAATGGATGGTGCATTCGAGAGACGACCTGTCTGGAAAAGAAAACAATATCAGATTATTACTATTGCGGCATATAGTTGAAAACTCTAATGCTAAGATGTCGCAGTTTTGCTGAAAAAAAAAACTTTGACCCATCCCTGAGCATATATTTTACCTTCCATGGATAAGGTGAGCGAAGCACATCAAGAATAGGTTGCTTATTCTCAACAACACTTTGCAACAAATTAACAAAATATCCTATGGAAAACAACGTACCATCATGATCAGTAAAAAATCATAGTCATCCGGGAACTGCTGAACAACCCCTTCAGCCAACACTGCATGAATAATCGTAGCCGCACGTGTTGCTTCATAAACTGAGCATCTGCTTATCAATGCAGATAGAACCTGGGTTCCAACTTCGTGTTGCGAGTTCTCCTTGGTAACTTCTCCTTGTAGGAAATGTGCTGATGTATCTCGTGCCCACATCAATGTGTCCTTAATGATCTGGTTACTAAAGTTGGCTCTTCATTGTATGCTCCGTTCCTTCACTATGGAACGATAAACCAGAAAGACTGCTTTAATTTCCGAAAACATGACCTCTGCCGGGTATTACCTCGTAATGGCCAGTCGGCTGGTCCAACTGCTCAAGCACTTCTCGGACGGCAAAATCGACAAGAGTTGGGGTAGGATGAATGCCAGGATGTGCAGCTACGTGGTGCAGCATTTTACGCCAAGAATCCCTGTGAAGTAGCAGCACGAAAATACGGAAATTAATTTTCACCTTGCACTTTGGCAATGGAAAAAGCTTACTTTCCAAGGTCGCATGAATTATCAACAAGCCTCAGCATATAGCAAAGTTGACGTATACTAAATTCGTTAAAAGCCAAGTCTTCCTCATCTTCTAAGGTATGCAGAACGAAGCTGAATTCAAGCGATTTTATTACAACAGCAACGGGAAGAACTGCAACAGTAACTTCCAACGTGGCATTGTGCACAGCACGGGAGATCACGAAACTAAAAAAAAGCAAGAGTGGAAGCGCATATAGCCGAAAACAAAAGTAGAAGCATGTCAAGCAATGTGTATACACTGAACTCACTTTTCACTCATTTCTGCTAAGTCGTGCAGAGTAGGTAGAAGCTTGTACAGCATTTTATCAAGTGTGGCAAACTGTTCTGGCTTCCTGTACAACGAACACAAATGTTCAGTCACACAACGGTGAAAGAAAAGGCGGAGATAAATGTGTTCTCCCGAAAGGCTAAAACGCATAACTTGACGGCTAACTAACTAAGTAACTTGATCCACATTTCCATGATGAACATGACATGGAAATGTGAATATTTCCAAGAAGTGACTAATAACACGACGCACCGCTTCAACTCCCCAGGAAGCGAATGAGCGTGAAGGACAGCAAGATCCTCGCGCTTTTGGGCAGGCATAGTTAAGAGATACTTCAAATACTCCTCACCGTCGTCTTTTTTGCGTAAAACATGCCCCATATGGCATGATATCGCAAAAGAAACCTTTGAATAAATAATTCGATAGCAAGAACTGAACTGATTGAACATACTCGATTCTAACATACCACTTTCATTACTATCTCCTCATCAAGTAATGGATCTATATATTGTAGTAACTTGAAAGGAAAGGCGATTGTATGATTTCCCAGAAACTTCCTAGTGATTGACGTCTCTTCAACGGTGTCTATTCCTTCATGACAGTTCTCCAACCACTTAGGTACAAGCAGTTGTGACACCATTAGTCGAATTATAGCTGGAAATAAAGAAAGTTCACCAGAGATTTAAGGACTGACAGCAAATAAAAATAAAAGGACTCGATGAAGTTTAGAAAATACGAGAATTCATTAATGCTTTCTGCGCAAGTATTTCAGTGACCAGAGAAACATGCAAGAAAAATTAAGCACTATTCTCAGCTATGGGACAAAACCAACAGTTTTCGTCATTCATCATAAGACGAAGAAGTCGCATTCTGGTATCCACAGTGAACGCACGAATGTGTGTCGATCTAACCAAGTGTTCCACGAGAGCCTTGCGCACCTATTGAATAAGAGAATCAAAACTGATGTTTTGATGAACGTGGGGATAAAACTCCAAATAATCCCATTCGCTACAATGGCGACAATCTATTTGGAAGCTTCTTACATCGGAATCGTCCTCATTTTCAAGATATGTAAGGCAACTTTCGATATCCTGAGCTGTGCGCAGAATGAGCGATTGTATGGCTGCTTGACGGACTTCGACGGCAGAGTCGCGTAACGATTCAAACACCACTGCAAAAAAGAAAAAAGAGATAAGATTAAAGAATGAATATGTATACACACCCGGTTCAAACAAGGCCCACACTTCAAACGTACAGTCATTAGGAAGGAACTCCTTGTTATCACCATCAACATAAGAATCGTCGCAAGATGGCAACTGAGATATTGCTCGAACCGCAGCTGCACGCACATGAGCAACCTTAATGCGTACGAGAACTATATATTTTAATCAGTCTACTTGACAGCAGCGTTTAGGTAACCTTATCTCGCCGTCTTTCTGCAAGAAATAGAGCCCAGTGTTTCACGAGATTCGATGGAAGTCCATGGCGTTCTACAGCTATGTCTTCTAAAATTCGATGGATATGTAACGTAAGATAACAACGAATATGTCGGTTCACCATCAACGACTTCCAACTCTTGTTGTTCTCTGAGTTCTGCGTCAGCGTACAAAATACACTGCAAGAAGAAACAACACCTTGAACGGGTCTTATCGTTTGAACTGTGTTTGGCCTGTTAATTTGTATATGATTAGAATTCTCCACCTTTGAAAACATTTTTTTTGTGCACAAACACTTACCCAGTCAAGAATTTCGCAAATAGACGACAACGGTTTGCTGGTTTCTGCAGAATGGAAGCGCACAACAACCTGAAAAATTCATGATAATAGCTCTTCCCAGCAAAGGAAAGAAAAGCGAATATAGTATGAGAGCAAAGATTTCCACTCGTTCTTGAGGACTATGTTACTAAGGGGAAGCAATGCTCATCAAGCTACAGTGGATCTTCGTTAATTAGCGTCAATGAAGGTGGCCCATCTGCGGCCTCGAGAAGGACGCCGCGCAACCGCGCCGCGCGCACCGGGATCGGTGCCGCCTGCCGCCGGAATGCTGTTCGTAGGCGCTTTTCTTCCCGATTCGGTCGAAATTTCTTAAAACGGGTAGAAAAGCTGCTAGAAATAGTATATTTAACAGCACCAGAGGACATCGGTCATGGCACGCGCGGCGCGGCTGCGCGGCGTCCTTCTCGAGGCCGCGGATGGGCCAGCGCCATTGACGTCCACTGTAAAGTGTGTAGAAGTTTTGGCCCCGGGGGCAGCACCAATTTCACAAGAACAAAGGATCAATTAATCACAAACACATGGGAGCCTACCTTGGATATAAACTGAAACAATGGCAACAGAGCTGAGTGTCCAATTTCGTGAGTGGCAGTGAAAATATTACAGAGGCCATCACACAGTAACGAAGACGCTGCGATGCGAGTCTAAAATCTTCGTTAATTAGCATTTGGTAACTCAATGAAGGTAAGTGAGCAGTAAAGATTAACCGAAACACCTACTCTTGCGAATATGGATAATGTATCTTCAATAGACTGTTGATCAAAACTTTTGTTTGCTAACACCGAGGTGAGGCAAGCACATAGATTTTCTAGATCTGCACTGTCCTCAACTATGTCACACTCCATCGCTATAATAAGGAACGAATAAATAAGTTTCCTTCGAAAAATAATTAAGATAGGCGAGCACCTGATCCATCAGGCTGGAATGCACTGAGTATACTGTTGTCCCCATCGGAACTCGATACATGTCGGACTACATCACTTTCAGAAAACATTGAACCAGCAGTACTATAGAAGCAATTAGCAGGTGTCGGTAGGTCCTATAAAAAATGCACCTGAACATCTTCCTGATTAGCAGCTTGATACAATTCAGCTTGCGAACCCTGACCCAGTTTTGATTCCTTTACTAAGATCACATCCCAGTCCCTCAGTTGCATTACCTCGATACAGTAAACTCAAGCACTCGTGGGGTTAGTTATGTACACCAGGGGTGGTATGCACGAAAGTTCCGAACGTTCCGATAGGTACCAGGCAGTTTCCTGGAGTTCGAGCGCGATATTGTAGGCGGTCTGTTTACATTTGCAAGGTTCCGAAGTTCATTCCGACTGTGTTCCTGTGAGCTTCCAGCCGTTCCATTCGGAAGCTCCACAGGTTCCAGCCAGCTTCCTGAGAGCTTCCCGCGACATCGTGAACGAATTTTCGGAAGATAATAGGTACCGAGCCGGGAACTAGCTTCCAGATGAGGTTCCTGAGAGCTTCCGATCGTACCAGCACAAAGATGAGCTGGTACGGAGTACCCGAGGATGCTTCTTTACATCGTTTGACCTTCCTATTTTAACTTTATGGGTGCGCCGGCGCTGAGTTTCGCAAAATCGGCCTGGGACGGGTCCACCATTGCGTCGCGAGTGCGCCGCGCTCAAACTTGCAAAATCGGCCTGGGACGGGTCCACTGTGACGTCATGGGTGCGCCGGCGCTCAAACTTACAAAATCGGCCTGGGACGGGTCCCAAGTGGCGTAGTCGGTGCGCCGGCGCTCAAACTTATAAAATCGGCCTGGGATGGGTCCACCATTGCGTCGTGGGTGCGCCGGCGCTCAAACTTGCAAAATGAGCCTGGGACGGGTCCACTGTAACGTCATGGGTGCGCCGGCGCTCAAACTTGCAAAATCAGCCTGGGACGGGTCCCAAGTGGCGTAGTCGGTGCGCCGGCGCTCAAACTTATAAAGTCGGCCTGGGACGGGTCTCAGACGGCGTTTGGTTTAGTTATTTATTAGAGACTTTTATCTGTATTGAAGTGATTTCAAAAATGTGGCGTACCATTCTCGGGGGCGAGGGGGGGGTGCAGGAAGGAGGGGGAAAAGGAGGGGGGGGGGGCAAAAAAGGGAAACACTGATTGTTAGATTCTTGAAAAGTTGTGCACATTTTTACTCTGTGTTCACACTATACATTGGTCCAAAATAAACGTAATAAAACCGTATCGTACAGTACTGTGTTGGTCTGCAATGTTGGAACATTTGAATTTTCCACTTATTCCACACCGAATATTTTAACTTTCGAATATTGAATACTTCGAACGAATGAAAAATTCGTACGTTCTAATACTAAGGACCAACGTAGGGCTGTATGAGAGCAAAGAAACGCTTAAGGACTTGCCACATTTTTAATTATCTGCATGTTTATATTTTTCTCTAGATTATCAATGAAAGTTAAAGAAAACATTTCGGTTTTCAATTGGTCTAATGTATAGTTCACATCAAGCATTTAGAACAAAAAAAATATCAAAAACCTTGCTGTTCATTCACTAATTGCGAACCACTAGGTTTACAAAATTACGCGATGTTTAAAGCCTAGGAAAGAAGAGAAATTATTTTGGTTATTTCGTTATTCAAGAAGAAGTCGAACCAAGTGATTTCAAAAGTGCACTCATCTGGAATATTCGAATACTTGATGATTAAGAAATAGCACCTTCATCTAATATAGTCCGTTTCAAAAACGACGGCAGTAGAATATTTGTGCCTGTGGTCTGCATTTCTCGCTTGTCTCCTCGAATACGACACTATTTCTCGCGTTTTCTCTTTCTCTAATATCTTCGCAGCTACGTTCCCTGGTAAAACACACTATGTTCGAATTCTGAATGGGCTCAGATGTGGGCTTTTTTGAATAGTCGAACTTCGAATATACAAAAAGACCGATTTTATTTTTCGAGAAGTCAAATTTCGAATAAATTTGAAAGTGGCATTTTCTCGAATTTCAAATTATTCGAAATCGGACGTTCGAAAAAAATTTAAATCTTTTATTTGCATACGTTATTTGGTCCGAAGTAGAGAAGTGACCACTTCTTTATCTATGAGCACATCAGTGGCACCACATCCTCAGTGACCACTTCTTTATCTATGAGCACATCAGTGGCACCACATCCTCAGAACACGAGAAGCCGCGGAGCGGAAAAATTGGAGACTGGCTTTTCTGATTCGGCATGTTTGACGATTCTTTTCTTGAGTAGCAAGAGGCAGCCATACCGCAAAATTACTAAAAAACGTTTTGGGCCTTGAACCACTTGCAAGCAAGTCATCGCAATTTAAGACAGCTCCGAGGAGCTGATTTTGGGGGAGAAAAGAAATGGGCCTTTTGCATTCTGAGCGTTTTCAGTTGAAAAATGTTCGATTTTCTTGACCAACAATCGGTTATATGTTATGATTAGTATACTGCTTCGAACTTGCAGCATGAATTGGATCGTACGGCAAGAATTCAACAAGAGTCAGAGAAAATGTCTCAAAAAGTGCTTGTCTGAAAAAAAAGAAAATGGACAAAACTTTTGCATCAACCTGATAATAAGTGTAGATTTAGAATAGCTTGCCCATATTTTGCAGCAAAAAAACAAGCATCACTTTATGAGGTGATTTCTTCTGCAAAACTTCTGCATCAACCTGTGTTTCAGAATTGCGTGTCCACATTTTTGCAGTAGAAACTAAGGACCACTTTTTGAGGTGATTTCTTCACTCTGTGAACCGGTAATTAGTATGCACTAATTTCGTTTGCCCATTTGAGCCCAGCAAGGAGCAGCCGAATGAGGTTGGAAAAATGCCCGAAAGCTTTGCCACCTTATTTCTCATCTCAGATCGAAGCTAAACTGTTCTTTCTGGGGAGAAAACGGGAAACAAAGGCTTTCTGTGCACTCGTTATTGCGGTCTGACGCTCGTTGCTGCTAACTGCCCGAATGTGAAATTCACCTATGAGAAGTTCAAAAAATTCAAAATCAATATCTTCATTAGTACTCAAATCAATACCTTCACCAATACTCAAATCAACACCTTCTCAATATTCAAAGGTGTGATTTATGTTCATAACTAGATTACAGGCGGGTCAGCGCCATTAATTCTTCAAATTTCCTCTCCCGCATGTTTTTAGTTAGCAATTATGTTGCCCAGAGACTACTCAACCTACACCGCCTTCGGTGTTGTATATGACCTCGTCAGCACTTCCTTTTCTATTTGAAAAAGGCATTTTATAGTAGATGCGGTCGTCTGACGCGTATGCGTCCATAAGACGAAGAATCTGCCCTGTTACATCCTTGATACAGCTTAGACGGGAGGAGGAACTTGGGTACCCGCAGCCGCTGGCGACTGTCAATTACTGCCAGCTCGAGCGCTCGCTGCTAGAGTGACTGTAAATTACCACCTGCTCGCGCTGTAGTTTCTTAACCACGCCCACCGCTGCAAGCCAACCAACCACCGCGCGCGGCATTCGCATTGCGACGGAGAACTGTGAATGGCATCTAAGTGATCCGTGAAGCGGAAACTCTCGTGATTAATGGAAATTAGCGCTGATAGTATTGTGATAGGTCAGATATGACAAGTAAATAGCCTTTAATAGGAATCTTGTCAGCAAATAACGCATTTTCCATTGCATTCTTTCATTGTTTATTCGTTCTATCTCCATCGTTACCCCGTCCAGTTCTGAACCAGCGTTCAACCCCATCCATCGTAACGCCATCCTTCGTAATCTTCTTTAAATGACCACG